>CM061914.1:100919638-101034580 GCA_031002005.1 Vandiemenella viatica
GTATTTATCTTCAAAGAAGTTGCCGTCTGTGTAGTGCAATCAGACAACATTATCGCCACACATTGCATCTCTGTAAATTCACCATCACGTGGAGGTAATGAGCCAACAGTCAAATGGCTGACAAATAATTACCATGGAATACCTTGGACTGCTGCTGGTATAACCTTTAGCAAACTATGTACTATTCTACATGCAATCACAAATGAAGATGACTCCAATATTTACGTTAAAGGACGGGAGAAGGCTCGTTGGTTTCAGAAGATTATTCGCAAGAAAGTCTGCTACAATATAGAAGATTTAGGATGCCCGCCTCTACATGAACTCAAGAAAAATAATTTGATAAAACTTTGTAAAGGACATTTATTTTGTAACGCTATATGCGCTGTTGAAAATGTATTTTTAATTGCCCAATGGTGGGTGAAATAAAAAAAGAAATAAAATAAAAATGTGTTATTTATTTAAACACTTTAGTTAATAAGGTCCACGGGTGTGGTGCAGCTGTGCTCATTCAATTACGAACCCGCATCCTGCAGCTGCGTGGGGAGCGATAATTGATGGCTTCCGGGTGTGGCGCATTCAATTACGGACCCGCATCCTGCAGCTGCGTGGGGAGCGATAATTCGGGTGTGGTGCAGCTGTGCACATTCAATTACGAACCCGCATCATGCAGCTGCGAGGGGAGCGATAATTGATGGCTTCCGGGTGTAGCGCAGCTGTGTGCGTTCAATTACGAACCCGCATTCAATTAGTTACCGGCACGTGCGCGGCGAGGAGGGGGAAAGTGGGCTCACACATACGTCCATAAGAATACATGGGGGAAAAACTGTCCGGTGACCGCTGTACATAAGGAAATAATAAGGTCAATCTGAGGTTACAGATGTGAGATTGCAGCGGCTCCCCTCCTTAATTCAATTAAACTCCCCTAGTTCCTCGGCTCCCCTCCTTCATTCAATTAGGACCCCACGCAATTCAATTAGCCTTAATTAAAATCAATTAGGGCTCCCCGTTCCTCGGCTCCCCTCCTTCATTCAATTAGGACCCCACGCAATTCAATTAGCCTTAATTAAAATCAATTAGGGCTCCCCCCCACGCAAATCAATTAAAATCAATTAAAATCAATTAAGGACCCCACGCAATTCAATTAAAATCAATTAAGGACCCCACGCAATTCAATTAAAATCAATTAAGGACCCCACGCAATTCAATTAAAATCAATTAAAATCAATTAAAATCGGAGGGGGGGAAAAACAAGATGGCGCCGCACATATGTTTACCCACTACTAACAAACCTGGTGTGAATTCCTGCAGAACACTAGTCCTTTCCCTCATTCCTCATTATTCACACTGGCTGCCTGTGTATAACATGGGCCGGTGACTTGTGGTCTTTTGTTGGCTCGGTCAAATAGAAATGCCTACTGGCGGAAGAAGTCAGGGAAAAAGTAATTATATTTTCCATTAGACGGAAAAGGACACTACTTTGTTTGTAGATACAGCTTTTACTTTATTCCCGGTGTGAATTGAGAGGTAATTTTTTACAGTACTACCAGTTAGTTAGTATGAAATGCTTGCACTACTACAAACGCTGTACAGTGACCAATCAGTAATATGGTAAAAAAACTTCATTCAAATTGACTGAATATTCTAAATGCATAATTAATGATCTCCACATCTTTTTAAAATGCGTTAAATCGTGCATGAAAGTGATGCTTTAAGCGAAAAAAAATAGAATTCGGTGGACGGCCATTTTGGATCCTTCGCTCACTTGCCAACAAACAGCTCTTGCATATCATCAACGTATTCCATCCAGAATCTTGATTGGTAGGCAGGATTGTTATCTTCATGACGTGGTAGATAAGAGGAAGAAAGGATGTGTTACAACAGAACACACGACAGGCCTATACGACAGGCATCGTCTATTCACAGCAGATAATGCCATGCGTCTGGTAGGGAACAGAAGTCGTGTTTTTTTATGGTTTCTTTTCGGCTTTACGCCTCGTCAACAGCTAAGGTCATTAGAGGCGGGATGGGACTGTGGACAAGGAACGGGAAGGAATTCGGCCTTGGCCTTTTTAAAGGTAGCATCCCGGAATTCGCCTGGAGTTATTTGTGGAAACCATGGAAAACCCAAATCTGGATGCCCGGACGGGGATTCGAACCGGCGTCCTCCCGAATGTAAGGCCAGAGCTTTAACCGCTCATCCTCCACGCTCGGTCGTGGTTTTAAATTCATTGGCAATCAGGAATAGGCTAGTTTAGATATTCCGTTTACCTTACACCAGTATGAAATAAAAACTTCTTTGCCTCAGTGGAAAAACATTGTGAGTTAGTGTATTAGCTGAACAATGGTCTCTTATAAAAGATTTTGAAAATTTCGCATAATGTACTCAATAAATTTGCAAATTTTTCGTTGCGTCAATTCAATCCTCTTTTCCACCTGCTGAGTCTACTAGAGATCCTAGCAGACTCATCAGGTCGTTTGACCCTTGAATAAGACCATAGATATTGATCGAAACATCGTGAGAAAGCGAGATTGGTTAGACGCAGCGTATATCTTGCCAAGTTAATGACAATTAATTCTATTTTAAGTAGCTCACACATTACGGATTATAGAAAGTAAACTGTTTAGAGCTTGTAGACTGTAGTTGCAAAGAAAATCGGAGGTGGATTTTATATAAGAATATCCATAAATAATTTAACTTTGAATGGCCGGACTGGTAATCGAAACCTGTTCCTCCGGGATGTCTGACACAAACGTTACCAATTACCCAGTGGACTCCGTTGAAGCACCTTGAACACAAAGCTCACAGTTGGCTTACTTTAGTACTATCTAAATAAAACTTCGTGATTTGGACTTAACTAATAATAATAATGACCTAGTGCTACCGGGTACAGGGGACCTACAGTTTAACATGGAATCCGTACGGTCACATTACACAGCAAGCTGTGCCAGAGGTGAAGGTAGGGTTAAGGGCCTTTTAAAATCCACGTCGAAAGAGGGATTCTAATCGGCGACCTTTCGATGCCCAGTAAAACACCTTTAGCACTGAGCCACCAAATAGCTCTTTTTTTTTAACTGCTTTACGTCTTTCAACAGCGAGGTCTTTAGAGACGGGAAAGGATTGGGGGGGGGGGCAACGATGGGGGCAAGGAATGGGAAGGAATTCGGCCATGGCCTTTTGAAGGAAGCATCCCGGCCTGGAGTGATTTGGGAAACCATGAAAAACTCAAATCTGGATGCCCGAACGGGGATTCGAACCACCGTCCTCCAGAATGAGAGGCGAGAACGCTAACCGTTACACCACCACGCTCGGTCCAAATAGCTCTGGTATGGCATAGAGAATGGCTGTTAATGATATGACAGCACATTTTCATCAGTTATCTGAATTCCCGATCGCCACTGCGGACGAACAATACCCGCGCAAATTTGATCGACATAATTACTTTGTTGATGTTCAGGCTGTTATTGCAACTCATTTACATAACTGGTGCAGTACTTCGATTGATTGAAAGATGAAAAATATGATAACATCCATTGGGTCTTTGGAGTTTATTACTACCTATATTATTTGAAATATTGCCACTTAACTTTAGAGTTATCAGGTAAAACTCAAAAAATATTTACAGCCGCGATACAAATTTCTTAAATTCTTTTTTTTTTTATATGCTTAACGTCTCTCTAACAGGGAGGTCTTTAGAGACGGGAAAGGATGGGGAGTCAAGGAATGGGAAGGAATTCGACCATGACCTTTTCAAGGAAGCATCACGGCATTTGCCTGGAGTGATTTGGGAAACCATGGAAAACCCAAATCTGGATGCCCGGACGGGGATTCGAACTGCCGTCCTCTCGAACGCAAGGCCAGAACGCTAGCCGTTACAGCACCACGCTGGTCTTAAATTCTTAAACGGAGATTGAGAAACTGATGGATCTATCGTGATGGGGATAATGATCATCAATCTTTGTCATGGCCTAACCACATCTGAGTTTTTAGTGTGGGGTTATATGAAGGATTCAGTGTTTAAGGTTCCTCTACCAACAATCCTGCCAGAACTGCGAGCTGATATCAACAGTTGATAGGTTGAACACTTTGATAGGGATATGCTGCACCATGCGTGGCAAGAACTTGATTATCAACTTGATGTCTGCAGAATCAGTAGGGCAACACATGTAGAGCACTTTTAATCTGTTAAAAAAACCTTTTGAGTTATTCTATATGACTGAAAAGTTTTGTATCAAACAATACAGTTACAGTAAATTTGTTAAATCGCTTCAATCATTTATAGCCCTGGAACACGGTTTACCGTCGTTCAAAACGACCATTCTAATATCATTGCAAAAAGATCTTAGCTTTTAAAAATAACAATCGAAATGATTTTTTGATAATGAAAATCTTATGGACCAGCAAGTACATCAAAAACCTAATAATAATAATTTGATAAAATTGCGATGGAGCACCCGCTCCGGTGGCAATCTCCCTACACCCCCTCCCTTTCCCCTTCCAACCTACTTTTGCCCTCTACTAATTTATGCTTTAAATTCTTTCAGTGTTTCTGGTAAGTTATTCATCACTTCTCTTGGCAATTTATTCCAGTCCCTCACTCCTTTTCCTATGAAAGAAAATTTTCCCACACCCATATGCCTGAATTCAAGTGCCAGCTTGTGGTCATGTTCAACCTTACCCTTCCACGCACCTAATGTTCATACAGATAAAATCACATGTTGGAAATGAAGAGGCAGGTCATGGAATAAAGAGTGTTGCAAGAAAGTGTGAGGATGAGACAAAGGTACCAGGTTCAGATATTATAAACTTCCTTAAAAAAGACTTCAGAAAAATGTGGAACCGAGAATGGTTGGAGGTATCAATACTCTAAGGTCAACCCTACAAACATACCAGTGACATCAAAATGGCTCTCCATCGAGAGGACTAATAAGAACAATAGTTTAACAATGGTTTCTACCCCTCGCGCCTATACGGAATAAAAGCAATCGAATTACCACAGTGTGATTGTAAAGAAGATGCTGACTGTGACGTTAATCTCATGTTTTTCGGAAGCAAAAGGTATTGGAGCAACACCACAACTTCATGAAATCGCTTTTACAAGATGGCATCTAAGTAGGCCCTACCAGTTAACATGACACTTTTTCTAGTCAATGAAAATATTTATGTATATCGCCTAATCCTAGCAGTTGTGAGAGATATCAACCTAAAAGATTAAAGGAGTACAATTCCGTAATAATCTGATAGCTTCTGCTGTTTAAAAGACGATGACGAACTAGATAAACATGTGAAGACTGCTAGCTCCACCACGATAACTAAGAAGACGACATTCATCAAGTAATATTATTTATTTTGTATGGCTGTATGACCAAAAGTTTAAATGCCAAATAAATTTAAAAAAATAATCCTGTAGATTGCATACAGTGCAAAAGTATAAATTAATCAAATCTGTAAACAGAAAAAAGAATTTCAGTTTCCTCAGAATTTTCCAATTTTCCGGGCAACTTTTCCAATTTTTCATTAACTAAAAACCAGGTTGGAACAGTTACGAACATTTAAAAAAATTAACCAAATCATTACACAGAAAAAAAGACTTTCAGTTTCCTGAGAATTTTCCAGTTTTCCGGGCAACTTTTCCAATTTTTCATTACGAACATTAAAAAAAAAATAGCCAAATCGGCCCATAAAAAAGAGTACTTTGATCTTTCCCGAATTTTCAAATTTTCCGGACAACTTTTCCCATTTTTTCCACATTCTATTCCATTGTCGTCCAGTGCTGATCTATGGTCAAAATTTCAAGTCCCTATCTCGTCGAGAAGTTAGTTTAAAATAAATTACTAAATTCCACCCTGACAGACAAAGCCCAAAGCGATTTAATAAAAACATTTTTAAAAGGGAGCTGTCTACTGGTGATCGTTGCTAGGTGTTACTCACGTAGTTTGCCGCCACCGGAGGCGACGGGTCCTGCCAAGAGGAGCGTCGCCAAGACAGACACCAGCAGAGCAGTTGAGGTGGTCATAGCGAGTCGACTGCCCTCCGCGGGTGCAGCACAGGATATATATGAAGCGGCCGGCCTTGGAGGATGGGGAGCGCGTGCAAAACTGGTCGGAGGAGCCTGGAGTTCTGCCGATGACCGCGATGACCCCGCGCAAGGTGCCACGCCACACCGCGACACCTAATCTACATGCACCCTGCTCACATAGTGCTACCAAAGCCGAATGATCTTATCAGATTACTTTGTCCATCTTAAAAAGGATGACTGGACTTTTTACTGTGGTGATACATTGTTTCTTCGAAATGGTGTCAATACTAAAACAAAAAAAAAAAAGAGAATTCTAGCCTAGTCTTTAAAAGAAGCATATCAACATAAAGTAATGGACCATTTTAAAAATAAAATCCAGCACTTTTAATGATACATATGATGTTTTACCCTTTCTATCAGAGATATTAAAAATTCTAACAAACGATTAAATGTAGCATGTTGCTTTAGAAGAACGTTTCACATAGCGATTTAATCAACCGTTTACAGAAAATCGAATTGTTGGACGACCTCTCTACTTGATTACGAAGGCTTCCTCGGTCACTGTATGTATTATCTTGGTTCTTCGTGTGGCTGTGACTTCATCAGAGGACACGACGTCTCTACTTCTTTGTTTATTTATCTATTTCATTATGAGAGTTTTTGGTAAACTCTAAACACAAGGTGACTTAGACACTGCAAAATTATTCTCTCAGAATAATCAGCACAGGAGTGTATCTGTTGCTGAGGATCGTCAGACGATATCTTTGCCAGACGGAGTTACACCTATCAATAGTCAACATGGCCCTTATATTTCATTCACCTGATTTCTACATCTACATATATACTCTGCAATTCACAAAATTGTGGGTGGAAGAGGGTGCTCAGCACCAAAGCTAATCTCTTTGCTGTGCATTCCAATCCCTAATGGTACGAGGGAAAAAAGAATTCATATAAGAATCAGTCCGGCACCTTATTTCTCTAATTTTATCCTTCCTGTCCTTCCGACTCAAATAGGTTGGTAGAAGAAGTATTTCACTACACTCATGAGTGAAAGTTGGAGTACGCATGTTTTCCAATAAGTTTGAACGAAACGTGTGTCGTCTATCTACCAGAGACTCCCAACCTAATCTACTAATCAGTTCTGTGACGCTTTCATAAGGACTGTAGCAAGCGGTCACGAATCGAGCGGCTCTTCTCTGTACTTTCTCTATACTTTCGATCAATCCCTTACGAAACGGGTCCCAAATGGCACAACAATAATCCAAATGTGGACGCACAAGAGATTTGTACGCTATCTCCTTTCAACAGACAATAAAAAAACCGAAATCTGTATAACCACGTCCCAAAAAAGCGAGGCACGAAAGTTATTGCTGGATAAAGTGGACATACAAAATTCTAATAACGTAGCGTCATAGTGGACAACATAAGAACAAAACATAACTATCCAAAGTGTTAATGTAAAATGGCGATTAGGAAAAAACCACAGACGTAAACCAATATTACAACCAGTGCGACACTAGATCGGTCTTCGTTTGAATTATGTTCATAGTATTTGGAATTCTCTTTGGGAAAACCTAGACTATATATATCGTTGTCAGGTCTGTTGTAACTTATTCGTCAAAAACTAGAATTGATACATAGAAACAAACGGTTTAAACATCAAGAATGAGTGTAGAAAAAAAAACGCTGGAGCAAGTAATGTAATAGGACTAGGTAAAAATACCATATATACGTGTCCATTAAATAGCATAGAAGAATAACATCTAGTAAATTAGAATGAAATTCACACATAGATAGATTGGAGGAAAATAGATCAGCTAAACCACAGAACATAAGGATAGTGTTGTAAGGCGACAAATCAAAGTTGAAAATCGTAGGACCGCATATAATTCTGACTTGAGGTACAGGTCAAAAAAACCTGGAAGAAATGATTGTGATGCAGAACAATAGGTTCGATTTCCAGATAGTTTAATCAATTTTTTTCCTACTTACTCCTTTCCTTCAGCGTACTACTTTTTTAGCGTTATAAATCAGGACGAAGGAAGGCAGACGATCAGACCCCATGCCGAGATATTTAGGCTTACTCTTCCGAAAAACAAGAAGAAGGCAGACGTGTTTATCGTTCAAATACGGGAGACGAATCACCATCCACAGTGTAGCACATACTGCGGAGAGGTTTGAGGATTAACGCCAGGACTTTGGCACACAATATGGTGGACACGAATCGAGTGCCAACTTGTTTCTTTTTATTCTCGCCTAGTGTCGTATGATTTCTTGAACCCCACGCAATGACCAAAACTAACCGGGTGGGTGCTCAAAGTAAATAAAATCAAAAGCTAGTGGCATATCCTGCTAGATATTTCGTTTAAACGTGTCGTGTATGGATATCTTTACGTTAAACGGTTGCCCAAGTTTCGTTTTGCTGACCGTTCGCTCTACGGTGTAATACATTATATCACATTTAAAATAATGTAGCGAAGACTATACGATGCTATTTAATCGGTCATGTCTACATATCTGCAGAGAGTACACTATCTGTAAATCTTAGAAGCAATTGGTGGCAGTGTACATCTAATATTAATGTTGTAAGTATCATAACCTAGATTGTCTTCGTACCAAATACTAAATGGAGCAACCAATATTTAAAAAAAAAAAAAAAAAAATCGTTGGCTTCTCTCTTTATTACCGAAATTTTGGTCCACTCTTTGCACTGACTTCGTTATAGGATTGGCTTTATCTGCAAACAGGTCGTAATCCTGAATCTTCAGCAAGATATACCCTTCTCTGCTATTGTTACCAGTCGGAAATTGTTTATGTGTCATTTCTTAGTGAAACGTAGTTTTTCTCTCAACTCCGACTGGGTCCTTGAACACCATTAGTGACCTGGCTGAAAGAGCGTTCAAACACTTACTGTCCATCACAGGACATTAAAAAAAAAAAGCAGTAGCAGCCAAAGTAAACAGACGGCTGAGGTCAGGATACTCGAGAACAGCGTTCGTTTATTATCATACGTTTAACCAGTTTCCTAGATCATTTTAACCGGCTTACGTAATAACCATCTCTGTTTTGGAAAATACGGTGTATGTCTTTGAGGGAAGAAATGGAAATATGAATATGTTGACACACCTGTGGCATGCAAAGTGCATGTCGCTCTTGCGTCCGCTCTACACATTCATGATATATGAATAACAGGTGCTCCAACGTATGTCTTTCCTTCAAGGAAAGACATACGGCGGTTAACTATGTTCAGTTATAAGTAGTTGTCAGGAACTTTGAGAGAAATTAAAGAATATTGTCAACAAAATTTCTGTTTAAAGCTAGACCGCAATTTATAATGTTTACAATAATCTTCACGCAAGGTGTACAAATGGTACAGTCATTCACTAGCCAACAGTCCTTGTATTCCGTGCAATAAAAGAAGGTTGAAACAGTGAACTAGCTAAGCGAGTGCTCCAACTGACCGTAACTAACTGGGAAAGCAAAGCCATATCGAAGTTCATTGCGTCCACCAGTTTAGAAAACTTTCATGCTTATTATCTGTGGCTGTAACCAGTTTTTCTGCTGAGACACCCCTGGAGCCAAGAGGGTGGATTTTGATCAATGTTGTCTTCTACTTCCCTCTTCGTTTAGGGTCCACCAGTAATAGAACCCTAAGTGCCGTTATTTAATGGAAAGCCAATACTATATGGTTTTAAGTCTATCCTGACTTGCCAAAAATTGATGACCGTCTGTTTCCCACAATGGGAATGGTAACCAAAATCAGTTTCTAGGCGCTATAACGTCCTCCCACCACATGACTTAAAAAATGTCACCATGATACTGTCGCATGAGGAAGCAGGACGCAGGATGTCGTTGACGTACAGTTGTGTAGTCAGAGTTCCCTTAATCACCAGCAGAAGTGATCTTAAGTCATACCAGATGGTTCCCCAGACCATGAAGTTAGGTGTAACGCCGATGTGCCCTCCAAAACATCGGAAGAATGGTAACTCTCTCCAGGTCACAGACATATTCGACGTCGATGGTCAATCGTGGCAGTGCAGAACCGCAACTCATGATTGGACACAATGCGTGGCCATTCAATGAGTGACGCGATTCTGCACTACTTCGGATGGCCATCGTCTTTCTGAACTGTGTGCTGACATTGAGGTACTCCCGTGGCCAGCAAGATTCCCGGATCTGTCCCCGATAGAAAGTGCGTGGGAGCCAATATGAAGACAACTCCATTCCAGGATATGAAGGACTAGTTACAACAGTTGCGAGCCAGCTTGCCTCGGGAGAGGACACAAAGTTTTAATGAAACAGTTCCCATCCGAATCAGTGCATGCATTCAGATCAGTGGCGGAGCAACGACACACTGATAAGTGGGCTAATAGTGACAAGTTTTTTTTATTATTATTATTTGACTCGATTTTACAATCGTGGAACATCACTGAACGTTCCATTTCGTTTCCTCTTCACCTTCTGAGTGATTCACAATTTTTATCAGGCATTGTTTGTTGCAAATAAAGCTGGGAATTATGCTAAAGGAATGAGAACGGAAGAAGTACTACTGACTATCGCACAAAGAAATAATCTGCTAATTGAGGAGAACAGGTTTTACTGAAACCGCCGAGCTCAATTTAAAAGCCTTGTTCACTTCTAAGATAACCTTCACAAGTAAGAGATCAAAACAACTCCTACGCAAACCTTGAAAGAACAATTAAATCTGCTGTTTACGTTCGACTCCCGTAAAAAGTTTTAAAGAACTGGAATGATGAGTTACTGATCTGGCAGCGCTAGGGTAAAGAA
Organism: Vandiemenella viatica; assembly: GCA_031002005.1. Taxonomy (NCBI): domain Eukaryota; kingdom Metazoa; phylum Arthropoda; class Insecta; order Orthoptera; family Morabidae; genus Vandiemenella; species Vandiemenella viatica. The sequence continues at coordinate 100,930,444 of CM061914.1, forward strand.
TATTTAAGAACTTTTATGTAGCATCGTCTAAAAGGAAATGTGTTTTTAGCAAGAAGATAAACAATCAAGCTGATCCCATATAATGTAACATATATCGCTACCTTCATGATTTTATTGCAACCGAACGCAAGCAACTGAAGACATGATATTACGTTCTCCTTTGTTTGTGAAAGCTCCGATATTTTACACTTCTACAAAATTTTATTCTGCGCAATGTTTTTCCAATATGCATGTAGCTTATTGTTTTATTATCGTGCAGTTAAGTTATGTTCTACATTTTCAATGGCGTAATACAGTTAATTTAAAACAGCTAAACACGGGAAAGAAATTATACTACAATTTCCATCTTTTCCTAACAGTATTTTTTTCGCCCAGTTTGTCAGTTTTAATGTTTCGTATCTAACTTACCTTTGGTTATGCGAACGTGAAAGGTCTAGCACTCATGTTCAAAGCTAACCAAAATTTCAAAATAACTAGTACTGTTATTACTTACTAATTTGTGTTAGTCTTATTATATGAGGCAAGGGAGGATCGTGAACTCTGTGTTTAGTTGTGTAAAACATTAAATATCCTTTATGGCGAGTGTTAGTAGGACTCTTCGTACATATCGATAGACCGACCTTAGCAGCGGCCGTCGCTCTGGTTGGCATGAACCAATGTTATCTGGCAGCTGAGCCAAGTTTGTGTTCGCATAAAACATTGCACAAGTCCCTACCAACATTCACGGATATCTTTACCAGCGCGGGTGACTGTTTGATGGATCGTATTGAAGCTATGGAAGGCCGAGGTCACAACTGGATAGTTGCTAAATACAGGGAAAAAAAATTATATCGTTCTGAAAGTCGACCAAGTGCGCAGAGAAGATTGAAGTAATCTGACTGTACACGTTATGAAACACCAGTTTTATTGTTTTTGAAAATAAAATCAATTAATTGGAGAGTAGTTTGTTTATGGTTTCACTCTCTGTCGAAACAAGTTCCACTTCAAGGAACTGTTCCAATTAGCATTGCTAATATCGGGTTTTACCAACATATACAAAACTAATTTTATTTTGATTCTAGTTAGGAGAATGTGTCTAGTTGAAGACCGTATTATTAATGCGTCTTTCAAGTTTTACTCTAAAGCAGGAAAATTTTAACATGTTGTGATGTCATCAGCTGTATCAGATAGGAAGGTTAGCCACATTTATTTGTGTAGCAGACTCAAGTTTCACAAAGTTTTCCTCAGCCATCAGCCATCTTTGCCTCATAAACTACACATGTTACACACAAAAAAATTACTTATCGCACACACAGGAGACAGTTACACATTTTTCAGACAGATGGCAATATTTCATTTCCTCCGTTAGGCTGACGAGCCTTTGCTGAGTAGCCCTCAGACACATTTGCATAGGCCACGGTTAGGGACGTCATTGTTGTTACACACTCAATAGATGGGGCAGCAAGGAAGATCCCGTGCATAAGCAGACTTCCGCACGCAACATACACTCCCGCTTATCAGGAACGCCTAAGACTTCGCGCGCTTGTTTGTTTGAATGTGGGGCCAACAGGTGATAGTCTCATGACGCACGCCCCTACAAACGCATGTGTCTCGGATATTCCAAGCCGCGGTGACAGCGGAGTGATAGCGAGAAATTTCCGCCTCCGCCGCGTCCTCGCGGCCAGGACCACGAGACATCACTGGCGGGATACTCTCGCCGTGACACGACGTGGGTTTTTCAGGGCGTTCTACAAGTCACGGACTACGCGACATCACGGTGAACGGGACGACCCCGCCTTCAGAGTATGTGCTAATGTTAGTGCAGTGTCAGTTTATACCACCTACCTGGGCTGTTGTTTTAAAGCGTTGGGAGCTTTGACTTTCCGCGCAACCGCTACGCCGCCATTCCCAATCGATCCACGACGCCGGACTCAACAGCCGCCTCGTCCTGTAATGTAAACTTGGTGATACGTGACCACTGTGATTCGTGTGCCCCCACCCAGAAATCGCCTTCAGCCTATTAACATAGGCAAATTACAGATGGTCTCCGCGATATTCTGTTTCTTGCGGTGCCGTATTGCGAGAGGTATCATGCTCTCACCGACAGTTGGTGTTAGCTGGTCGTGGCATATCTTTGACTGAGAACACTAACGTTAATGCAATAACTGTCCGCCACATGTTTACTTTTGCACCGGTTATTTTAATGTGTTTTGTTGTTTGTTTGTACCAGAATTGTAATAGTTATGGCTCCCATGATGTTCTGGTAATTATCCTTTGTGCAGAATTAAATATTGTAAAAGTGCAATTTCTCGGTTGTTATTGCTTTAAGAATAAGAACCCGTTTTTTCCAAGTATAAATGTTAACTTTGTTTACTTCTGGTCCATTATTATTGGCATTAGCAAGAAAATTAGTAGATATTGTATTAAAACGTCCCTTTCACGTGTTGAAACGTTACAACCCCTAATGATGGAAAAAGTTGGTGAAGAAGAAAAAGAGTGAAGCCTTGTGAAATTTCTGCTGGACGCTGATAATTGGAAATCCCATGAAATTTAAGAGCTGTAAGACTCATGAGCAATGGAGTCTTTACAACACAAATGGACAGAAAACCATGCTTGGCCTGAGTGAATACACCTGCAGATGCAACAAAAGTCGGCCGGTGAACTTGTAACATCATCAGTAGTAACCGTAGACACGGTATCCTCAGCCATTAGCCAACCGCGTAACTTTTATGTCGTTATTAGATCATCCAGAATCCAAGCTCCAGACTATAAAGCATACCGGGGAGCTGATGTCGACTCAAACCACAACCTGACAGTTATGAAATGTTGCCTGATACTCAAGAAAATAATGAAATAACTTAGATAAAAAAAGATTTGAGGTGAACAAAAATTGCATAGATTGTAAACACGGGTCTAAGGTATAATTCTGAAAGGAATTCAACAGTAGAATAATGGAATGCACTGAATGGAGAGATATAAAACATTACGCATTAGCAAAAAAGTCACTCGAAAACCTTAAATTTTGGGAAAAAATTTGAAGTTTATAGATGGGAAGAAAAGGCAATAAAATAATAATAATAAAAATTAAATGCTTGCAATGAAGCAGAAAGAGATATTTTAGAAACCAAACAAAAGGGGAGCTAACCATGCGTAAAAAAACTGAATGATGGGGACAGTTTGAACAATAGTGTACATCAAAATAACAGCAGAGATTCTAATTGATTTTAATAGAAGTATCATATCCACAATCCCAAAGAAATCACAAGCTGACAAATATAAAAATTACTGTGCGCTTCAAAATTAATGACTAGGACAATATACAGATGAATAAAAAGTGCAGAACAAGGTATTAGGTGAAGATTGTTTAAGGAATAGATAAAACAGGGGAACAAAAGAAGCCACCGTGGTTTAAAGATAAATACTAGAAGGAGAGATCAAGAAAAAAACGATTAATTTTATGTCGTTACTTGACTAAGAAGAAGCTTTTGATAATGTCACAAGGCACACGATATTATTTTTTTTAAAGAAGACAGGTATAAAATATGAAAATAGAATGATTGTTTATAATCTATTTAAGGATCAAATGGAAATAATAAAAGTAGAGACTCACGGGAAACATGCGTCGTTTAAGGAGGATAAGAAGCAAGGTTAATATTTAACTTGTAAGTAGAGTAAGCAATAAAGGAAGTAAATGAAAAATTTGTATATGGCATAACTACTCAAGAAGAAAAAATCAGTATGCTGCGATTTTCTGATAACATTGTACAGTTAACAAAACAATGTGGGGGTATTGAGAAGTTATTGAATGACGTGAACAAAATACTAAGGAAAACATTTGGACTAAATATAAACTAAAGCAAGACAAAGATGATGAAATGTAGCATAAATGATATCGATAACAACAGATTAAATATGAAAATAAGATCAGGTATGTTAGAGAAGAAAGTGAATTCTCTTACATAGGAAGAAAACTTACAATTAATGGCCGAAGCAGGAATAATGTTAGGCGAAAAGATCCTTTTTTAAGAAGAAGAAATTTTTTGTTTCAAATATTTCTCCATGACCAAAAAGAGCCCAGCACTTTCTGGTAATGAAGAATGGGCTAAATACGATGAAAACAAAATTTGAAACATTTTTTAAAAAAAATTATGAAATAAAAGAACGCTGAAAATTAAGTGGGGAAGTAAAGTATGAATTGAACGTGTTTTGGAAATAATGGGTGAGGAAATAAGTTTGCAGAAGAATCTTTCAGAAAGAAGAAACAGGATAGAGGGTCACATTTGAAGACTTGCAGAACTGGTATATTAGCAAGAGGAGGGAAAAGTCGAAGGTTAAAACTTTAGAGGAAGACAGATAGTAGAATATCTAAAGCAGATAATTTAGGACCTAGGTTGTAAGGGGTATGTTAACTTGGAGAGGTTAGTGCAGGATGAGAAGAAAAGGAGGGTTAGACAAACCATTCGAGAGACTGATGATAGCGGAAAAAAAAATACCCATTTTCAATATATCACAACGCGATCACATCCGATTCATCCCAATAGTGGCGATGTCACGCCATCTCTTTGAATCTCTTGTACAGTTTCAAGACGTGAAAAGGGCAAGCGAAGTGACATCTTTTCTGAAGTTATTATTTCCTTTTATTTCGTCAGCTCAAGGACCCTCTTGGCAGCCAGAATTTAAAATAATAATAATAATAACTGCTTTAATGAGGTGTGATGCTTACAATGTAAACAAGCAGGACCCGGCACGATACAAACAAGTTATTTAAATAACCGTGATAAAGTGCGGTACATACAGGTGAAAGAAAGTAACAATTTAGTTTTTGTCTTGATCATTCATATTTGCTAGTTAAATGTTTAACAGTTACTGTTAGGCGTTTACGTGGTTTTAAATTTACGTACGGCTATAATGCATAGTAGAGATTTAGTAATGCTCGTTGTTACCAAACGAGACCATCGCTAAACAAACCAACAAAAACAAAATATGAAAACGTAACACACTAACAATCGTGAAACGTAGGAAAAACATTGTACTCGTAAGAACAACAGAGAACTATTTCCTGATAAATGATACGTTCTCCATTTATTATAATACCAGCTGTTGCCCGCGATTTTGTTCATATTGAGTGTAAAGCACGGTCTTCTCTTTAATATGATCATGTCACATTTAAGACATCGCCATCGAGAAAGAAAAAAACTAATACGAAGTCGAACATACACTGAAGTCACGATAAACAATTCCAGCACAAGAGTAACTAAAGCCGACCGTTAATTTTTGCGTCAATCGCGTTCAACGGAAAATGGACTAATTTCTGGGAAATTTTTATCTTAAATATCTCGGCTCTTCGAAAAGGACTATATCCTATTCTACCACCGAAACCATAGGCTGTACATTATTACAAAATCTTACCAGTAGTTTTTGCGTGAAAATTATTATCTTCAGTTTCTCAGCATTCCGACTAGACATCAGAATGAAAGATATTCTACTTTACAACCACGTGGTGTACATTTCCGAAAGCACATCAAAATTTGAGTTGCTGCCTTAATTCCGTCATGCAGATAGATAACAGACGAACAACTAAACGTACGTTGCCTCTCGCAGTTAAACAATTTACGCTTAAAGATATATTGAAAAAAAAGCACAAATTTGGTATATTTTGTTTCAACTGTTAATTGATGTTTCCTGTTCTTATAGAAAATTTCATTCTATTAAAATTCAGAAGATGACCGTCCTTATATTATAGCTTAAGCAATGTGTTGGAGGTATTGTTTTTGTATCCAGAGTGTGACATAGAAGTAAACGGAACCAGGAGTTTGGTATGAACAGTACTATGCCTTTATTTTAATAGTACTCATGTAATTTGATTGTGTAGGTTTCAGTGGTTTTTAAAGAATTCGTAATCTGCCTTTCCGCGTCAGTCTTCAGCTGCCGTATCCCATGAACGTTAAGTTTCGCTGCGCACGGACACGTCTGTCGTACTCCACACATCGAGTGTTGATTATCTTTGACGCAGAGTTACCTCTCTGACAACAAGACACCTCGACACAGATGTCGCTAGTCACGGTCATTCAGAAGGCGTGGTTGGCCACTACGTCGTCCAAGACGGGTGGTAATGCTGGAAATAGCACATTGACGACACACTCTTGGTAATGGAATCGAAGAATGCTGAATTCGTGACCAGTTTCCGAAATGGAACGTCCCATGCCTCTAGCGCAAACTACCATTCCACGTTAATAACCTGTTAATTCATGTCTCGCGTCCGTAATGACGACCAGGCAAATTTATTAGTTTCTTCGGCTCTGGATATTTGCACCTTTTTGTCTCACGGCTTTTGGAACTTAAGTGTATTTCAGTATTAGGACCAAAGGCTTATTAACTACAGAGAAATGTAAATGTTATGTGCGAAAAGAATGAAAGAAGAACGTGACGCAGATGGTGATACTAATATGCCACACACATCGCCATCCGAATTACGATTATCGGTGTTATATGTCCTGCTTCGGGTTGTAACCAACTTCTTATGGGTAGGAAACCGAAAATTAGGAATTTTGTACCTCCTTTTGAACTTTGCGGGATATGTTATGTGTGGTGAAAATATAGCAACCTGAACGTTATAATATCTGGTAGAGCCTCAGGTAAAGCGGTGTTCTTTAAAGACACAGAGCAGGCAATCCACCTTATAAACTGCTGCTTACATAGTAGATATTTTCAGTTTCCTTGACAGCTTCGTAACACCAACTGGGAGAACCTTGTCTGCATCTACATCTACATATATACTCTGCAATTCACAAAATTGTGGATGGCAGAGGGTGCTCAGCACCAAAGCTAATCTCTTTGTTGTGTATTCCAATCCCTAATGGTACGAGGGAAAAAAGAATTCATATAAGAATCATTGCGGCACCTTATTTCTCTAATCTTATCTATCCTGTCATTCCGGCTCAAATAGGTTGGTGGACGAAGTATTTCACTACACTCGTGAGTGAAAGTGGGAGTACGCATGTTTAACAATAAGTTTAAACGAATCGTGCGTCGTCTATCTACCAGAGACTCCCAGCCTAGTCTACTAATCAGTTCTGTGGCGCTTTCATAAGGACTGTAGCAAGCGGTCACGAATCGAGCGGCTCTTCTCTGTACTTTCTCTATACTTTCGATCAACCCCTTACGAAACGGATCCCAAATGGCACAACAATAGTCCAAATGTGAACGCACAAGAGATTTGTACGCTATCTCCTTTGTTTGTTCATAACAATTTTTCAATATTCGACCTATGAATCGCAGCCTAGAATTAGCTCTACCTACCAACGAATTAATGTGTAAGTCCCATTTCATGTTCCTTTGTACTGTTACTCCCAAATATTTCATAGAATCGACCATATCAATAACTGAATTTTTTAACTCGTATTTCTGAACAATTGGATTCTTTTTGTTAGTTATGCTCATTGTCTTGCACTTTTTACAATTTAGCGTAAGTTGCCACTCAGCGCACCATGCCAAAATAATATCCAGATCACGCTGAATTTCTAAGCAATCGTTGTGAACCTGCATCAATAAATTGGTTACATTACGATCTGTCTCCTTCTTTTCTGCTTTAAACTGAAGCAATTCTCTACTTATTCCTATTTGGAGCTAATCTCGCCATCTCAACGTTCTAGATCCAACCTATATTCTCAAATATATGTTTCATTTATTCTAATCTTTGCCTTTCTCTAAACATTTTACCTACCACTGTTTGTTCCCTCAGCTAACGCTTTAACTAATTCTCCGCGTCTTAAAATGCGACCTGTTATTGTGTCTCTTCTTCGTATCACACTACTCTGCAAACTTGATTCCTCCCTCGTCCTTTTCAAAACATGTTCTTTGGGTATATTATCTGTCTCCTTAATTTTCAGCATTCTTCTGTAGCATCACATTTAAAATGCTTCAATTTGCCTTCTTTCTTGTCTTCCTAAAAATCAAGCTTCACTTCAGATAAGTGTCGTGCTCCATGCATATAAAGTTCTGTCCGAGAACTGTGTCAACATTTTATGAACTAGAAGATTTGTCTTTTTTGAAGGCACCTTTTCCAGTGATATTCTGCTTTTGAGATCGTTCGTGTCCCGACTGGCTAAATAACAAAATTGTTTTACTACAAGGAGTGATCAAATGAAAAGGTACATAACGACGTAAAAACGTAACAGTTAAATATTTGCATATTCCGCCATGGGAGAACGTAGCGAGACATCTCGGGATGCGATTGGAGTCTCTGACTGGGATCGGAGCACGCGCGGGCGCCCGCATGCGCAGTAGAGAGCAGAGGCTTTTATAAAAAGCGGCGTCCAAATGATGCGGCAGTCCGTATGAGGACAGGATTCCTCGAGCATAGAAAAATCATTAACTCCGAAGTGTACTGTGAGACACTCCGACGCCTACGCAGGTCCATCAAGAACAAAATACCGGGGCTGCTCACGGAGGGTGTGGTTCTGCTCCATGATAACGCGCGTCCACACGTCTCCAGAGTCACACACATGGAACTGGCCAAGTTCAAGTGGGAGACGTTGGACCATCCGCCCTACAGTCCGGACATGTCGCCCTGCGATTTCCATGTGTTTGGTCCACTGAAGAAACACCTGAAAGGGAAGAGCTTCAACTCGGACGACGTACTCAAGGACGCTGTGAAGGACTGGGTCTCGTCACGGCCACAGGAATTCTGGGAACAAGGAATCCTGCGGCTTGTTCATCAGTGGGATCGTTGTGCTCAGGCCTATGGTGTACATTTTGAACAAAGTCTACAATTGTACCCACCGTGTCGTTTCGTACCTTTCCATTTGATCACCCCTTGTACTTTTATTGCATCTGATCTATTTTTATTTTTAACCTACAATGTCACAAGTACTGTATCATTTCTGATACTTCTGACATTTTGATTAATGTTTATTCCAGATTCTTCTCCCAGAATTTTGCTTCTACCGTTCACTAATTTCCCAGTATCCTTAATGTAGTATTTCTCCTTATACTGTACCTTAATGCCACGTTCATTTTTTTTCTCACTTCCTTGACTAGTTATTCTACATATTAGTGGGAATATTCTACAACCTTGCCTAAAAGCTTTCTTTAACTGATGCATGTGTCTCATCTCTCTCCACACATCTAGCAATGTGATTTTTAAATGGGTTATAACTAATTCTTCAATCTCAATACTGTAAGTCTCACTTCTTCTCCAAGCTGAAAATCTCATCTAAACAAGTATTTGCCGAGTAATCTCTCTCTAGCCTCCGTCCCAAGGCGATGTTTACCAGTATAGCTGGTCATGGTCTGAAGAGACAGCTCTACGCAAGCAGAGTTTAAGTAAACAACAGCACGCATTCCTGTCGCCTGAGTATGTGGTACTCACGCCAGTCTACGTTATCGCAAAAGCGTTTCATCTGAATCATCTTCGTGGCGCTTACTCCAGCTCTGCAGAGGTCGGTGTTATTGTGGAGACGTAGTTGTTCTTCACAAAAGCCATCAGACTACATTTTAAGTACATCCTGCTTTTTTTTTTTAAATCTTTGGCATAGCTCACTAGAATGTGAAGACTAGGTTGCCTTCATAAACAATATAATACAAATCTCTAGTACATCCTGTTTATTTCTAAACCTTTTATTTGGATTACTAATCTGGAAAAAGTAGGCTCTCAAGGATGAATAACTTAATATCGTCGATTTCAGAGATTTCTCTGATATGCTCGAGTTGTAACTAACATAATAAAATAACAGTTAAAAGATTTTTGTAAGTTTAACAAAACATATTCGGGTTTTTGAATCGGCATAACGCTAAAATTCTAGTAGGATATTACAAATATCCGCTTCAGAATTGCTACTTACCTAAATTCGATAATCTTGTTACATGTTATAAAATTTACGTGGGTTATAAAAATATATCTCCAGATTTCTTTCACTTACAAAATTCAGAAACATAGAAAAAATGTCGGAAAAAATGTTCAAAAGTTATTTTCACAAAACGTTGTTAAGTATTATCAGACTGCGATTGTCAAGCCGAAGACAATATACATATATATATTAAATCCCAGAAATGGTAAATTGGAAACTTATCTTGATGTGTCGTGTATCACCTTCAATGTTATAATCAACGAGGAAAAAAAAGATTTTCGTTTGCTAATGCTAGTAAAAAAAAATACCTGTACAGCTCATACAACTTTTCTAGTTACGTTTTATTGTTTTAAAATTTATACTAAAAAGAAAATTTGTTGCTTAACTTCCACTTAATTAATACAATAATAATTCCAGCTCGTAGTATGATTGACCGTTACGCCTAGATATTTCATCTAATTAACTTAATTATGTGTCTAACACTCTGTCTATGGATTGCTTATGTTTGGTAATTTGTATTACTTAAATTTGTTGTTACTAATTAAATTCTAGATCTTCATCTGCTTCAGAAAGAGAATTATACCAGTAAAGCTGAATGGGCCAATTGGTTTTCACTCATTCCATTCCTTCACAACAAACAACACACCACATTCAACACACACTCCTTCAAAGTCATCACTCACATAATACTATATTAAAACGCTATAACACTGAGGTAGGCAGCGGAAACTATGCAAGCTACATCTTCCAGGAAAGTTGTTATGGATGGGAAACATCTTCCATGGTAAAAGCCTATTGCCGGGTACCAAGTAAGGTAATGGACAGTGATAAAAATCTGCACGGTAAAACAACACAAGATGATTTGAACTACTAAATAAGTTTAATTTTAATTGCAGTAATTTTTAAAAGTTGTGGTAGATTATATGAGCTATGCCAGGGCTTTCCGTGGTTCAGATTCTACGTTAAACTGTAGGTCCCAGAGGAAAGGAACTGGCCGTCCTACCTCTGACACAATGGCTTAGTATGCCTCCTTGGGGAGGAGCCAGCCAACCTTCAGCTCGTGGACTAAGTCACGTCACTTTTTTTAATTTTAGGTAATCCCAGAAGATAACTATTCCATGCCATGCAGTACTAAAAACAAAGGTTAATTTAACAGTCAACCATCAGTTTCTGTTACGGCATACTGCTTATAAAAACAGCTTGTGCCAAACAGTATATCCTATTACAATAAATTAACAATTCAGTTGTTAATTGTTCGGCTTAGGAATGTAGTGAAAATCTTCAACACAGGGCGCTTGTACGCCCTCAGCATGTGGTCTCACATTTCACGTTACTCATGCAGGTCTGAAGCGAATTGGAAGGAAGTCGCATGAAGGCAAACCGGTGGTCGATCGTCTGGTTTCCCTCTTTTCTTGCCGGGACGCTCCGCGATGCGAAAAGCGTGCGAAGGTCTGCGCTTGCATAAGCACGGAACATTTCCTGTAATTTCCGTGCTGTGAATTATCTGTTCATTAGTGTTGACTGCCTTATCTCACACTCCATCATCTGTCTGTGATACGGTTCAGCCGTTTCTCCATAAGCGGCAGAACTCTGGAAAATTTCGCAGTTAAAAATCTGTTTTCTGGTAAACCAGTTCCTCTCATTACGAGCTTTGTCCTCGGCTAAACTTCCTAAAAGAATGTAGATGAGCTAACAGTAACTGATATTAATTTTTTTCTGCTTTAAAAGTTGAATTAACAGGATATCTCCCGGTTGAGAGGGGTGTATTGCAGATCTCCTTTCCTGAGTGATATACAGGGTGAACCAAAAAGGTCTTTACAAGTTTGGAATGATATAGAAATTTGTTGAGTTAACTTACAGAATCAGTAGATGTGTAATTTTGTAGCTAACAACCTCAAGGTTGACGCATGTAGTGCATCAGTCCACTAACCGCCACTAAGAGCGCCAGCGTAGTGCACAGTTAAAATGGCTACTTTCACTGGTGCGGAACATGCTCGCTGTGTGTTTTGGTTGTCAACACTTCATATCAGTGGCATGGAGAACACCCACAACTGTAGAATATGGCGCAGCGAAAATCTGCATGCAACCCTGACACACGTTCGTGACAGCCCCAAAGTTAATGTGTTTTTTGCCCTTAGCAAATTGAAAGTGTACGGTCCTTTCTTCTTCATGGAGAAAACTGTCACTGGTATTGTGTATCTGGATGTGCTTGAATGCTTTTTAATTCCACAGATCGATGAAGCTGGCCAAAATGGGATGGTTTACTGCCAGCAAGATGTTGCACCGCCTCATTTCCTCATGGAAGTTCGAGGGTTCCTCGATAATCGCTCCCCAGGTCGGTAGATTAGTCGTGAAGGGCCAATCACATGGCCGCCTCGCTACCCAGGCTTGACACCATTGGATTTCTTTCTCTGAAGTTTCATTAAAGATCGCGTGTATGTTCCTCCCCTACCAAACACTTTGACCGACCTAAAAAAAACTGAATCTACGTTGCCTTTGCACAAGTTACGCTCGATTTGCTGCAACGAGTGTTGGAAGAAATTGATTACCCGTGGGATGTTTGCCGTATAACAGATGGTAGTTTAATCTAACCTAAATGATGCTTGAGGCTTTTATGTGAAACTTGAGGTTGTTTGCTATAAAAAGTTATCTCAATAAATTTCTATATCATTTCAAAGTAGTAAAGTCCTTTTTGATTCACTCTGTATTTACATCTGGAGGATCCGGATTCCATTTTCTGTCCGATAGTCCTTATTTCAAATCTTCATGTTTTACCTGAATCACTTCAGTAAATTCTGAAGTGATTGTTTCTACGAGGCCATAGCCGATGTGCTTTCCTTAGCAAAATAGCAATTATTCCCCAACTCATTTTCTTCTTCAGAGTTCTGCCCTAAGGCAGCGTTAGACACGGTTGCTCTCCATGCTTATTCTATATGGGGAGTCAGACCATGTACTTTTTAGGAAATATTAATGTGATAAAAACCCATTTACTTTCAAAGTATATTGGAGGGATGTTACTGTTTCCATCTATCTGGTTCGTGCAATGTGTAGTTTACGAGACGTAGATGAGGACGGTCGCAGCATTTGCTTTGATGACTGTGTATTACTGTCTAAAAATCGCCATCAGGTGATCGGTGGCCAGGATCGGGATTCGATTCTAGTCTCCGTTCCAATGTGGGGGCGTCTTAACGCACGCAACCACATTGGCGGACATTGCCTAACTGGCGCTGAACAAGAGGATTTCATACAAATGAGATGTGGAAAATTGCATTCGTAAATCACCTGACTGAACTTGAGGTACTTCATCCCACACTGACGAAACGCTCTATGTTGAAGACTCTGAAATAGATAAGAAGATTAAAGGTGAAATCCATCTGTTTTAGGCCTTTTTCGTACTGAATGGAACTGAGCAAGTAGGCAAACTCACTAGAATAATGATACTTGAACTCCTGTTCAGCAAACCTCGCCGTATTTAGCTCTTCAAACGGTGCACCTGCCCCGATCGTGTCAGGATATACGCTTTTTTTTTTTTTTTTTTCGCCTGGTCGATGGCTAAGGTCATTAGAGGCGGGATGGGGCTGGAGACAAGGAACGGGAAGGAATTCTGCCATGACCATTTTGAAGGAAGCATCCTGGCATTCACCTGGAGTGATTTGGGGAAACCACGGAAAACCCAAATCTGGATGCCCGAACGGGGATTCGAACAAGCGTCGTCCCAAATGCAAGGCCAGAACGTTAACCGTTCACCCACTACGCTCGGTAGGATGTACGCATATGAATCCATGTCAATCTTCTTGCTGATGTGCTAACTGAGCGCCATACTAATTGCAAGTGAGAATCCGAATTAAAATAATACAACTAAATAATAGTAATAACCACTCCCACTCACCCTCTGGCAACAAATATAGCTCTTCTCCTAGTTAGGGATGTTGTGTGGGGTAGGTGGAGAAGGAGATGGGATCGGAGGGGGAGTGATATCTAGCAGGCCTACAGAACTTAGATCTTACCCGTCGACCAAAACCTCCCACTACAAAACCTGCTTATCGAAATACTTGTGTCCATCATTGGTGATTTAAATTATATACTGCAATTTTTTTAGAATTATAAAAATTTAATGGTAAGGCCAGTTATATCATCGCGGAATCAACAAGTAGATTGATGTAATACTATTATTGTAAAATTGTTCAAAACTAAAATTTTTAAGGAGATAACCGTTTATATTACAGAGTAATCAGTTTTTCTGGTAATCGCAGAGAAGATTTGCTGCTGCTAATCGAATTCCTGGTACTGCTGCAGAACGTGAGAGAATGAGGGATCTTTGCGGTTATTCTGATCACAGCCACGCCCAGTAATCAATCGTGTATTGCGTCAGGGAATCGTCGTCTCACATTCAGATTTGCATTTAAGTGCAAGAAATGTTTTATTTGACTGTCTCAAATATCACGTTGTGAAGAATAGCTTCTTCTGCAGAGAAATGGTACATCCAGTCGGTCATGTTACGTCATTGCATTTTAACACATTAATAGATCATAAAACGCTTAGCAGTCGTGATATAAATATAATTTGTTCATAAAATGAAGGAAAGTCCTTCCTGCTAAATGCTCACAGAAATTGCTACCAGGACACAAGTTCCTTCACAGTTAATGATGGTAATAATAACAGTGAACGGTGACTTCATTAAGTTAGTATGACTTTTGAGCAGCTAAAAATGAAAGCTTTCTAGTGATCTCAGAAAGATCAGTCGAAGCGAAACTTCTAAGTATTCAGGTGCCTAAAAATCAGTGCTGCCGCCTCGTTGTGGAAAAATTGCAGAGTTGTTGCCAACAGTCAAAGTGATTCATATTCATTAGCCGACGTCACTGATTTCATTAAGGGGATCCTGTTGGGGCAGTGCGTTATATTAAGTATCGCTTTAATACGCTTCAAATTGTTATCCTGAGTGAATGCTAAGCATCTGGTGCAATCTCTAAAACTGGTTAGCACTCCTAATGTGATTCATTTCATAGAAAAATAATAATTACATCAGTACTTAGTCAAGTCTGGGATGAGATAAATGGAGCAGGGGTACTGAAGAACTAATTTCTACGACACGTCAATATTCAGTTTTGCTAAATATATTATTGTTTGAAAGTTAAACGAATAATGTTCAGTGAACCCTCCAGTGTGGATGCGTGTGTTAAGGATCGGGGAGGTACAACAGAACCATGTTTCAGTCCTGACTGCGGTACTTAAGCGATTTCCAGCAATTATGTAGGCCAGTGATTTTTAACCTGTGTTCCGCGAAGAGTGGACAGACATGTGGTAAAAAGGCAGAGTAAAAAAAAGTAATAATTCCAACAATTAAAGATAAAAACAGAAAAGTTTTAGTAAAATTTGTTCACATAAAATGGAGACCGTTCTCGTACAGTAAAGGTTATGAACGAGTGTAAGATATAACCCAAAATTTATTATACCCACGAATCAATGACCAGCATAAATACGGTATTTACAGGAGATCACTGGATTGTTACTACAATGGTTTATTCGCTAAATACGTTTTCATCGGCATCAAAGACTGTGGCGTTGCTCTGAGTTAATGATGATTTTCTAGGGGCCTCATTGTAAGTGTAGATCTTAAGGGACCGCGGTAGGAAAATTAGGATCATATAAATTAGTGTTCATATAAATTACTGTCTTTGACATTTCACTCGTACTCGGATTGAAATAGGTTGAGAAACTCTGAGCAGTAGCCAATCTCCACCTTGTAAACTTCCGGTAAACATTTCAAGAAAAAAATTCATGCTTATGGCTTTACGCCTTGTTGACGTCTAAGTCATTGGAGGTGGGAAAGGATTGGAGGGAGGGGGGCAACGAACGGAAAGGAATTCGACCATGGCCTTTTGAAGGACGCATCTCGGTATTCGCCTGGAGTGATTTGGGGAAACCATGGAAAACCCAAATCTGGATTCTCGGATTCTGCGTCCTCCTGAATGAGAAGCCAGAGTGTTACCACCTACCCACCACGCTCGGTAAAAGGAAAATTCACTTTTCATACAGGACACAAAATTGTACGTTTTACAGACAGATGGCAATAAAAATATTTTTGTTCTAGATTAAACAAATTCTAATTCGAACATAACACAGGTACTTCCTCCTCCCCTTCCCGTACCCTTCCCCCATCTCAGGATTGACAGTGGTAGCTTGGATAAAAACAGGAGGACGATGTCTTCCTATTGAAGAAGAAGAAGAAGAAAAATGATCGGTGAAAGTACCAAGCAACATGACACAAATTAAATTGGAATATAATGAATGACAATTATTTTGTTACAATACACATTTATCACGATGGGAAATATTTTAATTAATAGTTTATAATTTTTATTTTATAAAATCTTATGCATAGATTCATCATTCAGACTTGCTAAGATGCATGCACGTATGCGATAGGCGCCTCTTACGTTAAATGATTAGTTAGCTTGAATACCGTTTATTATTTGTAACTCTCATTACGCTGCATTTCTCCAATGATACCTTGATGGCATGCCGAATTTCAGCATCCGCTGATACACTACTTCACACATAAACATCAATCTTGAATCAATCAACATGTAATGTCCACAGCACAGAAAGTAAAAGCGTGACACTCTGAAGCGAAGCAGAGGAAACAGTCAATAACATTTTTCTCAGGCCCTATACAGGGTGTTCAGTAAATAATTATTAAACCTTTAAATTTCGAAAGCACTTACCGTGACCTGTCAAATACAAAATTCTGACCTTAGCAAAAGTGTCACGGTTTTCAAAGCATTTTACACCTGAACAACTTGCATAACTGTCACGTCGTTAATTCTCATATCGGAAGAGATAATCGATCCCACATACAATTCAGAATTACTTAGAGATACATACTGAACAATTTACTGGGCCTTATGAGCTACCAGCACGCTAAATTGACAAATTCATATAGGTTTTTGGCAAAAATTATAAAAGGGCCGGAATGGGATTCATTGGAAGACAGGAGGATGGTTAATAGGGTCATGGGAGTGTACAAGTCGTATATTGGTGATGAGGAATGGAAAGATATTGGTGTAAGAATTAAAGGTAATGCATGGAAGGGAAAAGATGACCGTGACCACAAGCTGGAACTCCATTTCAGACACAAGGATGCAGGAAGATTCTCTTTTTTTTGGTAAGGGTGTCAGGGATTGGAATAAGTTACCAAGAGAAATGATGAATAATTTATCAAAAACTTGAAAGAATTTAAAGCTAAAATTTGCAGAGGGCAAATGTAGGTAGATGAAGGAAAGGGGCAAGACGGGTGTTTAGGGAAATTGCAACCGGAGTGTACGCTCCATCGCAATTTAATTATATATATATATATAAGAACTGCCCTACCTATTAGAGGACGAGCCCCTAGCAACAAGGCAAAACATATGGCTACAAAATGAGGCTATCCAGCCCATTGTGCTTTTCGAGTAAGGCAACATTGAGACGAAGCTTACCATCGAAAACTCACAAAAAGTAGTTTTAAAATTCTGCTGGCACGTTGTTAGACTTAGTCAGTAACTTCGTGACACTTAGGAGCAAGGAATGGGAAAGAATTCGAACATGGCCTTTTATAGCAACCATCCCGGCATAGCTCATTAATTAAATGTGTATTTAATATGTTACTAAATATATGTTACCCCGCATCACTGATATAATCCGCAAGCAGAATTACTGCCCTTTCATCATTTTACTCCCGATTCTTGCGTCTCATGGATTTTTTCCTTTCCTGAAAAGATGTTGCGATGTTTCTCCACGATAATGTTTCGTATACCGTCAGCACATATTTACTATCAAAAAGTGTGAGATCGTTAGTGTTAAGTGCGGACGTGACAAATACGTTACAGAATTGATTACAAAAGCGGCTTTCACAGTAAACTCAAAGTCTTAAATTGCAAACTCATAGTGAAATTTCAGCGGGCGATTGATGGGACGTAAATATAAAAAACTGTTATCAGGTCCCGGCTAATGTTTTCCATTTGCTTTGGGTCTTACTCCTCGTAAACATCAACGTCATTAAAGGCGAAAAAAGAGGGGAGGATGAAGGAACTGGAATGAATTGCGTCATTACCCTTTGAAGGAACCATCTTGGCATTTTTTTTAATTTTTTTTTTTTGTCTCTCGTTTACCGCCTCGTCGACGTCGAGGTCATTGGATACGTGAACAATGTTGCCTCCTTATGAATAAAAAATCGCCAGACCTGGTCTAAAAACTCACTAGATTATGGGATATTTACAACTAAAAAATTCGCTAGAAATCGCTAAATAAAATAAACGAAAATGGTAAAGTAAGTAATATAAAAATATTTTAATAGGATTTTCATTAAATTACACATAATATTTTATTAAAAATCAACATCAAATTCTTCAATCAGTATTTATTCTTCATCATCTTGGTCTGTCGTTGGACTTGCACTTGTTGAACTTGCAGATGTGGAAGGATGAGATGAATAGTCAGTCTTAGTTTTAGAAGAATATTTAGCATTTTACCAATTGCATCAATTACATCAGCCGGAAGCTCGTAACTGCAGTGGTTTTTTTCACAATTTTTAACTGACTCCTTATAAAAAGAATGCTGTTAAGAGTATTTACAGCCATCCTATTTCTCAATTTGTTATTAACAATGTTCATTGTACTGAAAATCCTCTCTACTGCGGCATTCAAGTGAGGAAGTGATAAAGCGGATTTGGTTAAACCAGATAACTCCAAAAAGGTATTTATTCCAGCTGCATTCTTGTATTTTCGAACTTCAATCCAAAATTCAATGAAATTGTTTGTAGCGATCCACTGAACATAATTAATACCATGTCATTGCTGTGGGGTTTTGTCAATATTTTCGTCATTAAGTCTGAGTTCTTAGGCAAGATCTACTATTTTGTTATCTTTGCCCTGGCGAAGAGTATTTTCCCCACTCAAAGACACAATTTTCTCCCAAATAATGCAGTTGAAAGGAAGCGATTATATTTTTCGAAACTGCAAGGTTGAATATCACTAAAAATAACCAAATATTTTTTTTAGCGATAACACATTTAAGAACATTGCTGTCGGACTTCAAAATTCACTAAATCTAGCGACAAAATCACTAAGGTGTCAACATTGGCCATGAAAGGAGTTGAGGCAAGGAATGGGAAGGAATTTGGCGATCAACTTTAAGAGGAACCTTCCCGGCATTCACCTGAAGTGGTTTGGAGCTGGAATGATTTCGGGAAACCGGAAAACCGAAATGTGAATGGCCGGACGAGGATTAGCGAATGCTAGGCTCGGGCATTACCACTCACCCACCACGTTGGGACGGTCATAGTTAATGAGGGACTTAAGTCTTATTAGAGGCCTCATGATTTCTATAAAGGGTTAGGTGTCGGTATCGTGATTGAAGGTTAAAAACGTTTTCCTTCGCTGGGCTAAAATACTGAACAATCGAGCTGTCAGAAACCTTCCGTGTTACTTTGGCCAGAAAGGATTTGTGGTTCCAAACAATAAATCGATCTTGTTAAGTTTCAGAAAATTCCTGTTAATGGGCATAGTAAAGTTGTGCCCCGTTGTCATCATGTGCCGAATGAATCATGATGCTAATTCTGGACTGTTACAACAGAATGTTCTAATCTGTTTCTTGACAACCAATGAGAGTATTCAGTTCGGCGCACAGCATCAACAGTTGGCTAAGTGCTCTCCGCAACAAACATCGATAAACGCTGTAGTGTGATTGGTAGTTCAGATACAGAGAGATTCCGACGTCAGGAGTCTAATATGAGAATCTGTCAGAACAGCCTGATTATACTCTCGACTTCTTGCATGCAATGGTATCAGGTTTGGAGTCTCGCAAAGTACAGTTACATTGACCGTGAATGGATGCGAGGAGTGAATGTGTTGCAATAATGACAGCTGCTACATTCAGTCCATGCTAGGTCTGCGTGATCTCACGCCACTCACCTGCCATCAATGAGGTCATCCGTCGATGCATTACTGTCCACAGTAAAACAGTGCCTGTAATCGACCCTTCAGTAAAAAGTGCCTCAAGATAAAGCTCAAATACTTTGTGACCCATTAGTTTAATCTATATTGTAGAACGCAGGATTGTGGCGCACTACAAATATGTAAATATTTGTATTTAAATTTTGTTTATGTTCAGATTAATTTAATATTTGTGAATATTTAGTAAATTAATTATCTGATCAACTTAATTGATATCCCAGGCTGCCTTAATTTCTTAAAAATTTAACTGAATAAAGACGTTGCTAGTTGAAGGAGCTGGAGAGATTTTGAAGCTGACGACGGTATTTCCGTTGGAAATTTCCGAAGAAAGCGTGGGCTGGCGCGAGCTATTGTTCGCACGGCCAGGGTGAATAGGCACCGCTAGACGTCAATGTCAGTGTATTGAATTCGGCGTAGGGGTACCTGTGAGCGGAAGGGGTGAGCGACGCGCGGGAAGGCCAGGGCAAATAAGATTGACTTTGAGCCTCACGTGGTTTTGGGAAGAAGTTAGACAACCAATGCCGTATCATATACGGGGTCTACAAATGTTAATTCATGGCTTCTTTTTCCATGTAACGAAACATCGGGAAGGAGTTTCGGAAGAGAAGGAGAAGCGGCCATACTTGGTCATTCTGTGGTCAGCGGTCGTCGAGTCCAGCCTTCACAATGTGGAGTGGAACTGTACTGGCGGGCTCTGGCTTCGATCACAGGCTGGTCGATTGATGCAGTCCATACACTGATGGTACAACTTACATACCAACGCCGCACGCCGCCGCTGCTGACGCCGGTGATTTTGGCCAGGTTTCTCAGTGATTAAAGCGCTTGTTTACTAATATTTGGGGCGTGGTCTCCGGTTCAAATCTTCGTGGAGCTAAGATTTTTAAAAATTGTTTTTGATCTTAAGAGTCACGCCTGGGCCGTCGGTTATTCGGATTGAATGTTAAACTGTAGATATCACAAAGTTAGGGATGCAATGCGAGGCAAATCGTAGGTAGTCTTGAAATGCTGTAGGTGTACACTTTTTTTACGTTATATTGATCCCTCAGGGGTGATTCGCAGTCAGTGTGTGTGTGATCTGCAGTAGTAATACTATAAATGCGGAAGTAAGTCTCTGACTTTCATTTTGACGACTAAATGCCTAAACCGATATTGATGGAATTTGACAAGAAAATCTGTAGGGAGGCCACAGGACATTTCCCCCCCCCCCCCCGGTATGATTAAAAGTTTTAGTCACGAAATTTTGAGAACTTATCAAATGGTGACAGAGTGACGTATGTGTGTGTTAGTCTGTAATGTTACGTCGCTTACTCAAGCTATGCTTCTCGCGCATTATGTTAGTGAATAATTTCTTAATAAATTTCGTTTAGAGAAAAAACGTTTTATTTAGTATAGATGTCGATTTTCTCTGTCCTTTTACTTTGTGTCAGCTTAAATGTTTCTGGCACCAGTTTATTTTGCCTTCTTTTTTGACATGCTTTGCGGGCGTAAACTGGCCTAAGTTGTAGCTCTAGCAGAGCACGAACAGCTAAAGTTATTAAACCGCAAGAATCGGATGCTCATGCTGAATAAAGAAGAAAATAACAAGCTGAAATAAAGCTACCCTTAGTTAACACCCCCCCCCTTACATCCCCTCACATTCGTTTGTTTTTAAATATGTTGGAAATCTCTTCAAGAGACAGGTTCGATGGTAGAATGATATAGTGATGGCTTTTCGGTCATATTATGCCGACTAGGTGTTGTTTGGGACCAATCCTTCGCTACTAACAACTTTCTATATTCAATTCTGGCAAAGAAATTTTTAATCCACGCATACAAAGTCGCGGATATTAGCTAGTATCAAATAAAAAACTTCTTTTATACACGTTGTTGATTTAAAGTTAAATAAATCCCTGAGATGTGCTTTATTAATTAATTTTAATGTTTTCATTTATTTCCAATACCCATCCTCAAAAGAAACCGTCGTGATAGCCACAGACGCTAAACTACAGTATCTGTGCCAGCGCCAAATCTTAAACTAGGCTTAACGCTCTGGCCTCGCATTCGGGAGGACGGCGGTTCGAATCCCCGGCCGGGCATCCAGATTTGGGTTTTCTATGGTTTCCCCAAATCACTCCAGGTGAATGGCGGGATGATTCCTACAAAAGGCCATGGCAGAATTCCTTCCCGTTTTTTGTACCCAGTCCTATCCCGTCTCTAATGACCACGACGTCGTCGAGGCGTAAAGCCAAAAGTAAACAAAAAAAAAAAAAGTAGGCAGACATTTTCATCTCGTCCTAGGCCGTCAAAGTTGAAGAGGTGGTGGTGAACAATTCCTGATCACAATATCATACTCAAAGGCCTATACTAGAAACCAAACTATCTCCACAGTGTGTTTGGGGTGAGGGCACAGGACATTCCTACTAAGGATGGAAATTTTAAACTCGGCGCCCTTTTATTGTCTTTGGAAACAACAGTTATGAAGGCCTCACATTGGATACTTTCGTGCTCTCAACTCACTATCATATGCCACCATAAATCAACAGCCAGAATGGAGAAGGCAACTGGTAGCGATCCTAATATCAAAACTATGTACATGAATTTGTTTTGTGGGATACCGTCAAATGGGGATACTTTGACCAATATTTTCAATTTATATGCAATATCAGAACATACATAAACATTTTCATCAAACTAAATATGGCATTTTGGGGGCTAGGCATATACCTACTGAATGATATACCTAACTTTATTTAAAAGCATATATATCAAGAGAAATAATTTTTATTGTCACCGGTCAAAGTTAACCTATGGTTGGGGTAACTTTGACTGCTTCCACAGAATTAAACCACTTACCTGGTCAAAATATCCCCAGCAGGAGTGTAAATTGACCAACAATATCATATGTAAACATGAATTAAAATTTCCCAAAAAAATTTAATGAACCACAATGAGGCTACAGCATAATTATTGTAAGCCGTATACCATTTATAGTAATATACACAGGTATTTAACTAATTATGAACTAAATGAAAACTGAGCTAGCAGTATTCTCCATATATTCAATTTACAGAAAGCCTTCAAGTTCTTTTTCTGAGAAACGTAAACCATGCTTCAAAACATCTGGTTTACTAAGAATGAAAGATATTTGCTCAAGTGATATGAAGCTTTCATCTAACACTTCTGGCCATACAAACTTTCCTTAGAAACCTAACCAGAAATTCTGTGCCATTTGTCTCTTGGATTTCACCCACAAATATTTGTGGGTCTTGTTTGTTGTTGGCACACGAGCAATCACAAAATCATTGGTTTTAACACTTTGTGGAATTGTACTTGAACTCCCCAGAACTCCAGCAGTGTCATCAGCCATTCTGTCTACATTATCATCATCTGTGAAAAACAAAGAAAATAAAATAACCTAGGTGGGCTTGGGTACGTTCAGAAATATCCGTGAAAGAGCTGCTCGAACTTTTTCGTAATTTTCGGTCAAAGTAAGACATGGAGTCAAAGTATCTCCACTTCACGGTAGTATAATTGAATCCGGGGGAGACAGAATGGCACAATATCATTAGCACGTACCCCCTCCTGCAGTCATATCTTGTGAGACTAAGCTTATGTTCACAAATGTATTTCCAGGAGA
The DNA here is from genome assembly GCA_031002005.1 of Vandiemenella viatica. Taxonomy (NCBI): domain Eukaryota; kingdom Metazoa; phylum Arthropoda; class Insecta; order Orthoptera; family Morabidae; genus Vandiemenella; species Vandiemenella viatica. The sequence continues at coordinate 100,953,879 of CM061914.1, forward strand.
TACCTTGAAGTTGTTTGACTCATATGTTTAGCATATAAGGAAACGGTAGGCTGTCCCTGATCTGGAGTTTCATGTGTCACTATCACATTCTTCTTTTCTCAAGAAAATCGAAATTTCTCTGTACTTTATATTCATTCTACTAGTTGGCATCGACACAGAACGTTGTCATAGTTTCTGGTTTGAACCCCGTTACAATTACCAGTGAAATAGCTGATTATCCAGTTCCTGTGATGTCAGTCCTGGGAAAAATCAGTGATTGAGGTTTAGAACCTGAATATATCTCCGGATATCGCCTCTTCTTCTTACTTGATGTGCTTCTTTTACTCCAAAATGATTTATCTCTTTTCCTGAGAAAATGTTTTTTTTTTAGTTTGTTTGAGCTGTAGGGATTCAAGGTATGTTGTTGCCCAGTTAGTTGGTTGAAAAGATCATTTGATGTGGTATAATCTAATTTATTCGCTGAGGACAAGAAAATTGTGCATACAAAAACAGACCAGGTAAATGCCAAGGTTGCTAAGACTGTTCGAACACTGGCCACTAAGGTAATTACCGTGAGGTGGTTTGTAACTAAGCCCAGCAACATGCTAACCGTAAAATATATGCAAAGTCTTGAAGTGGCAAGAGCGTATGTGACTGAGGCTGCATCTGGTCTAATAATGAGAGAGAGTGGTGATAAGCCACGACGAGATAATCTTGCTGATGCTACATTGTTGGTAACCACCTTGGGTTCTGACTACAACATTACAAATAAATAACATTGCTTCGTCCACGCACAGCTATACTGTGTGTAGGAATTGCAGGTGAGGTTTCTGTTACATCTGTTATGTGCTATAGTGCGACTATCTTACAATCTCATTGCATGCTTCCAATAAAATGCCCCGAAAATGAAAGAGAAACATGGATAAAATTTTTCCTATTACAACATCATTGCTGCCGAAAGAGGATTATGAACAATTCGGTCATGGGCTTTGTGAAGGAACCATCCCGGCATTCGGCTGGAAGTTTGGATGATGGATCGAAACACCACCGTTGATAATGACAGCCTGGAAGTTACAGCTGACCTACAAGTTTAGCTGTGCCAACTTCTATAAACATATCGTCGAGATGTTACTGCTTGGCGTATAATGCAAATGTTACTTGTTTACCATCTACATTTCTGACTACTTATGCATCATCTGCATTTTCACTTTTAATTCTTTTATTGTGTGAGGTAAGCTGTTCAGCAATTTCGTCGATAAATTATTAGTCACTAATTCACTTCCCTGCGAATGAAATAATTTTCGCTCCAATCTGACCAAAAATTAAGGAATAATATGTAAACAAGATCCTCTCTCTTCCTATCCACACATTCCTAACTCATTGCCCAAACCCTTATTCCATATATGAATATGCCTTATTCATAGGCTTACTCTCTTTATTTACTTTCTATCTTTCAAACGCTACTTCTCCATCATATAACTTAGCGTTTTCTGTGGCCATTTTTTAAATTTTGTTTTGTTTCTTTCTACAGTATTCCTTGGGGGTTCCGTTCCATTTCACAATGCTCAAGCGAGTATCTAACCAAAGATTTATTGCCCAGTTCGCTTTCCGCCCTGGGATATCTATTCTACAAGCTCTTTAATACGTACAGTACATGCATAACTTTCATAACTTTCTCTCCCACGTCTCTGTTGTTTCGTTCACAACAGAACTTATCCTAAAATGATATGCAATGGCATTTCATGTGTTACATTTGTTGCAAAAGTTCTCCTTCTTCATTGAAAAAAAAAAAGAAGGTATGGAGAAATTTTGGTAAACACTCTGCATCATACGGCAAACTCGTTTCCAGGAAGTTTTCAGCCAGAGTTGTGTTTCGGAACGCATGTCAGTTATTGTCTGTTTATTTTGTTGGTTTACAGATAAAGCAGGACATACCAGTAGCTCCTTTAGTCTACGTAACTGAATTTCCATTTTGTAACGCTCGACCTAGTCCTCTGCTGTCAAAATAAAAGTTAGGTTCATTTTCGTGATAACCTAAGACTTCATGGCAAGTGATGTGCCGTTGCGATTTCACTAATTCACCTATTTATAAAAGGTCCTTGGTGTAATGGAATATTGAAGCTGAAAGGCAACTGCAGGTAGCTCCCAGAAGGCGTCACACTTGTTGTAATGTGCCGCCTATTATCTGTCTCAAATGAATCCCAAAGGACAACCTCCTAACTCCCAACTGTGGCAGGAGATTTTCCAGTTCTTGTTTGGTCACAACTATTCGAACGTAGGAATAACCAGAACGTCAGAACGGTACTGCAAACTAACTGGGCAGACGTAGCAAATCGCGAGGTCAGCCCACCATTTTTGATGAAAAATGATAGTAGTTCGAGATCTGTGGTCGGGTAGCGACAGAAAACACAGACTTGTTATTGGGGAGCCAGGTAGGAAGCTACTTGTTGTTCGATAGTGACATTGAACCCTACGTCAGTACAAGCATTTGGAATAGGTCCGTGAGAAATCACGCTGGCCTATGGACGGAATTATGTTGCCTGGGCCTAAAAGTCGAGTTTGTAAGGGTTATAACCTTTTAGATGTAAATAAATAACTGTACATGTAGTTTATCATAAGTTCCAGACGTTCCACTGCCTGCGTAGCTTGTTTAATTTAATTTAGTTTTAAGAGTGGTGTGTCGGTTGTCGATAACGGCGTGGGCGAGTATTAAGTCACATTGCATAGATTGCAAGAACAGCCGTGTGGCAGAAAACTGAACAGTGACTTTTGACAATATTGCTGTACCTGATGTAATTACATTTTTCTTTATTTATTCCTCTATGTCCGTCGCTGGTTTTCTTTCGATACCACCGCTGAAATAACACTACTATTAAAAAATCATACCAAATGTACTTTGAGAATCGACTCCTTTCTCTTTATTATAACTTCAATATGAAATAAAAATCTCCCACTTATCTGATTACCTTCTATTTTTCAAATGACAGCTTTCATGTTTCATTAACTTTATCCTTATACTAATCTTATGCCCTCGGGCTTAAATTCTCCATTACAAATCCCGCCAGGATTTTTACAGCTTCTCCATTAAGCGTTTCTCATCCACACCTTCTCTCTCATTTCATTTTTCTTTAACTGTTCTCTGTCACCAAAGATCTCGAATACCTCTCTTGAAATTCTGTGACCTTAGAAACTCAATGTTAGTATTTTAAAATCATGACTACTAAATAAAAAAAAATTTACTAATATTAAAAACAAAAATCACGAATGTTGAGGTTTTGTACCTCACAAGTTGAAGATGTAGAGAGTTATAGAAATCATTAAAACTATCTCAATTTGAAGAGCTGCTGTCAAATATTTCTGCCGAGATAAATATGAAACCGTTATGAGGCAATTTTTTTAACAGCAGCATCTCTAAAATCGTTTTTCTTATAATTTTTATTTTTACAATTCCACACAATTTCTTCACTTTTAAGCAGTTCTAAAAATCTTAATATTTCTGCTTCACTCGGCTTACTCGACTTGTTAGTTGTCGCCATCTTCTTTGTTGAACTCGCACGACAAAAACTGGTAATGAACCGAGTCAAATATCTTCAGTCAACTGACTGTCTTGAACCTATTGGCACGAGGACAGTGACAAGTGCCGAGCGCACGCTCAAGACAGTACACTCGTTTCAGCCTACTAGCATCGTATAAATGAGGCCTAAACCGTCCTCGTATATGCAAATAAAATAAATTTAGACTGTCCTCTTTCATATTATATGTGTTTGTCAATAGATTTTCTATTCAGATCCCAAACAGTCTTCATTAAATGGATAATTTTCTTTACCTGTTCTAAAGTTTCATTTGTAGTATGTTGTCATGTTTGCCATTCGATAGAATCTACGAGTAAGCATACTACTAAATTCCCTCTCTCCATTTCTAACATCGTCGTTTTTCTAATTAAAACACTAAACAAGTTATTTGCATACAGATTTACGAAATATCTTGGCTCTGACTTTAGTAGTACAAGTCATTTTTCCAACAACAATTTTATGTTTATTACTGCGAAGAATCGTGTTATTCTAAGTAGACTGCTATTTAAAAAAGCGTGATATGTAAATCAGAGTTGAATAACGTCATCAGAATACGGCAATCTCTTTTCATAATGAGGCAATATATCAATTTCTTGGCTAAGAGACAGAAAAGCGAACCGTGGTAGTGCTTGTGTAGTAACAACAGCACTGAATATGTGTGTATGTAGATTGTAAATGAAAATTTAGTCTGGAAACAACTGTTGATGTTAATGTTACTTTATTCCCATACATCAACAGTTGTTTCCAGACGGAATTTTGATTTATAATCTATTAACCATCAACTGCGGAAGATGGCTTACAACCAGATTTGCAATGTGTGTATGTGCTTCTTTCCTTCCATGCTAGTAAACCGCAAAATAACAGAAGTATTGCATAATCTCTTGACTTCTGTCTGGTTCCTCGTAAATGATAACGAGCTGGGAAATATTGTTGACACATTTGTTTTAAGGGGGTTTAGAAAAACTTTAATAAATAAAAATCATTAATGCACCGTTGTTTAAATCTTGATGTTCGAAACCATATTGTTTACCGTATGCTTGGTGTTTCTAACTTTCATTTTGTAAAATAAAAATTCTTACTAGTTCAACAAACAGTTTCTTAGACCTTATTTTGCGATTTTAATTTCTTTAACTAAATTTACCTTTCATCCTAATGTGAAATTTAATTGTTGATAATCGAGTTCTGTATAACCGGGACATCTACAATAACAGTTATAATAACTGACTGCACAAATATTATTGACTGACTTCGAACCGGGAACCATTCGTGGCACGGAAATTCGTATCAGTTGATAGATCGCCTTAAAGCTACAGTATCCTCCCCCGTCTTCGTCATTTATTCCAAAGGGTAACTACCGATTATCCTGAACCAGGACGAAGGCAGAGTTCTATAGCAGTTCTCACATAAAATAACCCTTGGTAGAGTTGAATAACAGATTCCGGCTGACAGCAAGATCTCATTCGGGATTTTAATTTGTTTAAGTAATTTTGTATTGCATGCAATAGCGTTCCTTTAAATTGTGATACATTTTCAAAAATCGATGAGTAATTTTTTATTATTTTGTAGCGATAGCGAACAATTCAGAATAATTGTACCCGTTATTTTCAGAATGTTTTTGAATATTCTTTTTTTATATGCCGCTTGCATAATAGATGCAATTGTGTAGAGATAATGAGATCTGTGCATAAGATTCAACACAAGGATTAACAATATTGGTAAATGTCCTCCACAGTAGCACATATGGAACATCGCGTCGAATGTATTATGCACAAGAGATATGTTTTGTACCCCCGGGAGTCTGTTAAGCGTTGCGATTTCTTATGGTGGCATTGCACGACCGTGGTTTTGTAGGCCGCGCCTTGCAGCCCAATTGTACCGACAGGCAAGCACCACAGGCTAGTCCTCGCCACCTCCCCACCACGTTGCCTACTGTCGTTTCAGCTACCCGGTCACTTGATGCTTATCGACATGGTGACGTATAGAGGCGCGCCATCTCTGCCAGCACGGACGGCTCCCCTCCCACGGCCTGCTGTTGATAGGTGGACGGCGCGGCCGGCGAATGCACGGGTCGTGGGAATCCACCTTTCCCGAGCTCTGGTGTCAGTACCGTGGCTTGCAGTACATATTTTAGGAGCTCGCAGGATTCCAAATTCACGTTTTCTGTACTCCCATCTATATATATAAATATGAATGTATGTATGTTTGTTTGTTCTTCATACAAACAAACACAGTTTTCATCCGATATCGATGAAACTTTCTACAGTTATCCTTTGAAACACGGAGAAAAATACTGTCAACATTTGGTTGAAAAATTATCTGTGTAAATAATACATGTTGTCTTATAATTTCTAAAAATTACTGAACGGAAATAGATAGACGGGTTGGATGTGCAGGTCTCTGTACTGTTTTTCCTAGCGGTCGGTTAGCTCATTGGTTAGGCGCTTGCTTAGTAATGCTTGGGTCGTGGTCTCCGGTTCAAATCTCGATGGAAGCTAAGGTTTTTAAAAATTGTTTTTGATCGTAAGAGTCACGCCTGGGCCGTCGGTTATTCGGATTGAATGTTAAACTATAGATACCACAAAGTTAGAATGCGAGGCAAATCGTAGGTAGGCTTGCAATGCTGTAGGTTTACACTTTTTTGCGTTATTTTGATCCCTCAGGGTGATTAGCAGTCAGTGCGTGTGTGACCTGCAGTAATATATATATATATAAAGATGAATGTATGTACATTTGTTTGTTTGTTTATTCTTCATACAAATCCACAGTTTTCATCCGATGTAGATGAAACTATGCACACTTATCCTTTGAAACAAGGAGAAAAATACTGTCTACATTTGGTGGAAAAATTATCTGTATAAACAATACATATTGTCTTATAATTTCGAAAAATTACTGAACGGCGATATACAGATACATTGGATATGGAGGTCTCTGTACTATTTTTACGTGTAGCTGTCAGGTAGTTCAGTGGTTAAAGCGTGGTCTCTAGTTCAAATCTCCGTGTAGGCTAAGAGTTTTAAAAATTGTTTTTGATCGTAAGAGTCACGCCTGGAACGTCGGTTATTCGGATTGAATGTTAAACTGTAGATGTCACAGAGTTAGGTGTGCAATGCGAGGCAAATCATAGGTATTCTTGCAATGCTGTAGGTGTACACTTTTTTACGTTTCAGTGTTTCGCTTTCAGTGTGTGTGTGATCTGCAGTAATAATACTATCAATGCGGAAGTAAGTCTCTGTGTTTTTTGTTACGTTTTGACGACTAAATGCCTGTACCGACACTGACAGAATTTGACAAGAAAATCTGTAGGGAGGGCACAGGACATTTTTTTTTCGATATTATTAACAGTTGTAGTCACGAAATTTTCAGAACTTATCGAATGGTGACAGAGAGACGGATGTGTGTGTAAGTCTTTAATGTTACGTCGGTTGAGTTGTGCTTCTCGCGCATTATGTTAGTGTATAATTTTTTTAATAAATTTCGTTTAGGGAAAAAAACGTATTATTTCGTATAGATATAGATTTTCTCTGTCCTATTACTTTGTGTCTGCTTAATTGTTTCTGGCACCAGTTTATGTTGCCTTTTTTTAACATGCCTTGCGGGCGTAAAATGGCCTAAGATGTAGCTCTAACAGAGCACGAACAGCTAAAGTTATTAGAACCCAACAATCGGATGCTCATGCTGAAGAAAGAAGAAAAGTCCAATCTGAAATAAACCTACTCTTAGTTCACCCCCCCCCCCCCACACACACACACACATCCCATCACCTTCTTTTGTTTTTCTGTTTTTAAATATATTGGAAATTGATTCTTTTCAAGAGACAGGTTCGACGGCAGAATGATATAGTGATGGCTTTCCTGTCATATTATGCCAACTCGGTGTTGTTTGGGACCAATCCTTAGTTACCAACAACTTTCTATATTCAATTCTGGCAAAGAAATTCTTAATCCACGCGTACGAAGTCGCGGGTATCAGCTAGTTTTTTTATAGTAGTGGCAATCACCTAGAAGTCGATGTAGGGATCAGTAACTGCTTCGGTTACTGCAGCAGTAAGATGATGAAGCATAGTTCTGTCCTAAAGCTTATAAGCGAGCAACTATATTTCTATTGGCAGGAACTTGTTCAGTTTACTGATTCTGAGGTAGTGACAGTATAGAGGCCACAATAGGTCTCTGTTTCCATTCGGATGATGACGATGCTCTCTATACCTCGCCATGACGCGAGTTGATCCTCCTAGGCAGCGTCACTGAGGTGGTTTGCCGTTGCCTACCCAGTGATGGAAGTTTTACTGTTGTGTATGACTGTAATGTGGTTATTTCCAGTGTAGTGCGTTATAAATATTTTGTCGAGAGGTATAGGTAATAAACCCAAGAAAAACATCCTTTACTGTAGCATTTTATTGTTTTTTATTGCAGCTTTTTCATGTCTTTCTGTAGTGCACGTAACAGAGAACAGATAAACAACAAAACAATTGTGAGGTTATTTGTGGGGGAAGGAGGTTACTGGAGAAGCAACTTATTTTGGCGGGAAGATGTCATCGTACTTCACTTTATGGAAGAAGCGGTTTGAGATTTCCTTGAAGGACAGGCCCAGTGCTTCCTCGATCGGTGGCTGCAGCTCCTTCAGAATATCCTGCCAGTTCTCGTTCAGGAAGGTGTTCATGTTGTCCCCTGCAAACCACAAGCAATGATAAGTATTACGTGTGAATATCCCAACTTCAATATATTACACGAAAAACGACCATCATGCAAATATTTTATTCTATTAACAAGGCGTACCAAATTATCCTTAAGGTGGTAGTATTTTTTATAACGCTGAAACACAGACAATCGTAGCTGAACCATACACCAGACTAGATCCTTTCGAGATGTGGGAATGTAAGACGGTACTGCGAATTTCATGGATGTAATGAAATTGAGTTTGTCCTCTTTGTGAAACTAGTTAGAACTATAGTTTTTGTTGCTTATGTTGCAGCAAGGAGATAATCTGGATAAAAAATCATCACCCAGGGATAAGGGAAGGACACAATCACATGGAAGATGTCCGATGTTTGGTTTGGTTTGGCCAAATGAGAAGAAACCAAACTGCTAAGTAGTTCAAATATCCCGGCAGAGAACCAGAAAACAAATGCTGTAAAACGTGTAACTTGATAATGTACTAAGTTCCAACCATGAAAGACGGATGAAAGTCGCAACGATATTTTCCTAAGGCCATAACCCATTAAAGCTACAATGTGCTACAGACACTTTATAGCATTGTAGTATCTTTTGGCGTATGTAAATATTGTTTAAAATCGTTAATCTTGAATCGTTACCGACATCTTTAGGGAGTTTAATTCTATTTGAAAGTTTCAACAATTGAATAACAGGTTATAACTGCAACCAAGGACCATTTACTATTTTTTTAAAATATTGTATAAACCACTTTTGTGTTGTTTTCTTTAACATTTATGGTAATTAGATTCTGATTATCCTCCAGACAAGTTAAAAGTGTTTATTACGTACGCGAGTCGTGTATTATTAACGTCTTAGTTGGTGCTCTGAAATACTGCAATGTGATTAGCTGACAGACAGACAGACGTCAATAACTGGGAAAGCGGTGGTCCCAGGTTGTGGGGAAGGTTGTGCGCAGGTGCGCATCTCCTTCCAGTTTGCTAGTTTGGTTGACATGTTCGGTGTTTCATAATCAGGTTGTTCCTACCCGGTGTGTTGTTTCTTTATTGGTGGTCAAGTATTTTCTTTGGCCACCTTAATCTGTCATTGTAGGTGGGTTCAGCTCCTAATGCAGAGATCAAAGGATTATTAGATTTCTGAGCATTTTTGTAGAACGTGATTAGCTGACACACTCGCGTCCCTTAAATACTATTTAATCATAAACAGCCTCACTTGTAATTTGGCATGTGTGTCAAGTGCATCATGTCATTTAGTAAAGTTTACGGGCTCTGTCCATCATAATGTTATAATACTTCGTTTTTTGTTTGCTAAACATTTGGTTACTGAGCTCTTTGGTCAATCTTTGGTGAGGCATAACAGTGATTTTTACAATTAAAAGAAGTTTCATTAAATAAGAATTCAATATAAGTTAAATTAATGTCAAATCAAGCATTGTTTTTTAGCTGGTTAGCATCAAGGAGTAGAGGCACTCAAAACACCTACAAATGTCTTCATTAAAATGACAGAATGACACCACATGTCGACATTTTTTAAAAATAAAGTTTCCCATCACAAGGAAATCTTTTAACTAATCCATCTTGGTATAATATGGTGACTATAATTTCACAGTTTACTTTGGTAGGATATGTTTTAAAAGAGGATACAAAATCATAGATTTTTATGCAAAGATATCTACTAAAACTTATCTATATATCTATGCAGTGAAATCACAATAAAGTTTTCAACACTTCAAAATCTGATAAAAATTGACTTCTGGCTAATTTATTCAGTATAGAGCGAATATCCTAAAGAGCTTTGGGTGATGAAATATTTAAGTCGAATGACTATCTTCCATCAGAATATTTAGCAGCTAGAGAAATAAATATCGTAAATCATTTTCTCTATTGGCACGGGAAGTAGGGAATTACATTTTCGCTTATTTCAATTCCGAATTTTTGAGAGTTTCTGCTACAGACCCCAATTCAATCTGTGAAACAATTACATGCGTTTATTTTGGAGACGGAAGGGACTCAGAACTTAATACATGTTTTAGATTTAAAAAGCTAAGACGAAAATTTAATCTCGATTACAGATGTGGAGAATGTTTTTTTTAAACAAAAAAAAACTGTTACCAAAATGTAGCTATCAACAAGAATCTTTGAAAATTACGGTTCAAATTTAATTAGGAAGTAAGTTATCATTGGAAATTGTGTGTAGTTCTGGGATGCTAGAGAACCTATAACCATTAGTTGTTAATGTTGTTGTTAATTCTAAGTATTAAAATTATTGCTACATCTCTCTTAATCTGGTGTAACATGGAACCAAAGCAAATACATCTAATTTCAGTATTTAATCTATTGTAGGTGAAGTGAAATGGACGGCTCTATTGTCTGCAGTTTTAGGGAGCATTATGTTTTACTCCGTAGAGTTAATTCAGAAATTAAATAATTGCACTTTTTGTATAAACGTAAGTTTTGTGTTATATGGCTGAAAGAAAAACTATTTTTCATAGAACCTTCAACATACAAAATAAATGAGTAAAGATTAAATATTTTACTTTCACCAGAATCTTAAGATCTATTTCATCTGATGGCATAACGAGTAAGTAATTTACTAGCAGTAAATCATTTGTAAGATAAGTGTATAGACTACTTTCCGTATTTTCGCTTTATTCAGATTGGTATAAAAATTCATTTTGAAGAAAAATAATTCATTTTTTTTACTTCCACAATTAAAAAAGTATATTTCGTGATGTACTGATGTTTAGTGTTGGATGGTGCTTACAAAATTTTACTTCATCTGGACATCACGTGATAATACCGGTTAACGTTTGCTCTAAAGTATTTTTGGATCTAACAACACAAAAATCAATTATACTAGGACAAGCGTTCTAGTATAAAAGGAAGGTTATCACAATTTCATCAATTGGTCATGTCCACGAAAACTGTTTCTCAGAAAAAGAATATGTTTACCTTGATTTAGTGTTAAGAATGGAGAACAGTAAAAAACATCATTTTTAAATATGACATTCATTATTTAGGATAAGAATTAGTTTCTGTGAATCTAAGTAACATACTCATTTAAGTTATGTACATGTAACTACCAGTGGTTATTGCATGCATATAACTTCAACAAAAAATCTCTCGTATCTGTGATTACTACTAATATATATATATATATATATATATATATATATATATATATATTTGGCGTATGGTTAAATACATGAATCTCAATACCTCACTATCTCTTCAAATCAACTGTAAAGTAGAAAATTAATAGGTGTTGTGGACTGTGTTCCTTGTTTTACAATAAAAATTTGTGTGTACATTTATTAAAACGGTAGGACAACGGATGAGTTAACAAAACTGGATTCATCAGCGTATGTTTTCGCCACTCTCCTCATTGGCGTTAATAATTTATATTTAAAATTGCTATAGCAGGTAGTCTGTAAATAAAGAAGTTAGAATCCTCTAATGCACTCCACTGAGAATTTAAATATTTACAATTACTGTAGCGGGAAGTTTGGAAGTAAAAGATTTATAATCCTCTACCGCACTTCACTGTTTTTCTTTCTTTCTTTTTTTACGTATTACCATTGAGAATTTAAATTCATGGTGAATTTGTTTCGTTTCAGCGTGAATGACTGATTTTAGGTAAAAACGGAATTTCATGTGCCTTTCCTTTGCCACTGTGGTGCTGAATCACTGTTAGAATGGGAACACGATTGTCGAAGCACAGAAGACATTGGACAGAAATTATGAGGAAAAATGGAAGTTTTGACGGTGGTCGATGAACTGAGTATTACGTTACCTAGGCCCTTGTCGCCGTTGAAGAGGTTCTCCAGGAACAGGTAGAGCCTGTCCGTTGTGAACTTGAACTGGAAGTCCTTGACGTTCATGTAAGTAGCGCCGTCCTTGTCCATTTTCTCACCCTTGATCAAGATATCGGCGTCGAGATTGGCTGCAATACAGAACAACATTCTGCCTTATCTCATACTTCTATATATTTATTTAGGAACATAAATCCACTTTATATTTATTAAATATGCAGTCCAATGTCAAGAAAATTAATCTGTTAGAACAGTTAGAAATATTCCTCCACAAGATAAAAAGCCAAGTGAACAAGTAGACTTTAATAGCCACTATTACTTTAATATTTTTAAAGACTTATTTCCAGTTTATTTTTAAATACTAGAGACAAGAAAAGATCACCGACACGATATACTCTGACAACGAATAATAATTTTCACCGTTGAATAACTTGTAACACACATCATCTTTAAACTGTTTTGTTCTGTTTATATAAACATTTACTGTACACCTTATACGACATCGTGTCTAGTACAGTGCTCCGCTGTAAATATGTATACGAAACTAATTACTCAGCATATCACCGAGAGTGGTGGGCGAACGGTTAACGTTCTGGCCTCGCATTCGCGAAGACGGCGGTTCGAATCCCAGTCCGCGCATCCAGATTTGGGTTTTCCATGTTTTCCCAAATCACTACAGGCAAATGCCGGGATGCTTCCTTCAAAAGGCCATGGGCGAATTCCTCCCCATCCTTTCCCGTCTCTAAAGACCTCGCTGTTAAAAGACGTTAAACAGTTTAAAAAAATATCAGTGTCTCGTCAATTCTGGTAAGTTTTTCACAATGTTTTCATATTTAGTCTTTTCTCTCATAGTAAAACGTGTTCACGACACTTACTTGAAATCATTTTTCAGCGCAGGATCAAACTTTACTAGGCACGTATCTCGCTTAAGGAAGATTTAAAACCAAAATACCATAGTAACCTGAAGATGGATACACAGGGTCCGAAATGCATAGTGTAATAAAATAAAAGTTGTATTCTAGTGACTGAAGGTTGTTCCTTATTCTACCTTTTGTCTAACTGAAATAGTGTCTTAAAATGAAAATTGGTCTAAACAATATGAGCAGGTGTCTAGAATATACTGGTTAAATCATTTTCACATTCAGAACATACCGCAATAATATACACACAAACACACTTGTCCTCAACAGCAGAATGCTAGACACACCGATCAAGCATGAGTCTCCTAGTTTAAAATATTCGTGACTTTTAAGTAATATTCAGATTAAAATACAATTACGTTATCATTGTATTACACGCAAGCAATACTTAACATAGAAGAGGCATAATCTCGTAATGAAGGTAATGTAGCAATAGGAGACATTAATAGTGGCCATATCAGAAAATTGTAGAGATAATTAAGCTATAAATTTCCTTAAACAGTTTAAGAACTCAGCTTTAAATGTAAAACATAATTTAATAGTTCTGCTAGTACTCTAACCAAAAAGTTTCCAGTTCAGATTACTGGAAAAGACCCTAGACAAAAATCTGAATCAGAAGTTATTGTTTGATCTATCCTCTTCATATAACAGTTTGGTAATTACAACTATTGTTACGAGGGAAACATTAGAATTTTAGTGGAAGATTACAGACATTTATTTCAACCGACAGTGGCTCAAAAGTTGAAATCCTATACTTGCTTTCTGGGTCTCCTAACTGTTTCGAAATTAGTAGGAGCAGATAGCAACTGCGCAAAAATTTATAAGATTCAGACATGTTTTTTTCGTGAAATCAAACAGGGAGATGGCAAAACACCCAATTATCCGGTACACAACAAACACGTAAAAACTGCTGGCATTAGAAACGTTTAAAATACTTAAAATCACGACTCTCATGTTGCCCCAATGATATTTAATAAAGGGTCTTGGATTTTTTTTTTTAATACTGAAATCGCAATGGCGAACTAGATTACCCCTCACCTAGAAGGATCGGTTCTTGTGTGCTACAGTTTATACAATGCCGAATGTCTTTCGACAACAAGTCGAAAAAGCGTCAGATACACACAAGCCTGGCGCGTCTAAATGACTTTTCTCGAATTAACCGATAGAATTTAGGAGAGATTATCTGGAAAGTTCCTTCCAACATTGCCAAGAAAACTGTATGTGTGTTCTTGCATCAGGTGAAAACTTACGATCATCAGACGGCGATTCTTAAGCTTTCTTTAGCACATCAACTTGGAAATGATTCATTCTCTCCTATACACGCATTATTTAGCAACTACCGACTTTTGGTTTATTTTTATTTTTTCCCAACTATGCAGAACGCTCTCCTGTGTCACACATATTCCCAGTCATGTCGCTCTTGCATCAATTATTTTTCAGTGTCTCATTATGATTATTGGTTGTTCCTAAATCAAAATTTCGGTAAATGGGAAGGTATTTACATCTTTCTGAGGAAACAAAACTTAGGGGATCACACAAATTAAATGCTGTTACATTTGGATCGGAGAGTTTAATTTCATCGATTAAGTCAGTTTGTAGAGAACACATCAAGGCCGCGCCTACCATAAAAATGACTTATGAGAAACAGAAATATTCACATGTGTCAAGTCGATTCAATCCAGTCATGACAAAAAAAAAAAAAATAACCTTCAATGGTTCTGTTTACTCACAGAGGGTGATGTTGCAGTTGCCCTGTCCCTGTATTGGGAGCACGAGAACCTTGCCGTCCACCTTGTACGGGCCTGTGATGGAGACCAGTCCAGGGATGTGGACCTTGATCTTCATCTCAGTGTCTCCCGGCACCATCCTGCAACCAAGAACCAGATATGTCTATTACCTGTAGACGCAAGCAATAGCAGCTCATTAAAAAAAACAAACAAACAAACAAACTTTCTCTCCGTTCTCTCTCTGCATACATTTTGTGTGTGTTACAAAAGTTTCATAATTCCGTTTATAACAATAATAAGCGGCCCTTGCGAAATTTTCGTGATTGATGTATATGAACAGCGAAGTTGGTGGTTTGGAGTAGTTAAAAATGATAGAAATACGAATGTGGTAATCAGATTGGAGATTCAGTTGTTTAGACATTAAGTAATACTTACTTTATCCTACATTATATCACAGTTCTAGAGATTTAAAAAGTCTAGCTGGATGTCGATTACAACGTAATATAAAATATCAGGAGCCACATTTTTAGGTTAACAGCAACTACGAATAATGCTGATCTGTATGCTGGTATATGGTATTAAATATTGGAGCGTAAGTACTCTTCTGAGTTGTTACATCTCATACCGACTTATCACGTTAACGATAAACTACTTAGCCTCAGCCATAGAAACTTAGTTTAGAAAACGAAACCAAACGTATTCAAGTGATTCACTTTCTATTTGATTTTAACTTATGGATTTACGTCTCGTCGACGTCGAGGTTATTATAGTCGGGATGGAACTGGGGACAAGGAACGGGAAGGAATTCGGCCATGGCCTTTCGAATGAAACATCTCGGAACGCCTGATTTTGGGAACCCAAATCTGTATGCCCTGAAGGGAATTCGAACCGGCGTCCTCCCGAATGCGAGGGCAGAGCGTTATCTGCTCACCCACCACGCTCGGTAAGCGATTCACAGTAACTCCAATGTGTAATTATATAATACGTTCTAGTGTTCATGATACACAGTAAGTAGTTCGTAGTGCATTCTACTATTTCATCCCAGGATTATAACGTCTATTGAGTGAGATTCATGGAGATGGGGTTACTTATTCCGATTCGCTGTCTTCGAGATTTTTTTTTTTTTTTTTTTTTTTTACTTATAGCTCTACGCCTTAACGACGTCGAAGTCATCAGAAGCGGGAAAGGAGTGGGGAAAGTAATAGAAAAACTAAATCTGGATGGCCGGACTGGAGTTCAAACCCGCGTCCTCCCAAATGCGAGGCCAGAACGTTACCGCTCACCCACGACGCTCGGTCCCAGACTAGCCTGGATGGGACGATATCAGCGTGACGCCCTGGCCGTTCTTTACATGAAGGAGGATTTTTCCTCGTTACTCCATTGCCGTAGAGAAGGAAGCATTTAATAGGAAAAGAAGGATACTAACTGGAAAAATAGACAAAACACTTAGGAAAAGACTCGGCAAATGCTTTGTATGGAGGGTGGCTCTTTATGGGGCGAAGACGTGGACACTGAGACGAGAGGATGAAAAGTGGCTAGAAGCGTTTGAGATGTGGATGTGGAGGAGGATGGAGAGGCTAAGCTGGGTGGATAAAATAGGTAATGTTGAAGTGCTGGACAGGGTTAGTGAAAGGAGAAAAATACTCCAAGTAGTAAAAGACAGAAAGAAGAACTGGTTGGGACACTTGTTAAGAGGGGAGTGCCTGATAAAAGACACCTTGGAATGTCTGGTTTGTGGGAGGAGAATAAGAGGAAGAAGGAGGTGCAAAATTCTAGAGAACATCAGGGAAGACGGCAACTACATGGACCTTGAGTGAAAGGCAGAAGATAGAAGAGCATGGAGATCAGCCAAGTGAAAACCTGCCCGAGGGCAGAAAACTGATAATGATGATGATGACTCCATATACATATGTACGGAAAAAGCCTAAAAGTGTTCATATTCGAAGAAAAGGCCTATAACGCCGTCCATCTGTAATGAAATAAAGATGCAGAGTAACAACTTCTGCTCAATCGGATGTGAAAGCTGACTCCTTTTTATAAATTCCGAAATCAAGGTGTTTGCTGACTTGTGGACCTAACGCTAGATCTAGCCTATCTGATCCAGCTCTTCTCCCGCTCAGAGGGATAGTTTCAATTTATCGTCGGTACTCACTCTACTTTGTCGATGATGACATTTCTGATGCCGCCGATGAAGATGTTGTTGAAATCGAGGTTAATGGATACGGGTTTCCCCTTTTCCTCGCCAATGCTTAGCGACGTCACCTCTAGAGGGTCGATAGGGGGCGATCCAAGGCTGGGGATACCTGCAGAATAACAATCACATTATACCTTGTTCACTCTGATCTGGCGGCTCAAGGTCACCTTCCCTGGCCCCGCTCCTCGCCTGCTCGCCCCCTCCCTTCCTACCTTTCGGGCTACACACTGTCCAGACAGGCGAGGGGTAAATTTCCCCTTCGCGCGTGGGGATAAGGGCAGCGGAGTGGGGATGAAAAAGTCTGACCTTGGGCCGTCTTTGATGACTGAATGCGCTTTAGTACACATTAAATGCACTGTAAAGACAAAAAGATAACTCCAGTACGCAATAAAAAATAAAACTATATATGAGTATACACAGGAAAGATATTGCTATATGACATGGTAGTATGCAATATTTTGGCATTTCAACTTAATCTTAGTAACATTATAAATGAGAAAGTTTTGATGAATGTATGTTTGGATGTTTGGAATATTTACTTTCAATCACGCCTTGATTTCTCTACAGAGTTAAATAAATTTGGCATGGTGTTAATATACAGTCTCAGTATTAACATAGGATAGTTTTTATCCCGCAAAAACGCATATTTCCTTTAAGTCTTATGTACTTAGTTTCTGTTAATTTGCACGTGGACCTAAAATTCCGTTGGCAGCTTCTGGAGCTGTAAAAAAAATATTATATTTACACTTCTTCCGCATGTCTGAAGATTACTAAGTAAAAAGAAAAAAAAAAAGATATTACCATTACGCAATATTTTGACAGACTGCAGTAATAAAAATATGGATTGCGCATAAATTTGCATGTTACAGAAGAAATCTGTTGATTTTAATTAAACTGTAATTTAATTATTTATTCTTATATGTAGTTTTTTGGTTCTTTAGAACATTGAAGGCTCACTCCTTACCCAAATCACTTAATACGTTTCCATATGTTTTCGTAAATCAATCCCAACTTAACCAAGTGCAGTAATTGGCCCACAGACAAAAATTTCCTTGGACAGATTGATAAGCTAAAAGAAACATGTAATAATATTAAAAATAATTAAAATCTTTCAATGAAATGCAGTGAAGGTAGGACTATGAAATTAAACGTATAGATCACAATAAACAAACATTTAGCATGTAAATTTCTATTTTAAAGCAGAATTGATTGAACAAATGGAGGTTAAGTATTATTGTATTTTGCTAGTCTGCAATAAGTTCAATTGAGAAAGCTGCATTGGAGAGGGTAGGGAAGGTTTAAAATTGTTACCTCTACTATAGTGGGTGATTATGGGATGCACCATGGAAATAAGGTATTTGGGCTACAAAAACTTTTGTCACGCTGTAATAATATCCCCTCTTCTTTTAACTGTGGAACTTTGGGTTACTCTCTCTCTCTCTCTCTCTCTCTCTCTCTTGCGTAGAACAAAGCTACTGGAATACTTTAGAATCCATGTAGGTAACTCAGTGATGCGATATGTTCAACAATGCTAAAGATTCAAGTTGTAATCATAATATTACGCGAATCATTTTATAACGTGTAATGTGTACTCTGTTTTATTATTGTAATAATCCCCTCATCACTCCTTGATTCAATAGAAGTTTACGAGAAATTAATTTAAATCCAGGATCACCGGAGTACTATTGCGAGAATTAATATTCCAAAATTGCACCTCGTAGCAGAGAGCGGGGGTAACGTTACGACGCGCTTGCTTTATATCGAACTCTGAAAGAACTAAAAGTAAAAATTTTTGTGATGCAGAAATAGATATCTAGACCAGATTCCACTTTTTTATACATTGCAATCAATAACAGTAATAACATTCACCATCGAGTTTTTCGATGAATTGTAAAAAAAGAAAAAGAAATAAAAAATATTGAGAAGAGAAAAAGAAGAGAAATGGAAAGTAATAGAAACAGTATTTTTCATAGTTAATATATACCAAAAACCGAATAAAACAACAATAATAAAGCATTACTTAGAACCAAACAGTGCCACTTTATGGTAATATTAACTTCTTTGAATTAGAGATCCCACAATCTAATAAGTATCTTCCCCGTGTAAAGTGGACGTTAGGACTTGTTGCGTAGATAAAAACTGGGATGTATACTTCGTTTGACAGTTAATAACAGAGAAAATAGCATAATTGCGACAAACCTAAAAAAATTTCGAGAAGAGAGCAGCATAAAACACCTCCACAATCTTATATATAATATAAAAATAGACGTGTTTTTTCCTATATTTCACTTTTCAGCCATCACTACCTAGCACAGATCACTGATGTTTGTGGGTGGAAGTAGCATGGAGTTTCCTGTCGTGCACAACGTTGGCCGAATGCCAATAGCTGTGGGGATGTGGGAGATATAATAATTACAGTTGGTCAGTGCAGGGTGTTTTCATATTTCAACCAAAAATTCGTATCTCCGTATACTTCTCTTTCCTGCCACAACTACATAACATAGACCTTTGGTGTTTGTGTGTGGTAGTAGAATCGTCTTTCCTGTCGTGCACTATGGTTGTTAGATGTCGGTAGCTGTGGGGGTGTGCGAGAAATGGGGGTTGAAAGTGGTCGAGTTGTGGCAATTTCATACTTCTGCCAAAGACAAAAGTGTCATGGTGTATCACTTTTCAGCGAAAACTATAGATCACAGATAACTGGCGTTTGTGTGTAGTAGTAGCACAGAGTCACCTTTCGATCACAACAGCGGCCGAATTTCAGAAACTGTGGTACTGTGGTAGATATGGTGGTTGTAAGTGGACGACCAAGGATATTTTCGTATTTCGACTGTCTCCGCATATGTCACTTTTCTGCCACAACTACATAGCATAGAGCATTGGTGTTTGTGTTTGGTAGTAGAATCGTATCTCATGTAGTGCACTATGGTTGTTAGATGTCGGTAGCTATGGGGGTGTGGGAGAAATGGGGGTTGAAAGTGGTCGAGGTGTGGCAATTTCATACTTCTGCCAAAGACAAAAGTGTCATGGTGTATCACTTTTCAGCGAAAACTATAGATCGAAGATAACTGGCGTTTGTGTGTAGTAGTAGCACAGAGTCACCTTTCGATCACAACAGTGGCCGAATTTCAGAAACTGTGGTACTGTGGTAGATATGGTGGTTGTAAGTGGCCGACCAAGGATATTTTCGTATTTCGACTGTCTCCGCATATGTCACTTTTCTGCCACAACTACTCAGCATAGAGCATTGGTGTATGTGTTTGGTAGTAGAATCGTATCTCATGTAGTGCACTATGGTTGTTAGATGTCGGTAGCTATGGGGGTGTGGGAG
Organism: Vandiemenella viatica; assembly: GCA_031002005.1. NCBI lineage: Eukaryota > Metazoa > Arthropoda > Insecta > Orthoptera > Morabidae > Vandiemenella > Vandiemenella viatica. Next base: position 100,974,080 of record CM061914.1, read on the forward strand.
AAATGGGGGTTGAAAGTGGTCGACGTGTGGCAATTTCATACTTCTGCCAAAGACAAAAGTGTCATGGTGTATCACTTTTCAGCGAAAACTATAGATCACAGATAACTGGCGTTTGTGTGTAGTTTTAGCACAGAGTCACCTTTCGACACAACAGCGGCCGAATTTCAGAAACTGTGGTACTGTGGTAGATATGGTGGTTGTAAGTGGACGACCAAGGATATTTTCGTATTTCGACTGTCTCCGCATATGTCACTTTTCTGCCACAACTACATAGCATAGAGCATTGGTGTTTGTGTTTGGTAGTAGATTCGTATCTCATGTAGTGCACTATGGTTGTTAGATGTCGGTAGCTATGGGGGTGTGGGAGAAATGGTGGTTGAAAGTGGTCGAGGTGTGGCAATTTCATACTTCTGCCAAAGACAAAAGTGTCATGGTGTATCACTTTTCAGCGAAAACTATAGATCACAGATAACTGGCGTTTGTGTGTAGTAGTAGCACAGAGTCACCTTTCGATCACAACAGCGGCCGAATTTCAGAAACTTTGGTACTGTGGTAGATATGGTGGTTGTAAGTGGCCGACCAAGGATATTTTCGTATTTCGACTGTCTCCGCATATGTCACTTTTCTGCCACAACTACATAGCATAGAGCATTGGTGTTTGTGTTTGGTAGTAGAATCGTATCTCATGTAGTGCACTATGGTTGTTAGATGTCGGTAGCTATGGGGGTGTGGGAGAAATGGGGGTTGAAAGTGGTCGACGTGTGGCAATTTCATACTTCTGCCAAAGACAAAAGTGTCATGGTGTATCACTTTTCAGCGAAAACTATAGATCACAGATAACTGGCGTTTGTGTGTAGTTGTAGCACAGAGTCACCTTTCGACCACAACATCGGCCGAATTTCAGAAACTGTGGTACTGTGGTAGATATGGTGGTTGTAAGTGGACGACCAAGGATATTTTCGTATTTCGACTGTCTCCGCATATGTCACTTTTCTGCCACAACTACATAGCATAGAGCATTGGTGTTTGTGTTTGGTAGTAGATTCGTATCTCATGTAGTGCACTATGGTTGTTAGATGTCGGTAGCTATGGGGGTGTGGGAGAAATGGTGGTTGAAAGTGGTCGAGGTGTGGCAATTTCATACTTCTGCCAAAGACAAAAGTGTCATGGTGTATCACTTTTCAGCGAAAACTATAGATCACAGATAACTGGCGTTTGTGTGTAGTAGTAGCACAGAGTCACCTTTCGATCACAACAGCGGCCGAATTTCAGAAACTTTGGTACTGTGGTAGATATGGTGGTTGTAAGTGGCCGACCAAGGATATTTTCGTATTTCGACTGTCTCCGCATATGTCACTTTTCTGCCACAACTACATAGCATAGAGCATTGGTGTTTGTGTTTGGTAGTAGAATCGTATCTCATGTAGTGCACTATGGTTGTTAGATGTCGGTAGCTATGGGGGTGTGGGAGAAATGGGGGTTGAAAGTGGTCGAGGTGTGGCAATTTCATACTTCTGCCAAAGACAAAAGTGTCATGGTGTATCACTTTTCAGCGAAAACTATAGATCACAGATAACTGGCGTTTGTGTGTAGTAGTAGCACAGAGTCACCTTTCGATCACAACAGCGGCCGAATTTCAGAAACTGTGGTACTGTGGTAGATATGGTGGTTGTAAGTGGCCGACCAAGGATATTTTCGTATTGCGGACTGTCTCCGCATATGTCACTTTTCTGCCACAACTACATAGCATAGAGCATTGGTGTTTGTGTTTGGTAGTAGAATCGTATCTCATGTAGTGCACTATGGTTTTTAGATTTCAGTAGCTATGGAGCTGTGGGAGATATGGGGGTTGAAAGTGGTCGTCCTGTGGCAATTTCATATTTCTGCCAAAGACAAAAGTGGCATGGTGTATCACTTTTCAGCGAAAACTATCGATCACAGATCTCTGGCGTTTGTGTGTGGTAGTAACACAGAGTCACCTTTCGAACACAACAGCGGCCGAATTTCAGAAACTGTGGTTGTGTGGGAGATATGGTGGTTGTAAGTGCCCGACCAATTATATTTTCGTATTTCGACGAAAGGCATGTGTCTCCGCAGATTTCACTTTTCTGCCACGACTACATAGCATAGAGCATTGGTGTTTATGTGTGGTAGTAGAATCGTGTCTGTTGTCGTGCACTATGGTTGTTAGATGTCTGTAGCTATGGGGGTGTGGAAGATATGGGGGATGAAAATGGTCGACCTGCGGCAATTTCATATTTCTGCCAAAGACGCATGTGTCACGGTGTATCACTTTTAAGTGAACACTATCAATCGCAGATCACTGGCGTTTGTGTGTGGTAGTAACACAGAATCTCCCATTGATCACAACGTTGGCCGAAATTCGGTAACTGTGGGAGTGTGTGAGATATGGTGTTTGAAATTGATCGATCATGAATATTTTCGTATTTCATCCAAATACTTGTGTGTATCCGTAAATTTTACTTTGCTGCCGGAACTACATAGCGCAGAAGACTGGTATTTGTGTGTGGTAATAGTATCGAGTCTCCCATCGTGCACTATGGTGGTTAGATGTCTATAGCTGTCAATATGAATTCTATACAATCACGAACGAAGTCGTGGGTACCCGCTAGTAGCCAATAAATTTAGTTTGAAAGGCAAATAGTGATCATAAAGGTAAAAAAGCATAAAACTACTAATTAAACATCACATTTAAATGTATCTATTTCACCTGCATTACTATGCTATGGATGTGTGGACTGTTAACAACAAACTCTATAGCAGATGGGGTGATTTTTACATAACATTAATTTGTTACGACCTTGGTGTGAACAATCAATAAATCAGTTTCAATCTTTTATATTATCTTCACGTACTGTTGTGTAATAAGAAGATGATTAATAAGCGAAATATAACTAGTATTGCAGGGTGGAACTATGTGTGCTGCTGTAGCTTTATTTTTTAATTGTTACGTTGATACATCTAAATTGTCAAATTTGATTTAGAAAAAAGCGGAAGACCCATAATTTCCAGTCTGAGATACACATAAACCAGTACATACAGCAACATCATGCTTTGGAGATAGGAAAGGATGGAGTATTGCATCAAAGCAGTCAAAAGATTGATGACAGCAAAAACAAAACAAAAAAACCTTTTATGTCTATACTGATTGAGTAGCTTACTGTTATATGGTTGCTTTGCTTACCTTTTACGAGGGTGGGTATCCCATTTTGGATGGCAGTCTTGATACAGTCGTTGAAGTCAGGATCTGTCTGTTTGCAGGTCTTCAGTGAGGATGCTGAAACAAAACAACCGTTCGGTATAATTAGCACGACATTATGCGATGAACTTATCAGATCGTCGACGCCAGTTAGTTAGAAAACTGCACGCTATTAACGAAACTTCATTTTACACATGTTTGCAACGGATTATCTAACTAACCTCAGTTTCTATCGGGCTATCCTGAAGTTACCGGTCGCCTTATCTAACAATTAGTGGCATAGATTTTCACGAAATGTTTCTTAAGAATCTACGCCGCACATCAATAATGGATTCACTTTTGCATACTGTAGCACACAAAACTTCTTCTGTGGTGTCGTTATTTCCAAGTATGCAGACAGCAGCGCCGTGGGCGGCAGCAAATAGAACTAATGGACGGGGGTAAACCTTCCTATATTCACTGATGAGTTGCGCGTATTTATATCTAAAATAGTTTGTCAGAAATAAAAACGTAAAATCTGCTACCATCTTTTTGAATAATCCTATGTTTACTAAAACACCCTACTGTCTGCCTTCAGCGAAGTCGCTGGGTAGTTGCAAGGCGGACTCTTCACGGCCACGAACAATAAATTTTTACAAAATAAAAGAAAATCTAAACTAAAAATATCATTACAGACTGCTGGATATTTTTTCCTAAAACTCAAAACTAAATTATAAAAAGTCAATGAAAGAAGTTTACTATTCCCCTATTATTTTACCCATTTAGTGGAAATTAAGAAGTAATTTAATCTTCGCGAGTGTCAATTTGAATGGGGCGTTGGAAACGCAGTCTTTATCGCTTCCTTTGGTTAACAGCAATGACAGTGCAGAATGTGGCACGGTCAAATGTTTTCATTTACTTTGTTTCTCGCATTTGATTTTTAGGAATCTTTCATTATAAATGTGAGATAGGGTGAAGTGTTTGAGTAATCAAACGATTACTATTTTTATCTGAAACTCTTGCATAGGAAGAGAATAGTATCATTGTAAAGAAGTAAGACTGATGAACAGGTGCTTGAGAAAAGACTAATTCCCGCATACTGGAATAGAGCAAAAATAATACCAATCCCGAAAGCTGGGAAAAATTCATCCTTGCCGGCAAATAATAGACCAATTAGTCTGTTCAACTCCACAACAAAAATGCTGGAAAGAGTTTTGTTAACAAGAATACAGAAGAAACTGGCTGAACAGAATACTATTCGCAAAGAACAGTATGGTTTCCAACCTCGCATGTCAGCAACAGTACAGCTTCTACAACTGGTTGATATATAAGCAAAGAGTTAAATCTTGGCAAATCCACAGCAGCATCTTTTATTGATTTGCAAAAGGCCTATGACAAGGTATGGCACTAAAATCTCATATATAAGCTAATTATCCAAACTACAGTTGATAGAGCAATCATTCACTTGTTAAAGAGCTTTTTAGAAAAAAAGGACTCTCTACATATAAATACAAGGTGTGCGATCTTCAATACATCAGATGAGGACAGAACTCCCACAGGGATCAGTATTAGCACCCGCACTTTTTAATATATACGTGAACGATATTTCGACCATAATAAATGTTAATGTCGACCAATTCGCCGATGACACGACGATTTATACCACAGGAAAAAAACATTTGGAGAACATCACCAGAATGCAAAATGAACTACAAAAAATACAGCTATGGAGTAACCGAAATAAAATAAAGATAATCTCCGAAAAATCCGCAACAATATATTTTACACATAAAAGACCGAAATTAAACCGTCACCTGACTATATTCGGAAAACAGATACCATGGAAGAACCATCACAAGTACCTAGGAGTTAATATTGACAGAACTCTCACATTTTGTCAACAAGTAGCAGTAAAACGGATAAACGTCCTAAGTATTATCAAAAACCTATTTCCTATACTAACTATTCATTCAATGAATCTAAAAACAAAACTCCATCTGTACAAATCATCAATATTATCAGCAATAACATATGGCTGTCAAATTTGAGGAACAATGTGCAAGAGTGCATTTAAAAATATTACAAAACAGGTGCCTCCGCCTAAATGCTAACAGAAGAACTAGAATTACTGAAATCTACGAAGTTTCTGAAATGGAAACAATAGACAGAGTCGTAAAAAGACTAACCGAATACTTCCATCAAAGACTCGACACATTACGCCAAACAGAAAATAGACTGCAAAACATTGGAATAACAGTTCCTAAACGGTGGCACAGGTACAAAGTGCCACTATCAATTATTCACCCACCAAATTGAAATTACCAACACATCAAAGGGGTTTTTACAAAGACCTCTCAGGAAGCCGAAAAGTGAAAAATAGAGAAAACAACAAAGAACTATTAAAGCCCTATCCAGGACGCCAAAGGTGTTGGTGTCAGGAACACAAGAACATTAGCAAAAAATAAATAAATTGTTAAGTTATTTACTTTATTTTAGAAGTCAACAAATACTCTTGAGTGAAGTTGTCACGCGTTTCCTCTTCCTGTAGTTTTTAGAAATGACCTGACTTAACTCTTGGTCAGTCGTCTACATGCCGTGTTATTAATTCTCCTTTCATTCCATCAACATCAAAGGCCAAACTAATGATTAGTGGATTGACGGAGCGATATGTTTCATTATAGAATTTATAGTTTAGTTACCGGTACCTAAATCTTTCGGTGAGCCTCAATATACCGGTTGCATCATGGACTGCGTCAATGGGGAAACTGTTGGGCGAATCTAACTCCCACTTCAGTGCTCTTTTCTACAGCAATTAGAACGTATCTTCTGACAGTGTAAGCGTATTCAATTACTGCCTATTCAAAGGGTGGGAAATGACGATTCCGAGATTTGAACTTTCTCCTTTGAGTTTCGGGTAAGGACCTGAAGACGAGGACTTACTCTTTGCCTGATTTATTCGGTGTGAGCCCACCAAGGAATAGTTTCACCTCCGACTTGAGGTTTCGGGCGTACTAGTTGCTGTAAGAGCTGGCCCAGACTTCAGCATAATCTCTTGAGTTTTGATGAGGTTTATAGTTATCCGCCACAGTCTCACCCAGGTTTCTGCCTGCCGAAGGTCGCCAGTTCGAGTCAGGCCGAGGGCATGGGTGTTTAAGTGTTGTGGGTCCGTCCTGTGGTGTCCATACTTATACGCTACAACGTACTGGGGAAACTAATTACTGGAAGGGTTATCATAACCACATTGATCTGGCTGTATGGCCTTAGTTGCCGAATGCCATTTAAAAAAAAAAGGCTTCCTGGAATCGTCTAATTGCAAAGGCCCTACTGCGGCTGGGTGGGAAGAATGCCGTCGGAGTACAGGGCCGTCTTTACATTCGCAGTTACTAGAAGATAGTGTACAGAACAGGACCCTACACTGAGCCCCGTGGTACACTTACAAGAATGCGCTGTAGCGAAAGAGCGGTTTTTCACCACAACCAAGTTGGATTCACCTCTGATCAACCACTCCCGATCAGTTTTACCGAAGATATGTAGTCATAGGATCAGAGCAACTACGTTCTGCTCCTCACTTAGTGCTAGTAATGAGCAGGAATCAGCGATACAAATGACAACACGTAGTTGAAAGAATGGAGTGACTTTAATAACTTAAAAAAAAAAAATAGGCACATAGAAATACACTTGAAATAACTGAAAAATACTGCATAAAATAGCTCACATGAAATAAATCTCTTACTAATAAAATCCTGTCACTCGGAATGTTCTTTCTAAGCCAGCAGAAGGGAATAAATGCATTAGTCTTTACCTAATAAAATCTTCATGCCTACGGGCAACGTGGTCCATCCTGAGGCTCGACGAACAGACTCCTCAAGAGCTGTTTCAGACTGCGCTCTCGCGTGTTGAAGTGGACTGGAGGAAGTCATGTGACATTAGTTCTATTCGTTTATGACTCCTTACTAAGGGCTTTTTGAATGCACCCTGGAGGGGAGGCCTCTTCTCACGGGAAGAGAACATGTTAACCTTGGACTATGCTGCGTCGGGTGGAATTAAACTACATAGCTGTAACTTGAGAAAAATTATCCCGAGTAAAAATTACAGAATACTATAACTAAAATCCCTCAATATACTACAGCGCCGTCATTTTGAAACCCGATCATTTGTTTTTGAATATTACTAGACTTGTTACAAACAGAAACCCTGCTACACCGGATGACTTTATAATGTGCTACCATGACTTCATGCAACTGGACAACTGCAAATCTCCCCCCGTGCATTTAAGAAGCAGCTAAGCCAAAAATACTTTCATAACAATTATCTTAGGCTTTTAAAATGTAGAAAGTTTTATGGAATTATCTGTAATATTATTTTAAGAAGGGTCACATCAGAAATTTTTCTCAATGACTATAGAACTTGGCTATTCCCTTACTAGTTTATGGATCAAAATTATGAGCCCTACAAAAAAAAATTTGAAGCATCACAGCATCCAACCTGTTATGGTCTATTGGATTAGCAAATAATCTTTGATATCCACCAGTAACTCGATATGCAAAATATTGTGGAAACCATGTTTGAAGACAAATACACGAAGAAGTACGATTACTACTTTGAAATTGTTCTTCGATTAAAATACAGGTATCCTCAATGGCAACAACATAGATTCGTTTTTGTTGTTAAATGCTTTCTTTTTTTTTATAAAAGTTTGTTTTATTGATTTAATAATTATTCGCCCCCATTACCCGTTAAAAACACAGTTAAGATTAGATAAGAGTGGCCTTCGTATATCAAGATCACTCAATCCTAGCACAGATTAATCAGCTGACATACATGAGAGATACAGGAAATCAAATGAAAAGTTGGAGAAAGGGAGCAGACCCAATCCGTTCTGATGATGATGTTATCATATCCTCATCACCACGTATCCTTGCGTATTAGTATTTCTGTGTTGCGTTTTAAATCTTATTATCTGTGCTCGGTGGGTTACGAGTTCCTTTAAGGCCTCAGTCAGGAGGGTGGTTTGTTGGTGATGTGACATCCTCCATTCGAATAACTAATGTCTGAGCGTTGTACATGTAGTGTACCGTTAGGGAACAACTTGGGAGACACTTGCGTATTCGTCATCCTTGTTTTTTGTGTCTGGCGAGAAGTCGCCGCCAGCACTTGAGGGCAAATGCGACAACAGTTGTTCGCCCATCAAGACATGATTTAGTATCTAACAGATGGGTTATTGGTCACACAGTGAAGGACCGAGCCGCAATAATGAGTGAGTACGTCTTCAGTAAAATAGAATGAAAGAAAATCTGTTCCCACGAATAACGCGGGAAGGAGACTGAGTGTGGTGTGTGAGTGGTTAACGCTCTGGCCTCGCATTCAGGAGGACGCGGGTTCGAATCCCCATCCGGGCATCCAGACTTGCTTATTTCATGGTTTCCCCAAATCACTCCAGGTGAATGCCGCGATGCTTCCTTCAAAAGGCCATAGTTGAATTCCTTCCCGTTCCTTGACCCCAGTCCTTCCCCGTCTTTAATGACCTCGACGTCGACGAGTTGTAAAGCCATAATCAAAAAAAAAAAATGAAAAATGCGGAGAAAGAGTACCAATCTGGACAGATTCTAATATTGTTATTAATTTAGAGTTGTATGTAGCATATTGTTAGCAGAAAGGAGAATGAGAAATTACTGAATGGCATGAACAAAATACTGAAGGCAGATTTTTGACTGAATATAAATAAAAGCAAGCCTAAAGTGATGAAATGTAGCAGAAACGATACCAGAGTAGATTAAATATAAAAATAGGATCGGATGCAATGAGAGAAGTAAGTGAATTCAGCTACTTCGGAAGCAAAATTACAACCGATTTACAAGAATTATGTTAAAAGCAGAATAGCACTAGCAAAAAGAACCTTCATGAATAACAGAAATCTTTTAATTTCAAATAGTGATGTAGGAATTAGAAAAAACCTTTTAAAAACTCTATGTGTGGAGCACAGCACTTTACGGTAGCGAAACATGGACTTTAGGAATACCGGAAATAAATAAAATTGAAGCATTTGAAATGTGTTGCTACAGAAGAACGCTGAAAATTAAGTGAACAGACAAAGTAAGAAATGAACGATTTTCGGAAATGATGGGTGAGGAAAGAAGTTTGTGGAAGAAGCATACAGAAAGAAGAGACAGGCTGGTAGGTCATATTTTGAGACATGCTGGATTTGTTAGTTTGCTGGTGGAGGGAACAGTGGAAGGTAAGAACTGCAGAGGAAGACAGAGATTAGAATATATGAAGCAGATAATTGAGGACGTGGATTGTAAGGGATATGTAAAGATGAAGAGGTTAGCACAAAATAGGAAGGGATGGAGGATTGCATCAAGCCAGTCAAAAGACTGATGACAGGAAAAAAAGTGTTGCATGATTGTGAGCCAACCAGCGAATACAAAGTTCGGTAATTGGAAGAAGTAGCCTGATGATGAGGCCTACGGAGCTTAAGTGGACGACTACGAAGGGGGAAGAAAAAACTTTCCGTGCGGGCTGCCTCCAAGTTACTCTGCTGCCACCCAGTATCGTCCACAGCCTTTACTCAGCTATCTCGCGGTGCAACCAGTCGCCGGACAACACTACTCTGCTGCCACGGTAACCATGATTATGGACACTAAAACTTTTGCATCATCACTTGATATGATCCCGGTAGAACACATATGAGACGTTTTCTGGCGCCAGTTCCGCTTCTAGAAACCACCGGCCCGTAATTTAAGAGAATTATGTGACCTGTTCGTAGACAGCTGGTTCCAGATATATCCAGAAACTTACCATGGACTCGTATAACCCACGCCACGCCAAATAATTGCGATGTCGCGTTCCGAAGGTGGTCCAACAAGCTACTAAGCATGTTTTGGCTCAACAGTGTATAGTAGCCCCTAGGGGACATCCCCAACCTACTATATCTGTAAACAACTGGACTATTCTGAAGAGCGTGCAAGCCGGTTTCATGTACAGTAAAACTCAAATTATCCGAATCGCTGAATATCCGAATCGCTTTTTTAATTAAGAAACATTCTTTTAAAAATTCCTGGATGTTCAGAAATTAGTACTGAAGATATAGCAGAGTGGATGGTGTGTGATTCGTCAGACCCTGGGTGAGAAATTCTAAAATGACGATGAACTTATTGGAAGTGTGTGAGAAGAAAGTGTTGAGGAAGAAGATGACCTTGATGTTGAAGTTGAACCATCAGCTAGTGAAGCATTTGCCGGCCTTGAAACTGCGTTGAAGTGGATGGATCGTCAGCCCGAGTGTGACCACATGCAACTTCTCACCGTCAAGCGGATGCGCGACTTGGCTGCCCGAAAACGGATTAATAAACAGCTTACTTTGACCGAGATGTTCAGCAAGCAATGACTTTTATTTACAGTACGGCACGTGCATTCTGTACTAATGTCCAGCACTTGTTCACTTGTTAGTACGCTTAACATGGAAAAGTATTGCCTCTTCATTTAATTAATTAAAAGCTCTATTTCTTTAAAAATAGTTTTTTCTCCCATTTTCAACATACATACAGTAGTTAATTTTAAAAAGAATCCAACTATCCGAATTTTTGATTATCCGAATGGGATCCGGTCCCAATTGATTCGGATGATTGGAGTTCTACTGTACAGTTAAATACGAAGTGATTAGTATGTGATCACAAGTTTAGCCAGATATCCAGTGAGTGATCTGCTTTTCTCATACCAACAGGTATGAGTCAAGGTTAGCACGCGTAGTTTCTCTGCAATAATCCAAGGACGACAACTTCCAATATGAATAGTTACAAATTTAAGGAGTTTATTTTCGTTAAGGCTGGAGACATGTTTTTAACAATAGTGGCGAGGTTTAAATTTATTCATTTAAGCGCTTAAAATAAAAATGGGATGCTGAAGTTGGTAAAACTGTCTGAACATCTGAAACAAGTATCAAACTAGGTAATCCGAAAAAGCTGTTAAAAAAAAAAAAAATCCCGGGCGTAGGAAAACAGGTCTATTTTTGTTATAGATCCTCTTTCTTGGCCAATTTAATTTGAATAGATCAAATGCTTCGGTGGCAATTTCTCTACATACCCACTATTCCATTTAATTATTATTATTATTCCATGGTTTGGATTTCACGTTAAAGTGTAGATCCCCTATACCCGGTAGGATTGCCGGGTTAGGTTAAGGCGGCTACGACAGGAACGGAATGCACAGCGAACAGAAACCTTGTCACAGGTCATTACAACCACACGGAATTATTATTATTATTACTTTGTAATTCTTAAATTCTGTAGCATTAATACCAGCCTACGATGATAAATGATTGATACTAATGAGTGAAGGTGTCCCAAGTAAGTTACTGTTAATTTTCTCGGAAAATGAAACATGAAACTATCATCGCTTTTGAGAGACTTAAAATACCATTTGATGAGAAAATTTTCCTGAGATATTGGTGTCTATAAATGGAATAAAATGTTAAAGATGGCCCTCTGGATTCCAAAAACCAAATGCGTATTTTCCTAAAGTAATGCGTACACTAAATGCAGAAAACGCAGTAAACTGTATTAAAAAAATAACATTGTGAAAAGTGATTGCTTCATGTTAATGCCTTCATTTTTGTAATAATTAAATGAAAGAAGCTCGTAATATGCAACCGTTGTTTCAACATTCACCACTATTTGTACTATAAATTATTGGCTTCGACGATAAATGAGCGAGCTAATTATTCTAATATGCAGTGACAAATTAATTATATGTACTTGTAGAGCGTTACGGTCAATAAATTCTCGTTAAACTCCCGGTAAAGAACTTTTGGACAAGGTAGCAATTCCCTTTATCTGGTTTCCCAACGACCACTTCTTCTGTTATTGAAGACCTGATGCACATTTTAGTCAAATATTATGGCCATTGACTACTCCTTACCTGTAACTAACTGTGGCTTGTTAAGGTACTACGTTCTTTTGACCTGCCGTGGTTACTGTCAGTGTGACAGCCTTAATTTTTTTTTAAATAATATCTTAGAACAAGTATCAGTGTTTGTATAGTAACTTTTTGTCGTTGCTTCATTTCCTCGTGTATTTTTTATTTACTCTTGTATGATACTAATTATTTCAAAACTTCAATCCGATCTTTAGGATTTGTGATTTCTTTTAGAAGGTTATATGTATGTACTTGTAAGAAATTATTGTGAAAAAAGATTATTTGAATAATGACTTGTGAAACTTTAATGCCGGGGTGGCCAACCCAAATGATATTGCAGGCCACTTTGGAAACGCATCATAGCTCCGCGGGCAGCATATAAAATCATGTATCCACATATTAGACTTACTTTTAGACCCACTATAGGCATTTTTTTTAGTGAAAAATTGAGACATAATGAGTTATTATTATTATGTTTCCTATTATTCTTCATTGTAAACATAGATAATATAATCATAATTATAATTTCAACTAATAATTTTTGAATATATGGATGCACAAATAATGTATTTTGTTAAAAATACGTAGAATTTCACTGCTTGGGCCATTATAAAATTAATATATTTTGTAAAAGTGTGATGAATCTCGTGGGCTGAAAATGTTCAAGGAGGGCCAACCCCGCTTTAAAGCCATATATAACAGTCTACTAATCCATAAATCTCTAGTTCGAAGAAAATTGTGTTGTATAGTGCCTAAAAACGTTCTGAAGCTTCATTAAATCATAATTTTGTGGAGTTTTGTGGGTAATTATTTGGGGAAAACTAGCCACTTATCTGAGTAATCGGTAGGTGACTAAACTGGCACTTGATTTCAGGCATAAGACTGGGTGAAAATTTTCTTTCGTATATATAATATTGAAATAAATTACCAAGAAGATAGATGAATAATTTACCTAAAACGCTGAAAGAATTTAAAATTAATATTCGTAGAGGGCAAACGTAGGCGGGTACAAGAAAGAGGGAAAATGGGTGTATATGGATACTACCACAGGTTTGTGCGCTCCACTTGTAATAAACCCAAATATAGTCTGTAGATTAGGCTTCCCTGACTACAGAGAATTAGACGTAAAAGGTTGTCATTTTGATATGTTTTGTAATCAATGTGAAGCTTTTATACGGTTTTTAGCTAATATTCTATCGATGTTTCATCTTGAAAATTCCATTCCATTATTCAGAAAAGAAAAATAGGCAAACAACGGCATTACATCGCATTAAAACTCCCATTATTATTCGTAAAAAGCTGTCGTTCAGATAATATTTACTATTTCCACTTTTTTGGAATATATAGGGGGTAACTCAGTTGTAAACATAATTTAAAATTAATTCTCGATGATTTTCTGGTAATATTTCTTTACGTTAGAAAAGAAGAAAAAGTACGGATCAACGTGGATGTTGTCATCACGTTTTATTTTTCCATTACCTTTTTTTTTCGTTTAAATACTTTGATGACCAATATGATCAAGCAATATACTGCGAAGAAAATGAACATATTTTAAAAGCTCCACTCCACATTCGCTGAACATCTAATAGAAAAAGATCACTTACCAACAGACATTAATACAGACATGCAAATACAATCAACAATCACAGATACAGTACCCTCACTTTACAAGAAAACTACCAAATACAAAAAGCAATTCAAAATTGCAAGCAGTTTCTAAATGACTACATAAACTTAACAAACCAAACACTGTTCAATCTGGTAAACAAACAATAACCCTACAGTAAATAAATTAACCTAACAGATACATGCACTCACACACTTACATAAAATTGGAAGCAAAATGACAAAACATCAATCTCCCACGCAATTTCAAAACTGGCGCCGTCAGCGCACCACCACCTTTGACATTAAGAAAACAAGATGGCCACCGAAAAGAAGTGAGTTGTAGTAAACGCAATAGTTTACATCCTGTACACAGCAGCAAAGACAAATGGCTGTACTGGAAACATGCTTTGGAGAATAAAGCAGAGATGTGTGGTTACGAACCTGAAAACCACTAATGTAAACTAGTAAGTGTAAATAATCAGAAAATGTATCAATTTAGAATTATGTCAAACATCATAATTATAATAAGTTTGTAAACCCAATGTAAATTTTAGAATAGATTCGTCGCTGATGTATGCCTCGATGAGAGGCGAAACGCGTACGGCAATAAAGCTACAAATACAGATGCATTGGCGTCATTTTATCATTTAATCTACTGAGCAACTACGCAAAAATGGCCTACAACAACACTGCATTATTTTAAAAGTCCTTTTTACTTATTTATTTCATTTACTATTCTATGTTTTACAAATCACAACTAAAAAAATATACCATCATTATTTAAACAGAAGGAAAGCCGTCTTCAGCATCCCAGACAGCAACTGCGTATTTCCATCATACGAGGTTTTCCAGTTTCTAAAATGCCTTCCCATATGTGTGATGTGCTGCATAAAAGCACTCAGCTTGCCTGAAAGCTTGGAAAATAGGTGCGGTTGTAAACAAATTAATCGTCGTCACAATTCCAAAATCTAATATCACTTCCACATTCGTATTTAAATTAAATTCCCAGAAACGAATTTTGAAAAGAAACTAGGTCTTCATAAAAAAAAAGGGATTTTTATTTTTATATAAATATGTAATCCATTATCCTATTGCATTAGTGTCAAATTTTTGTACGATAAACTTTAATTTTCTGTGAACAAAATATCAAATATACTCAACTAGGTGAGTGTCGAACCTATTTTCTTGCATTCATTAATAGTTTCAAGACACCAACTCTCAGAAACAATTTGCTTAGTTATGTGGCGATGCTTATTTTTACAAGTAATGGAACATCCCTTCAGTCGGATTCGAACCTATACTTCTAAAATCATAAGCTTCTAGTCAATCAGTGTAGGACTTTTTCCTTGACCATTATGTCTGTACTAGTTCTCTTCCGCCGAAGCATGCTGTCGGAGACGTTTTCTGTTCTGTTTCATTTCAAAGTATTTTATCTACACCAGAATATATTCCGTTGGCTTAGTGATCTGACCTTGATAAGATTGCCTGCTTGAGCTCTGCTTTGGGCGTGACTGATATTAAACCAATTGCGTTTCTCTTTCACTAGCCATGCTTCGTCATACAATTACCATGCGTAATTATACCATAATGCGATGTAGTCCGTTCAATAATACCATAAAAACATTTGGATCTTACTGGACTGTCACGGAACGAGGCTAAAATGTAAAAATTAAATTATTACTTGGAAGACGCGTAATAAAGCATGCAGCATTAGAGCTGGTTGCTAACTGCAAGATCAGATACATAAATCAAAGCTGCTGTTCAAGGGCGGAACAAATGAGAGAAGGAACCTGCGGTAATTTCGGAAGCAGGCAGGCGGAGTGATTTCCAGAGGCGGCTTCTGGAGGACCTGGAGGACCGGTTTGGTCTGCGCTCACCGCAGCCCGGCTCAACTTTTTTCGCGTTGAGCCGTTGGCATTGAACCTCGAGTGAGGGGCGGCCACGCGTTGACGCAACAGGTGTCGGAGCTGCCAATGACGTCACAGAGCAACGCGAATGGCAATACTGCGTCTTTCTCTGTAGATTGCCTCCAGTTTTCTGACCTACACATCATTTGTGTCAGTGTCGTCCTATCTGATGATCTTGAGCTTGTTTTTCTTCCTAACACTCCGATTTTGAGGCAAAAACCTCCCTCGTTTAGTACAAAATGGTACAACTTTTTGTATCAGGATATCTGATCTTCTAGTCGATGGGTGGCCTTTCCTCCGTTGGCTACATCTGGGAACTGCCTGTCTTGGTTTCTGAATACATCTCAGATACTTAATGAAAATCTCCTTTATGTCATCTTGAATGGCCTTCTTTATTGAGTTATTTCTTTGCCAAATAAATTTCCAGAATAGAAACAAGCAGGCTGATTACATGAAGTGGTAGTGGTTAAAATTATTACTCTGAGCAGGAACAAGTTCTTAGTAAGAGACAACGAGAACGTACCCTTTACGATGGATTGCTTGAGAAAAGGTTAGAAAACTTTTACAGAACAGATCAACATCGGAAAGATCCATTTGGTTGAAACACTTGTGTTCTCGGTATTCAATGTGATATCATGAAACCTGTATTCTAAAAGCTTTAGACAAAATACATGCACAGCTTCGAAATATGGCTGTGGTTCACAATTATTCACACACGGTAGTTACAAAGAGGAACCAGTGAGTTGATTATCAGACAACTCTACATCGTCAAACGTCACGTCGCGATAGTCAGAGAATCGTCCAATTATTTTAACACGTTACGAGATAAAACCATCATCGGAGTCTGGAAACATAAAAGATGCTTGGAAGGGAAGTATCAGCAGGATGGATCAACAAAGAAAGATGATCATCCTTCATTTCAGCAGTTTCTGAGTTAAGTAGAATCCGACCTTGAATGGCCACGGCTGAGGAATGATTCAACAGCACAGTAACAAATACTGTACAAAGGAGTCAGTGCATTCACGGGTCAACAAGTAGTGGTGAACATAACCTTCCTAGAACGACTTTACTGTGGCTGACCGTATAGATTTGTTAATGTCTAACAGGTCGGTTCTAAACTTGGGTTTTTACCATTTCTACTGCAAAAATTAGGAATCTCTGCACGAATCCACAATCAAAAGATAGGACAAGGGACTTGACCATTCGATAGTTGAACGATGCAGATTTATTTCTTTACTAATAATTTAGTTAAAGTTAAATCTTTAATGAAAGTCTTCATGTAACATGCTCTGATCTATAACACTGGTCACATCGAGTTTGCTCCAATCATTACAAATACACTGTTAGAATTTATTCCATTTGCCATCTTATGTGCAATAATTCGGGGCTCTAAATATATTTTCTTAGTTACAAGCAAGATTTTTAGATAAACCAATAACTGATGCTAGATTAGCACTTAAGCTTAACTAACGAACTCGAAAACATGGGAAAGAGTGCTAAGGAAGATAATAGTGGGCAAAAGACCAGTGGGAAGACCAAGAAGAAGATGGATAGACCAACTGAAGAAGGACATAGAGAGAAGAGGCTTGAACTGGGAATATATCACGGACCAAGAAACTTTTCTGGACAGGAGACAGTGGAAAACGGTAGTATACAACAACCAAGGCTCGTAAACCACACCCAGGGAAACTGGAGACGATCCCCAACGATAATGACGATGATAAAGAAGATAAACAAGTATTCTGAGAACCTTGAAGAAACCCATTTCCATGAGGGAATCACAAAACTGGAGAAACTTTGGAGCAATTTTGTTGAACTTTTAGGGGACAATGTCAAAAAATAAAATACGCTTCAAGGCATAATTTGATCTTTTAGTGTAAAACCAAGTTACTTATAAAACCACCTTCGTAGGAACGGAAGGACCTTAAGATGAGAAGATAGTATGAAGCGTCATATTAAGCGACTTTTGGCTTTGGATCCTGGCGTATATTGAAGGTTTAATCATAGATATTATCTGGTACATCACCTAAGTTGAAAAAACGATCACTTCAAACAAACAAACAAAAATATGGATCTTGAAATACGGATTGAACAGCGATTCATGTCGTTATTCCTGCTCCGTTTTTCAGAATGCTGGAGTAGGAGCTACAAACAGCTTTACGGAAGACAATTGTATGAGAGTTTGAAGACGGTCAGAAACACAACCGGTGTTAACGTGGGGCAGATCAGCATGTACGATGAAACTGGAGGTTATGATAGTGACTATCTCAATGAAACTTATTGTATGCCAGAGCGATTGATCATTCATTTTTCTGAAAGAAATGTGTGCAACATAGACGCAAGCAGTCAGCACACATCTAAAAATTTTCGATCATCAGTTTCTAGCATTCAACGAATTTGATTCAGCCTTGATTAAAATGAACAGGCTATTTCTTTCAGCAGCGCTCGTACTGAACGCGAGTATCATACGTTTCTTCTCTATTTGGAAATAGGCAGTCGCATGGTCAGTTTAAATGAACGATTTGCAGGGGCGGCTTAATGTTCGACGAAGCTGAGGGATTTTCTTCAAAGGTGAAATTCCAGAATAACTCCCAAACCTCCCACTTCCGGCTGTGAAATGAGTACCAAGGAGGAAACTCATCGCTGGCAAAACGAACGAAGCATCGTGCTGACTACACAGTCTTGACTTCACTGCATATACCACGAAAAGGAACGTTGAGATCTGTCTCCTCCTCAAACGTTCTTAGTCCACTTTATTTTTACGATTTAGCAGTGAATTATGGGTTGGACAGAACTCAGATTTTTACATCTATATAAAAGGCTACTTTGGTCACTATGCCATCGTGCCCGTAACGCAGACGCAGCGCGCGTGGCCTTCATTACAGGACTGGTTGCGACCAGAGATATTGCTGCAACATTGAGGTTATGAGCATTATCTAATAACAATTCTATTTAGTTAAGCAACAACGAAGAAATGCATTGCCAGAACAGTGAAAAAAGTATTCATTGCGTTTAAATTAACATATTAATTGGTAGTGGCTATTTGTTTATTTATATTCAGTCAATATAGATGTTTTTATATACTCTCTGTCCACAGATATCGCTCTTTCGGAAAACTAAGAAATATGTACCACATTACATGTTTTTAAATATTATGAGGGTTATTTCTTAACAATTAGATTTAATGAAGCAACTGCGAGGAAATGAATTGCCAAAACATTGCATTCAACCTGTTATTTTTGACGGCTTCATATTCGAAGTCTATTTTAAGTATTTATAACTGTTTTAGTATTTATATTCGATGTAGATCCTTCAACTATATTTCTGTTACCGGTATTACCGAAAATTAATTGCCAAAACTCTACGTTCAATCTGTCATAAATGACACAATATGTACACTGCCAGTTTCTTAACAGCATGCACAGTTGGACCACCAGGCAGATCACGATACAGAAGTAACAGGACTTTCCTAAGTAGGGATGGAGCTCATGATTTCTAATTCGTTCAGACACGGAGAATGGCTGAGCTTGCGCTGAGGGTATTGATTCCGAGTAAAGTGCTAAACGCTGCTACTCAGCAATCTAGAGACGTTATGATCACTTCATTTCAAAGCCGAGTAAAAGATATCTATAAACTATAGGGGAGAGCAATTGTGCTTACGCTTACGATCTGTCGATTACCAAAGCAACTGTACTTTCTCTAAAACCACGTTGATGTCTCCAAACATGATATATTCCGACAGATCATGTTGGGTGACATTGATTCCTGGCATTACGGAGTGTCGGGGTACAGTTTCTCATACAACACTATTTCAGTTTTCCACGCATTCCCGAAATGACTCGAGACAAATGCCTTCATAAAGACTATGATAGATTCCCTTCCAGTTCCTTTGATACTCTCCTTTCCCGGATCCGCTCTCCTCTTCGTCAATGAGATGTCAGCTCCCAACGAGAAAAAAACTCTCTGTTAGCATCCATTCCTAGAACTTAATCGCATCTTCTGTCTACCAATTTACTGTATCTCTATTTAGGAGCTACTGATTCACAAAAGTACTGTACCTCGTCTGAAGACACACTAATTTCCAGAACTACTTAACTTTCTCCCCGGATCTATTGAGTCACAGAACTACTGTACTTAATGATTTCCACTAATACCTTATTTATCTAACTCCTTAATGATGCTGAACTTCTCGCAGGATGTACTGAATACTCTCATACATCTCGTTTATTCCCAGAACCACCAGCTTAACTGATTTCCTCTTATCATACCGTGAATCTCGTAACTACTCTACTTGCTCTGAAAGCCTACGATTCCAGTCCTCCAAAACCTCGAAGCTCAAATCATTATTGCACTTACTTCTAGGATTCTTTGATTCTTTTAACAACTGTGCGTATTTCTATTCAGCGCCTTTTGATTCCTGAAAGTGATATAATTTCTCGAAGGATCCATAACAGTCTTCACATTTATCTTGATGCTGTAACTCAGCAATATATAGCTGTTAAGGTTAGAGTTTATGGAACTACTGTACTTACGCAACTTGCCGGGTGCCGCTGCCCCCGCAGACACCAACACAAGCACTCCCAAGGCGACCACGAGTCCGGTGCACTTCTCCATGTCTGTCTGTTGCGCTGGGTGCTTATGCGGATAACTGACAGCAGCTAGTCTGTGGCAGCCGCGATCGGCGCTGCCTTTTTATGGCGGCACCCGAAGTCCAAGGAGACAAGGCCCCCCACCTCACGCAGTCACATACAGAGGTCGCACTCGTAACCACAATGGCGCCTCTGTGTATAACCACTTGTTTCTCCTCTCACAATATACCTGCCATAAAAAGAAAACAGGGGCTTCTTGCAACTCGACCTTTATCCGCAGCTCAGTTTCGGTTTTTTTTTGCTTTACTGAGGGTAATTAAAATGAGCTAATTGCCAGTCAGGTCATAACCGTAAAGACTTTTTTTCGATTTTTGTTTAGTGCAAATTATAGTATCAGAGAGCTTGAGATTGCTTCTCTCGACTGGTTTGATCCACCCTACATTCAAGTAGTCTCTTAAGATCAAAGCAAGAACGTCCTAAATGCCGGGATGCTTCCTTCTAAAGACCATGGCTGAATTCCTTCCCATTCCTTGCCCCCCCCCCACTCTTTCCCGTCTCTAAAGACCTCGCTGTTAAAAGACGTTAAGCAGTTTAAAAAAAAAAACAGCGTCCTAGGTTGTCAGCTATCTGCTTCAGGTATTCCAATCTCAGTCTCCGTTTATAGGTCTTCCCTTCGATTGATTCCTCCACTAACAAATCAACAAATTTATTCCACGAACTCCTTTCCGTATCCATTATTTACGGCACATTTTTTTCTATTTTATCTGTCCATTTAATCTTCATCATCCTTCTACAGCAAAAAATTACGAAAGCTTCCGTTTTCGTTCTTTCTAGTATTCTCAAAGCCCATGTTATCTTCAAAGGTTTCTCTTTCTGAAAAAAAATGTTATTTCTGCCACTGTTACTCATTACTGTTTTATTTCGTTCTTGTACCAACGAGAGTGGTGATGTAATGGATAGCGTTCTGGCCTTGCATTCGGGAGGACGGCGGTTCGAATCCCCGTCCGGGCATCCAGATTTGGGTTTTCCATGGTTTCCCAAATCACTCCAGGCAAATGCCGGGATGCTTCCTTAAAAAAAGGCCATGGCCGAATTCCTTCCAATTCCTTTCCCCCATCCTTTCCCGTCTCTAAAGACCTAGCTGTCGAGAGACGTAACGCAGTTAAAAAAAAAAAAAAAGAAAGTTCTTGTACCGATGCAAACCTACTTCCTAGCAGTAGAATTGTCGTACTTCCTGTGCTACATAATCCTCTGAAACGCTATGATATAAATAATAAGGTAAAACTTACTTTTTCATCTTCATCACCACCTTTTCCCAACATTTTGCGGTCGGCTGCCTTTGATGAGCGTTACTCAACGTTGGCGTAGCCAGGTTCGGAGATTTGATTTACGGTCGCATTCCCTCGCTGACGCCGAGCATTTTGTAGCTACTACCACTTCGTACTACGTACTAATAGAGGAAGTGTAGTGTTGCCATCTGCCTGTGCAACGTGCAACTATGTTCTGAGTGTGGTAAGTGTATTTTTTTGTTTGTGAAATGTCTAGATTATGAGGCGCAGATAGGGAGCCATCCCAGCATTCGTCTTGACAGCTGAGGAAAACTGCTCAAAAACTGAACCCAGGACGGCCGGTACGGGCGGTCCTGGACTCGTGCCCGGTCCGTTGTATCTCCCCTATCCAGTGTGCGGCGTGTCAGCACAGTGACCCACCATGGAGAGTTTCAAAAACTTAGTTTTTAGTATTAACAGTTAAACTGATTTCTATAAATTGTGTGTAGCGTTATAGCCGCGACTACAAATACGGACATAAAGCAGGATTTTTAGAAGAAAACGATGGAAAGAAACAAAATACAAAATTAGTCCCTTGAGCCACCCTTAAAATTGATGTGACATCAACTGATCAGAAAAACCAGTAAAAACTTAAAATTTTAGAATGAAACACGGAAAGAAAACTCAGCTAGTCTCATTGTTGAAGGTAAAAATAAAATGAATTGTACATAAAAGTATTGCATGTTTAGCTAATTTCATAAACTGTCAAGTTGGTTCGATGAATTTTATTTTTATTTAAAATGTTTCGAAACAAGCTTGACTCCCAAGATAATTATCCAAGGCCTTCTTTATTAACATGGTATTTGGTATTCAGTTCTGTAAATGAATATATAAATCACGTCTTCTCTTATATTGCTTCGATTAAATATATCAACCACTAATGAGATCTAACAGTCACTTAGATACCGCCATGCCTAAAGCTGGAACATAATTGACAGCTCAGTGGCGGCTATAAAGAATGGCATTCATCATCTCGCGATGCAGCATAGTCCTCAGGAATTTCAAACTGACCGGCTTTTTAGCACGAATAACAAATTTCGTTATGGAACTAAAACAAATCATCCCATAATAATTAGAGTTGTCACGTCAATGTTTCATTTTCCACAACACAGTTCTGTATCCTAGCTAACGGAAAAAAAAATATTCCTGTTCTTCATTGGTTATTTCATTTCATACGAATCTTAGGTACAACTGAAGTAATGATTAGCGTTTTAATTGCTGCTGATACAGTGGACTTTTCCACTTAACGTGAAGGAAACTGAATAGCAATAACCAGTTTAGTTAGTTGTGGTTTTGAGCCAAACTCCTGGACCTTGTTAGCGAATGGTATGTTGACGTCATAAATTATTCTACGCCAGATTGCATGATAAACTCAAATCCAGATTCACATTGGATTATCAGTTCGTTAAGTCAGTTTCCGCGTTCCTTCAGACTCATTACTTCTGTTGTGCAAATGGAAAATAATTCCAAACACATTTACCGCTCCCAGTGCATCCTCAAAGCTTTATGTTCTGACAACTATAGGTATACGTCGAAGAAGTAAGGAGTTTTTCCCTAGGACTTTGTGTCCCTGAGTGATTGTAGGGGGATTCGAACTTGGTCCTCCTAAATGCGAGACCAGAGCGTTGCCCCTTACCCACCAAGCTCTTTAAAATCAGGGCCTACTGTCACAATCACATACTGACAAACTTCAAATATTTCCGTCCTTTTCCTCCCTGTGGAACAACTAGCGAGCGAATCATCCATTTTTAAATCTTGAAACACATTCGTTTTCCTGTATCACTGATGTTTTCCTCTTCCCCCGTCATTCTTGGTGAAAGGTGATAATTTTGAAGGCACAGCTAACAAATCTTTTTGAGATAGACAAGTTGTCTTAATATAACAGTAAAAAAGAGATATAAAAATGGAGGAACTTTTAAAATAGGTGTTCCCCAAGGTTCAGTGTTTTGTCCACTGTTATTTTTACTCTAAGCCGATGACACAATTCTAATACCTCAAAATATCGACTTTTGCCTCTTTTCAGTAGAATCTATCAAAGCAATTGAATATCATCGCGGTTATTTCCAATATTAGGTAGGAAGTAACACGTTTTATCAACTTAATAAGTGGTTTAGGGCAATAATGTATCGTTACAGTTATAAAGTCACATTTTCTGAAGTGGATTACATGCTGCTAATCTGCTCCACATACTGATATAAAATATTCAAGCAAATCTCTTCGAGAAAAAGATTACATTTCCAATGTTGCTGAGCTCTTAAAAGGGCTTAGTGCAGTTAAGTTTTTCGTATGGCGCTTTATCGATATATGGTATTAATATAAGGAAATTAATTTTATTTGCTTCCTTATGTTGACTAGTCTTACGTGGAGTGTAATACTGGTACCATTCCACACACTGGAAAAACGCAGTCGGGCAGCAGAACAGTTTGTTACGAGATATTCGTGGTAAAATCCCCGTTCTCTTTAGATGACCAATATGGCCCAGTCACACTTTTTATGGGCTACTGGTTCTATCGTTTCGGCTACCTTAAACTTCGCTGATTCGCTCATCGCAGATAAACACCGTGGACTCAGTGTATCGCCGACCACTCTAACCCTCGTTGGGGATTATACGGTGGAAAATACCT
The DNA here is from genome assembly GCA_031002005.1 of Vandiemenella viatica. Taxonomy (NCBI): domain Eukaryota; kingdom Metazoa; phylum Arthropoda; class Insecta; order Orthoptera; family Morabidae; genus Vandiemenella; species Vandiemenella viatica. The sequence goes on from CM061914.1 coordinate 100,998,245, forward strand.
CACATGAATCACGCCTCTATCTGGACACCAGTTATGGGAAAATCCTTGAAAGATGACTACAAGGCATGTGAGGCATAGGACCGTAGTTTTCGGAAGCTAGTGAAAAATATTATACAAAGCTTAATTGATAGGTTTTGCAGTAAATTTGTGCCTTAAAATCTGCAAGACAATTTCAAATGCCGTGACTTCATATTTCCCGCGAAATTTCAAACGTCTTAAAGATAAACCGCTTTCACCCGCTACACAACCCCTTTCCTTTTCACCGAGCGTGGTGGGTGAACGATTAACGTTCTGGCCTCGCATTCGGGAGGATGGCGGTTCGAATCCCCGTCCGGGCATCCAGATTTGGGTTTTCCATGGTTTACCCAAATCACTCCAGGTGAATGCCGGGATGCTTCCTTCAAAAGGCCATGGTCGATTTCCTTCCAATTCTTGCCCCCCATCCTTTCCCGTCTCTAAAGACCTCGCTGTTAAGAGACATTAAGCAGTAAAAAAAAGAAACACTCGAGCCACGAAACCAAAGTCCTCTTGGCTTTGAAAGGATACTGAAACATAGCAGGCAGATATGGTGTGAGAGCAACTGACCTACTACGTGGCCCTTACAATTGGCGTGACAACACATTTGGAAAGGATGTCGGCACAGGCGAGCATGATCTGCTTGTACGTGGATGGTAACATGAAATTGTATTTCCTACGGATACTCTGCCATTAGAATGTTAACATTCTTGTTTATATTTAAGAGCTTTAAGGAACATAGCTGGCTTCTGAATTAAGTCTTAGCTCTCTGGCTATTCAGGAAGTAATGTTTGTAACGATGTCTCTTTATTCGCAGATGTATGTGGGGGGAATCAAATATTTGATTTGTAACTACTGTACGTCTAACTATCAAATATTCCAAATGGAATAACTTTTAGCACAAATCAGATTTTGTGTTTAAATGCATGTAATTAATTATTCTAGTAAAACTTTGTAATAACTCAAAACGTGATCAGAGATTTTACAAAAGTCTTTACGGGTGTGCATCGGAATGTGTTACATAAAAATGATGTTTCGATGTTAGCTCCTCCGTCTTCTGACGTTTTAGGAAATCAAAGCACCAGAGAGGCTTTTCAAATGGCGTTATGTACACTAGTACTCCACCATCAACAAACCTGTCGTCTTCTGTATCAGTATAGCTTCACATAGTTTTATTCTTAAGAGTGGCTGATGGATCCGTTAGGACGCTCGCTCGTACACCTGTAGCGTTTCGCTCTAGCTGATATGATTCTAAGAAAACTGTAGGAGTTTTTCACATAAGGTCGTCTTTGACGAATCATAGCCATGTTTGTCCCCTCAAAGAGCAATAAAAAGATTCCCCAATAGTAACCCATCATATACAGAGAGACATTTAGAGTTACCTCGGTATCGTTACTTTTCACAAACACTGGTATTTGAAAGTTGGTTGGTTTCCGAGAGTCACATAGACTAAGTCCGGTACATTGTTTATGTTATTACCATTGCTTCCTGTTACAAGCCCCTCTTAAATGACAAACTGAACGAAGATTGACATTCTGACTACAGGCTTAGAGTTAAGGATAATGGTAAACTGATCGGATAAATGGAGCTTGTTGATTCAGCCCAATAACTACTTCATAATATTAGGCTTGGTGAGGAAGACGCTCAGACGCAAATTCTCACCTTAGTGCTCCACCAGACGATAACTGGTTTGAACCTAGCCACGAGGGAAGGAAGATGAAATTTGCACAATTTCTAATCACCAGATTGTCCATTAAAGATTAAACCATAGATATCCGCAAACTGCATATTGAGGAAGGTCGTGTTTCGGATGGTTTTCTGAGGCGGAGTAGCTAATTAGCACCAGTGCCAGACTCCACAACTTAATGTCTTAATCGTCTCATTAACCTATAAGGCACCACTGGCCTAGTAACACTATTACGAAACGAATTAACCAACGTTGGAATTGTGGAGTCAAGACGGACGGATCAACATCAACATTCCGTTCACAATGCGGAGAAGCTTTGAAGTTTAATTCGGTACTTCGATATACTGTACAATTAGCTGATCAGAAAATGTACAGCATCCCTTCTCCTACCCTGCAATTCTATCCACCACCGTGACTGAAGCCATCTACACGCACAGTAACCTCTGATGTGAGGGGTGGAGGATGAATTTGCAACAATATTTATAAATTTTACGTAATACACAAATGCACAAAATGAATGCATGAATGTATACAACAAGTTATAAAATTAGCAACAAACGAAACAAACGGTTACATTATAGAGAAACGCTGGAGCAACGCCTCTCACAAACAGTAAGAAGTAGTTGTTATCTTTTAGCAAACGCAAAATTTGACTTTTAAAGATTTTTTTTATCTGAATCAATTTGAAATCACTTGATAATTCAAAAGATTGCTTTAACATTCACGTGCATTAAGATTTCGCCTCTTAACAAATCTTGAATTCTAAGAAATTTCATTGTTCGAAACTTTTTTGAACAACCTAATGTATTTCGCATTGTTATTTTGTTCTCACCGTAAGATACTTATGTCCTAGACATTCAGTGTGTAAATTTGCATTAACATTGTTTCACAAATGCAGAAATTTTTTTATATTTTATTAAGTTCGTGCTATGAAACAAACTAAGACAAGAAGTTTAATTACGATGAGTACAACATTTAATCACATCATTAACGAGTTACTAGGTCTCATGGGACAGTAAATATTCGAAAGCTAAAAATATCTCTGGAGTTTATCTGACACACGAAAGCGTATACATACCAGCACCAATATAAGTGAAATTCCTTTATCAAATTCTGAATTTTGAACCACTGACAAGTCATAATTTAAATATGCAACGTATACTTCATCTAATTTATTTTCCCGTAACCAACCAAAGAAAATTATATGCCAAAAACGCTTATTTGATTGTGTATATAAATACTGAACTAATAGTTTCGTATAAACTCATTGGCGTCAAATATTGAACAATGATAGCAATTCCATGCTATCCTGGAATTGATAACCCGAACACTAAAATATGCATATTAAAGGAGATCAGAATATGAATATTGCGTCACAGATATTTACACGATAACGCATTAAATCTCAATCAGCGATATATTTACTGTTTCTTAGTTACAAACTCTGTTACATAACTACATAAGATCAACAGTAATTAGCTGTACCTATCTCTGTACCCACAGGAGTAATAAGGGAAGTGCATTATCTCTGCAATCTTCTGGCAAAACTTGTTTGCGAAAAAAAAACTTTTTCAGATGTACAGAGATAGGGGAATGGAGGACACCGCGAGATTGGTGCTAGTAACCTTCTCCGACAGATGTTTCTAGGACGGATTGTATCACGAGCTTTAAGATAGCTCAGTAGGAAGAGTAACCTCAATTACAAATGCTTGTTGCAGCTGCATCGAATTGTACCACTTAACTCCAAGTTGAGTGTCTTTACTGATCTCGTATTTTAGAGGTTGTCCCATAAGATAGCAGTAACGTTTTATTTGCCAGAGAGAATTTCCATCGACTACCTCTTGTGATCAAGTTGTTCGGTGAAGGTCAGTTAGTAAGACATGTTCGTAGATTGAACTTCAATATCTCCTCCTACAAATGCTGACTTCATAACCAACTAATTCAGTCACTTAATAATATAGCCTCCCAGATCCTTGACATGTGAAATCTTTTCCAATTCGAAATATTTCGAACAATTCTCTGGCAGCTCTCTCCAGCGCCCTGTGTATTTCTTTGTCCCATTGGGAATGTGAAATTTCCCTTACTCTCTGATGATCTCTTATTTTCCACACCAACACGATTTTTGTTCATTTTTCAGCTTTTCACGAGTATCATTACCGGCACACTACCATTTCGAAGCAGCCTTTTTCTGCAAGATGTCCAACTCACGTTTGAGATCGAAATATTTCGACGAGCACCTCTACACACAACTTATTCCTCCATTCTTGTTCTTCCGCTGTTAACCGGCTAAAAACTTTTCTATATCCACTTGAAATTAACTTTATTGCCAAAAATTTCTTGTTATTTAGCTACATTGAATGGATATAACGGGAATGTGCAGTACTCAAGCGAATACGCATAATTTTTTAATGTTGGTTAACTCGGTGTTGGGTGAATCCGTAGAAGAAAAGAACTGTAGCAGCTAAGAGAGAATGGTTCATACAAACTGACAACTGCTTCCAACTTACAAACTATGTTCGATGTAAGTACTTGTAGTACTAGGAGCAAGCCGATGACCGTATTTTGGTTACGATCTTGGGTCTGAATAGTACTTAATTTTAGGGTCAAAGCAGTGCCCCATCTAGGGGGGTCAAACCAGGGCGCTTGCCCCGGGTGGCAACTTGAGGGGGACTACGATATCTTGTTTGAAGGGGAAAATTCGTGTGGCGCCGACCTTTTTTTATCTCTACTGCCTCGAGTGCCAACCATCAGTGGGACGCCAAAATCCAAGAACTGCTCTGGGTGGCAAATTCATGTTTGAAGGGACGCCAATCTCAAGATTTTGGCCCGGCTCGGGAAATTCGCAAATCCGTCAGTGGATCAAAGATCATGATCGCATGACCCAATGTAGTTGAAATACGTACATACTAGACCGTTATGTGACCCTAAGGGTTCACTTTGCAGAATATGAAGCATATCTGTTGAGTGTGACGGGAGTCAGAAATATTAAACACGTACAGAGACTGTCACGCTGTTGTGTAAATCAAAGATCGTTGTTGCATGATCGATCTGGCTGAAAAATAAATTTCTTTTGTATTTGATCCTAAAGGTTCGCTCTGCAAAATTTGAATAATTTCTGTTTGGTTGAAAAGGAGTTGAAATGCGAAGTGACATATTTGTAGGTAGAGACACAGCCTGATTGTTGCGCTTAGATCTTTTTGTTTAAAAACACAACACAACTGATATTGGAGAGAAATTTCAGTTTCTTGGGTTATATCGTTTTGAGGTTGACCAGGTAACAAAAATTAACAGCTTCGACAGCCACTTCATTTTCCGGTGACATGGTGACTGAGCATTGTGCACAACCAACTCTCTTAACCTGCCGGCCAAATCCTGATGATGAAAGTTTCTTCCACCACTAGGACTCGTACCAGATTCAATGTCCAGCCACCTCTGTCATTAATTTTTCGTCGCTTATCCATATATTTATAAAGCTGCGTTCCCACGACGTCTTGTGACGGAGGCCGCACGCCGAAGTGTAGGGGTGAGCGCGCGCCGCAGGTTAGCCCTCGCTACCCCGCCACCACCTCCTCACCACGTTGCCTAGTGTCGTTTGGCACAGAGCACTTTACAGCAACAGAATGGGTGCGCACCGCTGCTGCAAACCGATGGCAACAGCGCACCGCTACACACGCCTGTAATGTTTACAGAGTGGGTATCTGCGTCTCGTCCCCGCTAGCAGAGGCCGCCCCGTTCCCATGGCGTATTGTTGGGTATCCGTCCCGTCCGGCCTCCGTTAAGAGAGTCGTAGGAACGCAGCTTAAGACATTTCGTCCAGATAGCACGCCCAGAGCAGTTTTGTGAGACAGCGGATGGTCTGGCGATAGGTTGCCGGCGTTTTGGGTGGGTTGCTTTGTTTGACGCAGGTAGAGATATCCCTCCCGGAGGCTGGAGGGGCGAGTGGTCAAGCTGTAGCGGGCACTTGGGTGTGAGACCCCACACAGTACTCACGTGAATCTGTATAAGCTGGATTACCGGGTCGGCCCCGGGAGAGTACGCACGTGTGGTGTTTGCATGTGAACAACAACGTGGACGCCACGTTTTGTCACGGCGGCAACTGTTTCTCCGTGTGGTGAACGTTGTGAAAAGCGTCCGTTTCGAAGGAAAGAGATGGTCAAGAGGAGACCGCTACAGCGTGTAGTCTGCAGACACCGTCTCGACGAAACTGATAAGTGACAATTTAATTTGAGCCTATGTTTTTTAACACCAGTTTTATTGGCCCTGAAACAAATAGTGAACTGATAGACGCTAGCCGGGAACAATTTAAGCATTAAACATTGGTAACATTATTTTTATTTGCTGAGTCCATTTTTTGTGTAATGTTAAAATAAACATGTATTTCTCTCAGTGATATATTTTATACATTGATTTTTTAAGCTGCATTCGAGTTTCTTTTTGTAATTAGAGTGGGTAAGGTAAATTTACACCTGTCCATGCAAATTAAAAATATATTTTTTATAAATGAATCTTGCATCTCATGCAGAGAACGTGAATGTTTCTGGTGATAAAGAACCAAGACGTTTCAAGCTGAACCAGTATCAGCGCTGGTGTGGCAACCAACTGAGCCACTGTGGTGGACCATCTGTGAACAGCAGAGTCCAAATGTTGATAAATCATTAATTAAGATCCAGACCCAGAGGAAGATTATTCTATAGAAGATGGATAGGAGAGAAGTAATACGTGCAGGAACGAGGAGAGGACTATCCTATGGTGGTGAGAGAGCAGTGGAGGGAAGAGAGATGAGACGAGACAGGCAAGTGTTCAAAGCCGACCCCTTCACCGTCAGTAAACCGTGAATGACAATGATGAGATGTAAAGTGGCGACCTTCAGAGAGAGAGCTCAGGGAACCTGCGCCTCGTACAATGCGATCTTTCTGAGGCGCCCACCTGCAAATTAGCACCTGAGCGGACCACTCGCTGTAACGAGTAAGTTTAACCGCCGAGTTCAATGATCGCTATCAGAAGTCATTACTCCGGAAACTCAGTTACACGTTACACCATCGCGCTGGAAGTTAATTATGACTGGTACAAGCAATTGAAAACAACACACTTTCTCGTACAGATCTTATATATATAAATGAATGCTTGTTTGTATGTTCGTCTTCTATGCTTTCCTATACCATTCATCTGATTACAATGAAACTTTAAAGAGTTATTGGGTGTTCTCATGCGAAGGTTTCTGACCAAAAAAATCACCCATTCTCTGCCTTTACAACCCTTAATTTTATACGAACCCATATTTTTTATCCGATTTCGATGAAACTTTGCACACATATACTTTAAAACAAACAGAAAAATACCGTATACGTTTGATTTGCGAAAACCTTACCCCTCTCCCCCTTTCAAACCTCATAATTTTTGTAAACGTTCTTTATACGTACCTACAGATTTTATCCAATTTCTATGGTCCTTTGCATATGTATACTTTAAAACAAACAGAAAAATACTGTCTATATTTGGTTTGCGAAAGCCCAACCCTTCTTCCCCTTTCCATCCCCTTATTTTTTGTCAATGTTCTTTACACATAACCACAGTTTTATCCAATTTTGATGGAACGTTGCACACTGTACTAACGCGCTTAGAAAGAAAATCAGGCATTGCATCGCTTGGAGGACAAAGCTAGTAATCCCATACTACACTACCATATTCTAGCAATGGTCTGACCAATGTTTTGTAACCTAATTCCTTGACTTCTCTCGTACATCCCCTCATCACTCTCTCCAACAAGTGCAAAACTTTGAAACCTTTTCCTACCACCTGTCCTAACTGGCAGAATGCAATCAGTGACGGATATGATAAAGGAGCTGGAATGGGATTCATTGCAAGACAGGAGGAGGATGAGGAGGGTCATGGGAGTGTACAGAGCATATAATGGCGATGAGGCATGGAAAGATATTGCAATAGGTATGAAAAGTAGTGCATGGAAGGGAAAAGATGACCATTACCACAAGCTGGCACTCGATTTCAGGCACAAGGGTGTGGGAAGATTCTCTTTTTTAGGTAAGGGTGTCAGGGATTGGAATGAGTTACCAAGAGAAATGATGAATAATTTACCGAAAACTTTGAAAGAATTTAAACATAAAATTTGTAGAGGGCAAATGTAGGTAAGTGCAGGATAGGGGGAAGATGGGTGTGTAGGGAAATTGCCACCGGAGCCTGTGCTCCATTGCAATTAAATTAAATTAAATTAAATTAAATCAATAAATGTTTAAATGGTGTATATCCGTGTTTAGAGACTCATAAGGTTGGACTGGCGGAGATAAGGTTCCAAGTCCCCCCCCCTCCCCCCGTGACGTCAACAGTAGAATAAAAGTTATGGGGTGATCATCGCGTTGCAGATGCATCATTTCCACAAAATTGGATGAGCCGGCTTTTGGGGGGGGGGGGGGGGAGGGGATGGAAGCACAATCCATAAGTCACCACTTTGAGGAAAAGTCTCCGCCCTCTTCGTGATGGGCACCTCAGGTGTAAATTTCTCAACAAAAATTCTACCTACTGACCTTCTTGCCTCTCTTGGCCTCACTCACTTAAGTAATAGTCAGATAAATGTTTATTCCTATTTGCAACTTCACTTAAGAGGATTTTTTCATATTGTTATATACATTCCCATGCCAGCGATAATTTCTAATATATATAGTGTTAAGCGGCCTGGTGACTCAGTGGTAAACTCGACTGACTGGAGATCGAAAAGTTCCCTGTTCGAATCCGTGTCTCGTCGGGGATTTTCAAAGACGCTTAATTCGACCTTCACCTCTGGCACAGCTTGCTGTGTAATGTGAAGAACGCCAGAAAGCTTCCGTAGTTCGGATTCCACGTTAAACTGTAGGTCCCCTGTATCCGGTAGGATTGCCGGATAAGGTTAAGGCGGCTACGACAGGGGCGCAATGTGCAGACAATAGAAACCCTGTCTCCAGGTCATTACGACCACACGGAATTATTATTATTGTATATCTGCCTTTACGACTGTTTTCAAGAGGAATGACCTATCGCAGAACTCTCTTCATAGAATGCCCGCAAGAGTGGCTTATTGCGCCGAGGCTCCGCCTGCTGGATTTGGGAGATAAAACAAGACCGGGCACGAGACCAGGTCACCGCGTACCAGCTGTACTGGCTGTGGCTTTCCACAGCCATCAAGGCGAATGCCGAGACGGTCTCCAATATGCGCCTCATAAACTACACATTTCACAAACAAAAAATACACTTATCACACACAGAACTTAGTTACACATTTCATAGACAGATGGCAACACTTTACATTTTCCATTAATACGAAGTGCTACATCGCAGTAGATGTAAAATACTTTGTGTCAGCATGGGCATGCAGATCTAAAACCTAAGCTCAAAGATTGACCATGAGAATCTTTATATAAAAAGATGAATGTATGTTTGTTTGTTTGTTCTTCATACAAATCCACAGTTTTCATCCGATCTCGATGAAACTTTGCACACTTATCCTTTGAAACAAAGAGAAAAATACTGTGTACATTTGGTTGAAAAATTATCTGTATAAATAACACATGTTGTCTCATAACTTGGAAATACGGCGATAGACAGACACGTTGGATGTGGACGTCTCCTGATCGTGTTTCCGTGTAGTGAACTGGCAGCTCAGTGGCTAAAGAGCTTGCTTACGAACGTCGTGGTCTCCGGTTCAAATCTCCGTGGAGGCTAAGATTTTAAAAAATTGTTTTTCATCGTAAGAGTCAGGCCTGGGCCGTAGGTTATTCGGACTGAATGTTAAACTGTAGATATAAGAAAGTTAGGGGTGCAATGCGAGGCAAATCGTTGGTAGTCTTGCAATTTTGTAGGTGTACACTTTTTTACGTTATAATGATCCCTCAGGTGTTGTTCGCAGTCAGTGTGTGAGTGTGAACCACAGTAATATTATTTATATATACGGAAGTAAGTCTCTGTCTTTTTGTTACGTTTTGACGACTAAATGGCTATATCGTTGTGATGGAATTTTATAAGGAAATCGGCATGAAGGGCAAAGGATATTTTTTCAAGTATGATTAACAGTTGTAGTCACGAAATTTTGAGACCTTATCGAATGGTAACAGAAATATGCTGGAAATTGATTCTCTGCAAGAGGCAGGTTCGACGGTAGAATGATATAGTGATAGCTTTCCTGTCATATTATGCCGACTCGATATTGTTTGGGACCAATCCTTCGTTACCTACAACTTTCTATATTTAATTCTGGCAAAACAATTCTTAATCCACGCGTACGAAGTCGCGGGTACGAGGCTAGTGATGAATAAAACTCATCAATGGCAGCCGACCCTAGTGCTGAGAATGGTTTTGAAGAAGATTGTTTTATTAGAGTGACATCGGAAAGTGATGGTTTATGCCTTATAACCGAAGTGGTTCAGTCGTCAGCGCTTCGTCTGTGAAAATGTGTGAACCAGGCGAAGGAGAAGATAATTTTCAATCAAACCCTTGGTGTTAAAGAAATTTAAAACAAAAGGGAATAACTTAAATACGAGTATGCATTGAGTATGATTTTTTCCCCACGAAACTGCGAAAGGTACTTCGGTAACTTAAGTGGTTTTTTTCCAAAAAAAAAAAAAAAAAAAAAAAAAAAAAAAAATACAGTATCGCAAAGCATTATTCAGATTCAGTATTGTTTATTAATTAGGCATAACTTTCATTCCGCATTAAATAATAATTCTGTACAAATAAACCTGTCATTTTTCAAAGAAAACTTTAAAAAAGTGAGACATAACTAATGACTGTCCCGAAGAGCGCTCTTCGCAGGATGCACTACAAATTTTTTATCACAGAAATAGTAGAAATAACAATTGCCTATAGCATATTTTAAATGTTTAACTCTTCAGTTCTGCTACCCAGAACGAACACCTCTCGTCTCAACTGTAGTCGATTTTTATAAATTTTAATGACAAATAATTTTGAAAAATAGCCATTTCCCTTAGATCACTGGTTGCCAAAGTTTTTCTTACCACGCCCCTCTTTCATCAAAAAAAAAAAATCCCACAGTTTTATTATTAGGAAGGTAAAAAGGTAGAACAAACTGTTAACCGGAAAACATATATGTATCTATACACACATATTTTTTTCTCATAAAATGACAAATTTTAAATTTTTCCGAATAAGATAAAAAATATAAATTACAAACTTTAAATTTACTAAAGACAAGTAGCAATGAATAAATGGGTAATATCAAGATGGGGATACCGCTGCGGTCTCGCGTAGTAAACCCACAGATCACGTGGTATATATGACATCATTGTGACGTATTGTGTCTGCACGTACCAACACAGTAACAGCTATAGATATGATCTGAAAATGGAATATCTGCAATATCGTGCGTAATGGTTACGTTTCACTTTGATCAAGGCTGCATTACGACCGAAACGCATATTTATAAAAGATCGTCAATCATCATTTGAGTTTATGTTGTAATGCAGCCTAGACCATACGTCACAATGATGTCATATATACCACGTGATCTGTGTGTTTACTAAACGTAGCCGCAGCGGTATCCCCATCTTCATATTACCTGAATAAATAAATCAGTCGAAAGGATGAACTAAAATTTCTTTTTACAGCATTCTCTATTCTTGCTTGGATATTAGGAAGAGCCGTTGGCAATATCGAGTTTCCTTCCATACTTGGCATCAAAAAAGCAAGTGAGCATTGTTTTGATGATTGATTTGACTTGACGACATTTTTATGGACGGAGTGACAATGACGTCTTCCATTGGCTTGACTGTTGCTTTGTTTCGGGGTCGTAACCACAGCATCATGACTCATCACTAGTAATGACCTTTGACAGAAAATCTGGACCAATTTCACGCTATTGTTTCAAGGCACTACATGTTTCAACTCGACGTTCTTTTTGATTGCTAGTCAAAGACCGAGGAACAAACTTGGCAGCAAACCTTTTCATTCCCAAATCTTCTGTTAAAATCCGCTGATCCGAGCTCCAAGATAACCACTAATCTCTGACAGTTGATCAATTGTCTGTCGTCGATCTCAGAGCACAAGCTCTCGAATTTTTCCAACATTTTCGTCGATTCGGGCTGTTGATGGATGTCCAGAACAAGGTTTGTCATCAATCGACATGTCGCCATTTTTAAACCGAGCGAACCACTCGTATACTTGAGTTTTCCCATTGAGTTATCTGTGTAAGCTTTGTACCCCCTAGTAAAATAAAAAATAATCCCTCTCATCGAAGTTAGCAACATTGTGGGAAGAAACGCTAATTGACCAAACTGTTAACGTAAGGCCTTGTAGTTGAAAGCATCTATCTGTGCCAGCAGCCCAGCGACGAAACAACATTGTAACTAAATAAAATAGTCTCGGTCTTCCAGCCACCTATAAATGTCACTTTTGTGGGACGTTTCAAGGAAGTAGTTTGCTGCCCTCATTATTAACCTACTGAACAATGTACTGGCGCAGTAACTGTTTTATTCCAAGATCAGAATGCATCATTTTCCATCTGTTATTTGATTGAAACGCAATTTTTACGTATAATCATTAGTAGCAGAATAAGATTCTGCCGGGTTCCCTATACAAATATGCCCACAAGTATTTTTAAATCAATTTTCAAAAATTCACTTTTTCGAAAAATTTCGTTCACTTATTTTTTTCAATAAATTATAATTCATTTCAAAGAGAGACATGTAAAGAACATAACAAGTTTTGGTTGCCTTTGTAAAAGTGGCCGCAAGCAAAGGTTGCAAGCTGTTAAAGATACGTAAGAGCGAAGAGAATCTGTCAGCCGGTGTGGTGCGCCAACTTTAATAGTTGGTATCCCCTACTTGCGGCCACTTTTTCATGGGCAACCCAAACTTTTTATGTTCTTTGCATGTCTCTGTTTGAAACGAATGACGTCATCCACTCTTCTACCCCTCACCGAAGCGTTGCTGCTTCCTCATATTGGCCACTGCTTTTATGGCCACGCTTATATGGTATCCAGTGACCCTGTTGACTAATAAATCGGCTGATCTGATTTCAACAGCTTCTATGTTGTTCCAATAATCTCTGACATGAATTAGAATTCTTGTTTCTTTGAATTTAAATGGAAGATCCTCTTTGACACTCTGTTCGACCATCGCCAATTTTTTTTCTGACCCAGACGAATATTTCTTGCGCGCTAGACTCACTACTGCACAATACACCGCTGGGTTTGTCCGATGTTAGATTGTTAACCCAGCCACGATGTCAAAACGAGGAGTTCATCCCAGATCATCCGCAATGCTGCCAACCAAGTTTTTAATTTTTGCGGGTGGTCTGAAAATTGTTTGGGCTCCGTGTTCGATCAACAATCCACCTATTTTAAAATTTACCACACCCACGAACTGATGGATGGCAAGGCCTTTCATGTCTATACGATCTCTAAGTCCATCTTTCTTGACGCGCGACTAATCTCCCGCAGCTATTCGTCGAGCACACAGGAAATATTCACCTGGGTCAGAAAAAAGAAAATCAGCGATTGTCCAACACAGTGTCCAAGAGAAATATACGTTTAAATTCGAAGAAACAAGAATTTTGGCCCGTATCGGAGATTTCTGGGACAACATAGCTACAGAAGCTGTTGAAATCAGAAAAGCTGAATTTTTAGTCAACGTATACACTGGATACCATATTAGTGTGGCTTGGAACCTAGAGATCAATATGTTGAAGCAGCAACGCATCGGTAAAAGGCAGAAGAGTGGATGTCGTTATTGTCTAGGGTCAGCTTTTGTGTTCGACCGTTGCCGAGACACCGCCAAAGCAAACAGATTCTACGCTAGAAGGCAGAGATAAACTCCATCGAAACGTCCCATCAAAGTGAGAGTTATACACGTCTGGAAGCTAGAGAGCATTTTATTTAGTTACAACACCGTGAAAAGCTACGTTTTTACAACATTGTTATTTTTACATTCGACGATATTATCTCCAGTATACTGTGTGAGAATATCTTATGATAACAAATATTCACGGACATTTTCAAAGCTGTCCAATCAACAAAAGAACAGCATGTCTCGATTTTTTTTTTTGACACTTCCAAGCGACGTTAAAACTAAAGGTCAAGGATGCGCCGTGTTTTTGCTTTTTATTCATTTACTACTCATCAAGCTGAGAGTTGTTGTAGAGTATTTTTTCGCTGATGTAATTACCGGCGAGTCACTGCTGACGCGAACGACCTAACGCTTGCGATCTCGATTTGGCACTCTGCCCATTTATCTTCTTGCTATCTTCCTAATGCCTGTCCGATCTTGACAGGCAGTTTGGCATCCGTTCATTGAACTAACACTTATCGATTTCGACCATTCTAAATGATTTTATTCTATCTCCGAATTTCCTTCACTAATAACATTTCAGACTCTAAGGAACTCAGTTTTCCCAATTTATTTATGTTTTTAGCCAACTTTAAGCTATAACCGTCCTTTAAAACTGGTTCATTATCTAAGAAGCTTAACAGTGATATTGAAAGATAAGGTGCCGTGCTATAAAACACGTATTATACATCCTCAGGATCAGCATCAAGACATTTTACGGAGTGCCTACCTATTTCTTTTCCTCCCAATTAGATATGCTATTTTATACGAGTATAAAACTGTTTTTGTACCGACGTTTTCATCTTGTGTTTAAGTATAAAAGATGGGAGATGACATCACCAAGCATTACGAAGGAACAGAAACGTTATGAGGAAACGAATATAATGTTCCTATTATTTAAAAAAAAAAATGTTTAATGTTTAGCTATTATTTTAGATTGATTGTATTAAATTAATTGTAAGATATAAATTGAGGAGACGAACAGAAAAACGATGCTACTGTACCACTGAGAAATAAGAAGAGATACACTGATAACTGGTGAGAAAACAATATGGTCTGAAAAAGAGAAGAGTGCGAGAGAAGGGTCAAACGAAAAACTTCCTAAAAGAATTGAGGTAGAACAACAAATAAAATTCAGAAAGGGACAATCAGTTATGATATCATTAGGTGAACGATATTTAGAAAGATAAACTAATTATTCCATAATGTTATGTTAAAGAGCTGGAATGTGACTCATTGGAAGACAGAAGGAGGGAGAAGAGGGTCATGAGAGTGTACAAGGTGTATATTGGTGATGAGGCATGGAGAGATATTGGTGTAAGAATTGAAAGTAATGCATGGAAAGGAAAAGATGACTTTGACCACAAGCTAGCACTCGATTTCAGGCACAAGGGCGTAGGAAGATTCTCTTGTTTAGGAAAGGGTGTCAGGGATTGGAATAAGTTACCAAGAGAAATAATGAATAATTTGTCAAAAACGTTGAAAGAATTTTAAGTTAAAATTTGTAAAGGGTAATTGTAGGTGGATGCAGAAATGGGGGAAGATGGGTATTTAGGGAAATTGCCACCGGAGCATGCTCTCTATTGCAATTTAATTAATTTAAAAAAGAATTGTAATCAATGGTATTTCCTTTTTTGACTGTTTGCGTGCTGCCGAATTTTAAGTAGTAAGAGAGCATTATTTTATAAACAGTTCGGAAAATAAAAGAAATATCAGCTTTTGATTGCTTATTTTCTGGTTTCCTTCAACATTCCTATTTCAGGAAACAAGTGGATGGGCAACAAGCAAATCAAAATCTAATATATTTTTTTAAGTTCATATATCCTTCGGTTTAAATCTCATACACCCAAAAATTGAAGCACAAAGATTACAACTGATAGCTTCTAACACTCTCTCTCTCATACTCATACATACACAGACACATAAAATGATATAAGCCCTGGTACTGCTTCACATGTCGCATACTTATGGGTTTGTCTTCATTTTATTGTAACTCATATCAGCGGTCAGAGTATAAATCCTCTGATCAGTTGCTGGTACAAAGGTTATCCAAGTGAGATAGCATCCAGCTGTGACACCCTTTGTGATCCACAAGCTGATGACTGTCTTGTTCCAATGAAACTTCATTCTTTACTAGTTGGTTCAGTATTTATTTTCAGATGATCTCACTGTGATATCTGATCCACGTCATTATAACTCGCTTACTAGTGCTACGTAGTTCTTTGACAGAAATCTATTACCACGACATAACCTGTCAGTAAAGTAAAATATAGACTCAAGCTTCTTTTTCTTTTCCATTGTTTACTAAGACCATAAATCTTAATAACATCTTAAGCGGATGACTGTAATGGTGTTGCGTCGTTTTATATCCATCTTACATAAACGGAATGGGCTATGAAACGAACTTTCGTCTCTAAGGTGATGTAACAGCCGTACTTAACAAGCTTAACTGGGCAGAACACATCACACAGGTAGGAGGAAAAGGTTTCAAAATACTTCACTTGTTGGAAAGAATGATGAGGGGATCTACCAGAGAAGTAAAGGGATTTCTTTACAAAACATTAGTCAACTGTTATTTTAATATGGTGGTGTAGTATGAAACCCACATTTTTGGTTTCAAATACAGGTATTGGTGAGGGTGTAAAGAAGGGCTGCTAGATTTGTCTCTGGAAATTACCGTAGAACATAATCAGTAACCGATATGACAAAGGAGCTGGAATGGGATTCATTGGAAGAGGAGGAGGGCGAAGAGAGTCATGGGAGTGTATAAGGCGTATATTAGTGATAAGGTGTGGAAATATATTGTTGTAAGAATTAGAAGTAGTGCTTGGAAGGGAAAAGATGGTTATGACTACAAGCTGGCACTCGATTTCAAGCAGAAGGGTGTAGGAAGATTTTCTTTCGTATGTAAAGGTACTCTCATTATTTTCTCATCCTTAACTTTCCTTTTCTTTCTGCTGCCCACACTGTTTTATTTATTTCTATACTTCTTTTGAAATCCCTTAGACTCCGATATCTTTTATGGATATACTACTTTTCTTAAACTTGATTTCTGCTACGTCCTTTTTTACTTCAACAAATTTTTGTTTTGGGATTTTTATCAATATAACCAAATAATGTTTTTGTTAGTCTTTCTGGATTAATTAGCACCTACTTTCGTAAAAGGCAGTACTTCTTTTAAAAAAAAGTATCCGAAGTTTTTCAGTTTCCATATGTAATTCTTTATTTCTTCTTTTCTTCCATTCAGAAACGTTTTTCTTTCTTCCGATAACGTTTCTCAAAATATCCAATCTTTTTTTTTATATATAAAAACTGGACATTGCTTCCATCTTCGTTCACGTGGGGGTTTGAAGCTCCGACCTGTCTGTTCAGTTGATTATGTCACAGCTAAAACATCGCCATAGAGAAAAAAACTAATGCGATACCGCTCGTACGCTGAAATAACAATAAACATATCTTCTGCCAAAGTAACTAAATTCACCAGTAGTTTTTGTCTGAATTGCATTCAACGAAAAATGTAAACTAAGTTATAGACACTTTTAACCTAAATTTCACTGCTTTCTGGTTTGACATCAAAATGAAACACATTCTATTTTACTCCCCGAATGATACATTATTCGAAAGCACATGAATATCCATGAATCCTGTTCATCCAGACAGACAGAATTAGTCAGCGAAATGTACGTTCCTTCTCGCAGTCGAATTACTTCTAGCTTATTATATATAAAAGCTAATTAGCCGGTTGTTTATACTTTATTAAAATTCTAAACAACCTAGGACTTGTACTTGTATTGTCTCATCATTTTTTTTTTTTCTTTATCGACATAGACTGTGTAGTGCATAGATCTCTTATTAATCGATAAGCTTATTTCATTTTTTGAGAATTTGTTTTATTTGCCTCCTTCTCTGCTACACCCATAGGACTTTTTCAGTATTATTTCTGCAATGTACTCAACCGTATTCACTTTATTTATTTTTTCATATTTCGCTTTTACGAGTTTTGGAGCATTTTTAACAGCTATCACAGACAATGATTTTTTTCCCGTTGAAATGAGATTTGCAGTCCTCTTTTTTCAGCCATCCCTTTCACAATGTTGATCTGTTCTGCAGCTGTATGTCTTTGAGTTATTCATCATTTGATTTGCAAAGTTTCTGAATTTCTTCACGAAACTTTATTCTTGATGCTTCATTTTTTAAGTATTAGGCTCAGAAACTCAATGATTATCTATTTTGTTTGGAAACATCATTGCAGGAACACCAACTACTTACGACGTCTAGGAAATTTCATGTCGGAGTTCCCAGAGTGCAAGTGACTATGAGCACCGTTGGGAGAGGCATTGGTCCAACCTGCTGAACTGGACTAAAGCCAAATGATCCCCATAGCTGGTATTGAAATCAAATGCTCATGAAGCGAGGTTCCAAAACGTCAACACCTGCAGAATTGTAAGGATACAGCAGAAACATCTACGTATCAGTATTAACCACTTGCTACAATTACCCCCCCCCCAAATTTTGGAAGGATATTGCTTGATCTGGACTCGAAAACTGGAAGTTATTTCAGCACACCAATGTTTCGTTGAGTACGTTAAATAGCTGGAGACAAGACTGCAGTACAAAACGGTCATTTCTATGCGATTAAAACTCTTTAATCGAACTGTGCTACTTGGCATCCTTTACCTAAGGATGTTTTCCAACGTATCATGACAAATATTCCAGGAAGTTTGGAAGGTCAATCGTTATATAGATTAGATGTCAGAAATTACTATTCAGCATTTGCGGATTGTTGTCCTGACGAACTTCACACTGTCATGCCACAATTTCGTTGTTGTTTATTTTGTGACAGAACAAAAACTTGTCTCTTAATGCTGTTGATGCATTTAACTTGAACAATTTACATGATTGGTGCTTCTTTATTGACTTGATCAAACGTTGTCTAAACTAATACTGGTATCGAAATCAAATCAATTTTTTGCGGAAGTTGAAGATGGAGACCATGGAGTCACTACTTCTTTTTTTTTCCTTTTTTTCTGGTATCTGAAGTTTTGTTGACCGCTGAGGTTGTGAAGGACGATCCACTCTAATTAACGATTTTAATTTGTGTCCGTATATGGAGGACACAAGCTAATAGGACATGTGTTTCTCAACAAAAAAGTTGGCACCATCCCACGATATGCTTACATGACTGAGGAAAAATAGCTGTAAAATGTTATTACTATATCCGATACGTTAAGTTGTCGCACTAACTGAATCCTGTCCGATTATATCACTTCGAATCATGTAGACCATCACCACAGGGCGCCCACCGTCAATTGTTCCTCTCACGAATCGATACAACCCCTTCGAGCAATGAACTTGAGTTATCGACTGAATGTCACACGTGCGTGTGTTATTACGTAGGTGGCAAGTTAGTGGTTGAGGAAATGTTATAGGGATTTTCTGAATTTCCCGATGAGGACGAGTGGGAGTAATGGAGATCGAAAATATATTCATAACATAGCAACATAGGACTGCGATAGGGCTTCTACAAGTGAAATA
Source organism: Vandiemenella viatica (assembly GCA_031002005.1). Classification (NCBI taxonomy): domain Eukaryota; kingdom Metazoa; phylum Arthropoda; class Insecta; order Orthoptera; family Morabidae; genus Vandiemenella; species Vandiemenella viatica. The sequence continues at coordinate 101,017,307 of CM061914.1, forward strand.
AACATAGTATCTTGCAGTACCATAGATCGAAGTGGAAAGTTGCTCAGACCTTCTGACATAATAAGTGGTTTCTAAATTCAGCGATGTCTTCAATTATGATTTACACTTTATGTCTTCTGTGTGCTTGGTCGTATTCTGCGCGTGTGGATGAGTGTATATTGACTTTGGTTTTGTTCGTTGGGATAGCAATAAGATAGGAGATAATAGCCAGCACCACTGAACCTTACATTCGTGAGGACATAGATTCGATCCTTGTCAGGCTATGTGGATTTAGGAGATTCCAATAGCTTCCCGAAATCGTTCCCTTTAAAAAAGTCCATAGATCGTTCCATACCACTCCTTGTTCAGCATTTAAAAAAAAAAAAAAAAAAAACCTCTTATTTTAAATACGGAAAACCAATTTTCAAATATGTAAAAGAGAATTTAACAGGCAGTAAAAATTAAAGCCAAGACCGGGAATAAAAATGCGGGCTTTCCTTCACAGATCGCCAACCACATCTCTGCAGTTTTATGTTCTAGCAACGCAAGCTCTTGTCTGCACTTAAACAACAGAAAGTCGTAGATGATTGAAATAAAAAGAAGTATCCTTCACCTGATGTTGTTAACTTTAACGCAGCGAGGGGAGGTTCATCCTTCTTTCTTAGAAGAAATCCGGAGTCTAAAACGTAATCTAAGAACACCTGTCTTTTAGATCAATGGTTCACAAAGGGGAAGGTAAAGAGACCATAGAGGCGTTTCTGGTCCAGGGCATCGAGAACCAACCGCCATCCCTTGCTTTCCAGTATCATATCCGGCTTTAAGTGCTGCATCAAAGAAGTTTTTCATTGCATTACCATCATCATATATAGCAAAAAGAGGATTTATCGTAGTCAGCAATTATTAGCTAAGAAAACTAGTACACCGGTCACCAGAACATTATGACTACCTACCTACTATCAATATAAACCTGTCCAGGCGGCAATAGCGTCACCTGTCGATAAATTGCTGCTATCCAGACGCACGCACGGTGCATGAAGTATCAGTGAGCGTGTTGTTCATGTTTAGAATGGGGAAGGCGCACGATCTATTTGAGTTTGACCGAAGGCCCGGACACGAGCATTTCTGAAACTGCACGACTTGTCGGGTGTTCGAGGAGTGCTGTAAGTGAGTGTCTTCAACAAGTGGCGAAGCCAAGGTGAAACCATGTTCATACGTCGAGGGGTTGGGTGGCTACATCTCATTACAGATATCGGACGTCGTAGGCTGGGCAGACTGATAAAGCATGGCAGGCGGAGAACTGTGGCGGAACTAACATCAGACTTTAATGCTGTACAGAGTACAAGTGTGTTAACACACAGTGCACTGAACACTGCTAATGATGAGCCTTCGCAGCCGACGACCCATGTATGTGCCCATGTTAACTCCACTACATGGGCAACTACGTCTGAAATGGGCACGTGACCATCGTCACTGGATGATGGCACAGTGGCAGAGCGTTACATGGCCTAAAGAATCCCGATACCTTCTTCATCATGCCGATGGGAAGGTGGGAATCCGTCATTTTCCAGGGGAAAAGACAAGCTGGCGGCGGCTCAATTATGCTCTGGGGAGCATTCACATGGGCATCCATGGGTCCAGTGGAGCTCGTGCAAGGCACCATGACGGCCAATAAGTATCGTACCCTGGTTGCAGACTACGTACAACCCTTCATGACGACCATGTTTCCCAATGGTAGTGGCATTTTTCGACAAGATAACGCACCATGTCACAAGGCCAGGAGTGTGATGAAGTGATTCGAGGAATACAGTGGCGAGTTGAAATTGATGTGCTGGCCCCTCAACTCGCCAGATCTGAACCCGATCGAACACATCTGGGATGCGATTGAAAGTGGCATCAGAGCTCTTCGTCCCTCTCCCCGGAAGTGCAGACGTGGTGCCAACGACTTACCAAGACCTCATTGCTTCCATTCCAAGACACGTCTCCGCTGTTATCTGTGCCAAAGGCGGACATACCGGATATTAGGAAGATGGCAATAATGTTGTGGCTGATCAATTTAGATTGTCAATAGCAGAATGTGGCAATTGGAGATTCCTGGTGACAAATAAAGCCTCAAGTGTCGAAAAATAAGTTTCATTAGACCAGGCTCAGCCCTTTGATTAATAATATTTTTTCATAGTATGTGTTTGTTAATCAAATTGTGAACCATACGCTAATACTATTAACATATTTTATTGAAGTAATTTTAGAAATCTGTCCTTGTTTTTCTATGTACACTTCACCATCGAACCAATGTTTGTCAAAATGGGTTGGACCACCATGGGTTACACTGTTTATTGCAAGAAAGGGAGTCGGTGTGAGTTTTTTTTCTGAAAATAGGGGGATGAGTAATAATTTTTCCCCTATAATGTGGAATTGAGTAATTTGTTTTCGATAAGGGGGCGGTAGGTCAAAAAAAGTTAAGAACCTATGATGTAGATCATTGACTCCTGGCCAAGATCGAGCTGGCTATAATGGCTGGCGTATTACTGTTAGAAACGCTGCCTACCTAATAGGGGGACGAATTCCGGGAGAGCAACGACACAGCTGTAAAGAATTTTCGTGTTACTTAACACGAGGTGTGATTATACGAAATGCCTTGAAAACAGGTATGCTTGGTATCTGTTTCTAACTTTTTTTTCTTCTCACCCGATTCTCCCCACAACAACAACTGTTATTTTGCACACTTAAGGTTTTATTTACATTATAGTTTTTATGTAATTTAATTCATTTGGGTGTTTGTGTAACAGTGAAATACTCGATTACTTAATTTCAACATCGTAACTGGTTGATTCAGTTACGAAAAATGTTAAATAATAGCTAATTAGAATGTGTTGAGTCTGAATTATTTTACCGAGCGTGGTGAGTGTGCGGTAAAGTTCTGGCTTCTTATCCTGGAGGACACGGATTCGTCCATAAAGATTTGGGTTTCCCATGGTTTTCCCCAAATCACTCCAGACGAATACTAGGATGGTTCCTTCAAATGGCTATGGCCGAATTCCTTCCAGCTCCTTGTGTCCGTCCTTTCCCAACTCTAATGACCTTGGCGTTAACGAGGCATAAAGTCGTAGTAAAAAAATGATTATTTTGTAATAACAATTAACCCGTAAGGCAATGGCATCCGATTGGTGCAGATTTGCTGATCATTACTACTATTGGTGGCTTAGAATAGAGATAGGCTAAGCTGCAGTATACAACACGGAGAACGATATTTACTGATGCACTTCATGATGCTAAGTCAATACTGACAGAGCAGATGATCAAATTAAAGTCCTGTAATACTATCGCAGTAATCTGATTCCAACCAGCTTCAAAAGATACACAACAACACTCGAAGTAAGCCAAAAAGCACCGTAGAGCAGCGGTTATAACAAGTTTTCTGAGCATTCTGGCAGCTCAGGTGTTAATGACACTCAAGGTACCACGTTCATATCTCAGTGGGAATAGGATTTTTTTCGGACTTTGCCTTGAATATGTGAATATGCCTGGCATGTCCACGTACAGCCTTCGGGGTCTCCCGGCCAACAATGCTATACGTAATTTAATTATTTTTAGTATGTTTTATACAGACGTCTCTTTAATCCCAACACACGTTAAACGTTGACACCGCATCTCAACTGAAGCAAAATTTCATAAATGTGAAACCGTGGTTAAAAGTTCTAATATCCTCGTCACGTGCGTTGACAATCACCATTAATACTGAAACGCTTAATATCCTGTGCGATTCTAATCTGTTTCAAATGTACGAGTGAAACAGAAGTCCATCAAGTGGCTAAAAGGAGTCAAACACCACCACCGAATGGTATGAAAGCAAATGAAAAAATATGAGAACACTGTAATGACACAGAAACGCATACACTAATACAAAGAAAGAAACCAATAAAATAAATAAACAATTCCCTAACACACATAATTTGGTATGTAGGTTGACAGCTATGTTACATCACTCTGTTTGCATTTATTTCCAGGACGTTAATTCTGTGATCACGTAATGTCATTCATTACAATCCATGCCAAGAGATTGTCACCATATGTCAACAGATGTGCGTAACAAAAACATTCTATTTTTCAGTAATAGGTGTTGTGTGTTTTTAATCTGCATAGTGCAGCTGAAAAAAATAAAAATTTCGTTGTGGCTTACGCATTTCGACTTATTAAAACATCATTGGTGCCCTAAAACAAGTTATGTACTGTACATATTTTGGAATACTGAGTTTATATAGATAATAATAATAATCTGTTATTAGATATTAGTTATAGCTTTTTCACTATGTTTGCAGGTTTTATTTTCTTAGTACATTTCAGCTGGGAATTGTCAGCGTTGTGTTCCCCTGCTTTTAATATGGAACATTTCTCAAATGAACTGTAATTGGAAATAGAGGTAAATACTGTAAAAGAAGTGAAAAGCTATAACTAAATTTTAATAATTGGTTATTATTATTTACGTAAACATATTATCTCATTATCAGATTATGTACATAAATCATGCCAATATGATGTTTTTATAGTTTCAGCTGCACCAGACAGATTAAAACATTAAATACGTAGCATTTTTAAAACTTTTTACTAGTTATCAGTATCGTTTCGCTAAGAATTACACTAATTTTCTGAATAAGTAGTAAACTAATTTGGTTCTAATTGCAGGATAAAAATGTATTATTTCAAGCATAATTGGCGAACATTACGTCAATAATATGCTTTGCTACAATGAGATATTTCCGTTTGCTCTCAATAAGTACTCTTCAGATATTCCGTAAATTTCGACTAACTAAGTAATTTGGTTTGCCTGTTTTATTTGAGAAGGTTGTTCTGACTGGAACACAGAGCACGAGAAACAATCAGTCCACTTGATTTTTCCTGTTCCAAAAAATAACTTCAAATTTACCTGCAAGCACGGTGCAAGTCAGGCTTTACAATGACTGCAGCCACAACAGCTAGTTTATATTTACACTATTTCTGGACATAGCAGGTTCGTCTATAAGCTTGGAATATCAGCCACTCAGGAATTTTTCAGTGACATTGTTATCGTTATTATAACGAACTAGCCCGTACCCGCGACTTCGTACGCGTGGATTAATAATGTTTTTGCCAGAATTAAATATAGAAAGTTGTTGGTAACGAAGGATTGGTCCCAAACAATATCGAGTCGGAATAATATGACAGGAAAGCTATCACTATATTATTGTACCGTCGAACCTGTTTCTTGAAGAGAATCATTTTCCAGCATATTTCTGTCACCATTCGATAAGGTCTCAAATTTCGTGACTACAACTGTTAATCATACTGGAAAAAATATCCTGTGCCCTTCATACAGATTTCCTTCTAAAATTCCATCACAACGATATAGCCATTTAGTCATCAAAACGTAACAAAAAGACAGTGACTTACTTCCGTATTTATAATAATATTACTGTGGTTCACACTCACACACTGACTGCGAACAACACCTGATGGATCATTATAACGTAAAAAAGTGTACACCTACAACATTGCAAGACTACCTACGATTTGCCTTGTATTGCACCCCTAACTTTCTAATATCTACATTTTAACATTCAATCCGAATAACCTACGGCCAAGGCTTGACTCTTACGATGAAAAACAATTTTTAAAAATCTTAGCCTCCACGGAAATTTGAACCGGAGACCACGACGTTCGTAAGCAAGCGCTTTAACCACTCAGCTGGCAGTCCACTACACGGAAACATGGTACGTTGATGTCCACATCCAACGTGTCTGTCTATCGCCGTATTTCGAAGTTATGAGGCAAAATGTGTTATTTATACAGATAATTTTTCAACCAAATGTAGACAGTATTTTTCTCCTTGTTTCAAAGGATAAGTGTGCAAAATTTCATCGACATCGGATGAAAACTGTGGATTTCTATGAAGAACAAACAAACAAACAAACATACATTCATCTTTATATATAAAGATATAGTTAAGCATATCTCAAAACTTTTCCGATCTGGCTGCGAGTATGCATATTTTTAAACAAATATTTGTAAATTTATTCTTATAGTTGGTTATGTCAACTACTGAAACATTTACATTGATAACCAACTTAAGCAACAATCCGAATTAGCATCTTCCTGTCTCAACACCACTGATGTCTGATTAAAGCAAATGTGATATGTGCACTTTTTGTTATTTTTTTATGAAAAAACATGCACAACTGGCCTGGTCTTTGTAAACACGTCAACGGACATCGGCGCTGAATCATTACAAAACAGATGTCATTTGTTCTTTATGGCAGGCCTCCTGAAGGACGACTGCTAAGTGCTGCTCTAACAAACAAGCGCGACACCTCAGCGGTTGGTAGAATTACCAAGAAAAAGAAGGCGTCATCCATCTATTTAGCAGCCTACTTTTCCTTAAAACGTGATGCTAGCCACTTGAATGTTGTTTGCTTTAGTCGGCATTCGATAACATGACATCAGTTAAAAACACATGCAGAACTGCCTGTACGTTCCAAATGCCATAGTTGCGAATGTTTAATGAAGGAAACGCACAGAATAAAGTTCTTAGTTATACATTATGAAATATCATCGTTCCGATACTCTGCTGCCTCTTCTGCGTATATAAACATTAAAAACATATTTCGAAAATGTACACTGAATAACAAATACGTACCAACGAGGTGTACAGAAGAATCGAGCAAAGACGTATACATATTATTTTTTTTTTTTTTGCTTCGGCCATGGCCTTTTGAAGGAAGCATCTCGGCTTTCGCGTGGAGTGACTTGGGAAATACATGGAAAACCCAAATCTGGATACACGGACAAGGATTCGAACTTGCGAGACCAGAGCTTAACCGCTCACCCACAATGCTCTGTGAAGACGTAAGGTTAGGAGAACATGTAGTATTGTTTCGCGGTCTGATTGTTAACGTATGTCTTTGAAGATAATTACTTCATCCCGTTTCATTCCCGTAGAAGAAATATGCTAACAAAACGTTGTATCAGGCTTTTTTTTACACTTTAGTTTTACAAAAATTAATACAGGATGCAATAAAAAAAAGTGAGGAAATTTATATTTAGCCAACCTGGGAATTGAACTTGCTTTCCCACAAAATACCAACTGAAACAGATATAACAGTGCACGCATGTATAATGTTGTTTAAGGTTTGGTTTTATAGAATTTCCAAACTGTTTCATTTTTCTTCCTTAAGATACATAAAGTATCTTGCTAAATTTCTCGGATCAAATCTGCGTTTCACGTAATTCTCATGTACTGTCGAAATTTGTCCATAAATCCAAATTGTCTGACACAGTAAATATTGTCTGATGCTATTCGCAATATTTTATTTTATTTCCAGAACTACAATTTCTACTAAAAGTATTTACGTAATACGTGCAAATTCTCTACATCACAGTTTGCCTATAGCACAGAATGTCTACAGGCTGACTCTTGCACATTCTTGACGTACCATTCTACGAAACATAACTTGTGCGACATCTCTAGGTAAACGATAGGCAACCCTGCTTTGGTAGATAAAAGGCGTCGCATGTTTGTCTGAAGTCGCCGATCTTGAGTGCTTCACGAGACTTCACGGATGGTAGGTCCAAGGAGAACCAGCAGGCGAGCAGCAACAACAAGTAGTTTGACGTCTGTATCGACAGTTGCGCCTGAGCGACGTTCGAAACACGTGTATCGATAAATCGTAGAGATATCGTCGATCCCGACTGCTACATAAACTCAACCGCTTCCCAAGCAAGGTCCGGTCTGTGGGAAAAACGAAACGCACGACTGAAAGCGAAAAACCAGTCCAAACCACACCGACAGTGACGCAACCAGTAACCCTCTACCCTGTTCCATGCTAATTACGCGCAACAAACAAACTAAATTTCGGAATGTAATCTCATCTATAGATCTGGAAAAAAAGTGAATGTGTGACGTTCGAAGGGAAACAAGTTACCAAACGTATTCAACCAAGACTGGATTCTGCAAATGATAACTTTTTCCGACCTGGTTAGTTACATGTTTTAAATTTTTTCAATGCGATTAGTACATAGTATTAACTTAAGATGGTATTATCCTTACTGCTGGGTACATACTTTCAATCACCACGCAAAGCGGCTGGACTGCAAATTTAAATTGCAGTCCGAAGACAGAGCTCGCGTATCGTAATTAACATACAAGGTGATTCAGGAGGAATGGTAAATATTGAATGAGGTGGTAGTATGAAATATATTGAGTAAAAAAGTTGATATAATCATGTGACCAATTTCCATTCGGTTTGAAGATACAGGTGCATAAAATAAACCTCAGAAAATGATCAAGATCACACAAATAACTTATTGAAGTACTTTATTCATGCAAAAACACACGCATATTTTATAACAGTTTAAATTAAATGTTCGAAAATCTCACCACCGATTTCAATACACTTTGCAGTTCTCTTCGCAACAGTACGTGTAGCTATTATGAGTATGTCTTGGAGTACTTTTGTGGGATTTTCAAACACATAATTTAAACTGTTGTAAAATATGCGTGTGTTTGTACATGAATAAATTACTTCAATAGGTTATTTGTATGCTCTTGATTAATTTCTGAGGTTTATTTCATACACAACATTCCAAGAACTGTATCTCAAAAACGAATGGAAATCGCACACACGTTTATATTAACTTATTTACTAAGTGTTTATCGTACTACCACCTGCTTAAGTGTTTGCTATTCCTCTTCATTCTATCAATATACAGATAAAATTATGCCAGGGAGGAAGGTCGGGGTAAAAGTTCAAGATTAGATCCAGATTTTAGAAGGGGAGCTTCACTTTTGATACCACGCGTATTAACATACCACTCATAGACGGCATTAAGAAAATAATTAAGACATACATAATTCATATTTTAGATTTTTAACAGAGCCACAAGTTTTATTATTCCCTTACACCCTTCTAATTAGTTTTCACTAATTTTTTCATTTAAATCTTAAAAGAGGTTAGTGAACACAATTGTATAAGCGAAATAATAATTTTCAGATATTTCCGAGTCATTTTTTTGTTCCTCTATTTCGAGTTCGATATATAAATATGAGATTTTTTCCTTATTTACATACATGTGATGAAATTGTAAGAATTGAAATATGTAAATGATTTTTTAAACACAGTAATCCAAAACAAAAAATGTGAAATATGTAAGCATCACGCAAAATCTAAAGAATTTATTTCGACGAAAATTACACGTAAAAACACTTTATCTGTTGGATTTGCATGTAGGGTATTCCTTATCTCGACAATTTACATAGTTGCCTAAGAAAACCTGAGTGCTCATCTAATGAAGCACATTTATTTTATCGTACGTACTTATAAGCTACCGTTATAATTAATCCACATAAGTTCTATGCAGGCAAATAAAACATTATCAATATTTTTTTCTTTGTATAGGTACGTATTGTAATCTAAAGAGCGTATGTGTATAGAGAAGCATAGTTCAAAAGTACAATATTGTACTATATTTAGTGTCTTAAACATTTACAGACAGTATAAAACTATATAGAAAGGAAGAGCATCAAGAAGCATGGTAAAAGTTGGCTGCTTCAAAGCTTCTTCTTGGTACCAAACAGCTAAATGTTCTCTGATAATTTATGAGCGATTTATCCACACAATTTATCTCAGATTATATAACTTATAATATCCAAGCCAATATATCATTTTACTTGATTATTGCAGGTGAAAGTTTTATATACTACATCATCCGTTGCAGCATGATTGCAAAAAACATCTCGACGATGTCCACATACATCCCATAGGTAACTCTTTACTTGTATTTATAACTGAAATGAAGATAATTATGTTACGGCTACAGTAATAGTTATTGTTTCAATATTTACTTATCGTAGGTAACTGAATTAGTAGCAGAACTGCGATATTTTTATGTAAATCTAAATTAAATCTAGTTTGTAAATACAGCCTTGAAGCGTATAAAAACTTATTGTAATTGGAATTTTTGTTTAAATAGGTGCATAAAACATAAAAATTAATGTAATTGGAATCTTTATGTGAAACCAGTACGTAATACTTTGAAAAGTTATAAAACTATTTTTGCAATAATTGCTTTACAAAATATTTACCGTTTCGAATAAATTATCGAAAACAATTGCTTTTATTGTGTCTATTTTATTTAATTTACCGCAGTTTCCGAAACATAAGTGACTGTGATCTTTATAAAGTTATAAAACGAAAGAAGTTCAGTGATGCATCTTAAAATAGTAATACATATGTTAAGAAGAAATCTGGTAATTAAAACTGAAGTTATCATGTTCCGACAAGTCTGCAACAAACAAATACATTACAGAAACAGGTCAACATTCAATCAGTATCATGGCAAGGAGAGATTAAATAGCTTGGAACTACACGAAACCATCTAGTTCGACTTAGATCGTTAAACCGAAATTTTTTGTATTACTATAATATTTTCTTTGTGTATCATAGAGAGAAATTAAAACTTTCACAGCATTACCGGATGAAATAATTACTGTAGTAAGATTTTCTAATTGTTAAAATCTTATAGTAACGCTCAGTAATTACTGTTCTACTACATCCTGTTCCCTTACCACCATGTTTGAGCTACCTGCAATTAGTGTTTATTACCATTATCTGAAATTCAGCAATCAGACAACTACAAAACAACTGAAATCACAGCATTGTACCATTATGTGTGACCGCTGTGTGAAGAAGTTTACTGCCAACAAAAGGGGAAAGATTACTGGTCTCCCAACCCTAACGACGGCATACCTGTAATTTTCCGCTGCAGAGAAAAATTACAAAGGTATACGATGTGAACAGAACTCTCTGCTTTTGAACTCTGTACACAGCCACTGAAGAGGTACGCTGACAGATTCGGCCTTCCAACATTACATTCACCACTGTTGTCAGAAGGAAATTTATCGTCATTAAAAGCACATTATCGCAAACGTCATATTTAATTACTATGAACGGGGTAACACTCGAAAGCACTCATTCCTAATAAGGTAATCGCTTTGATCTTAAATGTGATGGCTATGACTGAGACGACAGTGGTTCCTCATAAAGTCATAAATCATTTTAAAAAAATTTGTTTTGTTCATTCCCCATTAAACACATCTTAAAAGCATTGTATGATCGTTCAAAAACAAATGAGAGTTATTCTGATACGTTTGATTATTATTACTTGCATTACTTGACAACGAAGTAGTGGTTCATAAATAAAAGTTTTTTCGTATCAAATGATATAAAGATGGGGAAAGGAATTAAAAATCTAACCCTACATAAACTTAGTAGTTTTATACAGAAGCATTAAATTCCGTATTAGGTGTCTCATTAGTACTTCAGTTACTGTATTTAAAAAATCATACCAGAGAAGATACTCAATAAGCATTTTATGCGGCTTAGTGAAGAATCTTATGACTAGACGCAAACGGAAACATCTATATCTGTGTTAAGAATATGAAAAGGATCGAGGACATTAAGTAATGGTTAGGATTGGAAGAAGTTTCCGAGGAGCTCGTTTCTTTTGTTATCATTGCGGTCTCAATCGGAGGGATAGCAGGAGAAATACCAGAAAAGAAACTTTTCAGCGTAGCTGGTAATGAACAGAAAAGAAAACTATAAATACAGACTGACCCAGTGAAACTTTAAAATTTGCGAATTTCCTAGTACTTGCACCTTATTTACCCCAAAAGTAAAATAGATTTCTACCTTAATATATTTATAAGCCACAAATTTTAATTAAAAACCGAGCTTAGCAAACTTAGCTACTGTGTTAAATTTTACTTCTTTAACAGGTTTCTTTAGAACTTAGTGGAATTCAGTCTTTAAAACGACTACGACACTCCATTATCATAATCCCACATAACTTCCAGTTGACCTAGAAATAGATAATTTGGTACACATACACAAATCATAAGAAAACTCCCTGTAATTATCTTATGGTAATCCGAAATGTGAAAAGTCATTGTGCAAATTAGTGCGTTAATTACTTTCCGCTGGGTGAGGCTGTTTGTATTTAATTTGTGTAATGCACAAAGATCATGAAGTGTAAGTAACACATCAAATTTTATTTTGTTCCTTTATTTAATTTGGAAGTTATTGGTACACCGCCTACTCACGATGCAGGTACGTCATCGCTCGCACAGAACGAATCGGACGAGAGCCCATTGTTTTAAATGATCGTGCGTACCTGTATTTGTCGGGGCAATTAGACGTGAGCAGAAATATTGTGAAACGCAGATAACAAACTCTCGTATTTTATGTATCCTTCTCGTATTTTATTTTTATTCAATATTGTATTTTAATATACTTCCTGTCGTTATTTTCATAGGCATTCTTCTGCGAAACTTCTGATGCGAAACTTCCATGCTAACTAAATCTTTAGATACTTGAGTGATTATAAACTCTCATATCATTCATTGGTCTTTATTTTCGTTACATTACATTAAGGAGTATCCGAAGATTACAAAGGTTCTTGTTATACAGTAACTAGATGTCGTCAGCTCGAAAGTGCTCACACTCAACCCAAATGCTCACCGGTTTTTGTTATGCTCTCATCTCACTAGCAACCAACTTCACGGAGTAATTATTATAGTAGCCTGTTATACCACAAAACGTTTGGCAAGAAGCAAAAAATTAGATCCAAAAAAGTAAGACAACTTGGAATAAGCTATGAACATACAAAAAGAAATGAAATTCTACACTAGGATAGTAAAACTTCTACCTAAGAAATGTCTTTGCTTTATTGCTTTATCAATCTAACAAATTTACAGAAGCCAAGATTTCCCTCGAAACTCATTCGTGTTTTACAAGTCTTAGAGTAAATCATACACATTACGTGTTTCATTTTTGTAAAAATTATGCGTATTAGCGAAGACACATTTTTTCTATCTGTAATACAGTCGGAAACCATTCTCTTTTTGACTGTGAAGATTTAATTCAGATGAATATCTCACGTTAAACAGCCACCATACTGGACCTTATTCTTACACGAAATGTTTTTATAAAATGTATCGATATATCGATACATTTTCTGCGATAAACCGAAATCCGATATTGATATCTTTAAAAAGCGATAGTTCTTAAAATATCACCATACCTATCCTACAGTGTTACTGCAAGACTGAGAATAACGCTTTTCTTAATATATGTTGTAATTTATTCTCTGAAAATACCGATAATTATAACGATAATTCTCTGAACTATATATCGATATTGAAATATGGATACCGGAGTCAATATTTTTTGAAGTAATTAATTATTTTTTGTTTGTATCGCACAGGAGGTTGATTGTTTTTGGTGAAAAGAAAACGATTACTGGTGTTGCACATACAACAAATTTAATCATAGATAAAATTTTAAGAAACAAGCAAATTTGTAAAACCTGGCTGATAAAATAAAATTCATTGAAACATATTTTAAGATTTTAGTTAGTGTTTGTAATCAATTACAATCCAACAACAAGCGGATGAAAAAAGAAAGCCAATTTATTGATGTTTATTCAAGCAGTTACAAATTGTTGGAATTCCTGTCAGGAAATATGGGAAAGATTTTTAAAATTGGTCTTCATTTGTTACAAAACTGTTAGCATTAAGATCAAATCATAATGTACATTGTAGCTACTTCACTGTTTAATAATTCGTGCTGATTGGTTCCATAGCAGCAAAAGGATTGGGGGCCAAAAAAAAAATGTCAGTTAGTTTTGTCATACCACTAACGAATTTATTAAAACACAATTTAATGAACCCCGCTATAAAAAATATAGAATTTTATTTCAGCATTGGTAGTTTACAATACATATCAAATCTGTAAAAAATAATAATAATTTTCGGTATAAAAGAAGAGTAAATGTTTCGCTGAATTTAGGGGCATCTCCATGCTTTGCAGAATATGATAGACATGAACTCATGCTTTTGAAAAATATATCTAGTGAAGTCTCTGACTGCAGTTTTGTTACAATAGTATTGAAACAATATTAAGATCAGCTGAAATTTTAAGATCATCAAATAATCCCGGTATAAGGACTCACCCACTGCTTGCCAACGGCCTCCTAAGGGATGGTGGAAGAACGGGTACCTCATTGCCCTTGGTGTTGGAAACGGTCCCTAAGGGCAGATGAATCAAAAATGACCAACGGCTTGGGGATACTGAAGGCATCGGGAAACCACTGCATTAGAGACCATAAGGAAATCCTGAGGCCATATAATCCTCTGAAATTACATATAATACATGGCTACTTCCTGGGTAAAAATTACGGAGGTAAAATAGTCCACCACACCGATCTCTGGATGGGGAATGATCGGGGAGTCATGAGAATAGACAGAAACATTCTGTGCGTCGGAGCGTGGAGTGTTAGAAATCTGAATAGGGCAGGTAGATTAGAAAACTTAAAAAAGGGAGATGGAAAAAATTGAAAAAGAAACTGGTGCGCCCACCGTTAAAAATATTTTAATCTTTATTCATCGTCCATTTATTATTTCCAGTATAATTCAATTATCCTACTGGGGTGAAGTGCCTGGAAAGTTTGATGCCCACTCAAAAAAATAAGACAACAGTACCATGTTAAATTATTAACAATTAGACACCGAAAGTACTTAGAAAGTAAATTGGAGAGAGTGTTTACTGTTTACAGCAGAATGAGAACATAAACTACGATTGCGGTTCGTCACTGTGATAGACATCATTTGATTTATAATAATAGTACCAAATTTATACTACTTTTCCCAATTTTTGAACACTTTAACAGAAGCGCCTAGCAAAAACAATAGTACAGAAGAAAATAAAGCAGCCAAAGCTTTCCACTGTATATTTAAATACAATCGTGTACGACTGTCAGTAATCTCATAATTTATGTTTAAATCGAAATGTTATTATTTTCTTGTCAATATGGTAAAACGTAATTTAACAAATTTAAAAAAATAAATAGTGAATGTAATTGGAGTAGTAATTCATTCAAATAGTTATTTGTAAAGTAATTATATCATGGAAATCCATAGACACACTTCTGTTGTATGTGTGGTATAACTGCTTCCACTGTCTCCGATAGTCGACTCTTTGCTTCAGTCTTCCAATAAATACGGAGCATCTGTGTTTCAGGAAGAGTCCTATTAGAAAGTGGCGAGCAGTGCTGATGTAAGGAGTATGGAGAGGCAGAGTCTGTGGAATTGTAAGTTCTAATGCTGCTTAAACCGTTCTGATTAGGTATCCACAGAGGGGAACTAGATTTAAACGCTGAAAGTAGGAGCGTTAGGTTGCAACTAAACCTTCTTTGTAGCAAATGCTTTATCTATAACAAACTAGAAAGATCCTTAGTTCTTAAGGCAAGATTTTGAGAAGGTGATCAAATGATTCTAGTGTTGACTGCGATCTGACTTCGGTTGAATGTTCCGTATATAAAATTTAGCATTATCAAAAGGTATTTTTGTTTCCGTAACTTTTTTTTTTTACTTTTATTGAGGTAACCTGAACAGCTAACTTCATACAAGCCACACTTTTAGCACCAGTAAAAAATTTATATTATGAACTTTTTCTCTCGGCTTAGTTTCTCCCGAACAGCAGAAATTTAGGTGTCATGATCTAAAAGAATTGTTTCTACTTATGTTGTACATTTTGATCTATAACAGGGGTTCCACGAGATCTAGATTCCGCAAGGAATTGTCGTCATAATACTGCAGTAGTCAAACGAAAGACACCGCTAGAAATACTTTTTGAAGTGCATTTAACGGTGTCTTGCTGGTTCATGCTGTATTACAACCTAATTTGTGCTTGAAAGTAATGGTCCAGGTTGTATTATAACGGAATTACTGCTTGAAATAATACAGTCTTGTAATTGACTGCAGCAGTATTACATCATTAGTGAATGTTGTAGTGGAATCGTGATCTTCAGTAGAGCACCATAACTTGCTGTTTCAAATGATTCTTTATATTTTACTGTTTCAATCTATTTTATTGACTTTGCTGCTGTCATTGCTATCCATTAGATCCATTAGATCCATATGACTATCCAATGATATGACTAATTTCACTTTGTTCTAATATCTCCTTACTGCCAGTCCGAACTCTACTGATACTTTTCTTGCTGTCCAGAACTGTAGGTTTGAGACATTATGCGGTGTGGTATCAAAATAGAATGAATTTTGTGCTGCTTGTAGTAATAATTCCACACCTTTCTTAAAAAACTTTGGCTGGAAGATTGTTGTAACTAGTAACATCTCAGCTTCCTTACAAAGTCACTGCTGGATTCTAAGCAGTAAAGATGGTTACCATGTTGATGTCCTGTATACTCACTATTACAATGAAATATTGTTTGTCATTTGGAAAGAGTTTTCCGCTGTTTTTTAGTACCACGGGATAAAGTATGGAATCCTAGTTGCTAATTTCTGAGTGAAGCTTTATTCAAATCGTAGATTTGCACAGTTGTTGACTGGATTTTTGTATTTTGCACTAATTCTTTTGCTGGAAAAGTTGTTAAACACATTTGCGTAATTCATTATTTCGTTAAAAATAAGACCAATGCTAATGGCTAAATGAGTATTGTCTGGCTACGGGAGTATTGTCCGTTAAATGCTATTGCAAGGTATAGTGCATAGGAATTTTTTCTGAGGGTAAGAAATTGGAAAACAGATTTGCTGACACCAAAAAAATTAAAACGACGGTCGGGAAAATGCGCTTGATGTTAGCAATGCCGGATAAATCAAAGCTTGGGGACGGTGAGATCTGGCACCTATTAAAAAAAAAAATAGTACTAACCTCTTTAAATTTGGATTAACTGCCTCGATATGTCTACACGTTCTCTACTCATATTTTACCGAAAAATCTCCATAAATTAAATTAAAAATTGCCGAGATTACTGACGTCCAGCTATCAGCTTCCGTGAGCATTGCAAATTGAATAGAAGACTTGAAATTTTTTAATATGTTCTTGACGTTTCAGGTTTCCGTTGCCCAGTAACATTAGATTTACTACCATTTCCAGTCTCGATCGCTCCTTGCTCGATAGAGGGAATCTGTTATCGTTGTATGCAAATATGACATTTGTACAATGACACTGCAGAAGGAAATTTAGTGTCCCTTAGAAACTTATCTTCTGGGCCAGGCTGCATTTCTAGCTAGCCACAACCGCTTGAGTTTAATATGTACCATGTACAAGTAGTATTTATGGTATTTTTTGCTGTACGGGCTGCATTTCGCAGTTAGGTAGCCATCTAATATGTAGGCATTATGTCAATTTGTGACACGTATTTCGATGACACGTGAGTGGGGACAGTAAAATTAAATATCGAAGCGTA
>CM061914.1:101035580-101372256 GCA_031002005.1 Vandiemenella viatica
ACAATAAAATAAATAAACAATTCCCTAACACACATAATTTGGTATGTAGGTTGACAGCTATGTTACATCACTTTGTTTGCATTTCTTTCCAGGACGTTAGTTCTGTGATCACGTAATGTCATTAATTACAATCCATGCCAAGAGATTGTCACCATATGTCAACAGATGTGCGTAACATAAACATTCTATTTTTCAGTAATAGATGTTGTGTGTTTTTAATCTGCTTAGTGCAGCTGAAAAATAAAAATTTCGTTTTGGCTTACGCGTTTCTATTTATTAAAACATCATCGGTGCCCTAAAACAAGTTATGTACTGTACATATTTTGGAATTCTGTGTTTATGTAGATAATAATCTGTTATTAGTTATAGCTTTTTCACTATGTTTGCAGGTTTTATTTTCTTAGTACATTTCAGCTGGGAAATGTTCCAAGTCAGCGTTGTGTTCTCCTGCTTTTAATATGGAACATTTCTCAAATGAACTGTAATTGGAAAATACAGGTAAATACTGTAAATGAAGTGAAAAAGCTATAACTAAAATTTTAATAACTGGTTATTATTATTTACATAAACATAGTATCTAATTATCAGATTATGTACATAAATTATGCCAAAATGAAGTTTTTATAGTTGCAGCTGCACCAGACAGATTAAAACAAGTGAAAAAAAACCTTTTTTTTTACATTAAATACGTAGCATTTATACTACTTTTTACTAGTTATCAGCATCGTTTTCGCTAAGAATTACACTAATTTTCTGAATAAGTAGTAAACTAATTTGGTTCTAATTGCAGGATAAAAATGCATTATTTCAAGCATAATTTGCGAACATTACGTCAATAATATGCTTTGCTACAATGAGATATTTTCGTTTGCTCTCAATAAGTACTCTTCAGATATCCGTAAATTTCGACTAACTAAGTAATTTGGTTTTATTTGAGAAGGTTGTTCTGATTGGAACACAGACCACGAGAAACAGTCAGTCCATTTGATTTGTCCTGTACCAACAAATAACTTCAAATTTACCTGCAAGCACGGCGCAAGTCAATGACTGCAGCCACAACAGCTAGTTTATATTTACACTCTTTCTGGACATAGCAGGTTCGTCTATAAACTTGGAATATCAGCCACTCAGGAATTTTTCAATGTCATTGTTATCATTATTATAATGAAAATGGTTAAGCATATTTCAAATCTTTTCCGATCTGGCTGCGAGTATGCATATTTTTAAACAAATATTTGTAAATTTATTCTTATAGCTGGTTATGTCAACTTCTGAAACATTTACATTGATAACCAACTTGAGCAACAATCCGAATTAACACCATTCTGTCTCAACACCACTGATGTCTGATTAAAGCAAATGTGAGATATGCACTTTTTGTTATTTTTTTATGAAAAAACATGCACAACTGTCCTGGTCTTTGTAAACACGTCAACGGACATCGGCGCTGAATCATTACAAAACAGATGTCATGTGAAGGACGACTGCTAAGTGCTGCTCTAACAAACAAGCGCGACACCTCAGCGGTTGGTAGAATTACCAAGAAAAAGAAGGCGTCATCCATCTATTTAGCAGCCTACTTTTCCTTAAAACGTGATGCTAGCCACTTGAATGTTGTTTGCTTTAGTCGGCATTCGATAACATGACATCAATTAAAAACACATACAGTACTACCTGTACGTTTCCAATGCCATAGTTGGGAATGTTTAATGAAGGAAACGCACAGAATAAAGTTCTTAGTTATACATTATGAAATATCATCGTTCCGATACTCTGCTGCCTCTTCTGCGTATATAAACATTAAAAATATATTTCGAAAATGTACACTGAATAACAAATACGTACCAACGAGGTGTACAGAAGAATCGAGCACAGACGTATACATATTATTTTTTTTGCTTCGGCCATGGCCTTTTGAAGGAAGCATCCCGGCTTTCGCGTGGAGTGACTTGGTAAATACATGGAAAACCCAAATCTGGATACACGGACAGGAATTCGAACTTGCGAGACCAGAGCTTAAACGCTCACCCACAATGCTCTGTGAGACGTAAGTTTAGGAGAACATGTAGTATTGTTTCGCGGTCTGATTGTTAACGTATGTCTTTGAAGATAATTACTTCATCCCGTTTCGTTCCCGTAGAAGAAATATGCTAACAAAACGTTGTATCAGGCTTTTTTTTACACGTTAGTTTTACAAAAATTAATACAGGATGCATTGAAAAAAATGAGGAAATTTATATTTAGCCAACCTGGGAATTGAACTTGCTTTCCCACACAATACCAACTGAAACAGATATAACAGTGCACGCATGTATGATGTTGTTTAAGGTTTTATAGAATTTCCAAACTATTTCATTTTTCTTCCTTAAGATACATAAAGTATCTTGCTAAATTTCTCGGATCAAATCTGCGTTTCACGTAATTCTCATGTACTGTCGAAATTTGTCCATAAATCCAACTTGTCTGACACAGTAAATATTGTCTGATGCTATTCGCAATATTTTATTTTATTTCCAGAACTACGATTTCTACTAAAAGTATTTACCTAATACGTGCAAATTCTCTACATCACAGTTTGCCTATAGCATAGAATGTCTACAGGCTGACTCTTGCACATTCTTGACGTACCATTCTACGAAATATAGTCTAACAACGCATAACTTGTGCGACATCTCTAGGTAAACGATAGGCAACCCTGCTTTGGTAGGTAAAAGGCGTCGCATGTTTGTCTGAAGTCGCCGATCTTGAGTGCTTCACGAGACTTCACGGATGGTAGGTCCAAGGAGAACCAGCAGGCGAGCAGCAACAACAAGTAGTTTGACGTCTGTATCGACAGTTGCGCCTGAGCGACGTTCGAAACACGTGTATCGATAAATCGTAGAGATATCGTCGATCCCGACTGCTACATAAACTCAACCGCTTCCCAAGCAAGGTCCGGTCTGTGGGAAAAAACGAAACGCACGACTGAAAAGCGAAAAACCAGTCCAAACCACACCGACAGTGACGCAACCAGTAACCCTCTACCCTGTTCCATGCTAATTACGCGCAACAAACAAACTAAATTTTGGAATGTAATCTCATCTACAGATCGGGAAAAAAAGTGAATGTGTGACGTTCGAAGGGAAACAAGTTACCAAACGAATTCAACCATGACTGGATTCTGCAAGTGATATCTTTTTCCGACCTGGTTAGTTACATGTTTTAAATTTTTTCAATGCGATTAGTACATAGTATTAACTTAAGATGGTATTATCCTTACTGCTGGGTACATACTTTCAATCACCACGCAAAGCGGCTGGACTGGAAATTTAAATTGCAGTCCGAAGACAGAGCTCGCGTATCGTAATTAACATACAAGGTGATTCAGGAGGAATGGTAAATATTGAATGAGGCGGTAGTATGAAAAATATTGAGTAAAAAAGTTTATATAAACATCTGTCCGATTTCCATTCGGTTTGGAGATACAGGTGCATAAAATAAACCTCAGAAAATGATCAAGAGCACACGAATAATATATTGAAGTACTTTATTCATGCAAAAACACACGCGTATTTACAATAGTTTAAATTAAATGTTCGAAAATCCCTCCATCGACGTCAATACACTTCGCAGCTCTCTTCTCAACAGTGGGCGTAACTATTATGAGTATGTATTGGTGTACTTTTTTGGGATTTTCAAACACATAATTTAAACTGTTGTAAAATATGCGTGTGTTTGTACATGAATAAATTACTTCAATAGGTTATTTGTATGCTCTTGATTAATTTCTGAGGTTTATTTCATACACAACATTCCAAGAACTGTATCTCAAAAACGAATGGAAATCGCACACATGTTTATATGAACTTTTTTAGTAAGTATTTATCGTACTACCACCTGCTTAAGTGTTTGCTATTCCTCTTCATTCTATCAATATACAGATAAAATTATGCCAGGGAGGAAGGTCGGGGTAAAAGTTCAAGGTTAGATCGAGATTTTAGAAGGAGAGCTTCACTTTTGATACCACGCGTATTAACATACCACTCATAGACAGCGTGAAGAAAATAATTAAATCATACATAATTCATATTTTAGATTTTTAACAGATCCTCAAGTTTCAGTATTCCGTTACACCCATCTAATTAATTTCCCACTAATTTTTGCATTTAAATCTTAAAAGAGGTAAGTGAACCCAATTATATAAGCGAAATAATAATTTTCATAAATTTCCGAGTCATTTTTTTGGTCCTCTATTTCGAGTTCGATTTATAAATATAAGATTTTTTCCTAATTTTCATACATGTGATGAAATTGTAAGAATTGAAATATGTAAATGATTTTTTTTAACAGAGTAATAAAAAATGTGAAGTATGTAAGCATCACGCAAAATTTAAAGAATTTATTTAGACGAAAATTACACGTAAGTACACTTTATCTGGTGGATTTGCATGCAGGGTATTCCTTATCTCGACAAGGTACATAGTTGCCTAAGAAAACTTGAGTGCTCATGTAATGAAGCACATTGAGTTTATCGTACGTACTTATAAGCTCTTGTAATAATTAATCCACATAAGTTCTATGCAGCCAAACAAAACATTATCAATATTTTTTTTTTTCTTTGTACAGGTACGTATTGTAATCTAAAGAGCGTATGTGTATAAAGAAGCATAGTTCATAAGTACAATATTGTACTATATTTAGTGTCTTAAACATTTGCAGACAGTATAAATCTATAAATAAAGGAAGAGCATAAAGAAGCAAGGTAAAAATTGGCTGCTCCAAAGCTTCTTCTTGGTACCAAACAGCTAAAAGTTCTCTGATAATTTATGAGCGAGTTACCCACACAAATTATCTTAGGTTATATAACTTATAATATCCAAGCCAATATATCATTTAACTTGATTATTGCTGGTGAAAGTTTTATATACTACATCATCCGTTGCAGCATGATTGCAAAAAACATCTCGACGATGTCCACATACATCCCATAGGTAACTCTTTATTTGTGTTTATAACTGAAATGAAGGTAATTATGTTACGGCTACAGTAATAGTTATTGTTTCAATATTTACTTATCGTAGGTAACTGAATTAGTAGCAGAACTGCGATATTTTTATGTAAATCTAAATTAACAATGCAATAAAATCTAGTTTGTAAATACAGCCTTAAAGCATATAAAATCTTATTGTAATTTGAATTTTTGTTTAAATATGTTGCATAAAACATAAAAATTAATGTAATTGGAATCTTTATGTGAAACTAGTACGTAATACTTTGAAAAATTATAAAACTATTTTTGCAATAATTGCTTTACACAATATTTACCGTTTCGAATAAATTATCGAAAACAGTTGCTTTTATTGTGATTATTTTATTTCATTCACCGCGGTTTCCGAAACATAAGTGACTGTGATCTTTAGAAAGTTATAAAACGAAATAATTTCAGTGATGCATCTTAAAATATTAATGCATTTGTTAAGAAGAAATCTGATAGTTAAAACTGAAGTTATCATGTTCCGACAAGTCTGCAACAAACAAATACATTACAGAAACAGGTCAACATTCAATCAGTATCATGACAAGGAGAGTTTAAATAGCTTGGAACTACACGAAACCATCTAGTTCGACTTAAATCGTTAAACCAAATTTTTTTGTATTACTATAATATTTTCTTTGTGTATCATAGAGAGAAATTAAAACATTCACAGCATTACCGGATGAAATAATTACTATTGTAAGATTTTCTAATTGTTAAAATCTTATAGTACCTCTCAGTAATTACTGTTCTACTACATCCTGTCCTTTCACCACCATGTTTGAGCTACCTGCAATTAGTGTTTACTACCATTATCTGAAATTCAGCACTCAGACAACTACAAAACAACTGAAATCACAGCATTGTACCATTATGTGCGACCGCTGTGTGTGAAGAAGTTTACTGCCAACAAAAGGGGAAAGATTACTGGTCTCCCAAGCCTAACGACGGCATACCTGTAATTTTCCGCTGCAGAGAAAAATTACAAAGGTATACGATGTGAACAGAACTCTCTGCTTTTGAACTCTGTACACAGCCACTGAAGAGGTACGCTGACAGATTCGGCCATCCAGCATTACATTCACCACTGTTGTCAGAAGGAAATTTATCGTCATTAAAAGCACATTATCGCAAACGTCATGTTTAATTACTATGAACGGGGTAACACTCGAAAGCACTCATTCCTAATAAGGTAATCGCTTGGATCTTGAATGTGATGGCTATGACTGAGACGACAGTGGTTCCTCATACAGTCATAAATCATTTTAAAAAAATTTGTTTTGTTCATTCCCCATTAAACACATCAAAAAAGCATTGTATGATCGTTCAGAAACAAATAAGAGTTATTCTTATACGTTTGATTGTATAACATTAATCTTTCTTGTATATTTCACAAAGTATTACTTGACAACGAAGTAGTGGTTCATAAATAAAAGTTTTTTCGTATCAAATGATATAAAGATGGGGAAAGGAATTAAAAATCTAACCCTACATAAACTTAGTAGTTTTATACAGAAGAATTAAATTCCGTATTAGGTGTCTCATTAGTACTTCAGTTACTGTATTTAAAAAATCATACCAGAGAAGATGCTCAATAAGCATTCTATGCGGCTTAGTGAAGAATCTTATGACAAGACGCAAACGGAAACATCTATATCTGTGTTAAGAATATGAAAAGGATCGAGGACATTCAGTAATGGTTAGGATTGGAAGAAGTTTCCGAGGAGCTCGTTTCTTTTGTTATCATTGCGGTCTCAATCGGAGGGATAGCAGGAGAAATACCAGAAAAGAAACTTTTCATCGTAGCTGGTAATGATCAGAAAAGAAAACTATAAATACAGACTGACCCAGTGAAACTTAAAAATTTGCGAATTTCCTAGTACTTGCACCTTATTTACCCCAAAAGTAAAATAGATTTCTACCTTAATATATTTATAAGCCATAAATTTTAATTAAAAACCGAGCTTAGCAAACTTAGCTACTGTGTTAAATTTTACTTCTTTAACAGGTTACTTTAGAACTTAGTGGAATTCAGTCTTTAAAACGACTACGACACTCCATTATCATAATCCCACATAACTTCCAGTTGACCTAGAAATAGATAATTTGGTACACATACACAAATCATAAGAAAACTCCCTGTAATTATCTTATGGTAATCCGAAATGTGAAAAGTCATTGTGCAAATTAGTGCGTTAATTACTTTCCTCTGGGTGAGGCTGTTTGTATTTCATTTGTGTAATGCACAAAGATCATGAAGTGTAAGTAACACCTCAAATTTTATTTTGTTCCTTTATTTAATTTGGAAGTTATTGGTACACCGCCTACTCATGATGCAGGTACGTCACCGCTCACCCAGAACGAATCGGACGAGAGCCCATTGTTTTAAATGATCGTGCGTACCTGTATTTGTCGGGGCAATTAGACGTGAGCAGAAATATTGTGAAACGCAGATAACAAACTCTCGTATTTTATGTATCCTTCTTATTTTTATTCAATATCGTATTTTAATATACTTCCTGTCGTTATTTTCATAGGCATTCTTCTGCGAAACTTCTGATGCGAAACTTCCATGCAAACTTAATCTTTAGATACTTGAGTGATTATAAACTCTCATATCATTAATTGGTCTTTACTTTTGTTGCGTTGCATTAAGGAATATCCGAAGATTACAAAGGTTCTTGTTATACAGTAACTAGATGTCGTCAGCTCTAAAGTGCTCACACTCAACCCAAATGCTCACCGTTTTTTGTTATGCTCTCATCTCACTAGCAACCAACTTCACAGAGTAATTATTATAGTAGCCTGTTATACCACAAAACGTTTGGCAAGAAGCATAAAATTAGGTCCAAAAAAGTAAGACAACTTGGAATAAGCTTTGAACATACAAAAAGAAATGAAATTCCACACTAGGATAGTAAAACTTCTACCTAAGAAATGTCTTTGCTTTATTGCTTTATCAGTCTAACAAATTTACAGAAGCCAAGATTTCCCTCGAAACTCATTCGTGTTTTACAAGTCTTAGAGTAAATCATACACATTACGAGTTTCATTTTAGTAAAAATTATGACATGCGTATTAACGAAGACACATTTTTTTTCTATCTGTAATACAGTCGGAAACCATTCTCTTTTTGACTGTTAAGATTTAATTCAGATGAATATCTCACGTTAAACAGCCACCATACTGGACCCTATTCTTACACGAAATGTTTTTATAAAATAGTATCGATATATCGATACATTTTCTGCGATAAACCGAAATCCGATATTGATATCTTTAAAAAGCGATAGTTCTTAAAATATCACCATACCTATCCTACAGTGTTACTGCAAGACTGAGAATAACGCTTTTCTTAATAATTGTTGTAATTTATTCTCTGAAAATACCGATAATTATAACGATAATTCTCTGAACTATATATCGATATTGAAATATGGATACCGGAGTAAATATTTTTTTGAAGTAATTAATTATTTTTTGTTTGTATCGCACAGGAGGTTGATTGTTTTTGGTGAAAAGAAAACGATTACTGGTGTTGCACATACAACAAATTTGATCATAGATAAAATTTTAAGAAACAAGCAAATTTGTAAAACCTGGCTGATAAAATAAAATTCATTGCAACATATTTTAAGATTTCAGTTAGTGTTTGTAATCAATTACAATCCAACAACAAGCGGATGAAAAAAGAAAGCCAAATATTGATGTTTATTCAAGCAGTTACAAATTGTTGGAATTCCTGTCAGGAAATATGGGAAAGATTTTTAAAATTGGTCTTCATTTGTTACAAAACTGTTAGCATTAAGATCAAATCATAATGTACATGGTAGCTACTTCACTGTTTAATAATTCGTGCTGATTGGTTCCATAGCAGCAGAAGGATTGCGGGCCAAAAAAAAAAAATGTCAGTTAGTTTTGTTATACCACTAACGAATTTATTAAAACACAATATAATGAACCCCGCTAAAAAATAGAATTTTATTTCAGCATTGGTAGTTTACAATACATATCAAATCTGTAAAAAATAATAATAATTTCCGGTATAAAAGAAGAGTAAATGTTTCGCTGACTGTAGGGGCATCTCCATGCTTTGCAGAATATGATAGACATGAACTCATGCTTTTGAAAAATATATCTAGTGAAGTCTCTGACTGCAGTTTTGTTACAATAGTTACTGAATTGAAACAATATTAAGATCAGCTGAAATTTTAAGATCATGAAATAAACCCGGTATAAGGACTCACCCACTGCTTGCCAACGGCCTCCTAAGGGATGGTGGAAGAACGGGTACCTCATTGCCCTTGGTGTTGGAAACGGTCCCTAAGGGCAGATGAATCAGAAATGACCAACGGCTTGGGGATACTGAAGGCATCGGGAAACCACTGCATTAAAGACCATAAGGAAATCCTGAGGCCATATAATCCTCTGAAATTACATATAATACATGGCTACTTCCTGGGTAAAAAATTACGGAGGTAAAATAGTCCACCACACCGATCTCTGGATGGGGAATGATCGGGGAGTCATGAGAATAGACAGAAACATTCTGTGTGTCGGAGCGTGGAGTGTTAGAAATCTGAATAGGGCAGGTAGATTAGAAAACTTAAAAAAGGGAGATGGAAAAAATTGAAAAAGAAACTGGTGCGCCCACCGTTAAAAATATTTTAATCTTTATTCATCGTCCACTTATTATTTCCAGTATAATTCAATTATCCCACTGGGTGAAGTGCCTGGAAAGTTTGTTGCCCACTCAAGAAAATAATACAACAGTACCATGTTTAATTATTAACAATTAGACACCAAAAGTGCTTAAAAAGAAATTGGAGAGAGTGTTAACTGTTTACAGCAGAATGAGAACATAAACTACGATTGCGGTTCGTCACTGTGATAGACATCATTTGATTTATAATAATAGTACCAAATTTATATTACTTTTCCCAATTTTTGAACACTTTAACAGAAGCGCCTAGCAAAAACAATAATACAGAAGAAAATAAAGCAGCCAAAGCTTTCCACTGTATATTTAAATACAATCGTGTACGACTGTCAGTAATCTCATAATTTATGTTTAAATCGAAATGTTATTATTTTCTTGTCAATATGGTAAAACGTAATTTAACAAATTTTAAAAAAGTAAATACTGAATGTAATTGCAGTAGTAATTCATTGAAATACTTATTTGTAAAGTAATTATATCATGGAAATCCATAGACACGCTTCTGTTATATGTGTGGTGTAACTGCTTCCACTGTCTCCGATAGTCGACTCTTTGCTTCAGTCTTCCAATAAATACGGAGCATCTGTGTTTCAGGAAGAGTCCTATTAGAAAGTGGCGAGCAGTGCTGATGTAAGTAGTATCGAGAGGCAGAGTCTGTGGAATTGTAAGTTCTAATGCTGCTTAAACCGTTCTGATTAGGTATCCACAGAGGGGAACTAGATTTAAACGCTGTAAGTAGGAGCGTTAGGTTGCAATTAAACCTTCTTTGTAGTAAATGCTTTATCTATAACAAACTAGAAATATTGTTAGTGCTTAAGGCAAGATTTTGAGAAGGTGATAAAATGATTCTAGTGTTGACTGCGATCTGACTTCGGTTGAATGTTCCGTATATAAAATTTAGCATTATCAAAAGGTACCTATTATTGAGGTAACCTGAACAGCTAACTTCATACATGCCGCACTTTTAGTACCAGTAAAAATTTTATATTATGAAGTTTTTCTCTCGGCTCAGTTTCTCCCGAACGGCAGAAATTTAGGTGTCATGGTCTAAAAGAATTGTTTCTACTTATGATGTACATTTTGATCTATAACAGGGGTTCCACGAGATCGAGATTCCGCAAGGAATTGTCGTCATAATACTGCAGTAGTCAAACGAAAGACGCCGCTAGGAATACTTTTCGAAGTGCATTTAACGGTGTCTTGCTGGTCCATGCTGTATTACAACCTAATTTGTGCTTTAAAATAATGGTCTTGGTTGTATTATAACTGAATTACTGCTTGAAATAATACGTCTTGTAGTTGACTGCAGCAGTACTACATCATTAGTGAATGTTGTAGTGGAATCGTGATCTTCAGTAGACCAACATAACTTGCTGTTTCAAATGGTTCTTTATATTTTACTGTTTCAATCTATTTTATTGACTTTGCTGCTGTCATTGCTATCCATTAGATCCATATAACTATTTTCTTTTTTAACTGCTTAACGTCTCCTATAACAACTAGGTCTTTAGAGACGGCATATAACTATCAGTGATATGACGAATTTCACTTTGTTCTAATATCTCCTTACTGCCAGTCCGAACTCTAGTGACACTTTTCTTGCTGTCCAGAACTGTAGGTTTGAGACATTATGCGGTGTGGTACCGAAATAAAATGAATTTTGTGCTGCTTGCAGTAATGATTCCAGACTTTTTTTTTTTAAAAAAAAAAAAAAAAAAAAAAAAAAAAACCTAGGCTGGAAGATTGTTGTAACTGGTAACATCTCCGCTTCCTTACAAAGTCACTGCTGGGTTCTAAGCAGTAAAGATGGTTACCCTGTTGATGTCCTGTATACTCACTATTACAATGAAATATTGTTTGTCATTTGGAAGAGAGTTTTCCGCTGTTTTTTAGTACCACGGGATAAAGTATGGAATCCTAGTTGCTAATTTCTGAGTGAAGCTTTATTCAAATCGTAGACTTGCAGGGTTGTTCACTGGATTTGTGTATTGTGCACTAATTCTTTTGCTGGAAAAGTTGTTAAACACATTTGCGTAATTCATTATTTTCGTTAAAAATAAGACCAATGCTAATGGCTAAATGAGTATTGTCTGTCTGGCTACGGGAGTATTGTCCGTTACATGCGATTGCAAGGTCTAGTGCATAGGAATTTTTTTGAGGGTGAGAAATTGGAAAACAGATTTGCTAACACCAAAACAGAATGAAAACTACGGTCGGGAAAATGCGCTTGATGTTAGCAATGCCGGATAAATTAAAGCCTGGGGACGGTGAGATCTGGCACCTATTAAAAAAATAAATAGTACTAACCTCTTAACTGCCTCGATATGTCTACACTTTCCCTACTCATATTTACCGAAAAATCTCCATAAATTAAAAATTGCCGTAGTTACTGACGTCCAGCTATCAGCTTCCGTGAGCATTGCAAATTGAATAGAAGACTTGACATTTTTTAATATGTTCTTCATGTTTCAGGTTTCCGTTGCCCAGTAATATTAGATTTACTACCATTTCCAGTCTCGATCGCTCCTTGCTCGATAGAGGGAATCTGTTATCGTTGTGTGCAAATATGACATTTGTACACTGACACTGCAGAAGGAAATTTAGTGTCCCTTAGAAACTTATCTTCTGGGCCAGGCTGCATTTCTAGCTAGCCACAACCGCTCGAGTCTAATATGAATCATGTACAAGTAGTATTTATGGTATTTTTGGTGTACAGGCTGCATTTCGCAGTTGGGTAGCTATCTAATATGTAGGCATTATGTCAATTTGTGACACGTATTTCGATGAAACGTGAGAGGGGACAGTAAAATTAAATATCGAGGCAGTTAATCGAATGCGGAAAGTACTAATTAGTTTTAATGATCACCAATGATTGTCACAGTTAGATATTTTTTTTTTGTATTTATAACCTCCATGCTATGGACAGGGACTAAATGAAATTTAGTGTGATATGTTAAGCTTACTATTCTTTAAGCATAGCAGAAATTTGAGACAGCTCCTGTTAAAAATATTAAGGTTCAAAATTGTCCTGAAGCTTCCAGGAAAGGGATTCGCGAGTGCGTGGATGTCGCCGTAAATTTAAAAAAAATATATCTTCTACTGGTTATGTAGTTGGAAAACTGTTTTATAGGACACATAAATATAAATTTGACTGCTGGCCAGATTCAATGAGTGGTTACTGTCGCCCACAGGACGATTTAAAAAAAAAATTTGCTTGAAGCTTTGGGGTTGAAGTGGTTGAAGGATGGCGAAACCACGACTGGGGTGACAATGTGATAGACGCCCGCTCTGTAAAGTGACGTAGGTGGTGATCTGTGGCAGATCTGACAGCAGAGCTCAATGCTGGTGCAGGCACAAGTGTTTGCCAGAACACACTGCTGTCAGATTGCCACTTATCATGCTTTACAGACCGGGTAAGGCTACGAACTCGACGATCTGTGATGAGGCGTGGACGTCCACCACCTTCTCAGCAGAAACGTGCATGATGCAGTAAAACCAAAGCTCCATACTCCCACCGATGAGTAAAACTCGTCAAAGGCAGCCGAACACAAAATGTTGGGAAAAGATGGGGGGGGGGCTGGAAGATTGATTCAAAATTTGTAGAACTTCAATACCGGTATAATACGGTTAGACTGTTAAGAGTATAAGTACTCGGTCCGCTATAAACTTATAAAATGGTACTAAATAGGTAACAGAATTCAAATAATAGTAATTAGTACAACAAAAACACGAGTTCTCACAAATACGGAAGTTAATATATTTATTTACGGCCGATAACAAGAACACTTGTTGTTGCGAGTCAAATGTAAACTGGAATTGTACGGGTAAGCGGGCCGACCCGAATCGAACTAAAAAGCGACAACGGCGCGACACAATTCTCACGCCTCTATAGGAATGGCGGATTCGCGTAATATTTGTAAGGGATGCACAAAACTGTCAAATGATACTGGATTCCGCGGAAATCAGCTTGGCCATATTGCAGTCCCTAGTCTTGAGCAGCAATTCAGAATGGAATTTGGAATGTCTTCTAAAAAGTCACCCGCTAGCATGTGCGAAGTGACGGGTTCATGCAATCTATAGGTATAAGTCTAACCAGAAGAATGTCTGTATATTTAAGATATAATCGGAGAAAATGAGTTTACGGCAATATTTGTGACCGGTGGAACAGGAACAAATATTTTTTTAAATAAAAATTTCTGTATATTTTAATGAACGGTGTTACCAATGGACCGATTTTGATGGGTATGAGTGATAGTCCTTGGTCGTACTTGAAAAGTAGAATCAATTTCGTTCTGATGTGAAGTCAGCAAGATGAGAAATTTAATATAAGCGAACGCAAATGACTATCCATTTTTCTTTAAACAGATTCACGTCATTCTGAGTGGTTGACGTAATATTTAGGTAATTATTTCAGTTGAAGTGCCGATTCTGATTTCAACGTACTTCGGTGGTAATTTTCGACGTCATATAGTTAGACCATTTTATTTTTTATTTTATTGAAATTATATTTTATAATTGGAGTGTTACATTCCTCCCCCATTTACTTTTCTGGCTTACGAATTTTAATTCCAATTTCCTTGAGCGTTTTTGGTAAAATTATTCAATCACTTCACTTGGTAATTTGTTCAAATTCCTGACACTCTAACCAACAAAACAAAATTTTCTCACTTCCTTATGCATAAAATAGAGCGCCATGGTCCTGTCCCCTCCCATGCACTATTCCTAAATCTGATCAATATTCTTCAAAGACCCATCACCAACATATGCGCTGTACATTCCCAGCACTCTATTTACCCTCCTCCCTTCCTCCAATGACTCCAAATCCAGCTCCTTTATCATGTCAGTAACTGATTGGGTCCTGCAATAATTTACAGAAACAAATCTAGTTTATCTTCTTTGCGCACACTCAACCTCCTGTATTTGACAACCAAAATGAGGGTCCCAAACTACACACCATATTCAACCAATGGTCTGACCAAAGTTTTGTAACCCAATTCCTTAACTTCTTTGGTACATACTATCTTCACCCTCTGCAGAAAATTAAGGATTTTGTAACCTTTCCTACCATCTGCCGAATGTGTTCTGCCAGTTGAATTTATCAAAAGTTACGTTGAGATATTTACAATTCAATCCTTTAACAAGTAATTCTGACCCACCCTATAATCATAATTATCCTTAAGTTCTTTATCTGTGTACCTAATAAGCTGACTCTTCTCGGCATTTATCTTCATTCCGTGTTGTGCTATCCAATTGATATTCTATCGTGTGTCAAATGTGTTATTCCGTACATTTAGTTCCCGTAAGCGAATTTGGAGAAAACGGCTGGTTCAAGAATGCACAGTCTCTACGCCTGACAATCGGGCTGTTTTTAGTGGTCAGTGGTGGGTTTTTTTCCACTACGCTGATCAGGCTATTGCTTTAAAACACGCGATATCTACGTTTTAGCCCTCCCATCCTCGTACGTGAAGTGGATTTGGAAGAAAGACCAAAGTTGAAGTAGGATAAGTTGTGTTTATTGAGCAAACGTTAAAACTCTGGTAAGAACCAGTTGTAGTGTAATCTATAACGGAATAAACAAGGGGGGGGGGAAGTAATTGACATTATGATGAGACTGTTGACTATCCTACCTTCTATGTTATTGAAGTGGAATCAACTGATGAAATACATTCATACTGTTATTCCAAATATGTGGGAGAATTTTTTTCAAAATGATTTTAATAATCAGTACATGTGATTAATGACAATAATAAACAAGTGGCGGTACAAATTACAAGTGGCTGACTTTCGACTGGGAAATTTCACTTTGATAAGGGGGTGTGACTTTCAATAGTCGAACGTCACTTTGAGGTAGTATGGGCGTCGTAATTTCCATGAGGTTTTCCACCGACTTGTTAAAACGTAATGCGATTTGTTAGCACGTATGTATATTAATGCAATTTTTAATATATGCAGGTTATTACGTAGGTCTGTTAACGGCCTCTTCTGATTCAATTTCAGATTTTTGTTTAATATTATCTAATGAAAATATTTTTCTTTGCAGAAAATCCAAGCTGCAGTTGCAACATGGAAAACGTACAGCTACATAAATCTATTGGAGAAAATTTTCTCAATTTCATCATTTCACCATGAAACAAACGAATACAAATGTTGACTGCACATCAGCTATATGGAATGTGGAGTCTTATTTACATCATCCTACGTTTCCTGATGAGTGAAGTTAGATGTTTTATGGTGTTTTATTTGGTGCATACTAATCCCCATCAAAGATTTTAACCTGTAAATTGCGTTTAGATTAAAAAATGAGGAAAGACTTCTGGTCATGCCTAATTTGCAGATCATTTCTGGGAAACGCAAATTGAAAAGTGAAACACGGATGATGCCACAAGACAGTTCCAGTTGGATTTTCAGATGAGGAGCAAACAGATTAATCCAGCGACAACTCTCTGATCGTGCTTTGCAGGATTAAAATCTCTCTAGAGAATGTTACTACATAAATTGTGAATTTGCCGCAATCTAGCTTAGAAGATTTAAGGTTGATGGAATCATGTAACCACTCTGACGTGACGCTGGTATGCTCTGACTGCTGAGAGCTCAAGGCTCAGCGGGCAATGCTGACTGCTCGCAGTACCACCTTCGCCTCCATGTTCAGCCACTCCATGGAGGCGCATTCCAGCACTGTTATCGGACATCTCATTCGGAAGTGATGCGGGCATTTTTGAATCGCTTCAATGACTGAACCCCCTCATCGTTGTCTAAGCTAACATACAAGTTGCTAGCGGCAGCAGACCAGTACGGCCTAGAGCAACATGCGAGCAACACATCGTGGACAATATCAGAAATAATACATACACACTCTAGTCGCAGCGGATCTTCACCTGATCGGCCTCAAGCAACAGGTTCCACGGTTCATCAAGAGTAACATTATTCCCACCAGGAGGAGAACGAAGGGCTGGGCAGAAGACTTCTTGAAGTGCCCACAGGCTCTTTCAGAATTGTCTACTATTGAATCAACACATAATCGGAAGAAACTATCTGTGAGTAGTGATTGTCATGTGACAAAAATTTATAAATTTCAGTAAAACTTTGTGAAATCTGATTGTAAATTTTGTTCGGATATCGAAGGTCGAAACTATGCGAACAACCATAACTCATTTATTTTATACAGAGACTTTAATCTTTCAAAGTTGAAAATTACTTAACACGTTAGCTGCCAACTACGAGGATACTCGTAGTTGATAAACTGAGTTTCCTTGCCAGCTACTAGATAACTCGTTATTGATATATGCATTGTTTAGGTGTTTGGTACACAGAAAGGGACTAAATAATACACTTGGCGTACTGAAATGAATCATTTATTTTTTCAAAACCTAGATACAATAACTAAATGTTTACAGCAGAAAAAAGTATCTTTTCACGATATGTTTTGGAGAATACTATGAATAAGTTATTTGCTTTACATTATGTTGAAATTTTGGGTATATTGAAACAAAATTATGTACAAGTTTTAAAACAATTTTCCACGCAAAGTTCTGGGTTTTGTTTTTTGTTTTTCACATACCCGGAAAAAATATCTTGTTTCCCGCCTTCTGTCTAGTACAAACTCTACATGGCTTGGTATGTCGGGCCTTCTCCGTTGGTGGAAGTGCTTCTAAATAGTGGAAATTGTGAAATTTTGGCTTTCTCCTTACAAGAAAGGTCATTTCCCGTCCGATCAAACATTCTACAAATTTTTAACGAAATTTCAAGAGGTCATTTTATTTCTTTTGATTTCAGAATTTAAAAGATAGGCATTATGAATGTATATTTCAAATAGATGGACAATTTTTTATTTTTTTGGGCCAACGCACCGTTTTTTCTAATTGCTAAATAGTAGCTTAGCATTTGGTATGATAAATAAATTCCAGACATTTTTTCATTATTCTCTTATGGATTTATTTGATATTTTGCCATTTCGATTAGTGACATCAACCATTTCCACACGGTGCATGTTTGATATAGTAAACACGTCACGCTTATCTTTCAATTTACAAACAACTGCCGCTCCTCTTCTATTCCAAAAAATGTCACCTTTCTTCAGTTTTTTTTGATAGTATATTTTGGGTTTTCTTTCCTATTCGCCCGTAATGTACCACACAAGTTTTGTGGCGTGTCAAGTGATCTGCCTAAGAAACGACTTATAAAAATTGCCTATGTACGGTTTATAACCCTTGTCTAAATAGTTATCCAACAAATGTAGAACTACCCCAGTTGCGTGACCAATCTCTTTGTCAATATTTACAGATTTTTCGCAATAATGCGTACTTTTAATAAAATACCATTTGATTCGCACAATTCGTATAACTTGATACCGTACTTGTCTTTCTTATTTTTGATATACTGGCGAAAGAATAGCCTTCCTCGCAATATCATAGACTCGTCAATGCAGAGATTTTGATTTGGTACATAGTTGTCCTTCACAACTTTATTGCAGGGGTTCAATACAAGTCTAATTTCGTACAATTTATCATCTGTTTCAACAGTGTTGTCTACAAAATGCAGAAATCGTAGAATCAATTGAAACCTGTTCAGACTCGCGAAAGAACGCCAGAATGGAAAATAGTAGAACTCGCTTGTATTCCAATAATGCTGTATAGTTGGAAGATTACATGGACCCAATTGCAACAATCCAAGAAACACTTTCATTTCTGCTACAATCTTCGGAAAAAACAAGGTTGCTAACTTTTCCATAGTGATGTAATCAATTTTCAAACCTAGGTTTTGGTTGAAACCAAAATAAGGCGGATCATTTTCTATATTAGTCCAGTCATAATTGTTTTGTACTGCCCCGTCATCGTAATTATGTACTAGTTCGTCAGTAGTATTATCGGAAATTGATTCACCAGATTCACTACCAAGAATAAAATCAGATTTTCCATTCTGAATCACTCAAATTTGAGTAGTATTCTATTTCTTTTTCAGTATCATCTTTTTAGACATTTTGTTGATTTATTCAATTGTGAAATGTTGAAAACTGACTGATCAAATGTGATGACACGTATAAAACCGAAAGCAACGTATCTCACACTCTGCAGTTTTGAGTGCAGGTGTAGAACAAGTAACTATTGCGCATGCGGGTGACTGTTGTGTGCGCGCGCAGGGAACCAAAATATTATATGTTAACTACGAGTATACTTGCGTACACTTGTTTTTTGCTAAAAGTAATGTTATATCTATATTTAAATAATAAAACTGCAGAAAACAAATTTAAAAGCATAATATCGGAGATATGACTTTGGCATCTGTTCACAGATGCTAATCTCACCTTTTCGCAGCGAACGCGTTAATTCTAAAATCCAAATCTCGCGTCATTCCAGAGAGGGGTAGGGGTGGAATTCCGGAAAAACTCCTCACATTTCTGGACCCCCCCCCCACCCTACCTTTTGTACGGCCATGATAATTTGTTCAGTTTTCCTTCTACCGACGTCACTAATATAGCTCGATGTATTAGTTTGTATCAAAGTTATTACTAGATACTATTTTTAATATGTTACGGAGGTGTTAACTATCTCTTATTCTCTTTTTGATATTGTATAATTACAAATTCTTTTGTTTTAAGAAAACGAGTCACGGTTGCACCATGGAAAATGTGCAGAAACCAGAGAAATTATTTGTGGGGGAAAAAAATTCGCCATTTCAGCACTTCACTACAAAAAACTCTAATACAAATGGAGAATTCAGAACGTGAGTTACATGCTTAGTTTCTTATACAGAGCAATAACTTAAAACTTCAGATTAGTAAAATGATTATTGTAAAATGTTTGCTAAAATTAAGAAAATGTCAATTTAGTAAAAACTCTTCTTGTTTGGCTATAGTATTACTTCTGGCTGAGTGACCCAAGAGTGGTGAATCATTGTCAAAATCTCGAGTAAAGAAATTGGTAAATCATACTTTTGGTTAAGACATTGTTTCCATATACTAGACATTTTTATTATAAATCTACAGCTCATTTGTGTTCTGATAAAATATCACAAAATATGATTTAACATCCATTTTTAAAGCTACCCCTCACACAGAACAATGTCTATGAAACATCTTGGCCATCTCTTATCCAACATAACTCGATTTATTAGTGTCTGTCAAAGTTATTACTAGATACTATTTTTGTTACGGAGTGCTATCGATCTCTCTTGTGATTCTTTCCTTATTACTGTCTAATTATAATTTCTTTTTGTTTTCAGAAAACCAATGTCACGGTTGCCATCATGGAAAATGTACAGCAACCAGAGAAATCTTTTGGATGAAACTATTTCTTCATTTCAACACTTCACTACAAAATACTCGAAAACAAATGAAAAATTCAGAACGTCAGTCTGACCTCTCTTTTTATACAAAGCAATAACTTAAAACTTCCGTTTACTTAAATATCTACCAATACAATTATTGTAATGAAAACATCTGCTAAAATTCAGAAAATGTGCCCCTTATTAAAATCCACCTTGTTTGGCTCTGGTGTTACTTTAAGGTTTCTAACAGTGAGAAAGCAGCATTTTCGTTATTAATACTACATATCTGAACTACAGATCACTAAGTAAAATATTAGTTGAGTCTCCAAATTTTCTCCAATGCCTTCAAATGTATTTGAGCTTGAGGACATAAAAGGCTTTTTTATATGAAACAAATGAGTTCGTTAACATAGTTTAAAGTTGTGAGAGCTGAATAAGATCTGGTCGGTTTCCCCAATTTTCTACTGCAGTGATAAATGAATCTTTGACAATCGTTGACCAAATTAGATTGATTCCTCCAGTTGTCCTTTCTTTCAATTGTAGACTATTTTGAAAGATTCTCGTGGGTACTTCAGGACGGCTTCTGCCCAGCCAGTCGTTCTGCTGGTGGAATTAATGTTGATCTTGGAGAACCGCAGAACATGTTGCTTGAGGCCGGTCATGTGGTTCTGATCCGCTGCGACTTGAATGGGTATGCAGTACCCATGTTGATATTGTCTGTGAATTTTTGCTCGCAAGCAACGTTCTAGATCATAGGTTCCCAACCTTTTTTGACCCACCGCCCCTTTTCGAAAAAAAAATTACTCACTGCCCCCCTGTTTGAAAAAAAAAACAGCACCGACGTCTTTTGTTGTTGTAATCAACATTGTGTAATCCATAGCGCTTCAATTTAATTGGCTTGTTGCCCACTTCTTCAAACAGTGATTTGATGGCACCCCTCTTAGGTGAATTGGACTATATTAAATATTTAAAAACAAGGACAGAATTTTTTAAATTTCTTTGTTAAAGAATATTAACATTATTGGTGCCTTGTACAACATTTTATTAAAACATATATTGAAAATTATCCTAAAATTATCAGTGAGAGGTCCGAGCTTGATGTAATGATACTAATTTTTCTACATTTGGTGCTATATTTGTCAGCACGAGTCTTAAATCGCTACGTTCCACTACTGACAATCTGTTTCTTTTCTTTCTTAGTAAATTGCTTACTACACTAAATCCCCTTTCGGCTAAATATGACGGCTGGAATGCAATCTTCTACTTCTCGTGTCGATGACAGCATCAAATAAGTGGTGGTTTTTCTGCCAATGTGATGGCTTTGTCACTATCTGATTGGAGGTCAAATTGAGATACATTTATTCCAAGTTGTGGACAGAAAATGTACCATGGTCTCTCTCTCGCCGCACGGACACGTGGTATCTGGCTGTTCTCCCAGGTATCCCCAAGTGACAAGTGTATATTTGCAGTGGCTAACTCCAACTCGAAGCCTGTTTAGCGACTTCCATATGGGCCATGGTTGTTCAGACCCAGGTGGTAGACCCTCTTTTGGCTTGATCCACTCAAACCCTTGTTGTAATCTCTTCTCCCAAGCCAGTATTCTTTCATTGCTTGGAGCTCCAGTTGGTGGCTTTGAAGTTCGCATGAAGCTTGAACGGGACTGTAGTCTCGATGGCGCTGGTATATAGCCATGTAGGGGGTGTCGGACGTCTTCATTCGCTTTAAGCCTTGCCACGCTGGTGGCAACTTCCCGGCGTATATCTCCAGGGGCGATGCCAGCTAGTATCCCCACTCACAGGCGATGGTCTGAGGCAACCTATGATGACCCGGCATGTTCTGTGGAGCGCAACGTCTACTGTCTTAGCATGGCTGGATTTTTGCCACACAGGACAAGCATACTTTGCTGTGTAGTAGCATAATGCTAAGGCAGAGGTGTGGATGACGCTTTGGTTAGCTCCCCAGCTAGATCCGGTCAACTTGTTTAGAATGTTGTTGTGTGCTGATACTTTCATCTTGACCTTGCGACAGTGGCTTTTAAAAGTGAGACCTCTATCAAGAGTTACACCCATGTATTTTGGATTTTCAGGGAATGTAATAAAAACTTTTTTCTTGCAACCCACAAAGCCGGATATAAATCTGGAATGTGCCTCTGTAGCCAAAATTCTTGATACCCATTTTTTAATTGTTTACAGACCTCAAATCCGCCTACGATAAAGTTTTACCGCCGATCCTGGGCAAAAAACTAATGGAGAACGGTGTGCCTGGTCCCTTCACAGCCAGGCTGGTATCTATGATAACGAATAGATGGCTAGTAGCCCAGTGGAAAACCATCAGCTTGGGACCAAGAAAATGTAGTCAAGGTGTACCCCAGGGATCAGTCTTGTCTCCATTGCTTTTTAATATCTATACAGCTGACCTACACAAGATAATGCCACAGTCGGTCATAATCCTACAATACGCCGATGACATTTGCATTTATACAGTGGGCACAAGCATTGAA
The DNA here is from genome assembly GCA_031002005.1 of Vandiemenella viatica. NCBI lineage: Eukaryota > Metazoa > Arthropoda > Insecta > Orthoptera > Morabidae > Vandiemenella > Vandiemenella viatica. Next base: position 101,058,078 of record CM061914.1, read on the forward strand.
AGTTGTCAGAAAATATTAAATGAAGCGATGCTAAGACTCATACAGTGGTTGTTTGCAAATGGACAAGAAATAGCAATCAACAAAAGTTCAGTATGTATATTTACTCGCCATAGAATACCTCGAATAACCAGCATGACACTTGGACCTTACAATCTTCCAGTAAAGAACAGCGTGAAATATCTTGGACTAATAATAGACAATAAACTTAAATGGGGTCAACACGTTACACAAATAGAGAAGAAAGTTTGTTCAGCCAATAACCTGATTCAAGCGGTAACAGGATTCAAGCGGTAACAGGATTAAAGTGGGGAGCTAGCCCACCAATTGCACTGATGCTGTACAAATCCTTAGTTAGGCCACATTTTGATTATGGGTGCATCTGTTATAGATCGGCTGCAGAGCGTACATTAGCCAGGTTAGACGTTCTGCAATATAGAGTACTACGCACCTGCTTGGGGGCGATGCAATCAACACCCACGAATGCATTATGTGCAGAAGCAAGTGAACCACTACTACATCTACGCAGATCTTACTTATCCGCTAAATTCGTACTGAAACAGGAACAGCTGTCGGGTAATAAACTAGCTAACGCTATCCATAAACTAGCAATAGACTGTCTAACGGAAAAATACTGGAGCCACAAACGACTACCACCTTTGGTCTCGGCTTACCTTGACACCAAAGCACTAAGCGTCAAAGCCTGCAAAAGCAAACAATTATATTGCTATGAATCACCACAATGGCACACAATCGAAGAAGTAACGGTAAATACTCAAGTAAACAAAGAAAATTGTAATAAACAGGTAACTTTGGAAAATCTGAATAAATGGCTTCCGGCCAGGTGTGTATATATATATATATATATACAGACGGGGTCCAGAAACAATTGCGCAGGAAGTGCATTCATCAATCCTGAAAGTATGGAACAGGGCTTGTGCAAATTGCCAAAGGAAACCTCTATCATGACAGCAGAATTAATTGCAATCCTAGAAGCCCTTAAATATGCCATCAATTTACGGGATAATAACATTGTGTTATCTGACTCGCTCTCTGCGCTAACGGCCTTAAAGAACCAGCATTTAAACCAAAGTAATAACCCAGTTATAAATGAAATCATAAAAGTAATCATAGACCTAGAAAACAGAAATAAAGTAATAGTGCTGTCCTGGGTGAAAGGACATGATGGGTGTAGAGGTAACGAATTAGCTGACCAACTGGCAAAGGAAGCAACCGTCACTGGGAATACTACCCATACAACGATACCCATGTCGGATTTAATGGTGACATTAAAAGACAAACTGTACAAAGACTGGGACACAGAATGGAAACATACATCTACCATGAAGGGGAAATACTATGCAAGCCTACACCCGGGAATTGTGAAAAGAACATGGTTCCAAAATGTTCGAAGTCCCAGAACACTATACATTACTATATCTCGATTAAAATTGGGGCATGCACGCTTCAACAAGCATCTATATAGGATCGGCGTGGTTGACGATGCAAACTGTGAGTGTGGTCAGGAAGAAGACGTTAACCACATATTCTTTGGATGCTCACTACGAAAAAATGTATCCGACAACCTTATCATGAAACTAGTACAGCTGGAACAGCAACTACCAACAAATGTTTCAACGCTGTTAGCCACTAACAAATACAAAATTTTCTATGTCATGTACTCTCTCCTACAAAAAATCAAGAGGGAATTATAAAAACAGCGTTGTGAATAATTGTAACAATCTGACCCTACCGCTATGTTCTATAAAAAACCATATCCTTTAAAGCTGCTATCAAAATGTACACAATGCAGGAGGCAATTTGTCACTGTAAGTATATAAGAAACTATGTAACTCATCACAGTAAGGTATCTAATCATGTAAATGGATAATGGCTAAATGGCATGCATGGCTGAAATCTGGACTTATAAAACAGCGGTGCTGATAACTATAACGGACTTCCCCATTACTATGTTTTATGTTTTGTTAAAATTGTAATGTATATATTGTACCCTGTAAAACGGTAATTTAAATGTACATAATGTAGTAGGCAATTTGTCATTCTAAGTATATAAGGAACCATGTAACTGACCACTGTAATGTATTCAATCATGTTCATGGGTATGGACTAAGTGGCCGGCACGGCCCAAATATGGACTTACAAAACAGCGGTGTTGAAAACTGTAACAGACTAATCCCACCATTACGCCTTATAAAAACCTTAATGTATATTTTGTACCTTGTAGACCTGATATTTAAATGTATATAAAGTAGTAAGCAATTTTCATCCTAAATACCTAAGGAACTATGTAACGGAGGACAGGAATGTATCTAATCATGTAAATGGATAATGGATAATGGCTAAATGGCCTGCACGGCTGAAGGCCAAATAAAAAAAAAAAAAAGTATATGTTGTAAACGGTATGATGGTTTGTTCAGTTTGCAATTAAAGCCCATTTATTATTGATGAACGTAAATTCGACACCCCTCTCGATTTAAGGAACACCTACCTTTTACAGAGAGGCTAACCATACTAGAAATATTATTCCCGTTTAAACTATGAATGCATACACTTGTTTATTTCATTGTGACAACATTTCCATATTCACGTTCAGTACAAAGTAAAGCAAACTTACATTAACTGAGAGTTAAAGTACTTCCCGAAGCTGCTATTTCGCTAACAAGATACGCGCTTCCGAATATGGTAACCACATGCACTGCAGAAACTGTTCACCATCGACAGAAGAGACTATCACCGAACCCGTGGACCCATTCAGTTAACCTGACAGTGTTGCTGGTTTTCTGGATCACAGTATTTTCTTAAATTTGAATTTCATACAACTTCATGTCAACCATAGGTATTATTACCCTTTGTAAAAATCTCTAAATGTCAAAAATGATGATGATAATAATAATAATAGGAATAGTAGCAGTGATCAGTACAGAATCGAGTGCAGTTAGCACATGATACAAAAATTAAATAAAAGATTAAAACATAGTTGAAATTTCACAACACATTGCTCACGTAATATCGATCAGTAAAAAGAATAATAAGCAAATAATAATAATAATGAATATGTACTAACTTCTGTGGCAGATAGATATTCCAAACTAATTAATCTTCAGTAAGAACGTCCACGTAAGCTGTAGATACTGCACAGGTTCGCAGTCGCTCCGTCAGAAGGCACTACCGAACAATCGAACACTGACCAGTGTAAACGTATAAGCATTGATGATCGATCCGGAACATAAACATACTAATAATGGTGATCCCTGTGGTGCACAGCGCTTGCTGCGACTCATTCATCAACCATTGAAGCAGGTGTTAGGAACAAAGATTTAATGTACTAATACCAACTTTTAATCCCCACTGATCTTGCTTAAAGGACATTTGGAATTACTTGCTGAAACATTTGTTCAAAGTTTTTTGTTATTAATTAATCTTATTGGCAAGTCCTTGCCTGTGTTGGCTAGGGGGCCCCCCAAATTTGCCTTTGTTCACAAACGCCCCCCTTCGAGCTCCCTAACGCCCACTGGGGGGCGGTACGGTCAACGTTGGGAACCACTGTTCTAGATTGTACCGGTCTGCTGCCGCAAAAAAAACCAAAAAAAAAAAACCATATGTTAGCTTAGATAACTGTTAGGGGTCTGTCGATGTATGCGTAACCAAACAATACCTGCATCGCTTCCGAATAGATGTCCGATAACACGACCGGAGTGCGCCATCATGGAGCGGCTGAACCTGGCGGCAAAGACTGGACTACGAGCAGTCAGCATTGCCCGGTGAGCCTTCAGCTCTTAGTTGTCAGAACATATCAGCGTCATGTCGGAATGGTTACATATCAATCGTCAACCCTATATCTTCTGCAAAACTAGATGGCGGCAAATTCACAATTTGTGTAGTCACATTCCCTAGTGAGCTTTTTATCCTACAGAGCACGGTCAAAGAGCAGTCACCGTCGATTAAATCTGTTAGGTCCTCTCCTACAAATCTCCAACTGCAATTACCACGTTGTACGATTTGTTTCACGTTTAAATTTACCTTTTCCAGAAAGAACCTGCAAACTTGGCATAACCAGAGTATTCTTCTCATTTCCGACTGAAGCAAAATTTGCAAGTTAAAATACTGTTCTGTAATGTTCATGTCCTGGGAGAGATACAGTGTAAGTCAGCCATGCTCGGACGTTGCGGCGAAATCACACACACACACACACACACACACACACACACACACACACACACACACACACACATATATATATATATGCGATGGGACCAGAACTGAAACTACCTGCGCCAAAAGACTGGAAGAAGTGTTCATTGGCGGCAATAGAGTTGAGAGATTGATGCAGTGTAAAGAAAATTTGAAGTAGTGTGGGGACTATGCCGACAGATGACGTCCCGTTAATTTAGAAAGTTGCGAACAAAAAGTGTCGGACGCGCTTTCTGTGGGAAATGCGAATCGCGGAACGCCTTCTGGTGGCCCAGTGAACCAAAGATTTTAGTTAATACTGTTAAACCAAGAAACAAAGCCAGTGCAGTGCTGTTTTTCGACGGAGGCGAGGGAAGTCTTCACTTTTGAATGTAGATTCAGCCAAGACAGGTGACCTCGTGGTACAACTGGCTGGAAAGAGTCCGTCAGACCTAGTGTTGTAAAAAAAAAAAAAAAATATGGAAAAAATCACGTATAGGAATTGAATTGGATGTTCAGTCTGTTAGAAGCTCTAAAGATTGGTTGCAATACATAACAAAGGAAGATGAAAACTGTTTAACAAATATTAATGAATCTAGGTTGAGCTTCTATTGTCAATTGTGTAAATTTGCTAAAAGGTGTAGTAGTAGTACTTTGGATTATAGTCATCCATTTGTAATTAAAAATTGGGCTAAACATAAAGTTATAGAACAGTTTCTTTATCAATATAGGTTAGAGTCTTCCTAAGTACGAATTGAAGAAATCTTTGTTGCCGTACGAGTGTGGTAGCTGGGCGTATCGTGTGGTAGAGTGGTTTAATAAAACCTACAACACACTGGTAAGAAAGAAGCAATTGTATTTGTGGGGTGAGACTAGTATAGGTAAATCTACTCTTATTGAAAAGTTGATTGATAGAAGTAAGGTATTGATGCCAATTCCTTCAGAATTAGGCTTTGCTGGTTATCAACCGGGTGTTACTCAAGTTATTTTGTTTGAAGAATTTGAGTGGGGTCAGTGGTGGAATTATTTGTATATACTTAAAAGAATTCTTGAAGGACGTAAGGTGTCTGTTAATGTAAAGGGTAAACCACCAATGGAGATTGAACATAGAGGTTTAGTAATTTTTGTTTCTAATGAAATGGAAGTAGGTGATGAATCATTTTTGTCTAGGGTTGATGTTATTCATGCAAACTGTCATATTGTCCATTGTCGACAGGATGGTGTGGTCAAGATAGAGGATGATTCCTCGTCGGAAGGTTTGGAGAATGAAGAGGTCATTATTGTATCTTCGTCGGATGAGAATGAGGGTGAGGCGAGCAATGTTTAAAAAGAAACGTTATAATAATGTCAATAAGAGATTTAAAAAGTTTAAATTAAAAAAGTTTGTAGATATTAGAGAGCCGAATAAAGCTTGTTGTATTTTTAGACATACGTTTGATCATGACATGTATGTCAGCTTTAGTTATGGCAATGGAAAATCAGAAAGTACTTTTAAAAGGTTTCCAAGTTTAACTCCTACTGCTGTTGCTGATTGGTTTAAATTTATTCATTGTTACTACACTAAGGTATTGCCGATGAAATCCGTTATTACTATGTATGGTTTCAGTGTGAGGTATGTTTTGAGTGATGCACCTCCAGAGTTGCACACATCTGAAGACGTTACTGCTTTCGAAAAGCGTATGCGTGCTATTGAAAAGATTTTGGTTAATACACACAGGACATCAATTGGTGATACTATGCAGCAGACTATTGCTGCTAACAAGTATATATCTGTTCGTTATATAAAACCAGGTGTTAACCTTGGAGATTTACTTGTTTATAGTAGTGGTGGTATAAAGTGGAGGAAAGTAACTAGTAAATTGAAGTACAAATTTTATCATTACTTTGAAACCAAGAAGGCTACTGATTGTTCTGCTTTAACTGGAGAAGGTGTTGTTCCCCTTCCGACATTGGAGCAGGATAGTCAAGTTGTAAGGGAACTTTATAAAAATGGATTTAATCATTATGCGGTTGGTTTGAGGTTGGATGGTTTTGAGCCAGATGCCAAAGATATGTCTTATGTTTTGAATAAGTATATAGATTGTAAGATTCATGTTAAGTATTATGTCTATGGTTGTAAAAAATATACAAATAATGCTTGGTGGAATTAAAGAGTTGTTTATGAAAACTTGTTTTTATTTATTACAGAAACCTATCCTCTGATCGGACATATGCGGCGGGTGACGTCCCGCCGCCTGCATGTTATTTATTTAACGGTGTGATCCACTTAGGTTGCGGAACAAGGGACACTGTCATTCTTGGTGCTCCAGAAATTATTTTATAAGCTAATATATCTCTTTAACTTGTACAAACCACATAACTCTTCAAATTAACACTACACTACAATACAGTAATAAACATTAGTATCATTAGCTGTGAAACGTATTTTTTCATTCGTACTATTCGTTTATTATTTACAACATTGTAATTGATTTTTCTGTTGTAAGATTTAGAAATAAACTTTTTTGAATGATACAGATATTTCCTGCAGTAGGAGTAATGTTATTTAGCGATGTAATTAAGGTTTATATTAATCGTCAATAAGAATTAAATAAACTACGTGAAATAATACTTTAAGTGTTACATTGTTCTGTAAATTTTCTTGATTTACATGTAGTTAGTGGGAAAAATTAAGCTGCTGAATGCACTCTTGACATAGGAGGAAAAATATTCATTTTTTTTTTTTTTTTCTTCCTCTTGCCAATTCATTCTCATTACTAATATAAGTATCCATCTCCTTACAGTGTAAATTATTTTACGACGTGTGTACTACTGTAGTTTTAAATATGAACAAGTACTTTTTTTAAGATTCATTCCCTTCTGGGTGAGGCCCAGCGGGGCGGGCTGTTGTAGGGCCACATATCGGCCCTTTCAGCCGGAGGCTTACCAGATGCTCCCATCTTTGTATTTTAACATTCAAATATTATTTATAAATTTTAATTGGTAACATACAGAACAATTATATAGATAAATATGGTATAAATTTTGTAGGAAAACGTATAGAACATTCACATTTCATAGATACTAAACGACCCGTTCAAAAATTTCGCTAATAAAATACAATGAAATAGTGAGGCAGAATGCTTGTAATATAATAAATTCCAAAAAATTCTTTCCCTATCAATTTTAATTATCAAGGGAGATAAACGTCTTGAAACATAAAAACTCATTTTAGAAATGCTGATATTTTTGCCCTTTAAGAGTTAAATTCAAAAAATTGCATTCTTAAAACAGGTGACCATAGCGGAGATCTTAATCTTTAGAATGATACCTCAATTATCTGTCTCGGTTATATATCAATGGAGATAAATGTCTCATGACACTATAATGCGTTGAAGAACCATTGATACTTTTTCATTTTTAAGGGTTCAATTAAAAAAAATCTTTCTTGGTATGTCACCAAAACATAATCCTACTTCATTTATTGATTTCGCTTATTTATCCAAGAAGATAAATGGCTCGAGAGACAAAGAACGCCTTTTAGAAATGACATTTTTGCCCTTTAAGGGTCGAATTATGAAAAATTAATTGCTTCAAATATATTACCACGGCAGGGAGATTATTCTTTAATATGATGCCAAATTTATCTCTATATGTTAGATATGAAGAGATAAAGGACTTGTGACACAAAAACTCGTTGCAGAAATATTAATACTTTTGCCCTTTAAGGGTCGAATTTCGAAAAATTCCTGTCTTAATATATGATGTCACCAGAGCGGAGATCTTTAAAATGATACTGCATTAAACGATATCAGATGGGTATCCAGGGAGATAAATAACTAGTAACACAAAAACAGCATTTTTGAGGTATTGATATTTTTGCTCTTTAAGGGTCTAATTCTGAAAATATCGTTTCTTAAAATGTGTGACCAAGATGGAGACCATAAGCTATAATATGTCACCTCATTCATTGATTTCTGTTGGGTATGAAGAGAGATAATGGCTTGTGACAAAAATACACCTTATAGAAATAATATATATGACTAGACGACTTGTGCGAAAATTTCGCGTATAAAATGCGATGAATAGTGAGGTAGAATACTTGTAATACAATGAAAAGTAGAACCATACTTTCGTAGCAAATATCTATTTTTAGTGTAATAGGTATGCATCAAAATACTTACAACATATTGCGAAACGGTTAGGAAAATTTAAAACTCACTGTATTTACGACAAACTGTCACTGACCATAACAGAATACAACCAACCTGAACAATATATCAACATCTATGTAATATTTGTTGCTGTGCGAATAAAATGTTTACATTGGAATTTTATAGCAAAACGAAAGTGTTTCCATAACAGAAAAAAATTTCTGAAAAGTTACTTATTGAATAAAAAATAAGTTTGACAACTCTATGGAGTAACTACACTCTACACAGTAATAAATGAAAGCTGAGGTGTACTTAAGCACAGCTATTTATTATGCAAGAGGTTGCATACACAATAACAGAACACGCGGTAGCGCGACACAGATAAAAAGAACAAGTTCATACGCGGCACGTGGCTAGCAGCCGACTGGCTCCAAGTAGTACGGTTGTCTCCCACCTGGTCTAGTTGGCGCTCCCGTCGGCTCGATCAGGGCGCCGGCTGTTGGCAAAGAGATGAACCATGGCGTGGTCGATTGCAACGCCGACTGGTGGCGAAGATTTGTACTTTAGGCTGGGCAAGGCTCCGCCACAACCACTCTCCCCCCAGTGACTTACTCAGGGAGAGTAAGGAACGAGACTCGCTTCTTGCCACCGGTGCTGGTGTCTGCACGGGAACCCCTCGCGTAGGTTCTCATGGGTCGGTCCATTGATGTAGATGTGTGCGTCAGTGCTGGTGGATGTTCTGCCCGGGGGGCGTCGGTCTGGTCGTGGTCTGTTTTGGCGATGAAGGCAGGCTTCAAGCATGTCCACTGAGACTGCCTTGTCCTCCCCGTTGATTTTAATCACGAACACTCTGTCACTGATGCGCCTAACGACCTCATGCGGCCCTGTGTAAGGTGGTTCAAGAGGCTTCTTCACAGAGTCTACACGTTTGAAGACGTGGGTACAGGTGTATAGGTTTTTCAGTAGAAACAGGCGAGCCTTGGTGTGGTGAGCCGTTGGTGTGGGCCTGGCGGCGCGGATGTGCTCTCGAAACTTCTCCAGGAAGAACTGTGGATCAGCTGGAGTGTCTTCAGAGATGAAGAATTCGCCAGGCAGTCGAAGCGGCGTCCCAAAGAGCAGTTCAGCTGGAGAGGCCTTCAGATCCTCCTTGTAGGCGGTGCGTAGGCCGAGGAGAATGGTTGGCAGTAGGTCTGGCCAACGTAGGTGAGTATTGCACATCAAAGCGGCCTTTAACGAACGGTGCCAGCGTTCGACGAGTCCATTGGACTGCGGATGGTACGGCGTGGTGCGAATTCGCTGAGCTCCTATCAGGCGCGATAGTGCGGTGAAGAGAGCTGACTCAAATTGTGGACCTTGATCCGTGGAGATCGTAAGTGGAGTGCCGAATAGACAGATCCATTGTGTATAGAAGGCTGAGGCAACTGTATCAGCCAGTATGTTGCTGAGCGGGATGGCCATTGGCCATCTGGTGAAACGGTCAATAATGGTAAGGCAGTACCGGAAACTTGCGACCTGCGGCAGCTCGATGAGGTCCAGGTGGATGTGGTCGAACCGGTTATTGGGAACAGCAATGTTGAGTGGTGTCAGTCGGTTGTGACGGTGAATTTTAGCTCGCTGACACGGTATGCATCTTCGAGTCCATAGGAGTGCATCCCGTCTGATACCTGGCCACACGTAGCGTTCCTTCAGCATCCGGGCGGTGACTCTGCCACTAGGATGCGAAAGCCCATGAACGGCGTCGAATGCCCGTCGCCTGAGATTCTGTGGGATGTAGGGCCTCACTCGATTTTCCAGAACGTTGCAAATTATATCGAGGCCGTCAATACGTAGAGACTGCAAGTTGAGTAGTGTTGATTCCCGGAGTGTTGGCAGCTCTTCATCGGCCATCTGCGCCTGGTGGATCTCCTCGTGGCTGATCGTCGTTGGCATGGAGATGGAGTTTATGCGGGAGAGTGCATCGGCCACGACATTGTCTTCACCCCGTGTGTGGACAATCTCAGTGGTGAACTGTGAGATATAGTCCAGGTGGCGTAACTGGCGTGGAGATGCCTTCTCCGGTCGCTGCGAAAAGGCATACGTGATGGGTTTATGGTCTGTCTGGATGACGAAGTGTCGGCCCTCAAGAATGTGCTGAAAGAAACGAATGGCCGCATAGATTGCGAGAAGCTCTCGGTCGTATGTGCTGTAACGGGTTTCGGCTGGGATGAGCTTCCGTGAGAAAAACCCCAGTGGTCTCCAGGTCCCATCCTGAAGCTGTTCAAGAACGGCTCCGATGGCCGTGTCGGATGCATCAGTCCTCAGACAAAGGCTCGCTGACGGCGAGAGGAAAGTCGTTTGTACAGCGTGGGCAACACCACGTTTGCAGGCAGCAAACGCTTGCTCAGTAGCGGGAGTCCAAGGAACTGGGCGTTTGTCGTTTCGTTTAGAGTCTTTCAGCAGGTCGTTAAGTGGGGCCTGCATCTGTGCAGCGCCAGGGATGCACCTCCTGTAGTAGTTGACCATTCCCAGGAACCGACGGAGATCGGAGATGGTCTGAGGTTGCGCATACGACGCGATGGCTTGGACTCTCTCCGCCGGGGGTTTGTAACCGGAAGCGTTGACTGTGTATCCCAGGTAGATGACCTCTGACTTCCCGAACTGGCACTTCTTCTGATTGATTGTTAGTCTGTTTGCACGAAGGATGTCGAACACCGTGGTGAGGTGCTTTAAGTGCTCCTCGTGTGATTTGGAGAAAATGATCAAGTCATCGATGAAACAGCCAACAAAGTCCAGACCTCGAAGCAGATTGTCCATGTGGCGTTGAAAGGTCTGTGTAGCATTGCGTAGCCCGGGCGGCATGCCGACGAACTCAAAAAGTCCGAAGGGCGTCGTCACTGCGGTCTTTGGAATGTCTGACTTGGCAACCGGAATCTGGTGGTAGGCACGGACCAAGTCGATTGTGGAGAACACTGAGCAGCCATGGAGACGCTGAAGGATGCTGTCTCCGTGAGGGACAGGATAACGGTCAGGAACAGTGATCCCGTTCAGCCGCCTGTAGTCGCCGGTAGTTCGCCAACCACCGAGTTTCTTCGGAACCATGTGAATCGGGCTGGCCCACTGACTGTTTGAGGGTCGTATCACGCCGTGATGCAGCAGCAGGTCGAAATCCTCCTTGGCGGCCTTCAATTTCTCGCCAGTAAGTCGGCGAGGGCGATCAAAGACAGGAGGGCCAGTGGTCTCAATGTGGTGAACCACAACATTGTCAGACTGGGTGACAGGAACAGTGTTAGGCCTCGTGATGTCTATGTAGCGTGTGAGCAGGTCGGCATAGATCTTGTCCTGGTCACCCATACAGGCGTTCTGGTTGATGGTTGAGACTGTGTGGATGGTGGCTTCACAGAGTTGGCCCGTGGTCGTCAGAGATGTAAGAGGATCGATGAGGCATCTCCCCTTCAGGTCCAGGAGCAGAGAGTGGTGAACTAGGAAATCCGCTCCAATGATGGCTGCCTTGACATCTGCAATAATGAAGGACCATTTGAATGCTCGGCGTAAGTTAAGATCCAGCGCCAGGAGTTTTTGTCCATAGGTGTGAATGACGGTTCCGTTGGCGGCGTACAGCTGGAAGTCATCCTTCTTGCAACATCCGGAAATGGAGGCCTTAGGTACCAGTGAAACAACCGAGCCAGAGTCGACCAAGAACCTCATGTTCGTTGTACGGTCGTAGAGGTGCAATCGGTATTCCTTGGTGAGGCGGGCGTTTGTGGTGCTGTCGCCGGCCGCCTGAACGATCGACAGCGCCTCTAGTTTTCCGACGGCTGTCTGGATGCGTAAGAGCAGGGCGGCTCGCAGCTCCTAGCGTCTTCTCCAAAGCGGCGGTGATAGAAACAGACTGTGGCCCTTGATGGGGATCGTCTGCGGTAGCGAGAGCTGCTGCGAACACTGCTAGGCTCACGTGCGCGGCCACGTTCATTGAAGCTGCTGATGAGCGTGGCGTTGATCTTGCACAGCTCAGCCACGGCCAGCTTCAAGTTGGAGATTTCTTCTGTGAGCGATACGAGCGGATCGGCAGGCAGGCGGTCCGGAGATCGTGACTTGGAACGCGTGTAGCCAGCGGCCATAACGGTTGGAGGAGACTGCATCTCATGTAGCTCGTCCGCGATCTTCGCCTGTTCGTCAAGGGAGATGCCTTTCACCAGCTTCAAACAGCGTTGGATTGACGGAGGCAGCAAGGCAAGCCAGCGAACCCTGATGACGTCCGGAGTTGCTCTGCCGCCGGCCAGGGTAGTCATTTGCCTGAGGAGCTGTGTTGGTTTTTTGTCGCCGAGCTCCAACTCGGTGAGGGCCTTGTGAAGTTGGCGGTCGGCTGAATCTGTCAGCCGGCTGATAATCTCGGTTTTTAGGCGATCATATCTGTTCTCCTTAGGCGGATTAGACAGCAGGTCTGCTACCTCCATCATGATTTCAGAGTCAAGTTCGCCAACAAGAAGATTATACCTCGCAGCGTCGGAAGTAATGCGGTGTGTGTAAAACTGGGCCTCAACTTGAATAAACCACATATGCGGGCAATGTTTCCAGAACGGCGGCAACTTCATAGCGCCGGCAGACATCACAGTCGGGGCAGCGTCCGTTAGCTGAGGCGGTGTGGGCTTGTCATTGTTGTCCGTTTCAAACAAAGAATCTGTGTTTGCATTCATGATGGTTTCTGGAGCGCGTGTTTCGAGTGATTTCCTCGTCGGAGAACGCTTATGCAAAGCACTTAAAACTTCACACACACAGTTTAACACTGAGTACAGAATTCGATGTAGTCACGCATAAGCTGAAGTATGAAGCATGTGTTCTATGCTACAACGAAGCACGCACAAATCACGTCGGGGTCACCAGTTATGGAGTAACTACACTCTACACAGTAATAAATGAAAGCTGAGGTGTACTTAAGCACAGCTATTTATTATGCAAGAGGTTGCATACACAATAACAGAACACGCGGTAGCGCGACACAGATAAAAAGAACAAGTTCATACGCGGCACGTGGCTAGCAGCCGACTGGCTCCAAGTAGTACGGTTGTCTCCCACCTGGTCTAGTTGGCGCTCCCGTCGGCTCGATCAGGGCGCCGGCTGTTGGCAAAGAGATGAACCATGGCGTGGTCGATTGCAACGCCGACTGGTGGCGAAGATTTGTACTTTAGGCTGGGCAAGGCTCCGCCACAACTCTGTGACTACTGCTGCAATCTAGGGACTTGGCTCTGAACTTTCTCGTACGCGTTACCACTTTAAGCACCAAATTCCGAAAAATTCTGTCTTAATTTATGATTTTCCTTATTGCAGACCTTAACCTTTAAAACGATATGATATTTATCGATTTCTGCTAGGTATTGAAGTTAAATGGCTTGTTAAAAAAAAAAAAAAAACAACACGCTGTGGAAATAATATTGATACTTTTGTCCGTTAAGGGTCGAATTCCAAAAAAATTACTTTTATAAAATATAGTGTGACCAAGCAGCCACCTTGGTCTTTAAAATGATACCTCATTTACCGATTTCGGTTAGTTATCAAGTGAGGTAAAACATAAGTTTTAGAAATGATATTTTTGCAACTTAAGGGTTGAATTTGGAGAAAGTTTTTTCTTAAGATATGATGTGACCAAAGTGGATAATTTAATATTTAAAATGATACCTCATTTATTAATTTCGGTTAAGTATCAAGGGAAATAAATAGCTCGGGACAGAAAAAAGCGTTGTAGAAATATTAACGCTTTTGCCCTCTAAGGGTAGAATTTTGAAAAATTTCTTTCTTAAAATGTGGTTTAAGGGAACTGAAGACCTTACGAAGACCACTATCATTAAAATGATACTTTGTTTGACAATTTTGTTTAGTTATCAAGGGAGATAAATGACTCGAGACCCAATAAACGCATTTTAGAAATACTGATATTTATGCCCTTTATGGGTAGAAATCATAAAAATTCCTTTCTTAAAATATAATGTAACCATGACGGACACCTTAATCTTTACTGTGACACCTCATTTATCTATATCGGTTAGATATCAAGGGAGGTAAATGGCTCGTGACACAAAAATCCTTTGTAGAAACATTTATACTTTTTCCCTTTAAGGGTCGAATTCCAAAAAACTTCTTTCTTAAAATATGATGTAACCAAAGCTGAGACATTACTCCTCATAAACTTAATTGATTTAGATATCCAAGGAGATAAATGGCTCGAGGCACAAAAAATGCATTTTAGAAAAATTGTCATTTTTGCCCTTTAAGGGTTTAATTACGAAAAATTTCTTTCTTAAAATGTAATGTTACCGCGTCGGAGACCTTAGTCTTTAATATGATACCTCATTTATCTGTATGGGTTATATATGAAGTGAGATAAATGGCTCGTGACACAAAAACGCATTGCTAAAATATTGATACTTTTGCCCTTTAAGGGTCGAATTCCGAAATTTTTTTGTCTTAGTATATGACTTCACTAAAGCGGAGATCTTAATATTTAAAATGATACTTTATTAAACGATTTCTGATAGGTATCCAGGAAGATAAATGACTCGTAACACAGAAAACAGCATTTTAGGCATATTGACATTTTTAAGGGTGGAATTCCGAAAACTTCCTTTCTTAAAATATTATGTGACCAAAGGGGAGAACATAAGCTTAAAATCACACCTCATTCATTAATTTCGGTTAAGTCTGAACGAAGATACAGGCTTGTGACAAAAAATTAGGCCTACCTTATAGAAATAATATATTTGATGATGATTATGATTTTTTCTTTTTTTTTTTGCTGTCGTCAGTCTTTTGACTGGTTTGATGCAATCCCTTCCTATCCTGTGCTAACCTCTTCATTTCTACATACCCCTTACAACCCACGTCCTCAATTATCTGCTTCATACATTCTAATCTGTCTTCCTCTACAGTTCTTACCTTCGACTGTTCCCACCAGCAAATTAACCAATCCTGCATGTCTCAAACTATAACCTACCAGCCTGTCTCTTCTTTCTGAAAGCTTCTTCCACAAACTTTTTTTCTCACCCATCATTTTCTAAACTCGTTCATTTTCTACTTTGTCAGTCCACTTAATTTGCAGTATTCTTCTGTAGCACCACACTTCAAATGCTTCAATTTTCTTTGTTTCTGGTATTTCTAAAGTCCATGTTTCACTACCATAAAGTGCTGTGCTCCAAACAAAGAGTTTTAAAAAGTTCTTTCTAATTCCTAGATCAATATTTGAAACTAAAAAGTTTTTCTTTTCATGAAGGCTCTTTTTGCTAGTGCTATTCTGCTTTTAACATCTTTCCTGCTTCGGCAATCGGTTGTAATTTTGCTTCCCAAGTAACAGAACTCACTTACTTCTCCTATTGCATCGGATCCTATTTTTATATTTAATCTACTGTGATTGGTATCATCTCTGCTACATTTAATCACTTGTGTCTTGTTTTGATTTATATTCAATCCAAAATCTTCCTTCAGTATTTTGTTCACGTCATTCAGTAACTTCTCAATATCCTCAGCCCTCTCTGCTAACAAGACTATGTCGTCAGCAAATCGTAGCATACTGATTTTTTCTCCCTGAAAACTTATGCCAAATGGAAATTTTTCTTTTATTTTCTTTATTGCTTCTTCTACATACAAGTTGAATATTAACGGGGATAGACTACAACCTTGTCTCACACCCTTTTTAACTGATGCATGTCTCTCGTGATTCTCTACTGTCATTATAGCCACTTGATTCTTATATATGTCGGACCTGAGTTTGGGGCTAGCTGCTAGAGGGCGCCACAGATGCAGCGGGCAGCGCCGCAGCGACATCTACGAGGGGCTACTAAAAGGCGGCGCACAGCACACGGAGCCCTCTTCCTGCTTGACCACCGAGGCGACATCACTCCGTCATCTGGCACTGTGTATTGCGAGACTGAGTCTAATAAACCGGATCCTTGTATCCGCTGTGTTCTCGTAGTTACTCTCCACTGTCCGAGGGATATCCACAGCCTACCTTCGCTGACGGGCCATCTACCTCTAACTGGGTACTCCATTCAACCCGCCCTATTCCTGATCTTTCCCGGATGGATCCGACATCAGAAGTGGGATCGCCCGCGGACTGGAGAGAGCTGCGGAATGGCATAGCCCAGTGCAGCATCATTTCGAGCCTTGTTGGATGCCAAGCAGCTAAACCCGACGGAAGTCATCGCGGCGATAAAGCCGCCCACATCTGGCAGCGAACTACCATACTCGCGTAAGCAAACTACTGCTTCAAGAGCTGCAATCCGCCACCCACTCCAGGGATCAGCAGTCTTCGCGGGTATCAGGTAGACGCATTTCAAGGAGTTCTCCCCCCCCCCCTCAAGATACGACCAAGTGAAAAGCGCCACCACAACGCTGAACATTAGTCAGCAAAGGTAACCCAGCACCGACGAGGAACACGCAGCCTAAACATCGAGACCACGCTCGCAGGATTTCGCCGATGATAAAATAGCCTTGGCTAATATTGTGGCCAACCTAACCCAATCGCAACAGACAGCATACAACAGGGAAACTACTAGACTTGCCGATTCGAGTACTGCAAGCAACCACACGCCGGAAGAGCAAACAGCAAGGGTCATTATCTTCTCTACCCACCCAGCCACACAATTAGTTTCCTCATCTTTCATCTCTGCACTCCACATATCCGGCACAAAGGTAACACACAGCAATATAACGCACGCATTACTAGTGAGTCTTCACCATCGGGATTCATTTTTCAACAGTAGCTGTTCATGTCGAACTAAAACATCTGATCATTAATAGCGCCTAGAGCGAAACTTTAGCAGGACCCCAATAGGAGCAAAGTCCTTTTTCAAAAAAAAAAAAAAAAAAAAAAACGTTACCCACACGACCCAAGTTGGAACAATGGTTCAACCAATATCTCTTAAAAAGAACACAAACTTTTCAGTCCATGTTTGACCTTGCCATCAAAACAGACGGAGACAACTGGACAGAACGTTTTGGAGAAATACATCTAGCAATAAACGCCACTATTTGCCGCACTACGGGAGCGTCACCACTAGAGTTAATGATCGGAAAAGCAGCCAGACCCCTAGGACCCCTAGCACCGATATCGAACAGCCAATAGACATAAATCAAAGCAGAGAAAGAGCACTCCAAATCACAAAGAAACAAGCAAACTACGACAAAGCCCGCTTCGACAGCACCAAAGCACAGTTCGCAAGACACAAAAAGAGAGATTTTGTCCTACTGCAAAACGAAGAGAGAAACCAAACCAAACTAGATCCAAAATTTCGTAGTTACTCTCCACTGTCCGAGGGATATCCACAGCCTACCTTCGCTGACGAGCCATCTACCTCTAACTGGGTACTCCATTCATGATTCAACCCGCCTATTCCTGATCTTTCCCGGATGGATCCGACATATAGTTTATAGAGTATTATTCTATCTCGATACTTTAGACCTGACTTCTTCAAAATTTTGAACTTAACACAATAAATAACAGCAAACGATAAAAGAGATATGAATTCTGAACTCATTATATAACTGGCGGAAGACGTTTGGACTGCGAGAAACAAATACAGAATAGTTGAGTGCGATTACAGTAAAAGAGATTGACTTTTCATAGTTTAATAATAATGGTCGCTTCATGTTTCTTGTTTTATAACAATCCTCTTCACTATTTCGTAAATGACGTTCATAACAAATGTCATTAATGTCTAAGAAGGCTGCGAGGATAGATATGTCTGTAGATCGCTAACCAATGGTCTTATAACCAATGATCTTACATTGAGTGGTTACAAAAATCCTATCTAATCCCATGGCTCTGTAATCGACAATCCTGTGTTCTATAAACCACTTAACCGCGTTTTTTTATTATATCATTTATGACCTTCAGTACTCGTTGGACATTTGGGCTTGTATGACAGTTGATTTTTCTTTAGGCCGTGACACTTATACAGTGATCCGTCTCCACATTCGGGAATTGTTAAAATCTTTAGAATTATTTGTTTGGCCTTCGGTAGCAGTTGTCTATCATGGAAAATATGATTATTTTTTCTCTTCCTGCAGACGTAAACTCCTTTGCTAAGGCGGCAATCAATTCATTTAACTGCCTAATCTATATGGCCGGACAGGGATGCGATCCTGCATCCTCCCGAATGAGAGACCAGAGATTATTGAAAGTGTTTCCGGGTATGTCGATTTCTTGCTCGTGATGCATCCTCCTCGATGACTCACCTTGTGATCTGGTATGACCGTGACAGGAATTCATCTACTGCAATCCTGTTGTGGCTAATCCAGTTGAAAGCGCAGCATTTTCATTATATCGTGGGAACCAATGCCAAAGTGAATGCTGGACAAAATTTTATCCCCCCCGTTTAGTTTCTTTCCTTTTAAAATGGTTTTGGCTCCTGTTACCATTTTTCTTAAGATAGCGGAGTTTTCTACCATCGAATATACCCATTATTTTGATAGTTAGCCTACGTCTGGCTGCAGCTCCGGAACATTCATTGTCTACCGTGGTACATGGTCTGGGTTTCTTCTAGCTGGGATTGGATTTTTGTATACATACTTCTGCTGCTGAGATGATTGTCATTTAATCTATTATAGTGCTGCTGTTAGTCTCCTTAATGGCGTTACCCTGTTCCATTGCTTCCCCCCCCCCTCGCCCCTGAATTGGGGTCCAGTTTTCCCTTCCAAAATTCCGTCACCTCCTTGTTGGTTTTCATATAGGCATCCAAGGTGTTCAGGAGCACGGAGTAACCACTACCTACACTGTTGCTCACAATCTCCCAGTTTGGTCTATGTATTAAGTTATTTGACACCATTGTTACATACGATGACTAACTTCTTTCATTTGGATTACACATCCAGATCAAAAGTTGATTTTTAACGTTGAAAAAGCTTTCTCCTATTCCCGCTGAAGCTTTAAGAGTCAGCTGTAGTGGGTGGTGTGCGATGAAGTTCTCCCCTCCCTCACCCACACCCAATAGGCTGTTACTTGGACGTTGATTAAGTATTGGGTGTCCATTCCTCCACCCTCATAACCTCTCTCGGGCCTTATAAAATACCAGCAGGGTTGATGTACCCTCCATGAAAAATTTCCACGGACAGAACTTCAACCCATTCGTTTGCACCACAATGCTTTTAGTTGAAATACTTATCGGTTGTGGGACCAATATTGCTGCACATCTGCTTTCTCTGTTTTGCGGTATGCAGCAAAGTTCTTATGGTGAAGCGAGAAAGATCGACTTAACAATGCATCCATAATCAACACGATATCGGCTTTCTTCTCCTCAATTACAGCTTTTTGAGACCTACTTGAATGACTGTGGTGGGTGAACGGTTAACGTTCTGTCCTCGCATTCGGGAGGACGCCGGTTCTATTCCCCATTCGGGCATCCAGATTTGAGTTTTCCACAGTTTCCCCAAATGACTGCAGGCAAATGACGAAATGCTCTTCCTGTTCCTTGTTCCCTGTTTTATCTCGCCTCTAATGACCTCGACGTTGACGAGGCGTAAAGCCATAAGTGAAAAATCTGCTTGTATGCTCTTGGTATTCCATTATAAAATGGTAATTGCTGTGGTTCTAGCTATTCTTGATTGTCCTCCATTTAATACGCCATCTGTCCTAGTTTGTTAACTAGAATACTTTTGGTGGATGTCTTCTGCATCACCGAGCTTGGAAGGTGAGCAGTAAAGTTCTGGCCTTGCATTCTGGTTGGCACATGTCAAACCCCCGTTTGGCCGGAGATTCCGGTTACATTGGTTTTCTGAAACCACTGCTCACAAAGGTCGGGATTGTTTCTGCAAAAAAAAACCATATTCGGATTCCTTCCAGTTCCTTGCTGCCAGTCCTTTCCTGCCTTCAATTACCTCGACGTCAACGAGTCGTAAAGCCATTAACAAACAAAAATCTCCTGTATCTTACAAAATTTAATGCTTTTTGCAGCCGCCATTTTTGTACAAATCCACTTTGTGGATTTAGCTATGTTATTGCTACTGCCAACGTTTCGGCACCCAAACTGGGGCCTTCCTCATGGCCTTAGTAATGCCCTAGGTTCGTCGCCGAAACGTACTCAGTAGCAACAATATAGACGTAGCTCTGAACCAGCGAGGTAACTGGAATTTCACAACCCGGACAGTGGCTGATAAGAAGCGATGTGGGTACCAGATAACTCGCTTGTTATCTTCACTGAGTTTTATCTTGCTGGCACAGTAAAAGCACTGAAAGTCCTCATTTCTGGTTCAAGTTGTAATGAGCAGAGCATAAATTTAGTAATATTTCCCAATGAATCTCTCATTTGACGGTCTTCTTGATGGCACTCCCCTCCGACACAAACCCTTTCCAAAGTATTTGGGAGTCGTAATGGATCGCGCCTTGTCGTACGATAAACATCGACCCACCCTGCATCAAAATTAAGAACTAGAAATAATGTGCAGTAGCTAAACAGGCACCTCCTGGGGAATATCCACCTCCACACTTAGTACCTCAGCACTGAGCCTTGTGTATTCTGCAGCTGAGTACTGCTCATCTGTCTGGATGAATAGCACCCACAGCAAAAAGATTGACATAGTTTTGAACCAGACAATGCGGATAATTAGTGGATGTATCAAGTCTACACCACTGTACTGGCTGTCCCTTTTGAGTAACATCGAAGCGCCTACGATAAGACGACGCAATTTCCTAATTGCCAAATATTATAAGATCTGTCATAGCTTGGACCTCCCTACCCTAGGGTTACCAGAATTTTTTCTCCAAATCCGGGGACACTTCACAACTTTTTCACAAAAATCCTGGGACGCTTTCGGCATTTGTCCTAATTACGCGTTTTACCTTTATAAGTTATATGTTTAAAGGATGGGTTAACTTAAAAGCCACATATTGTTTATATTTTGTATTTTAATTGAGGATCACAGACAGCCATGTTGCACACAGCACAAAGCTGTGATGTCCAAGACGCAGCATCCTTGTAATTTTCTTTTATTACTAGGCACGTACAAGGAAAGAAGGGCGCTTCATATCTCTTGCTTTAAACGAATGCTTTAGCAAATCAGGGCCTTCAAAGATCTCTCGCTTGATGGAAAAAAAATAAAAAATTGAGGACAATAGTTAAAATCCGGGGTCATTGCGGAGACGAAATCTATCCGGGGACAGAGAGCTAAATACGGGGACTGTCCCCGGCAAACGGGGACGTCTGGTAGCGCTACCCTACCCACGACGTCATGGAAACACAATTTCAGAAACTTAAATCGGGAATACCAAGAGTAAAAAATACAAAACGACTTATATCTAACAATTTTAACGGGAGAGAAGTGTGAAGATCGGAGTGAATAGCCTCAGCTCCACCAGAGATGCACTCCTTGTTTGACAAGCAACAGTCCCTAAAGAGACTCTACCTCCCCCATAAGACCAACAGAGTTAGGTCTGGCCATGGCAGATCTGCTTCATCTCTTTACACATGGATAATGAGAGATTCACCGAATTGAGACTGTGATAAGGTAGAACAAACAATCTGTGACGTGACCGTTGACTGCCCAATTGGATCCTTCAGGAGATCACTGAAAGACTTCATAGATATTTCAAATGAGGCATTACATTGGCTGCCCTATGTCGATTTTGAATTTTAACTATAATCTAATATAAAATTTTATTCGTGTGAAACAATTGTACATAACTAGCTGATACTCACGACTTCGTTCGTGTGTTGTACAGAATTTGGATTGACAACTACCGACATCTAACCACCATAGTGCATGGTAGGAGACACGATACCACTACCACATACAAACACCAATGGTCTATGCTATGTAGTTGTGGCAGAAAAGTGACATATACAGAGATACATGTCTTTCATCGAAATACGAAAATATTCTTGAGCGGCCACTTTCAACCACCATATCTCCCACACTACCACAGTTACTGAAATTCGACCGACGTTGTTATCGAAAGGTGACTCTGTGTTACTACCACACACAAACGCCAGTGATCTGCGCCAGATAGTTTTCGCTGAAAAGTGATACCCCATGACACATACGTCTTTGTCAGAAATATGAAAGAGTCGCAGGTTGGCCCCTATCAACCACTATTTCTCCCACACCTCCATACTACCGACATCTAACCACCATAGTGCACGATGGGAGATTCACTGCTACTAGCACACACAAACATCAATGGTCTATCCTATGTATTTGTGGCAGGAAAGAGAAGTATATGGAGACACAAATTTTTGGTCGACATATGAAAACGCCCTGCATCGACCAACCTTAATCATCATATCTCCCACATCCCCACAGCTATTGGCATCCGGCCAACGTTGTGCACGATAGGAAACTCCATGCTACTTCCTCACACAAACACCAGTGATCTGTGCTAGTTCTTGGTGGCTGAAAAGTGAAATATAGGGAAAAACATTTCTATATATATATATTTGTATTATTTATTATGTGGTATGGCCATAAGAGAAATAAATAAAATAACCTAAATCTTCTCTTTCCGCTAGGTTTATCGGCATAAGTTAATTATGAACTGATGAACTGGGGGAAAGCGTGCGAACTTCTATTGGTCCCAATGATTTGTTGTAATTTTAGCCTTTATTTTTCGGGTGACACCACAAATATTCGGCTCAGATACGCCGAAAAAAACACAATTTGCACAAAAGCAGAACCTGTTTCGAGTAAGCTTGAAGCTTGTAAGTATAGCATAAATACTAATAGGAAATTCCTTTTTTTTGTCTCGTATATTCATTTTGGAAGTTCCCACTTTCTAGAGTAGCCTATTCTTAGGCCGACTAAGCGTGGTGGTTGAGTTGTAACGTTCTGGCATTTTGGAGGACGGGGGTTCGAATCTCAGTTCGGACAGCCAGATTTAAGTTTTCCGTGGTTTCCCAAAATCACTTCAGCCGAATGCCGGGCTCTGAAAAAATTACTTCCCGTTTGTCCTCAGTCATTTCCCGCCTCTAATGACGTCGACGAGGCGGAAACCCATAAGCAAAAAATAATAATAATAATCCTAAGGCTGTGTTTACGAGGGCAGTTTGAAAAGTTCTAGGAATCGCCGCTACATGGCAATGCTAGAGCAACGAGGTTCCCGCGCAATAATCACACATCCTTTGTGAGTGAACACGTGGCGCGGCAGTGCTCTAGCTGCAGGAGTGTGGTAGTGACGACTCTTTGATTTGTGACAATGGAAAAAACTGAGATTCAAATAGTGATTAAATACTTTGTAAAGAAAGGTATGAAAGCAAAGGAAATTCATGCCGACTTTCAGAACACACAAGGGGACTCTGCTCCTTCATTTTCAACTGTTGCCAAGTGGACCAGTGAGTTTAAATTTGGTCGGAAGAGACGGCCAAAAAATGCTACGACCCCAGAATTTATCTCAAAAGTGCATAAAATGGTCATGGAGGATCGTCGACTGAAAGTGCGGGAGATTGCTGAAGCTGTAGGGATGTCTTCGGAACGGGTATATTATATTTTAACCGAAGAATTTGGTATGAAAAAATTATCCGCAAGATGGGTGCCCCGGCTCTTGACACTGGACGATAAACGCACCAGATTGGAAATATCCGAACAAAGTCTGGCCCGTTTTCAGAGCAACCAACAAGATTTTTTGCGCCGGTTTGTGACTACAGATGAAACTTGGGTCCACTACTATACCCCAGAGACAAAACAGGACAAAACAGTAGTCAATGCAGTGGAAACATGCTGATTCACCACCACCAAAGAAAGCAAAGGCAGTGCGTTCGGCCGGAAAGGTCATGGTCTCAGTTTTCTGGAATGCAAAAGGCATTCTGCTGATAGATTATCTTCCTACTGGCCAAAAAATCACGGGGCAATACTATGCAAACCTCCTAGACCAATTACAGGAAAATATACGCGAAACAAGGCCTGGTTTGGCAAGGAAAAACGTCATCTTTCATCAGGACAACGCTCCACCGCACAAAAGTGTTTTTGCCATGGCAAAACTTCATGAACTGAGGTACGAATTGTTGCCACATCCACCTTATTCACCTGATTTGGCACCATCAGACTTTCATCTATTCCCCAAGCTGAAAAATTTCCTCGGTGGACGGAGATTTTCTACAAGGGAAGAACTGACAGCCGAATTGGAGAGGTATTTTACAGGCCTGGAAGAATCTCATTTTCGAGATGGGATCAAGGCATTGGAACATCGCTGAACCAAATGCATTAGTCTACAGGGAGACTAAGTTGAAAAATAAAAGCAGTTCCACCGAGGTAAGATACTTAATCCTAATAAATTCCGAGAACTTTTCAAACCACCCTCGTATTTTGTAGGCAATGTTCCCTCGACTGCCGGCTTATTAAGCCTGTTGTAGTTATGATGCGGGGAGCGTATGTGTCTCCATCTGCTTGTGAAACATATAACTTATATTCTACGTTGAAAGCGTATCTTTCTTTGTGAAATGTTAGTTTATAGAGTGGAAATTGGGGACCGCTCAAAAGATCGCCTAGTGCTCGAAAATGCGAAGGAAAATAACCTGAATGAGATTAGTAATTTGAACTTAGACTCGTTGTACAATATCTTTACGATTGAGGGTGGTGATGCATTGACACGAGCTTAAACACTGGCACGCTTTACTAGTGGTATTAGTGAAAAAATGCTATTCTACGTCGAATACACTTGCATCAAGTGTCATCCGGTTCGAATTCTTGTATCAGGTGAAATTTTTACAACTTTTGAACTCTTTCCTTTATATAAAAACCCGATTTGAGCGTACGAACTTTGTTACTTATTTTTTCCCGTGGTTATTGTAGGCATTCATAACAGGGGTTGGTTTCACATTTCATTGAAAATCTATTGATAATTCAACTAAACAATTTTAACAAATTTTTCGGTAAACAACTCAAAAGTGCTATTACTATTATGGGTGTTATTACCCTGCATAGACTACGGTTACAAAACTTTATTTATTTCCCAGTTACTTCCTTATTCGTTCATATGTACACCAATCTTTGTCTCCCTTGTGCCACTTTTTCTTATTTTTCCGCTCCACTCGGTTTAGAATAGATCAGTTACCTTTACAGCTTTCCATCATATAATTTTTTATCCTTTCTTCCATTACGCAACTTTTCTTTAATTCTACAGAATTTCTTACACTACGGGGACTTTCGTAAATTTGTTATGCTGTTGAATATAGTACATGTGATTCTTCCTGGGTTCGTCCTTTATAGGTATCTATAGAAGGCCATCCAACTTTTCATCACAGTGGTCAAGATATTCTAGACTTTTCGGTAAAGTTCATGAATTAATGTCAGTTGGAATACAGGCTCATTTTTAAAAAAAAAAAATGTTTCGGTCTCCATTATGTTTATTAGAAACTTAATTTCTACCTTTCTTGTTTGTGAATGTCATTTTCTAGTTACCATACCTGCTCCTAAGCACTGCATTTCTAAATACTATATCGATCTTATTCGATGTCTCTTCGAGTGCTACCACTCACTGATTTTCCAGATTTAGAATATCGTCTACCACAACTTAAAGTTTTTTGTCTCCTACATTTCTACAATTTAATTACTTTTTCGCAGGCCGTAAAGAATTCTTAGAGGCGAGCTGACTGTTACTCGCTATGGGTAATGTCGCAGCTCACAGTCAACGTCTCCTTACAGGTTGAGGAGAGTTCAGGGACGATTGCCGTGTCGTGTCATGGCCAGCTTCGCGCTGGCAAAGATAATCATTAGATTCATACGCGGAGCGCGTCTTCAGGGGGAAATACAATGTTCTACTGTCACTTGAAACTATTTGATTTGGAGAAGAGTCAACATAACTTCGAGATTTGGAAGAGCTATGGGGAATCCTGTGAACAGATAGCTTTGCATGAAGTTAAGCCAACGAACAGAGAATTATATCTTCTTCCTGAATCAGGAGAGATGTTGTATCTACGATTTTTTTATAATTTAAAGTAAGAACTTGCCTAGTTATGGTATATGCGGCCTGAGAGAAAAATCAGGATTCATAAAATAATTTTGGATCATTTAACGTCTTCGGAATGTAGAGGAAAGAGCTCTGGCAACACATATAGTCAAGGGTTCGAATCGCTGCCGCGGGCAAGGGTGGTTTTAATTAAGTGATGAGTTCTCCTTATTATGCAGAGCAATAATACGGGTGATGAAATTATAAATTTTATATTCTAGAGACTATAAATACAAGCTGTGGATGGCTGCATTGTCTAAAAGACCATGTGCCATTTTTAAAAGAAATAAATAAAAGTGAAGATCGTTTATGTATAATTAGATTAGAAAAATTACAAGAATTCCTCCTTAAATTACATCGCGTTTGAAGGTATCCGTTGAATTGGTAACACTTATCTATACTTTTCATTTTTGATTAACTCTATTTTTTTCTGATAAACAGGAAAGTACGATTTATGGTCAGACCCACAATCTGCTAAACTTCGGTCAAAGTTTTTTTTTATCATTAAAGAAGTCCAGAATATTGACTCCTGACAGAATTCCGAAACGGTATTGTTTTATTTGTTGCTGTAAATACATAAATTACCAACAGAGTACATAAATTCCTTTCCTTTTTTAAAGCTAATGCAGTATTCTACCTACATTGACAGAGAATTTTCATACTGTCATTTTCAAATTTCTTCTACTTATTACTAGATAATACGACACATTATATAGGTTTTATATAAACTATTTTGTAATCCAGTTTTCAAGTAGCCTACTTTCGATGAAGCTTTCAAACATGATAATTTTTGAAAATATGTTTGAACTATTCAGTATCTTGAACAAAATGCCCTTTTAATAGTTACCTAGTTTGTGGTATTACAAGTAATCGAATATATGCCATCACCTACAGTAATGAATTCGAAATAATTATCTGCGAATGGTACAAACCTTTTTCTGCATGCACTCTGATATCAATTCCAGACCCTCAGTTGCTCCACTTTGTCGAAGTGCCAAAGTTCTCTCCGTATCTTAACAAATGTTTCACAGAATTTTTAACGTCTATCGCAAGGTTATACAAAGATGGTTGTTTGGGTAGTATAATATTGTTCCATAGATGTATTAAAAATTTCGCAATATTGTCGTAATGAATTAAATACAAGGCGTTGGGTAAATGTGATTAGGCAAAACCACTGGAGGATTTAGTTTCAGGTATTACCCAGGCACAAAGAAAGCTTATACGGCTCTCAAATAGATGATCTACTTCAGCGCTAACAGGCTAGAAAATCATTAAATTATTATCTAGTAATAAGTAGAAGAAATTTGACAATGACAGTATGACAATTCTCTGTCAATGTAGGTAGAATACTGCATTACGCCTCCCAATACTTTTTCTGTCAGGAATCAGAATTTTCTCTCATTTAAGAATTTTGGATATTTTTATGTTTTTGCACGGAACATTAAATATTTCCAGGATAATAAGTAGCCTATGTTACTCACTACCAAATAGCAACCTGCCAGTGAAATCTAGATCCGTTCACACACTAAATATGTTGCCTATTTGTTAATAGCTGAAAAAAAAAACGAAAAATATGTCTTATTCTAGAACTTTACTCAAGAACTTTTTAGTACATCTAGAAGATTCAAAAGATTTTTTTAGGGCACTGAATCTGCTCTATGTCGACAACTTTTAACGACCATGGCTGCCACACCCCCACAACTACCAACATGCGACCACCATAGTGCACGATTGGAGACTACAACACAAACACCAGTGGTCTGCGCTAGGTACTGTGGCTGCAAAATTAAATATAGGGAGACACAGTGTAACAGCCTTCAAACCTAAAATAAAATTGAATTGAATTTTATGAATCATTTGTAGTAAGCTAGATTTTGCTTGAATATGATCTGGTAGGTTTGTTTTGCCATTTCCTGTAAATCAAGATATATATACTTTTTTTTATTAAAACAAATTATTTAAAGGCCATTTAATATGTTTAAGAACAGAATTGTGCAAGAGAATTGCTTAAATGTTCGTAATTCCAAGTATTAATGCAAGTTACGATGTCTAAAGGACAATTTGCTACAGTTTAAAATGAATACTGTGAATAATTTAGTGTTTAAGTATCTTTAATAACCATTTCTGACTATTTTGTATTGATTGCAAATGATTATGTATTAATTCTAATTGTTTTTAATATGTTTCAATTGTTTAAGTATTGTTAATGTTCGAGAATTATCTGGCGGAAGCTTTTGAAGTGTTCTAGAAATTTCGATAGAGTTTATATAAAGCAAACACCCGAGACAGAGAAACAGTTAGTTTTTTCGGCAAAGTTTTCACCGACTCAATTTACGACGGCCACGAACTGTATTGTCTGTGGAAGAAGGGTTGTATACAATCGCTGGATTGAATGTATTCATGTAAACAATATCGATGACGTGTTTTATGAAAATAAACGCAAGTTTAAACTGAACTGTATCGTGGACTGATTATTTATCATTTAATTAAACCACCAACAATCTTATAACATTTCTTTCGTCGAAATATGAAAATGCTCTCAGTCGACAACTTTGAGCCATTGTACCTTCCAAACCCCCGCAGCTACCGACAAGCAACCACCACAGTGCTCGATGGAAGACTTCAATCTACTACTACATAGCAACATCAGTTGGGTAGTTGTGGATGCAGAATGAAATATAGGGACACACACGTCTATTTAAGATTTGCATTCTGGAATAATTAATACGGAATTTTTAAGGTACTTTGACATTACTGAACGTGTTTTCAATTTTCTGCTAAACACGTGCAAGAGTTTCTGAGCCTGTTGGGTAAGCGGTTACCGTTCAGGTCTTGCACACGGAGGATTGCATTTTGACCCCAATCCGACCAAAGTTTTCCATAGTTTCCTGAAATCCCTCGAAGCTCCTTCAGAAGATACGTTTCTTGACCCCCGCCCCACTCCATAAATCCTTTACCGGCGGTTATGTCCTCGATTTCGACGAATCATAGGGCCCTATTGTTTATTTCGATTTTGGCCATTTATACAACGCTTGTAAGCTAAGTCTGATTATTTGTATATCTGACATCACTTTCTTGGGTATTGCCGCGACAATTCTTTGTAGTTAATAATGCCTTTTTACTATGATTAATATGATGTTTTCCGTTATCTTTCCCCAGGCAAAGAAAAACTAAAAATAAGTAATCAACAGAAGCAGTTCTTATTGTAGAGTCAGAAACAAAATCATCCAATGGTTGTCCGTTTTCCGAATCAGACTTACACAGTATTCAAATTTGATCTTTTTTAAAACCTGTGTAAAAGTTATTTTCATTTCATATTCCAGCAGCTTTGGTTTTATTTTATCCCTGTTTGAGAGAAACATAGTAGTGGACCTTGATTGCTGTCATTACGGAAACCAGATTCATTGTTTAAGACGTTGTTGATTTCTTTCTTTAAATTCCCATTCAAAATTTGCTTCAAAATCTTAGAATGGTGGCTGAATAAAATAGGAATAACTTACGATGAGCAGTATTTCCATTTTACTCTAAAAATGTAGGAAGTATATTACGAATCAAACTTTTTGAAACTAGTGGACAACAAAGTCATTCTTACTTCAGCTCAGTCGTTCTGTAGTAATTTTACATCACTGCAAATCGTATGTTTTTGATTCTTGTTTTAAATCACAAAATAATAAAAGAAAATCAGCTGCTAAATAATGCCAAAAAGAATCAAATATTTGTACAAAAACGTGTAGAAGAGCAGAAAAATGCCGTCGGTCAGGTTAAGCTATTGAACATTAGAAAATTTTCCAGTTGATTACGTGAAAAACAATTAGAAAATTTGTCCAAAACTCCAAAGTACATGAGATACTCATTTCCGATTAATCCTGTGAACTGCAAAGGCTTCACGTTAATGTAGTTTCTCCCTATAGAAGTTACACTAATGTCCCAAGTCAATCTTCAGCTAATACAATCGAAGCTAATACTTTAGATACAAATACTATCAGCAAGTAGCTAGTGACCAAAAACCTAGATTCAACTCTCATAAAAAAAACTATCATCAGTTCTATCTAATAGTACCTCTAAGTCATCAAGTGGAAACCATAGATAGTTTGTCTAATTAACATTCCATTTGCTAGATTATTATGTTGAGATTCATATAGCCCTTCTCACAAACAATAAAGAATAAAGAAACACTTTGTTTTCGTGCAGTTGATTTTATAGAGGTTGGTGTTTTTCTCTCCCCACCCAACGAGATGTGAAAACCGTTGGCTTGTAGCAAGGCCAACTCCTCCAGATAAGTGATGTTCTGATAACTTTCATTTTGCAAATAATTCTGAATCAGTTAACTCTCTGTTATGTACAAGGTTTGTAAAATCTAAAATATTGTGAAAATTATATTAAAATCACCTTAATAGGAATAAACGTATGACTACTGATTGATCGTAATTTATAACCATAATTTCACAACAATGCAACAGATTACAGAAAATTTTCTTTCCCAGTCTTTTTCCTTTCGGGTGTTTGTATGAAAGGATATTAACTAAAATGAAATGGCATGTAATCTGATCGGTGAAGTGTGTTGTTAATCGAGTGGACAGCCATTTGACAGGTTAGCAGATTCAAGGACGAATCAGACTGCAGAAACCACAACCGTGGTTTTCGTTGCGATGAGAACTGGAGCCTCTTATCGTTTTCTTCAGTTTTCCGAATGATTGGATGACACATTTTGGAGGAAAAAAATTATAGTAATACAGCATTTATACTGTAGTTGATTTTAAGACTTAAATTTCAAAAAAAAACCAATTTCCTTACATAAATATTAATTATGGGGAAATAAATTAATGTTATGAACCAACGGTGATAATCTTAATGAATTAACGTCATTTTTCGACGGTGAAAACATTATTATACGATCAGTTTACTGCCATGAAATTTTCGTAGACCATTTTATTTGTTAAATATTTTCTATATGATTTTGTATGTGTTTTGCAATTTTGCAGTTTCAGCACTTATGTGATGTCGTAAGAGTATAACAAAGTATCTGGTAATATCCCGAACATTCTACTGCAGGCCCATTACCATTGGCCAGTTCTGACTTGACGGGCTCTCTTTTCGTCCAGAGGTTTTTTAACGGATGATACCTGAGAATAGTGACGAGCGAGACCAATTTCAACAAACCGACACTATTTAATTCCTTTGAATTGTTACTAGGTCACAAGACATACTTTATAGATTTAATTATTATTAAATAACATGCTTAAAAGAGAATTTCATCCGAAAAATCAATGTGTATGAACAACTGTAATAAGCGCTAAAATTTCGTGAATAAATTACGATGAATAATGAAGTTGGTGCAAAGAAGGATAGATGAAGGAAGAACCATCTGATTTCTAGCAGTGGATTATTTGTCAACTGAAATAAATACGTATTAACTGTCTCGTATATGTGAACTTCACAGTTAATACTTTTACCAGTTACGGATTAACTTCCGATAAATTTCATGATTTTATCAAAGGGAAGACTTAAATATTTGTAATATTTAAGTCTTATCATTATTATGATAAATGGCCCGTTTCAAAAAAAAAAAATACCTTGTAGGAAAAATGATACTCCAAAGGCAAAAAAAAAAAACCTTTCAGAAATAATATACATGATTGTTTGGTGTATACAGATAACAAGTTGAAATGGGAGCAACATATTCGGCAACTTAATTCTGCAACACTTTCATAAGAAATAACAGCTACTAAAGCTGAGACAGAAACTAGGATGTTGGTATAATTTGCATATTTTCACTCTCCCCTCACTTATGACATTTCATGGCAAAGCTCTTCTTGTGCTTAAGCCACAAAAAAAGGGTGCTCTGGGAATTGTTTGAGGAACAGGGCCAATGACATCGTGCGTAAATATTTTTGGAAATATATATGTACTTATACTGCCAGCACTATAAATGTACTCATTCTCTTTTGTAGTGACAAAATCCTGAACACTTCCGTCTTAATGCTGACCTACATAGCTAAAATTCTAGGAGTAAATATAATATTTACAAAGATGACAAATCATTGTCATTAGTACATAAATGTATATCACCTACTGGTTCAGTGTCCTACATGTAATACCAAACTAAATGCGTTTGGCATTGTTGGCCAGTAGATCCCGAAGGATTGTTAGGCCGGCTACGTGACAGAGTTACGATTTTCCGCGCTTTCCTTCTCTGTCGAGCTTTAAACCCTTAACGAAAAGATTTTTGCTTCAGAACTCATGTTATTATATGAAAGAATTTTCTTCTTGGAATTTCGTAGCTAACGATAACTGAGAAAATATTATAGGTTTTTGGTGTAGGGAAGGGGAAGGTGGCAAAGTTTATTCAGTCACTCAAATGGTGTACGATGTTCTGTGTGTGTGGAGTTGTACATAGTCTTGAGAGTCCAAGGAACAGGTAGCTAGAAAGCACTACACATGGAAGTAAATGCGTAGTCACACGCGTACTTGGGAAAACATTTAAACCATTAGATAAAAAGTTGCGTGGAGTTATCATTTGATGTCGTCGCTAACTCCACATGTGCTGTTGTATGAAAAGTTGATATTGTGAGCGTTACTCAACAGATTATGTTTGTTTTGATACATATCTATTCCGAATAAAATTTGTGAAAGTGAAAGAAGTCGGCGATGGTAACAGATCAACAAGGGGTTCTATGTCAATGTTTGAAGATAAGAGGTTTTATTTTGTTGTGTTTTTACATGAGTGAAAGGTTTACACAGGTGGCCAATGTGACTCGTAACAGGAACTGGAGGAAATGAGTTCCTGCCAGAAGTCTACCAAGGCCTGTCCCGCCCGGCGTCCCTAATCTATTGGAGGAAAGTCTTGTGTTGGCAACCGCCTGCGAAATGTGTTAACCTTGGGTGTTCTGTATGATAAGTGTATTTTGTTTGTGAAATGAATAACTTATGTGGCGGAGATTTGGGATTGTCACACCATTCTCCTACATCAGTGGTTCCCAATTAATTTTTTACGAGTACCACTTCAAGAAGTAGTTCAACCTCGTGTAACCCTTATAGTTAAAATGATAAATAAAAAATGAAACCAATTTTTCGAGATTTACCTAATTTTAATCCAACGACAAACATCCCAAAAATCAACTAATGTCCAAAAGTGTTATTATAAGAATTCTAATAATAATGTAAATCACGATTGTCTACATATGTTTAATCGGACAGATGTACACGTTTG
Source organism: Vandiemenella viatica (assembly GCA_031002005.1). Lineage (NCBI taxonomy): Eukaryota > Metazoa > Arthropoda > Insecta > Orthoptera > Morabidae > Vandiemenella > Vandiemenella viatica. The sequence goes on from CM061914.1 coordinate 101,091,508, forward strand.
TCTTTGCACAACTCTGAGAAGTTCGGTTTTTATTTAGACTATTGAGCTTCAACCATGAATCATCTTCTAGTTGAAGTCAGTGGCGATGTTTCGTTTTTGTATTGTCTTTGCCGAAAATCCGCTCTGGCGAATATACAGCGTGCAAAATGGTAGTAAAAATTTTGTTGCTGCTTTGGTAAGGTGATATACGTCTTTTAGCTAACCACAGAATTACACTAAAATAATTAATAAGACACAATTTGAGAATCGTAAAATATATTTTGTCGACAGTAAAATTGGCATATTTGTTGTTGTTTGTTGTTTTTGCTATTTTTGTTTTGTTGCTATTTTGTTATGTTGTTGTTTGTTGTTTTGTTTGTTGTTTGTTGTTTTGTTGTTGTTTTGTTTTGTTGTTGTTTTTGTTTTGTTGTTGTTTTGGTTTTGTTGTTTTGTTTTTCGTTGCCTCAACGGCGTTTTGTAGCCCCGCTACTATTTGTAGCTTTATCTACTGGTTCAGTTTGGTTCGTATTGGATTCATTGGGACGCACGTTAAAAAAAAACCGGCTTTGGATTTCTTCTGTTATTATTATTTTTATTTTTTAGTTGTTCGAACATAGGAAAACGTTGTCAATTTACTGTTTCTATTGATAAAAAGAGAAGTGAAAGTGAACTCGAACGATGTGAAACCTTATCCGCTATAGATATTGCACATTGCCACTCGTGTTCAACTTGCGATTCTCGCTGTGATTCTGACTGGATGGAACTTTTCGTCTCATTTATCGAATTAATGCACGTGCCTCATAACCGGTTCCTGAATTCACGGTAGCGCCTGACGTAATATTGACGGTTGGCAACGCAATAAAGGCGGGGAAAGAACTTGCCTGTAAATAACCAGCGCTAAAAACTCGTTCTGATGACCGTGCCTGCGTCTCACTCTGGTTTGAGTCCCTTCGTTTCTTATTTATCTCCGGCCACTGCTTCAGACTTTCTTACTAATGCAGAAGATCAGCTAGACACCATATACAGGGTGTCCAGAAAAGGACTCCCTGATTTCAAAATTAATTATCTCGAAAACAAAGATCGATAGAGGAATGCAGTAAACGGTATGTTTATTGTAACAGCTGTAAGAAGTGTATACAGCAGTGTGAAATAATAGTTACAAAAGCTGCTAACAGATGGCGCTGTACGCTCATATCAGCATACATAAGTGAAATAATCGGATGAAAACAATCTTTGCAAACAATCACATCACAATGTTTTCAAAATGTTCACCATTGGCACTACCCTGAGCTTCGGATCACTATTTAGGCATTACGTATGGCGATTACAGCGCCATCTGTTAGCAGCTTTTGTAACTATTATTTCACACTGCTGTATACACTTCTTACAGCTGTCACGATAAACATACCGTTTACTGCATTCCTCTATCGATCTTTGTTTTCGAGATATTTAATTTTGAAATCATGGAGTCCTTTTCTGGACACCCGGTAAGAGTTAGGATTAACATTCGGAAGCACCAGGGTTAGAATCCAGCTACAGTCACTACGATACCAAATTTTGATGGTTATCTTAATCTGAAGGCAAACCTTTATTGATCTGTACCTCTTAAATCTATTATAAAAATTTAAATAAGCCCATAAAATATTTATATTTGCATTTGTAAAACGAAATGCTGAAATCTGTCATTTTTTGTGAGGCCTATGAGTCTCAGTTTCTGATAGTCGTCTGTCTATACTCCGTGCAGCTTACACGACTGTCTAAGCAGTCGTGTATATAAGGCTGAATTAGCTTTAGGAAGAAATATAGCAATGAGCGACTGAGAAAGTTCGAATACTTATATCATGGTAGTACAATCTTTGCGTTTTTTCCTAACAACCTGCACAAATCCTATCAGAATCAGTGCGTAAGAAAGAACCACACGTCAATATGGGAATACATAAGAAGATTTATGCAAAACAGTTTTAGCTTTTAGATTGGATTTATGGTCTGACAGAAAAAAATCAATTACTTGATTTAAATCCATATGAAACTTCTTGAAATTAACCGACCGAAACTGCCTCCCTAATTTTGTTAAAAGTGTGGATAGTATTATTCTTAGCTCTTCACATTGTCAACTTTTACATGTAATTACAGAATTCATTTTCTTTTTTAGATGAAGAAGATGTAGCTAAGCAAGGAATCAAGACAGGTAGGAAATGAAGAAAGAAGTATGAAATTAAGAAAAAAATGAAGAAAGGGGAGAAGAAAGGAAAAGAATTACTCCTAATCCAACTTATGTTTTATATTTATTTTTTCTCGTATTATGGCAATGCTATCGGATCTGGTAATTCAAAAATTAGATTATTGTTGTGGGATCAAAAGCTTTTATGGAAACAGTGACAGGCACCTGTTTATCAAAATAGATTTTATTTCTCATGACAGAACAAAAGGATATACCTTAAGAATATTGCTGGCATGGATAAGCAACACTACGAGGTAATATTAACTTCAAAAATATCTGTCATCATAGTTATAATGAGTGAGGTTGGAAAGCACTGAAACTCCGCAAAGCTCACAATTATCAACGTCGTTTGCATAGTAGAACGTTTGGTGATTGTATCACGTGACACCTGGTGAATCAATAAAAGATATTGGTAATTCACCATAAAAGGCAAAAGGTGTTCTGTTTCTTATACAGAGAAATTTTAGACAGAATTACTTAGCGCACGGTTTTATTAAGACGGTATAAACAGAGTTCTTCCAGGAAGTGTGTAGCACGTGTTTCATAAAGTAGTACACAGAAATGTAAATCGTAACAGATTCACAGAAAATTCGATTAGCGAAAGACTGGAGCGTTCTTAACATAATAGTAAAATAAAATAGTTCCACATCTGAAAGGTAAAGCAAACGAACCGGTTTATCAACCAGCGCAGTCGCAGGCCTTGAATAATAATAATTCTGCATTGCGAGGTTCTAATTTCCTTACTTAATTCAGAGGATTTATTTCTTTAGTCACTTACAAAAAATTTACGATACTAGTTGTTACAGATTTAGTTTATGAATTAATAGGCCAAAGATTGCCTCAGTTTTACGATTCCTGACTGATTCAAATATGACTATCCACTGCTAATAATTACCTCATCAGAAAGTGATGGTGAAATCTAGTGGAAAACATAACAAGTGACGGGTGACTTGATGAGATCAACGGAAAAAGCGGTGATTGGAAAAGCAGTAAGCAATATTGCTAAGGTCCGATACCAGAACAGTCTAGAAAGCCCATTCCTTATTTCTAACTATTTTGGCCAGCTCGAAGAACAAACTGATCCAATAGAACGTCGAAATGTTAGTATTTGCTTGCAGAACAATCGTTACAATATTTTATATATATATATTTTTTTTTTTAAATCACTTTAGCCAACATCGGAACGGAAAGATTAAAAATTTCAAGGCTATCTTGTTGTATACAAACAAAGAAGGGCACAATGAAAATTAATTCATCGAAACTTTAATGTTGGTGCGTAACAAGCTCTAACCTTTGCCGAAAGTCAAATACTTGTTTTACTTTCTCTGTGTGAGGTGCACTATACAAAGATTTTGAGACTATTCGCTCTTAGAACTCGTGCAGACCAGTCTGTCGGTACTGATTAAAATATCTCCTCACCTGTTTGTAGTCTAGTTCATGTGTGCGGGGTGGGTCTTACATAAATAGATAAAGTTACCCAAGAAACTTGATACGTAGGTAATCAGTTTTGTTCTTTTTGGGGTTTTTTAGTAGAGCTTTTTTTTTGCTTGTGGCTTTACGCCTCGTCGAAGGCAGATCTTCAGAGGCGGGAAAGGCTGGGTGAGCAAGTAACGGAAAGGAATTTGGCCATGGCCTTTTACAGAAAGCATCCCGGCATTCGCCTGGACTGATTTGGGAAAACCATGGAAAACCCAAATCAATCAGTATACGATCACAAATTTTTCTGATTATATCAGTTCTTATTCTGCTTTCAATGTATGAAAGGGGAAAGAAAGCAAATGAGATGGTGAGCTTAATCCTCGTAGTCGCTTAGATTTTGTGTGTGCAGCTTATAAATTTCCTTGATAATCACCCGAGAGTCAGCCATAGTTTTTTTGTGAATTAGATACTGTAAACCTCATGTAGTTTTGAATATTCCACGACCAGGAAAAGAAATACATCAGCCACTGATTACTTTTAACAAATGGTGCCATCATCATAATTTCTTATACGAGTATATCTATCTAGACATATTTTACGTCTTAAAATTTCTACAAACTGTTAAGCAGTGTTCTAGAGCCTTAAGATTGATTTAAACCTCGCCCGGACCGTTTTTCAATGTGATGACAGTGTAACACGATCAGTGAAACTAACGGTGATGGCTTGGGCTCATGTCTTCGTAATGACCTGGTGACAAGGTTTTATACTGGCTGCGTATTCCGCCCCTATCGTAGACGCCTTAACCTAACCCAGTAGTCCTACGGGGTATTTTTCTTTTTAAGGCGCCTTCTCCTATCGGAGGTTGTCTGGACGTGACATAGCAGCATGGAAAGCCTCTTCTGTCGTGCAGTTGTACGATTTCCCTACGTCTTTCAGCGACTAATTCCTTCTCCTTCCCCTGTATCTTTCCTTCAATGATGTGTTGCAATAACTGGTACCTCTCGCCTCTCATAATGTGTCCTACATATTGGGTTTTCCGTTTCTTTATAGTGAGCAGCAGACCATTTTGTTTCTCCATCCGATGAAGTACTTTTTCGTTTGAAATTTTCAACACCCAAGGTATGCGTAAGAGACAAATAACATTTCAAAAGCATCAAATTCTTTCCTCTAGATTTTGATCTAAGTTCCGAGTTTCACACCCATAGATAAAGATGGAGAACACGTAGCAGAAAATCATACACATTCTTAATTGTAGACTAAGACGAGAACTTATTTTAAAAAAATCATGCTAATAAATTGTCTTCTGCACTGTTCTATTCTAGATTTGATTTCTTTCTTGCAATCATACTGCTTATCAATCACAGTGCCTAAGTGTTTGAAGGAGGATACTTGCTTGGTATTAATGCATTTTATTGATAGTGTTACCTGGATTTTAAAATATTTTTACTAACGGGCTTTGTCTGTCCGGGTGGAATAAAGTAATTGATTTTAAACTAACTTCTCGACGAGCTAGAGACTTGAAATTTTGACCATAGCTCATAACTGGATGACAATGCATAAAAATGTGAAAAAAATGGGAAAAGTTGTCCGGATAGTTTGAAAATTTGGGAAAAACTGAAAGTACTCTTTTCTATGGACCGATGTGGCTATTTTTTTTTTAAATGTTCGTAATAGTCGGAATAAGGTTTTTAGTTAATGTAAAATTGGAAAAGTTGCCCGGAAAATTGGAAAATTCGAAGTAAACTAAAATTATTTTTTCTGTGTTCCAAATTTTCACTCACATAACCCTAAAAAGCATAAAATAATAATAAAATAAAAACCTTTTTGATTTAAACTGTTTTTATAACGGACTAAAAAGTATAAAATAATTTATCTAACCCTGATGAAGGATAAAACCACATACAGATTTCTAACTTCTTGTAAATTGTACTGAAAACTTAAACTTGAAAATTTTTTATAGTTATTAAAATACTTGTAAGATTGATGACGAAAAACATTGGGCGCATACATTACATAACTATAAGAAGTGAAGAGAGTAGCTGTCAATGAAAGAACTTACTTATCAGTTCACATTATTCGCTGTGCAATAAAATTGTTAGTAGAGCTTTTAATGCTTTAATTATCTGTTGCATGCGCCCAATGTTTTTCGTCATCAATCTTACAAGTATTTTAATAGCTATCAAAAGTTTCCAAGTATATGTTTTCAGTAAAATTTAGAAGAAGTTAGAAATCTCGATGTGGTTTTACCCTTCATAAGGATTAGATAAATTATTTTATACCTTTTAGTCCGTTATAAAAACATTTTACATTAAAAAGGTTTTTATTTTATCATTATTTCTCTCAGAGAAGTAACGAAGAATCCGAACTACGGAAGCGTTCTAGCGTGAGTCACATCAAACAGGGATGAAGTAGGTTAAAAGTTTATGAAAATCCTCACTGAGACCGGGATTCGAACGGAGGATCTTTCGATCTCCATTCAGACTCCTTAACCAGTGAGCCACTAGACGCTGGGAGCTGACTAAACGTGTGTGATTGAAGCAGCTCCGCAGGTGCCGTATTGTTCGCTGACAGCCTTCGAGGCGGGCCTTACCCAGTCGCAGCACGCGATGTCTGGTAGCTCCTAATGAAGCTAATTGGAGGTGTCAGGAGCCCACGCGAGGGCCTTGGATGGTCGACCGTGACCGCAGTGGAGGGCACCACTGTACTGTACAGCTGACGCGAGGTCGAGTGCGGGAGGATGGACCGCCAAGGAAAACTCGCGACCTTCCTTTTCAAATAACCGTAAAGTACACTGTGATTTCGCCACGCAGGTACAAATGAGGCACGCTGCACAGGGAACAGTGGAGTTTATACTTCCGGTTGTTTGTCTGAAGTTAAAAACCGAGCGTGGTGGGTGAACGGTTAACGTTCTGGCCTCGCATTCGGGAGGACGTTGGTTCGAATCCCTGTCCGGGCATCCAGATTTGGATTTTCCATGGTTTCCCCAAAACACTACAGGCGAATGCCGGGATGCTTCCTTCAAATAGGCTATGGCCGAATTCTTCCCCGTTCCTTGTCTCCAGTCCCATCCCACCTCTAAAGACCTTAGCCGTCGACGAGGCGTAAAGCAAAAAAAAAAAAAAAATCAAGTTAAAAGAACCAGTTGTTCAAATTAAAATTTCAACACCCAGGCTGTGTTGTGATAAACGAATGAAATTTTGGTCCAAGTATCCCCATATGACGAGTATCACATGATTAAAAAATGATGCAAGACTATTTTGGTTTTTAGCGTATAAATAGTGAACAGTGTGATGTAACATGACACTTAATTGTCCACAAATTCTCGTTGACCAAATATGCCAACGCGAAGAGTAACGACTCTCTCCACCCAAGTGTCTAACTGGCGAAATATCCAGAAGGATTGGCCGAGGTGCAATATCGGTATACAGACTTGTTACACAGTGGATGAAAGAAGGCTCTAGTACTCCTAGAGCAACCAAAGGTCCATACAGAACGACAACAGCACGTAAGGAGCGCCAAATTGTGTGGGTGGCTGTTGTTGGCATACGGGTGACTGCAGGCTAGATCCAAGCAGTGATTATAGAGAGAGCTTGAAGCTGGGCTACACTCTCTGACTCCTACGCAATGTGTTCCATTAACCTGATTTCATTGCCAGCATCGTCTAACCTGGTGTAATGCATAACGCAAATGGGCGTATGAATGCCGTAGATTTGTGTTTAAAGAAGAGTCTCGATTTTGTCTGTGGCAAAGTGATAATCTACAACATGTACGCAGGCGTACCCTGCTGTGATTTCAGAACGTCACACATGTCCAGACACTTGTGTAATGGTTTTGGGGCAATCAGTTCCAACAGCAAGACTTTGTTGGTTGTTGTTGAAAACACAATGGCAGCCCACCGCAATGTGGACGGGGTGCTGCACCCTATTGTGATTCACCTCATGTCGACCATCCAGATCGCATCTTCCAACCCGATAATTCCCATCCTCATACTGTGGCCATCACAACTCAAGCCTTGCAAGGGGTTACGATCACATTTTCCACCTCAGATTCTCCAAATTTGTCCCAAAGAGAGCATGTTTGGGATGCAAGAAGTAGACACATTAGATCACATGGTCACCCGGCACGGACCGTACAACAACTGACTGCACAAGACATGCAGGCGTAGAGAAACATACCCCAAGAAGACATCCGAACACTTATTGATTCAATGCCGGAAAGCATCCATGAATGCTCAAGTTGGGTGCACCTTTTACTGACAAATGTATTTAAAGGTAATAAACTTGGCCTCATCTGTTTAAATTTGTTTTAATTTCTTTTGGGTATAACTTTGAATATATCTACATAGTTTCCTAAAATTCCACCTTTCCTGACTGGGCGTTACACTTTTAATTTCACTTAGTTTATAACCTTCGGCAAGGTATTATTGACCAAGAATATGCCCTGAATCGTGAGAGACAGTCATGAGTTAAAAAGCGCGTGAAACAAAGTTGTAATATAACAACCGTAGTTTGTCTCTGCATTGTTCACGCGTGATTATTACTCTCTTGCACATATAATATATTTCTATAGCAAAGTATTTGTTATTTACGGCCGTCAGGTGGTAAACACCGTTCGTGAGGAGGACAGGATAGCGTATAATTTTAATACCTGTGTCGAACAATCAAAAGATATTTTAAGAATACCAGACGAGACACAATGATGAAATTTTACAAAGTAATGGCTGTACCAATAATATTGTATGGATGCAAATGGTGGTCATTAACTAAACAACATTTAAAACGGATTGAAGCAGCTGGTATGAGATTTCTGTGAGCCCTGGCTGGGTATACTTTACTAGAAAGAAAAGAAGTGGAAAAAATAAGTTCAGAATTTTAAAAATTAATCTGAATAAGGAAACAATTAGATATAGGAAATAATGTATGGGGCATGTAAAGCTTATGGTGGGCCCTAACCCAACGGTGCTGCTAAATTACAAACCAAAATAGGGAAGAAGAAGGTTAGGTCGACCTAAGAAGAGGTGAACACAACAAAATGTGTGAAGATTTAAACCCTAAAGATGATGATGATACATTTAGTTCTACCATTTCTCCCGCAGTTGCTTGTTGAAATAATAAATTTTTATTTGGTAGGAGCCTGGTTGAAACCGTTATTTGTATTACGTTCAATTTTCTTTTTTCACTTATCGCGAGATAATGTTTACTGGATAGTGACAGTTGCTTTACATATATTTCATAGATGGATTGGCAGTACGGCATATAATAAAAATTGAAAACAAAGAACCTTCTCTGACTGGTAACTAATAAATAGCTAAAGAAAAATTGTAAAACAGGGAAGATTTTGCTATACGAGCATTTCTTTAAAAAACATATTGCAGTTGATAGAGTACAATTTATATAATCACAGGTGATAAGTCCTATGATAATGAAATGGCAAACCAATTAAATTTGAAAGAATTTAAAAAATTATAAATGGATTTTAAGGGTCTTCTTCACACTTTATTAGGAGGAATAGTAGAGCGATAAGAAAAATCAGGAGAATCAGATGATTTGGAATGACACTGCTACGGCTTGATAAACATAAAATGTATAGATAATTATCAGCAAGATATCCTGTTTGAAGAGCCAACTAAACATATTCTTCAATAAACGAAAACCAGTGTATAGCTATCATAAAAACCCATATAATGGAAATTGTTGTTAATTATTTTTGGCTGACATCATTTTGTGCATAATGAATACAGTAATTACGAATTTAATCTTTTTTAGTTACAAGTTCATTCTCGCGTTTTAAAACTAAACATATTCTTTGGGAATTCGTATATCACTATCTAAATACTATAATTTAAAACATCTAAGGATGAAATGGCACGCTTAAGTTATTCCCGTATAAGGATGTTATGATGAAATTGGCATCCTGAATCCAAGTCCGCTTCTACGCCAGACCATTACTCATAGCTCTTCTTGGTCGAATTAGTCAGTCCTATTCGCACTGCCCTGACTGATCTTGGCGGCTTCAGTAGGCTACAGTGTATAATTGTCGTCATTGGGAGGGAGAAGACAAATATTGATGAGTTAATCTTTGCAATAATCCCATCGCCTGATTGTCTGGTGAAACCTTGTTACCATTCTAACAGTGGTTTTCAATTTTACGAACCTGAACAAATCGACTAACAGTCTCTCCGACGATTATTCAGCTGCCTTCTCTGAGGCAGAGACATTTTCGTTAATCAAATTTTTAATCAACTTCTGAAAACAATGTTACAATTTTTTATCTGTCAACCACAAATTATACATTTCGATTCCACAGAGTCAGTAAACAACTTTGAAAAGTTTCTGAAGGCTAACACCATCCCTGTAAGAGAAAAAGAAGTGATCACTATTTGATATTCTACAGCGTCTTTTATAGCTTCGATGACAACACTTGAGGAAGACGTAAACACTCATCAAGCTATCCCAAGAAGTGACTAGAGTTGAGTGTGTTTGCAGACGCCTTGCTCAAACATATCCACACCTGCCTCTTCATCCACAATTGAAAATTCGTGTTATTAAGCGGTATATAGTTAGAAAAGCTCTGTAAATATTACTTGCATAAAAAATATTGCCTCTGTCTTTTAATAACATAGTTACCAATTTAAACAGAGTAAAGAATTTTGTATCCACGAGAGTAGCTCAAACCTCAAATACTTTAACTATATAGCCGTAACTGCAACGTGTACGATAAATATATACTTTTGTTATCCACTCTTTCCCTGTAGGTAGAAAAGTTAATTAATCAAATGAAAAAGGAAACCATGTGTTCATTATATTACATTCCATAACCTTTTCAAACGACTCTTTACTCCTACGAATATACAGTCGTTTCCAGCTCGAGTACTCAGCAGCAATTCATGAAGTTCTAAAACTACTATGGTATATTCAAATTAACATAAAAATTGAAGCGATAATTAATATTTTTTAAATCTAAAACTGACTTCAACCTGTAGGCAACAGGGCTGCCTCTAACTGAGTAAGCAACCAGCATTGGTGGCATGCAGCGCTGTTATGCGGAACGACTTGGCGAAGACAGTACATTTTATTCAAAGGTCTTGGTATTTTTATTTTTATTTCAGTTGATAGAATTAGAACTTACATGTGAAATTGGTAACATTTTATTTTAAATCGCATTATCACTGAAATTCTTCTCACTCTCTCTAATCCATACCTTCCGTATATCCCTCAAACATTTTTATAGTAATTGTACAATGGGGAAAGAAGAAAGCGAACATAAATAAATGTAAAAAAATACGGTTTTCTTGTTAAAATTTACTTCATGTGCAGTCCCAAATTAACTCTGTAAGTGTTAATAGTTTTTCACTACTAGTATGCAAAGCACTGAGCCTGATAGCGTATGGTTGAATATTCAGAACTTTTCATCGGTAATTGATCGTTGCTTATTATGAGTGAATACTCCTACTCCAGGCAAACCATTCAGATTTCAGCTTTCTATGGTTTGCCAGTATAATGCTATGCGAATGCCTGAATAATTCCATCATTCATTGGCGAATCCAGTGAGGGCAGGGATGCTACTGCCCACCCCCCAGAAGAAAAATCAAATTGCCACCCATAAACGTGCCCAGCGAGTAGCAAGGAGGGAGCAGCGGAACAGGTCAGCTGCCCCCCTCCCCCCCCCCCCAGAAGAAAAATCGAGTAGACACCCAGGGGGAAAATACCTTACCCACTCTTCCCCTCCTCCGTTATTTCAAGTTACGCCCTTAGTAATTATGAAAGACTAAAATGGAAACTATCTAACGCTAATTGATTTTTTTTAACTGCTTTACGTCTCTCAACAGCGAGGTCTTTAGAGACGGGAAAGGATGGGGGGAAGGAATTCGGCCATGGCCTTTTTAAGGAAGCATCCTGGCATTTGCCTGGAGTGATTTGGGAACCCATGGAAAACCCAAATCTGGAAGCCCGGACGGGGATTCGAACCGCCGTCCTCCCGAATGCGAGGCCAGAACGCTATCCGTTGCACCACCACGCTCGGTACGCTAATTGAATAATGATATAGTAGTAATAATGATATAGTAGTAATAGTACTGCGATACAACTTAACACATGCATTAATTACGCGAATAAAAATAAAATCAGTAATGATGTAATCACCAAGTGGTAGATAAGTCTCATACAATATGTGATTCAACAATAGTCAAAGTTATTCAGCGTGTTGTTTACTTCGTTACGATAAGAAACTGATGGAACCCATGGGCGTACACATAGAAGGGCAGGAGGGTGGCTGCTGCCCCCCCCCCCACCCTACGAGATAAATTAAAGTGTAAAATTGCTCATAGGCAAAAAAAAACAGGAGCAATCCGCCCTCAGACAATGACTTACAATACTGGCGACGTGCACTATTTGGGTTCTCTTATATCTCATTAAATATTAGATTTTCCCAATAAAATACCCCAGCATATGCGTTATCAAGATTACACTCTTTATTCGTGACCAAAATGAGTATAGCAGATTTACACAAGAAAGCATAAATGTTCACAAATTATTATGAGTTGGATGATATCAGTGGAGAGCTCGACGTTTGGTACAATTTGTGGATAAAGATTAATTTACCGGAAGACAAATTAGGAGATATAGAAGTCGTGGACCTGTTTAACGCCAACGCTTTGAGGCTTCTATTTCTTCCTTTACTTCTTCTTCATAATCGCGGAGTTAGACAATTTCCGGATGACGTTATCATAAAAATTAGTTTTAGCATCAAGCGTAATAAAATCTCCGAAATTTGTTTCAGCCAGTGGGTTAATCTCAATTTGACTTGACGAAACTAATTTTTTTTTCTCCGCCATGAAGAAAGGATTCACTATTCTGAGCACTATTCCATGCACTACAATGACAATGGAACGATCCTTTAGTACGTTTCGACGAGTGAAAAACTGGCCCAGGAGCACTTTGGCAGAGGAAAGATTGGCTGGATTATGCATGATGAGTGTTGTAAGGACACACAGTCTCCTAACATTTAAAGCATTAATGATTAACGTTCTTTTCATTTTCTTATGTGCTTCTTGTTTAGTTTAATATTTTATGGTGTAATAAGTTTTCTGTTTATTCAATTTGGACGAAAGTTATCTCTGTGTAAATGTGTATGATAATCTCTGAACAATGAATGGTGAGTGCAAGAAGAAGATATTTTGACAAAAAAAAGAGAGGTACCTTTAGATAAACTGTGAATTGTATCTGTGCGCGAAGAAACAGTAAAATTAAAGGAATTTAAAAAAAAAAACAAGTGGAGTTTTTATTGTTTTATTTTTTATGAAGACTAATAAAGAAATGTTAATCTTTAATACTAACAGGAAAGGTTAGTAAAGTAAAAATATAATACGTGACGTCCCGGACAGAGACGAGGAGCTATGTAAAACCAGTAGAAAAAATATTATAGTGTGCATTAAAATTTCGTGAAAGAATACCCTGAGATATTGACAAACAAAGATAATGAAAAATTTGCTGGGAATCCGAGACTATTAATATTTACATAAAAAAAACTTTAACTGAGTTACGATCTTAATTGATTACATAGTAAGTCCATAGATTAAGTGGTTGTATTACTATATTAATCAATAATTAAAATGATTTTTTTCAATAGTTTCCTGAGAAGCATTTTGTAAGAAATCATCATGTTTCAGTCCCCCAACCCACTTCCTCGAAACCAATACGAGTTTTCCTCCCCCCCCCCCAGTTCAAATCTTGCCCCCCCCCCCTAGTTCTGATCCTGGATACGCCCTTCCAATCATTAATGATGAATCCATTTTGTATCATTAAACATTTATTTTTATATAAAAATTACATACTTATTTTTACAAAAAGACACCACAATACTCTTATTTTTAATGAATGGTAGATCTTAAAAACATGGTACAAACGTTTCTCATTGGGTGACTGCAGCTGTATATAAACACCAACGTCCACCCCCCCCCCCTCTCCACCCTTGCGTGCTAGGTGATGCTGCAATTTTTTATGTTCCTGAAATAAGCTGGGATTATGCAATCGTAGGCTTCCGCGGCCAGAGTCAGTTGATTCTTGGCTACGATGAACATGACGCGGCGCCACCCGGACAACCAAGAATCAAGCTGGGATTATTTTGATGAAACATGGTACACATGTTTCTCACAGTCTCAGAGTCCACCAAGTTCCAGGTGGTCAATATTTGGAAGTTAATACAGTCAAAGTGACTACGGTCATTTTGTATAGTGCCTTTCGATAAACCATGAATTGAGGGGTTCTCCTAGCAATACAGTGTTGGCTATAAGACTTTTATTAAACTCCATGATTTAAACTTGTTAATATAACCCATAAGTATGGGTTTCTCTCATATATGATATTCTTGATTTATGTACCAATAATTTTTATGTTCATTTTCGTGCAAGCAACAGGAAATAAAATGAGCGTATTTTTATAAGTAGCTACTTCAGCTGGTCAAGAAATTAGTAATATTTCCACTCTTCAGCATATTTAATAGATTCAGAAAAATCATTGAAATTTTCCATTGGCTCTGCGTCCACAACAAATGATGTCAGGAATGAGAAGTTGACTCCACAATTAAACAACTTCCGCTGAACATTCTTGAGGACGACACCAAACTGGCAGTCAAGATATTCTTCAGTGATTATTGCTACCAACAAACAGAGTGTCGGTAGTCTTTTCTTTTCCTCAGCGAATGGAAAGATGAGTGTGCAGTCAACTGCTTTGAGATTTTATGTTTCGTAGAGTTCCACCTATTTAGAGCATGGAGGATGCTTACGAGCATCGTATTTGGATTATAGCTTTTCATTATTCCAATGAATGTTTGTGTTAATGGTTTACAGTCAGAAGTTAGGTTGTTTGCAGATGACATGATGGTACATAATTTAATCAGAACGGGAGAAGATTGTTAACAACTGCAGGGTGACCTGGACATGATATTTAACTGGGAAGGTCAACTAGGAATAAAGATAAATGAAGAGAATAGTCAATTCATTATGTACACAGTTTTTTTAAAAAAAAACTGAAGGTTGATTTTGACTATCGCGTGGGAAAGGAATTGCCTGCTGAAGACCCTAAATGTAAATATCTTGACATAAGATTTGATAGTAAACTCAACTGTGTGAGACGCACTGAATCGGTGAAGGGAAGAGGTTTCAAAATCCATCATTTATTGGAGAGGGTGTTGAGGAACATGGGTTACAAAACTTTAATCAGGCCGTTCCTTGAATGTTGCAGTGTAATAAAGGACCTAAATTTTGTATATCAAATACAGAATTCGATAGTGTTCAAAGGATGATAGCTGAATCTGTTTGTGGTAATTACGACAGAACTCGATCAGTATGTCCTAAACATTTACCAAAAACACTGAATGTTTTTAAAATTATTAAAAAAGAGAATGAAGGTGTTTCAAGATATTGACACCGAAGCTCCATCTCTGTTTTTATTTTAATAGTCTTCGCATCTGATTAAGAGTCCTATTTATCGCTATATTTATTCGAATTTCAGTTACGTGTCGTTATATTCAGGCAATTTACTGCAACGCTATGCTTCAGACGCTGTTATATGGTAGTAAATAGTAAATTCCATTTTTTTATCCACCGTGATTGGTTAAAGTTAATTTGTCCCAAAAGCTTCATGTATACTAGATTAATAGATTCAATATTAACATGTAACTGGAATCCTGTGAGAGAAACGAAAAGCTATGTGTTTCTTGATAACTCACAAGGTACACTATGAACATTCGAATAATGTATAAAGTCATGTGATAATATTTCAATTCTTTAATTTTTATTTTGATCACTGAGGACTATACAACAGATGAAAGATGAACAAAATGCATAGGAATACTGTGTTCTCTGGCATACTGGAGGACACAATTGACTAGGTTGGATCTGCTTCCAGCGGCAGTAGGAGCATCACTGGATCTCAGCTGAGGAAGAGCTGGTTGTAGGGCACCTTGAGGAATATCCTGTTGGTGATCTCCTTGAACGTGCCTCCGAAAGTCGCCTCTATCGCTGGCTTCAGCTCCTGCAGGATGTCCCTCCAGTTGGCGTTCAAGAAGGCGTTCATGTTGTTCCCTGCAACAAACACGTCCAAGCTGTAAAACAGGGATCGCTGCGACATATTAGTCCTACAAATACAAACAGAAGAAGAAAAGTCACAATGCAGAGGAAGTATTTAAAAAATGGCTACCATGATTACAACGATTTGTAGCAGGTTTTTAGTTATAAAAGCGTTCCGTTTTAACCTGCTTTTCTTGGATTCAATTCCAGCTATAGATTGAGTGCAGACTCGAGTGGAAACAGTGAAGTCAGCGTGTTTAAAGTAAAATTTCTTCGAATTTGTAGGATCTTTGTGACCAATTATGGAGGTGTTTGTAATCTAAGAGGTAGCAATTCCTTCATATCCGGAACTACTATTACAATTACTCCGCGATTCACTAAAAGTGTTTGGCGGAGGGTGCATTGCACCTATCAGGAAAGCTAATGGTTTGGAAGGGATATACGGGATATGGCAGTTGGCGCCCATGGGCTATTGTGAGGAACCATCCCAGCATTCGCCTGGAGCGATCTAGGGAAACCATGGAAAACCCAGATCAGGATGGCCGGAGTGCTTTATCGGAAGCTACTCCTGTCCGATTACTCGCCCGGTAAATCCATTCTATTCCATTCCCTAATCGCTCGTGGAAAAAATTAGTAGAGAAATGAATCGGTTTTGGCCCTGATTTCTCTTATCTTATTTTCGCGGTCATTCCGAGATATGAATGTTGCTAGTAGCAATATTTGTTTGCTGTCATACCTGTCATGAATCGGGCGGCTCTTCTTTGGACCATCTCTAATGCCTCCATTAATCCCTTTTGATGGGGACCCCATACAGATCAACAATATTCCAAGTGAGGCCTCACTAGTGACTGGTACGCAATCGATTTAACTTCCGGAGTGCATTGTTTTAAATTACGACCTAGAAATCGAAGCATACGATTTGCTTTCCCAATTACATTCTCGATATGCTAATTCCACGACAAATTATTACGAATTGTTACCCCTAGGTATTTAGCGGAATCTACTGTTCTAAGGACAGTGCCATCATTAATTGTATATTCAAAGCTAAATGGTGTCACCTTTTTACTTACACGCATGACTTGGCACTTTTTAGCGTTTAACTCCAACTGCCAATCTTTACACCACGCAATTATTTTCATAATATCGTCTTGTAACAATGCGCAGTCGTCCTGGGTTGTGATTTCACGATAAATAATAGCATCATTGGCAAATAATCTTTTCATTCCCCTTATTATGTCACACAAATCATTAATGTATATGAGAAACAACAGAGGCCCTATCACGCTTCCTTGGGGAACCCTGGACCTCACTTCGGCAAGTGATGAACGCTCACCGTCGAGAACTACACACTGTGTTCTGTCCTTCAAAAAGTCTGCAACCCAATCACATATTTGTCTAGATATACCGTAACCGCGAAGTTTCCTAAGTAACCTAGTGTGAGTCACAATGTCGAAAACTTTTTTGAAGTCTAATAAAACTAAATCAACCTGGGATTGCTCATCTATAATACGGCTCAAGTCGTGAATTAAGAGGGCAAGTTGTGTTTCGCAGCATCGGCCTTTTCTGAATCCATGTTGATTTGGGTTTAAAAGCTCATCTTCATCCAAAAACCGCATGACATTTGAATAGATGATGTGTTCTAAAATCCTGCAAAATATTGAGGTTAACGATATCGGCCTATAATTTTGAGGATCATTAACATTCCCACTTTTGAGCACTGGACTTACGATGGCGGTCTTCCATTCGGCTGGTATTTTTCCTTGATCCAAGGAGGCGGTATATAATTTTATCAAATACGGCGCTATTTCCTTTGCGTACCTAGAGTAGAATCTTGTAGGAATACCGTCTAGTCCTGGAGCCTTATTGGGATTTACATTCATACTATACACGTTGTCAGTGGTGCATTACAACTTCTCGTGAATCCTGGAACTTCAGGGACTCAGCCCCTTGAGCTGAGGTTTCTGATTATGAACCGACTGAATATAATTATTATTTGTGTGTTAACTAAGTTATTTTTCAGTGTTAAAGAAGTGTTAGAATTTCGAACTAAATCTCGGTCCCTTTTTATTAATTCGTCCTGGATAAAATCTCCAGTAACTCTATGAAGCTTGGTGGTGAGCGGTAACGTTCAGGATTAGTATATGGGAGGGTGTGGATTCAAATCCTCATCCTGTCATCCAGATTTCGGTTCTTCCATACTAAGCGTGGTGGGTGAGCAGAAACGCTCGCATTTGGGTTTTCCATGGTTTCCCCAAATCACTTCAGGCCAGGATTGTTCCTTCAAAAAAGCCATTCCCTAATTCCTTCCCCTTTCCTTGGAGCCAGTCCTTTCCCGCCTTATAACGACCTCGACGAGGCGTAAAGCCATAATTAAAAAAAAAAAAATCTTGATTTTGCGATATCACTGTAGTTGAATGCCTGAATGGTTCTTTAATAAATGCCGTGGCCGAATTCCTCCCCGTTGTTTTCCCACAATCCTCTTCCTCCTCTAATGAGAACGACGTCATCGGGGCTGAAACCCGGAACTAAAAAGGAGATCTAGAAACCCATAAGCTCGTAATTCCTGGTTAAAACAAAAGAGCATTAAGATTGTTACAGCTTTATATTTTTCGATTTTTATTGCATCACGGCTTCTTCACTGAGAGTAGATGTTTGACAAAAGTTAAGTTTAATATGTTCCTTCTTATAAAGAACAATGCCATAGAGTGACTGGAACGATTTCTTTAAATCGTCAATAGTCTAAAACGGAATGATTGGACCAATAGTTAAGTTCGGTCATCGCTTTCGCTAGGGTTGAATGTTCAGTATACTCAGTACGACAGAAATATTTCATTTGGCACTCAGCGTCCACCACTTACCCAGTGCCTTGTCGCCGTTGAATAGGTTCTCGAAGTGCACGTGTAGTCGGTTGGTGTCGAAGGAGAAGGTGAAGGTGTTGAGTTTCATATATACTTCTCCATTTTTCTCCAGACGCTCACCCCGCAAGTTGAAAGTCACGTCCAGATCATCTGCGGACAACACGTCGAGAATATGTATCACCCAAAAAAAAAAATGAAAATAACGGACGGAATAAACATAATTGTTGGGATGATTGCAAAGAAACCTTTCCCCGGTGCAATGATTGACCGGTAATATTCACTATACTTGATAACATTGGACTGACTGACGTGGATCATCAATGAATTGAGGATTAAAAGCTATTCATTAGAGACGAAACATGTTCTTTAAATTGTTTATTTATTCACCTGATAAAATTATCAGTGATAACTAAATTAAGATGGGAGGTAATACTTGATAAGACACATAACCTTTATCATTTCATAAGATTTCGTTAAGTTTTCAGATCAAATAATTACTAGATTTATGTAGTGCACTTTCAATAAATAAAGCTAATATAGGTCTACTCTTCACTGGACTCACAGAATATTGTAATTAATTATCATAAAAACAAGGATATCTTATAATTGTAGTAGTATACAAGAACTATACGTAAACTTTTACCGTAAAATCCGAGTAATCACAAAATATTTTATGAGATGGCTAATTGTAAAATATCGTTAGAGTTGAAGAATTATTATGGAAATCATACTGATAGAAAGAAAAGAAGTGATAAATTACGGTTGATTCATTTTTGTTTATCGAGCAGTCTGGTGGTTCAGTGGTTAAGGTGTGTGACTGGGAATCGAAAGATCCCCGGTTCAAACCCCTGTCTCGGCGGTGATTTCTTACTCCCTTATCCGACCTTCCCCTATCGCACAGCTTACACTGTAACTTGAAGTACGTGGTTCGTATTCCACGTTAAACTGTAGGTCCTGTGTACCCAGTAGAATTGCCGGGTTAGGTTAAGGCGGCTACGACAAGGGCGGAATGCGCGGCCAATATGAACCCTGTCATCACAACTCTGAATTACTGTTTATTATTATTTTTGTGTATACATACTTAGCACTTAAATCATGGCCTGCTATTATCCACGTCTGTCTCATTTTATGTGAATCCTGTTTTCTGTCATATCACAGAGGATTAAACAGTCTGATTAGAAACAAGTTGTTAAAGGGGAACAAAAAAACTTAAATCCATTTCGTGGAGGCGCCACAACCGGAAACTAAGTAAAAAATTTCATACAGATCTCGGTATTCCTGTCAGAATCACCGAATACGAAGAAACCCATTACACATTACCAAATTTCAAGAATTACTCCTAATGCATTAAGCAAAATCGGTAATTTTATTGTTTAATAAATACGAAACCTCCACAAAACATATCTTGCCTAACTATTTCACACTTAAACAAACAAAGAACGCATAAATCGCCAGTTTCAAATAGCAAATTTATTTAGCGAACGCTTATTGGAATTTCATTTGGTACTAGATAACAAAACTCGTCCATTCTTCTCACCTGATACATAATTTTTTTGATCTAACAAAGTTCCCTTCTATTCCGACATGTCAATCTACAGTTTTTGATGCTTCCCTAAGCTGAAAATTCTACTAGAACAACCTGGTATCAGTTTCGACTAGACGAGATGAATAATTTGTCAAGTAAAAACCACCAAACATTGAAACGAATCAGGAATTCTGAACTCCGTGTAAGGTACTGTAATTTTCCGTGCCAAAAGACCCACATGGCCTTTCAATAGACTGGTACTTGAAGGCAGCGTAAAAGCAGAATCTGTAATAATATGAAAGAATATAACTTCCGGTTCTCCTTTGTTACATCTAAAGTAAAGTCTAATGTGCTAACTTTCTGATTTATTAGATTAACTGGAAACCTTTAAATGTGTATTGATACTTCATAGCATCAGATAAATGAAGATAATAGCGTAAATTCATCATCCTTCTTCCACCCTTATGACTGCCAATTCTAATAATTTTTAACAAGGTCATATTTAAATGAAATTTCAAATTCAAGAAGTAAACATTTTTGTCATCGTAAAAAATGGTTTTCAAAAATATACTTTCGCTACTTGAACAAGGTTTTGTTTCAGCTCAAACCCTTCTTCTATATACGAGTGCGTTAGAACTTACCAAGACTGAGGTTACACTTTCCCGCTCCCTTGATGGGCAGAATCATCACACGGCCATCGATCTTATAGTCACCCTGTAGGTTGACTGGGGACCGTGCATGCACTTTCCCGTCAATTTTGAAGTTCTTTGTGTCAAACCTGCAAACAGAACACAGTGATTTCAACCATTTATATTTTTTCTGCATTAGAGTTGTAATCCAAGACACTAATTCAGCATTTCAGTTTTATTTCAGCACACCAATGTAGTTTAAAAGTTAACACAACAGAACGCTGAAAACATGCTTGTGAGCATCAGCGATATGAATTCACGCCAGAGATGATAGATCGTTAAGTACTTAACTTGAATTAACGATGTGTTACATTACCGTATGGATTGTTTCCTTCCTCTGCTTTTGTTTATACAAAGAAGCATTTGCATGAAGCTCCATGAAGTCAGCCTGTGCAGCTGTTGTTGGAACAATGCGCGGGTGTCATATTGGCTGCCTAACAAACAGGTTTCTAATGCCCCTATCAATTGAAATCTGAGTTCCCTGGCCGAAAGTGTTCTTGCATTTTATTTGACTGTTGTCGCACCTTTCTAATATCGTTACAAGACGTTAAGAAAGTAAACTTAAGAAACCATCTTTTTGAACCTTGATGTTATATTACGATGTTATTACATTTATTGTCTTGTTGAATTTAAGTCGCAATAGCTATAACTTCGTTATTCCACCAGCATAGGATATTTTTGTTGCACACGTTTATAGCTAATACATTTCCCTCAAGATTATAATATTAAACATTTGTATTTTAATTAAAAATTTGTTCTTCACGTGTTCAGAAAAGTTATTTGTTCTCCTGACTACAAATCATGTCGAATTTTTTAGTTTGCAGAGGTATTGATGGAGTTAACAGCAATCTGTAGATAGAAGAACTCTCCACTAAAGTTTTATCATCCTCAAATCAATACAAAATAATCATACACTTGTAAACAGCGACAAATGTGTCATCATTGCTGTTCAGCATGCTACATCAAACCTAGCAAAACACTCTCCTTTCGTCCTGTGGAATATAATCCAAACAATTTCAACGTCGAAAGAAGCAGAAGGATGATCTACACACCTTGGAAACTCCAGGAAGAGTTAATCTGAATACATTATCGATACAAACAGAATTACTTTCACGTAGCACGGACGTTTCTGATAAAACGAAAACTTGCAACTTGTTTCATTAATAAAACATTGTTTCGGGGTGCAACAACATTAAGTTAAATAATTACAAACATGTTCTAAGAGGTTCTTTAGAACCAGGATACGGATGAATATATTTATGGTTAGCCACCGCATCAGCCTTCGAAATAATTATAGTACCAATGAGAAAACAGTATTTTTAAGGAATTTGTTTGAAAATATAGCATAAATACTGCGTTAAAAATAGTTTGAGATATTGTAGACGTGTTTCAGCCCAATAATATCGTTGTAGACACGTGCTAAATCACTAAAGGCCTTATTTTGTTGCTGATCACGAGATAGCTCTGAACCCATGTAAAATCGAGTTAGTGTTTTACTTTACTGATTTTGTGGCAGGTTTTCTTACACGTTCTGATTGGAATATTTCGGGAGTCTTCAGCAAAGTTGCATCTGTTAGACCTGCATCAGGGACATCGTAGCTTAAGGTGGTAGACTACGGCCCCAACTACTTCTGTTAGATACCTGACGATGTCGAGATAATTCTTCGAAGCTGAAAGCCCGGAAATGTTCCCAGCGTCCACTCATCCTCCTGTCAAATAAGTATCGTAGTGGAAAATCTGCAGGGAGTGTAAATATTACTCCCATCTGCAGCCTTAGTGATGAAGATAGGAGATTGGATTGCGGAGCTCTATCTCCTATCTGCATTATCTAACTGCCAAAGTAGTATAAGTGACGGGGGATACTATATAATTAGTACCATTAGCAATTGCGAAATATCAAATGAGGAATAGATCTGTCCTTTGGAACCGTGTTGTAGTAGACGCGTTGTGCTTGCGGGTGAAGGGGAATTAAGTTTAGCAAAGTTCAGTTACAGTAAAGTTGGAATATTTATATCTATGTGACCAAGCTCTCTTCCGTTGCTGACCCCTATCTATAAAGTTATTTGTCAGATAAGACATGTAAAAATCTCCATGATGGGCAATATACGTTAACTTACGACAGAGCTATAGATCAGCTATTTTACTAGTCGTCAGCATTTGTTGATTGATATGTGTAGGATGTAGACCAGGCTCCTGCCCTACTCACTGAATGGAGTCCACAACGAGCGCGGACAGTCCCCAGATCTTCATGTTGCTGAAGTCAAGGCTGATGTCGACAGGCCCGGATCCTCCACGGCTGATGGCTATGGCTGTCACTTCCAATGGGTCGATTGGCAGCACACCAAGGCTCTGCACACCTGTTGCATCCACAACACTTGTAACAATCGTCATATCTATACTAATGTTATTAATGTGAACGTTGTTGTTGTTGTTCGGGCTTTAGAGACCGTCAACATCGGGGTTATTAGCGCCATAATGCGAAAGTACGAGTAACTCTGTCTGTTTATTACGTTTCTTGGGCTAAACGGCTAATCCGGTCGTGATGAAATTTGACAAGGAGATGCTATTTGACATTAGGATGGACATGGGATACCATATTCTTTATAGATAAGAACATATTGTCATTGAATTATGAAAACTATCTTAACTGTGAAAGACGGACGCATAATACCTATAAGTCTCTGCAATGCATAGCGACAGAGAGGGATGGTAGCGCAGTGGGTAAGATGCTTGCTTCTTAAGAAATTTCCCGAATTGCTGTGGATTCAAACCCAGCTTGGAGCAAAGGTTTTTAAGAATTGTTTTTCATAGTTTGAGCTAAGCCTGGTATTTTGTACTAAGGATACCATGTGAAATGTAGATCCCACAAATTCAGGGCTGGAGTCCGTGGCAAATCATAGGCGGTAGAACAGTGCCTTAAGCATTTACTTTATTCACGGTATACTGGTTCCACAGGCACTTTGTGTATGATCTAAACTAATAATGTTATCTTTGTAAAAGTAAGTCTCCGTCTTGTTGTTACGTTTTGACGGCTATGTGTGTATACCGATGACAAGGAAGTATTTTGTATTTTTAGGAGGGAAATAGGATAATTTTTTTCTGGCATGAATAACAGTTTTAGTCATGAGTCAGGCAACACGGTAGAGTGGTATATTGATGGCGTTCCCGTCATATTATGCCGACTCGGTGTTGTTTGGGACATATCTAAGGTAAGTTTCAGCTTTGTATATCCAATTCCAGCAATCAAATTCTATTACATACACGGTGTCCGCTGTCCAGTCGAACCATACATAAAACCTGTTATGCAATGCTTTAACTGCCTGCGCTATGGTCACCTGAGCAAGCAATGCAGAAGTAAAAAAAGATGTGTATTCTGTGCTGGTGCACACGACGACAAAGATTGTTGTAACCAAAACAACCCCATTTGTATCTATTGTAATAGTGGCCACCCATCTAATGAAAAAAGATGTCCTGAATATGAAAAACAAAGAAGAATCAAACAGTTAATGGCGTACGAGAACCTAGACTATAAACAAGCCCTTAGAAAGATCAACGCCGGTACGTATGCCTGTGTACTAGCAAGACCGGCCGCAACCACCCAAACCACGGTCGTAAATTCGGAATGTTACGAGCAAAGAACCCCCATACAGGATAACTTAAATATTGCCACAGTGCCTGTAGGGACATCGCAACAACAACATCAACAACTCCACCAAGAACTACCTACCCAGACGTCACAGTTGGCCACCACCACCTGGCATGTTAACAAACATGCAAATAAATCCAATGCCTACTAACCAGGCAGAATCCCCCTTAACGGAAAGACATAATAGGCACTACAGAGCAGGAAGCAACTCTAGGGATCTATCTTACAAAAATTATTGGATCCCTAACAACAGGAATATACAACCAATTGCGTACAACCCATACCCACCCCAACCTCACAGCACTGTACAAAGCGCAAGCACAGCTGATATCTTCACATACAAAATGATCGAAATCATAATGAATATCTTAAACCAGTATGTCGGTAACCAACAGATCGATCCACTGCAATTCGCTCCAAGTATCAAACAGCTTATACAACAAACACTCACCAATGGGTTCAACTGAGAACACAAGAACGCATTCGATACCCGTTACTGGAGGCTTAGATTCCATGTACCAAAATAACATACCACATAATAATCCCCAAACGAATGAAAAAATTGCAATCAAAGAACTCGGAATCTTACAATGGAATGCGCGCTCAATCAAAGCCAATAAATTAAGTCTGATGCAATATATGCTGGCCCATAAAATCTCAGTAAGTGCGATCTCAGAAACTTGGTTGAAACCAGGAGAATCTTTCCCTTTTCAAAAACTATAATATCGTGCGAGCAGACAGAGCGGACGGTTATGGCGGCACTGCCCTATTGATACAGAAATCAATCCCATTCCAGCCCGTAAACATTACGCCTACTAATCTCTTTCGAAGTTTGTGCAGCACGGATCCTCTTTAAAGACGAATATATGACGGTAGTATCTGTATACAGGTCACCAAACAAACCAGCATTAAAAAGATCTGAGTTGGAAATACTAAAAAGACATCTAGAAGAACCAATTCTGCTCCTTGGTGACTTAAATGCCCATCATTCCTTATGGGGAAGTACATATGACGATCGTAACGGGCGACTAATTGTGGAAGTAATGGAGGAACTAGTTGTACTAAACGATGGCTCTGCAACTCGAATCAATAGACCATCACAACAACAATCATCTGTTGACATATCATTAGCATCGGTGACTATTGCCCCACACCTTACATGGGAAATCGATAGAAGATACACTGGGTTCGGATCATTTCCCGATTCTGCTGAAGCTTCCTGCACTAAGCTGGTAGGGCAAACTATCTATTCGCATTATAAATGGAATACCAAGCGGCTAACTGGGAAAAATACCAACAAGAAGCAGAAGCTGCATTTTCTCAGTACAAACCTACAGACGACATACAAAATGATTATAAAGCCTTCATCAGTTGCATAGAAAAAGCCGCAGACTCCAGCATATCCAAAACAAAAACAAAACTATGTAATCAACACAACACCAGTTGAATGGTGGGACCAGGAATGTGACGAATGCAATAAAAGAAAGAAAGAAAGCTGTCAAAAAATTACAGGCAACTCTCCACAATGAGCAATTACATCGAATGCAAAAAGGCATGTGCGAAAACAAAAAAAACTTCTGAGGAAGAAGAAGAGGAAAAACTGGGAAGCACTACTGCTCAAAACTGAGTCTCAACACGCCGACCAAAGAAGTGGGATGAAAATACGAAGGCTGAAAAATGTAAGAGAGGCGAGGGTGACAGAGCAGGACACCACCACTGAATATTCTGACTGGAGATATTAGAAAATATAACACCACCTTATGTGGACCCCCAAATCCCTAAACGTACAGGAAAATACACAGCACATCCTATGTCAACCGTTCAGGAGTGAAGAGCTCAGCAGAGCACTTTCCTTTGGAAAATCATCAGCACCTGGGCCGGATAACATACACTACCCCATGCTACGCCTACTCCCTGCCAACGGGAAAAGCGTACCTGCTCGACCTCATTAATCGTATTTGGGCTGAGAAAAGCGAGATACCACCTTTGAAGACGGCCAGAATAATTATTATAAAAAAGCCAGGAAAGGAAAACTGAATGTGCCTCAGCATATAGACCCATAATCCCTCTTATCCTGTGTGTTTAAAATTCTCGAAAGAATGGTAAAGCATAGACTCGAATGGTGGTTCGAGCATAATACATTGCTGCCGCATACTCAATACGGCTTTCGGAGAGGGAAAGGCACGAATGACATATTAGCACACCTTGTTACAGATATTCAATCGTGCTTTAACAGACAATAAATACATGGTTGCCATCTTCACTGACCTAACATCTATGCCTATGATAAAGTTCTACCACCGACCTTGGGAAAAAAATTAAAAACAGAATGGCGTGCCGGGCCACTTTACAGACGAGGCTGCTAGCTATGATTACAAATAGATGGTTAGTAGCCAAGTGGAAAACAATTACTCTAGGCCCAAGAAAATGTAGCCAAGGGGTACCTCAAGGATCAGTTTTGGCTCCGTTACTCTTTAATATATACACAACTGACCTACACAAATAATGCCCCTTCCGTCATAATACTTCAATATGCGGACGACATCTGCCTGTATACAATAGGCACAAGCATCGAAAGATGCCAAGCAATATTAAACGAAGCGATGTGTAACTAGTACAATGGCTGTCCGACAATGGACAGGAGATCTCAATAAATAAAAGCTCAGTCTGCATATTTACACGCCACAGGACTCCTCCAATGATCCGTATGACTCTTGGACCATACCAGCTCCCAGTTAAGAATATCGTGAAATATCTAGGCCTGATAATAGATAATAACTCAAATGGTGTGAACACATCAAACAAATTGAGAAAAAAGTCTGCTCAAGGAACAACCTTATAAGAGCAGTAACAGGAACTTAAGTGGGGAGCAAGTCCACAAATAGCACTAACCCTATATAGAGCCCTAGTCCGTCCACATTTTGACTATGGGTGTATTTGTTATGGTGCAGCCCCCCAACGGCCTCTAGCGAACGCTTGACGTACTACAATACATGGTACTACGCACCTGCCTAGGGGCTATGAAATCTACGCCCACAAATGCACTATGCGCTGAAGCAGGGGAACCTCCTCTGCACCTACGTAGATTCTACCTAAGTTCAAAATTCTTACTGAAACAGAGTCAGTTGACGACCAGTAAATTATATAACTCCATACACAACCTATCCATAGACTGCCTAGCAAAAGGATATTGGAAAAACAGACGACTGCCACCGCTAGCTTCAGCTTATCTTGAAACCAAATCACTATACGATAAAGCCATCAAGAGTGAACAACTATACTGTTACGAGGCTCCATTATGGCATACATGTAAAGAAATTACAGTTGTTGGTCAAACAACGCAACAGAGCCCCTACAAACAGACATACCTGGAAAAATTGAACAATTGGCTTCCGGCTGGAATCATATATACAGATGGGTCTAAGAACAACAGCTATGCTGGTTGTGCATACATCAACCTTGATAGCATGGAACAGGGCACGTTCCAACTGCCTAAAGAATGCACTATTATGACAGCGGAACTGACAGCAATATTAGAAGCACTTAGATATGCCGGGAGCTTACCGGATAGTAACATTATCATACTATCTGATTCACTCTCTGCCTTAACGTCATTAAATAATCATCACATAAACCAAAGGCAACAACCCGATCATATACGAAATTATTAAATCAATCATAGACCTGGAACAAAGTAATAAACTAGTAGTACTTTCCTGGGTGAGAGGCCATGATGGGTGCAGGGGCAATGAAATAGCCGACCAGCTGGCAAAACAAGCAACTGAGACTGGGGAAACTATACACCGTAAGATACCTACTTCGGACCTGATTGTGGCAATAAAAGAAAAATTATACAAAGATTGGGACGTAGAATGGAGACATACATCTGCTACGAAAGGGAAATACTACGCAAGGATACACTCTGGAATTACAAAACGGCCATGGTTTCAGAACATCCGCTGTCCTAGAAGCCTATATATCACAATTTTTCGGCTTAAATTCGGACATTGCCGCCTCAAGAAGCACTTATGTAGAATCGGTGTGGTAGAGGAACCATACTGCCAGTGCGGACACGTTGAAGATGCTAATCATATATTCTTTGGTTGCCCATTTAACAAACAAGCCTCTGACAACCTCATCAAGCACTTGGTGCAAGCAGGACAGCAACTCCCGGCAAGTGTTGAAGACTTACTAAATACAAACAGATTTAAAATCTTCTTCTTCATGTACTCATTTTTACGGCAAATCAAACGAGATCTGTAACAATAATCCTAACATTTCATGTATATATGAGTTTTTTTTTCTTTTTTGTAAATAGAACTTTTTAATTTTTCTACATTTTGCTAAACTTTTTATTTAAATGTATGTAATTTAATATCAAATTGACTATTTTAATTTATGTATGTGCCAAACAATGTAACAATAAGTAACTGTATAACCAAATGTAAGACAATGTATTTTAAGATTTATTGCCACGTTATGCAAAATGTAACAGACAAACAATGTAATAAACGCCTCTAAACTTGGTAATGGCTAGATGGCCTGCATGGCTAAAGGCCAAATAAACTAAAAAAAAAAAAAAAAAAAAAAAAAAAAGTCCACGCGTACGAAGTCGCGGGTAACAGCTAGTACTATCATATACAGAAGGAATATTTGCCTGAATATGGCGCATGCGTTCTTAATTAAGGGATAGCTGCCAGTAAACAACGATTTGAGAATTATTTCTGTCGTCTTCGTCAAGTGTAAAAATTCCGGTCGTGACAGACTAATGCCACTTATTGTGTTCGTCCATCGCCCAAAGGTATTTTACACCCTATAACCCAGTTTTTCAATCCGAAACTAAAAAACAGTGATGAAGATAATAGTGTCAGCTTTCACAACCCCAGATTTTTCTGCTGTTCGTACGACAATTCAGCAACAAAGATTACAATCCATTAGCAAACACCATATCAGTTTAAATTAGATTCATTTTAAAGAATTCACCACTAACTACTTCATTTAGTAGATTTTGACCTAGGGCTAAGTACAATATATAGTGCGTATAGAACGGTAATTCACATGGAAACACCCGAGAAGTTTAACACGATTGCTGAATCATATCAAATGGTAACTCTTTCTGAAAGCTATTACAATCAACAGTTTTTCGGAAGTTTCAAATAAACCGTTACGTGATAGCAGTACGTTTAACATCAGCTTATGACAAGAGCAAAGTAAAGCAAGTTTGGTGACAGTAATTGGTAACGAAGTATCTTGAACACAATTTATTTTGAAGAATGAGGACACTATTATATTGAAATCACGTGACGTAATAGTTATTGCTTACATCGCATCTGTTTATTGATTCTGACAGTAATTGTCTATGTTGTTTCTCCTTTCTACACATGGCAACACATGTAAAGGATAAAAGAACCGGAAACGTGAAAGCCTTGATGTTTTCGCGGCACAGCGCGTTCAGAAGCAAGTAGCTTGTAGTTGCAGAACAGCTCATATGATGTCGGACACTTAATAAAATGAGCTGGTTTAAGAAGGGCTGCTCACCTTTAGACATTTCTCTGAGAGAGTGCTGGACGGCTACAGTCAGACAGTCGTTGAATTTAGAGTCAGTCTCCCGACATCGCTTGAATGACGACGCTGAAAAAAAGAAACAACAACACTTCAGTAAGGGTGTTAGTAAGCAATCAGTTAAAAGCCTTTCATAACTCAAACCATTCTCGTACGACACTGTAAGGAATATATGCCATTCCATCTAAACGCAGTTTTATATCCACGCAAGCTCGAAAAGAACGATGAAATTTAATGTTTGTGAGAACTGAAAGAGTGTGTTTTTTTTTTGGGGGGGGGGGGCTTGAACTTGATACGATAAAGATTGGCTATCCCTGGAGCATTCGTTTACAACGTCGGTTAGGCAGTGTTTAATATAATATACATCACAGCTCAATGTTCGTAGAAATGAAATTATATTTCTCATAATTTCTTATTGCCGCATCACTCGTACCTTTCCACGTTTTCCTGTATTTCAGCATGTTGTATCATTTTTGTTTTCTTAAACAAAAAAATTATAATTTGCAGAGAGTAAAGATAGAAAATTTATCTTCCAGAAAAGTTTTTTAATAATTCTATCTCGAAATGGAATCAATACACTATGGCTGATTCAAATCGAATGTGTCAGCAGCAAAATGCTTAAGGATTGGAAATTACATTAATTTTTCTTTTCTAAGATTCCTTGTATTTTTAAAGATGGGCCTTGCTTAGCGACAACTTTATATGTTTCAGTCTTTCAGCCAAATTGTAGACATTAGGAGGTACATGAAATATAATATAAATAGTGATTTCCTATTACAGCGTTAGCTAAATACAGATTGAACGCATGTACACCATAAAATGGAATCCAATGGATAAAATACATCTGTCATTCGCGATCGCTTTTTACTGATAGTGATTTGGAGACCTACATCAGAAAAGTAAACTAAGCTGCCTTTATGCCAATACATATAATTAGTGTCCTGCTTATGGATAGTTAAAAAGTGGAGATCTGAATTTAATCCGAGTCCATAAAACATTCAGGTAAATATGCGCAGGGTACATAAGTAAGCGATGATAGCCTGTTTGAAGAGAGATCAGCGATTCCACGAACTACATTAGATAACATTTTTACAGAGGTGGATCAAAATAGGAAAGTATATACAGAAAATTTAGCTCTCTCAATCAATTTTTAAATGGCTGTTACAGACGGAAAATGATATCTTCCTATTTTATTTTATTTTATTTTATTTTTATTCTAACATGAAGATATTGCTAACAATTATCAAAAGAAAAGAGGCAAATTTTCGGCAAACATGCATTTGCAACAGGCTCCCAGTCACAATTCTTTGATAACCATTGCTGCGGTTCACTTGAACACCATAATCTCTGATTCGTCAGATGTTGCCGACTAGACCTTCCGCCAATTTTCAAATCTTACAAACTTTCAATCTGGAACCCATTTCAAGTCAGATGATGACGTTGCCTTTACTGTTTCCCCACTTTTTTACGCCCTTGATATATTCTTTAAAGTAGATGGCATAAAAGTATTGGATGAAGTGTGTGGACCGTGCAGCTCAGAGATGACTGTGCCAAAAAATAGACCCCGACTTTTTTTTAACTCAGGCTACAATATTATAGATCGACCATCATAGAAACGAGATCATGGAAGTGAGTGGGAATCTATATCTCCAAACAAAACACTGTGTGGTCGTTGGCTACCTGTATTAAGTTAGGTGTTTATTGCGACCTCCAGATTGTTGATGCGAACACTGTGTTGGAAAGCCTTAAGAGATGTTGCACTTACGAAGTTTGGCTGCAGATGCGACAGCCACTAGAAACGTGCTGAGGATGGCTACTGACTGCCCTCTGACTCCGTCCATTGTCTCAGCACTTCTAATACTGCGGCTGTACTGTTCTGCTACAGCCAGGGGTCCCCTGTTATATACACGGCACTGTCCTCAACTAAGAATAATGTAGAGTCCGCCCTCGGAAGTATGCGTCCGGAGGTGATCCACTCCCGGCTGCGATGCCGAACGGGCTCCAGCAACCTGACTCAGAAGGAAGTTGAAAGTAGTAGGGCGGCTGTACCTCGTGCATGATGATGACGTCAGTAGAACAAGCGTCCTGCCATATTATTACCTCTCGCCTGGGCTTACATTGAAAACTAGGTCCACTCGATACGGAATTACTGCTGCAGAACAGAGTCATGCGGATGTGTAGTAACACATAACTGCGAATTCATCACCGTCTGGAGATTTTGGTTTCACTGCTTGTCTAGCGTCGAAGTGATTAGAAGCGTTAGAGGCTGGAGGTAATGAGCAGAAAAAAATTTGGCATGTGCCTTTTGAAGTAACCATCCTGGCATTCACCATTATAAACTTATATCTGGATGGCCAGACCGAAATCTTCCCGAATGCCAGTCTCGTGTATTAAAAGCTCACCATCCAGATTAAATATGCTCATATAAGATCGAATCACCGTCAATCAGTTAAGATTTCGGTTTTAATTGGTTACCAGAAAATATCTGAGGTGAATGTTTGGATCTTTCCTTTGTGCAGATTATGCCTGATGTGCTACACGTTTATTAAAACAAAAGCCTCCAAGTCTCCAACTTGCCATCTACCAGCTGTCTTCGTTCAGGATGGTGATTATTCTAGCGTATGCTGAACCCAGGATAGTCGCTAATGGCTAAAGAATAAAATACACTACTGTTTGCAACACCAAGAAGGAGACATGTGAATAGCACTGAAATTAATACTACAAATTCGGACAATGACAATACACTAACGACTAGAATTAGAGAACTATGCATGTACTTTGGGGGCAGTCCATTAATTACGTGAGGTGTTTTTCCGGAATTGCGGACCCTCCCTCCGATGGCTCTTATACCCCCACAAAGACGATATCCACCTCGTTTCTAGACCTCATACCCCCCCCCCCCTAAAGGCGACATCCGCGTCGTTTATGGACCTTTTTTTAATTATTTTGCTCTACTGTCCTTCAAGAATTTCAAAAGCTCACGTGAGATTTCCGTAGACCCCTAATTCGTGAGATTTGGTGAGATATCATCAGACCCCTCCCCCCTATTTCACATCACGTAATGGACGCCCCTTTTGACCGTGAGGATGCAGATTCGTTCGATGGGTGAAATATCAGATGAAAATGCATGGTCTGGGAAGCAGTAGTACCCTTCGTTCTTCGAAGAACACTTGCACTATTCCTTGTCGCGTGTTGCCGGGCAGTTTCCTGCTGAAATATGTTATGTAGAGCTGCCTGCAGGAGGAGCGGAGCCTTGGCCAGTAAAACCTCCCTGAAGTAAGGTTGCTGTTCAGAGTGCCCTCAATACGTAGGAGGTGAGATCGTATGTTATAGCCAATGATATCGCAAACCATCACACCTGGGACTCAACAATGCAGTTTGTCCGATTGAGATCATTACTTTAGCGTCTACCAAGTACTCGGCCATCACTTAAAGACAAGTTGAAGCCTCGCATTCGGGAGGACGCCGGTTCGAATCCCCGTCCGGGCATCCAGATTTGGGTTTTCCATGGTTTCCCAAATCACTCCAGGCAAATGCCGGGGTGCTTCCTTTAAAAGGCCATGGCCGAATGCCTTCCCATTCCTTGCCCCCATCCTTTCCCGTCTCTAAAGACCTCACTGTCGACGTTAAGTAGTAAAAAAAAAAATGACAAGTTGAAGCGGGTCTCTTCCGAAAACACTACATTTTGCCACTCAACACACCAATGAGAGCGTTCACGGGCCTGAGGCATTAGTAGTTTGTGGAAAATAAAAGCCTGAGTAATAGCATGCTTGCCACCAGTCCAGTCCTCAGCAGGGGGCGTCAAACCGTCGAAGCAGACATCTCCACACCAACTGCAGTGCACCAGCATCAAGTCAAAAATTTGAACGAATCTGTTCTATCGATTACGGCCACCAACTTGTTGATCGCTTAGCACTTAAAGCCAGTCATCGGCAAGCATGTACATTACTACCAGTGAATCTTGTCTGTCCAGGCAACATTTTCCCACATTTCTAGGGACCAGTGACGACGTTCCCACATCCTTTGCGATCTATGAAGTGCGGCCATTTCCGAATTCCTTTTCGTTCCTTGCAACTATTCCTTTCCCGCCTATAATTACCATGGCGTCGACGAGGCGTAAAGCCATAAACAAAATAACAGTAATAATAACAATCTTTGATGTGCGGCCAGCAGAGGTACACTATAGAGAACTAGCTTCTGTAGCACATAGTTAGAAAATAGTACTGAACGGAAAGGCTGCTTACACGTTGTTGAGTACCATCGTTGATGATCTCTTGCGTTGGATCGTCTATCCGCTGTTACTATCAGAGGAAACCGACGATGAGCTATCTCATTCACACGCTGTTGTCAACGGCGGTTGGCTTTAGCATGAACAGTTTAGCGGTATCAACGTACTCACAGTACGTCATGAATATTGGTGGCTCGTGAAAGTCCCATTGCCTGAGCTGCTTTCGATGTGGGGTGATCCATTCATCGGGAATCAAAAATTTGCACACAGTCTAATGCACTTAGCTTATGGCGTTGTGCCTCGTTCGACATCAAGGTCATTAGAGGCGATAAAGCATACATGGGCGACTAGGAATAGAAATGAGCTCAGCCATAGCCTTTTAAAAAACCATTCCGGCATTCACGTCGAGTGATTTCAGGAAACAATGGGCAATCAGAAATCTGGATGGTTGGTCGGGGATTCAAACCCGTGTACTCCAGAATGTGAGGCGAGAGCCCTTACCGCTCACTCACCATTCTTGGTAAATTCACATTTGATCATTTGTTTTATCTACACGGTGTTTTTACTATTGCTGACACCGTAAGCATCACTTCTTATATTGGATAAAAGGTAGAATGAGAAACAGCCTTCAGTCACTAGAATACAACTTTTATTGTATTACACAATGCATTTCGGACCCTGTGGATCCATCTTTAGGTGACTATGGTATTTACATTTGGTTTTAAATTGTCCTTAAGCGAGATTCGTGCCTAGTAAAGTTTGTTCCTGCGCAGAATTGACGAGATGCAGAATAATTAGTTTCATATACATATTTACAACGGAGCACTGTACTAGACACGATGTCGTATAAGGTGCACATGTTTATATAAACAGAACAAAACAGCTTAAAGATGATGTGTGTTACAAGTTATTCTTATATTGTTGCAGCTGAAAGGCAGATGAGTCTTCTCACTTTTTGCTGACGTGAATTTTTCCTCTGATTTATGTTGTGGCATAACTCGAAAACTTTCTTCCCGAGAATCGAATATTATAGTTAGCAGCTTAGAAATAGGCGGAAGAAGAATTAGTTTTCGTAACCATTGGCAAACACTTATGATTCCGGATACTAAATCTCCTTTAATCTATGCCTTCCGAACTAAGTTATTACCTGTTAACTTGGGGGTCCGGGTGGAAATGCATCAATTTGTTCAAACCTGACGTTATAGCCATCATTATGTGGCTTTCTTCAGAGTACTGAAAGCCACAGAATGATGGCTGAAATGTCAGGTTTCAGTAAATTGGACGTAGTTCCACACGGGCAACATTAACAAAAACCGCGGAAGTCAACGCAATAAGTTATTTACCTGTTTGTATATAGCATCTCCAAGAAGAACAAGAAGAACTGCAGAAATATACCGTTAAGATGGGCAGCGACGAAGAAAACGCGTTAGCGTTTCTTTATATCTACTCTGTTTTCAGTCTTCACATTTACTACATTTATTCGTCTATTATCTGACATCAAATGCAAACTTTGCCGCAGAAGGGTTGGGAACGAGCTTCTGACCACAACTCAATTTGTTCAAATATTTTTGTATTACGACTTCAGTGAGTTTTAATGATGTTAGAAATGTATCTAATACTTAATACGATAATAACAGTATTAATATGATGAACACCTATTTATCACTGATCTTCTAACAAGAGAATAGAGTGCATACGATTT
The DNA here is from genome assembly GCA_031002005.1 of Vandiemenella viatica. Lineage (NCBI taxonomy): Eukaryota > Metazoa > Arthropoda > Insecta > Orthoptera > Morabidae > Vandiemenella > Vandiemenella viatica. The sequence continues at coordinate 101,127,404 of CM061914.1, forward strand.
GCCGATGATATAGTCTTGTTGGCAGAAAGTGAACAAACTCTAAACAGAATACTGAAAGATCTAGACGAAGCTTGTGAGGGTTTGGAATGAAAATCCAATACAAAAACTAAGAGTACTGGTGATTGTAAAAGGAAGGAAAATTATAAATATTAAGTTAGGAAGAGCTGATATCAGTCAAGTAAGATCATTCAAATAGTTTGGGAGTATGATAACCGAAGATTTGAGATGCCACCAAGACATAAAAACTTGCATTGCCGTAGCGAAGGAAGTATTTAAAAGGAAAAGGAGGATACTAACTGAAAAATAGACAAAGCACTAAGGAAAAGACTTAGACAATGTTTTGTATGTAGTGTGGCTCTTTATGGGGCGGATACGTGGACACTGAGGGGAGAAGATTAAAAAGCGGTTAGAATCGTTTGAGATGTGGATGTGGAGGAGAATGGGGAGGATAAGCTGGATGGATAAAATAAGTAACTGTTGAAGTGCTGTATAGGTTTAGTGAGAGGATAAAAATACTCCAAGTCATAAAAGAGAGAAAGAGGAACTGAATGGGACACTTGCTGAGAGGGGAGAACCTGATAAAAGACGCCTTGGAAGGTCTAGTTTGTGGGAGGAGAATAAGAGGAAGTAGGAGGTGCAAAATTACAGACAGCATCAAGGAAAACAGCAACTACATTGACCTTAAGAGAAAGGCAGAAGAGCATGGAGAGCAGCCAAATGAAAACCTGCCGTAGGGCAGAAAACTGACGATGCCGAAGAGTTTACCCCTCGTTGACGTCGGGGTCATTAGAGCTGGGAAAGCACTGGGGACAAGGAACAGGAAAGAATTCAGCCATGGCATTTTTAAGGAACCATCCCGGAATTTGCCTGGAGTGATTTGGGGAAACTACGGAAAACACAAATCTGGATACTCGGATGGGGATTCGAACCCGCGTCCTTCAGAATGCGCTTATGGTTATCATCATATTTTCCCTTCCATGTACTACTCCTAATTCTTTTACCAATTCCTACTCAAGCATCATCGGCAATTACGCTTTGTACAATCTCCGCAGTCTCTTCATCTGCCTTATGTCTTCCAATGCCTCCCAATCCCAGTTCCCTTGTCATTTCTATTATTGATTTTGTTCCGCCTTAGTTTCTACAAGCAAATCTAACTGTTTTTCTTTGAACTTCCCCAACTCCATTATTTGCTACCAAAAATATGGATTCCATACTACATCACCATGCTTAAAAAATGGTCTGACCAAGTTTTTATAACACAATCCTTCACTTTCCTAATACATCCGCTAATCTTTCTGTCCAATAATTGAAGGCTTTTTTCAACTCTCGCTGCCCCCTGTCCAATATATCTTGGGCGACTGAATTTACTATCAAGACATTTACCCTTAATACCTTCCATAAGAAATTCCTCCCCTCTCCATTAATCAAAAAGGTAGTTTTTTTTAACTGTGTTCATAATAAGCTGACTCTTCTTGGCGTTTATTTTCATTCCATGATGATGAACCCAGCTAGACATCACGTCCAGATCTTCCTACAGCTATTAACAGTTCTGTCCCACTGTAATCCTATTGTATAATGTTACGTCATGTGGGAAAATACTGTCGGCTGACTGGTAACCATCAATACAATCATTCATTAGACTATTGTAGAGTCATGATCCCAATACACTACTACCCCGTGCCATTCCTGTTTTCACTTTACAGCCTAGATCTTTGCTTTCCACTTTTTAACAATTCTTCTTCCAAGCATGTCAGTTTTTCATCCACTCCATTTTCTGCTCACTCTATGAAATGGCTTCGAGAGATATAATGTTAAACTATCATCTCGAACTTCCTTGACCATTTCATCTGAAATACCTCGCATATTCTTTGCTAAATCCATACTGTCAAAACACTTTCCATCAATTGTTAAGTGTTACTACATGTGTGGATATCTCTGATGAGGTATTTCTATGGTCATTGTAGTGTGTTTTTAGTGTTGTGGATGGGAAGTGAACGAAGGGAGATGGTGAAACATAACGTAGGCCCATTAAGGCCTACTCTTTCGACAGACACAAAATCTGACACCAAGTTTAACGTCCCAATCTCATGAACGAATCGCAATTAGTAATTGTGAATCGCGCACTCCCGCCACTCTTACAATGCTGCTTTTTTTATTTCTTTTTTTTCAGCTATGTATGGACTACGAATACGGAACTTCATTTCCTCTTCTGAGTTTCCTTCCTCCGTCGCCAGTACTCTTTCATTCTCTGGCTCACTATTGCTTTTTCTGCCTCTGAAAATGCCCTCCTTTTCCTGATTAGCTTTTCTTCAATCATCTCCTTTACCTCCGCAATTTTTCCTCTGAATAATTCCCTGTCTTGGATGTTTTCCATGCTGATCCCACATCTTTTCAGATCCTGATAGACCTCCTTCACCCATGGAACTTGAGTCTTCCTGTTCTCCTGAAAGTTGAGTATTTTCTTTGCCATTCTTTCTGGTTCCATTCTCATGACGTGTCCATAAAAAACTAATCTCCTTTTCTTAATTGTGTTTGATACCTTTTGAAACTTGTAAAATAATTCTTGGTTCGATCTCAAACGGAGATTAAATTCACTTTCTTTTGGTCCCAAGATTTTCCTTAGAAACTTTCTTTCTCTCTTTTCTATTTTCGTCAATTCCCCTGCTGCTTATTAAAATATCCATTACTTAACAACTTCTGAATATCGAGTACTCGGTGAGTTGTTCGTTCTTTGCTCTTATGTTAGAGATATGGTAGATGTTACAAGAATTTTCTTCAGAAGGATTCCTTAATTTTCATTGAATTCGCAGAATGTTTAGAATTTATCATTGCTTCCCGTAACATGTTTACACTGCTCTGAAACAAAAATGAGAACCATGTGTCTCTTACGATCAGTCGGCTACATACTTTGTCACCGAGGAAAACACACGACTGTATTTTCGGTATGCACCATAGATAATGAAACATGGAATTTCACTAAACATCGGTGATCATCATATTCTAAAATAAAGTATTATTCCTTTGTGCCGTTCTATATCCTTTTATCATGATATAATTGAGTTATGTACAGAAAATTTATCATCAATGCCAAGAACTTCTCATGACATCCTTATTTGACAGAATGAACAAATCCATTTTGCACACGAGATATCTAAATTATGTCTGAAACCCCGTGCGTCACGAACGTAGACGTAGTCTAGGGACCTTGAAACGGCTATGGTAACCTTCACCTGAGACCTGCTGCTCGAAACCAGAAAGACGAGGCTACTCGGCTGGTCTGTCCCAGTTCCCATCGGAGGTCAACTGCATCCAAGTGCGCTAATTGACATTTCACTTTCTTTCAAACAGAAGACGTGCTGCTCCAGTGCATAGACGAATTCGGAATCTTTGGGTGACTATCTGTTGGTGCTCTTAATCTATACATGATCTCCTCTTATAGGTCGCTATGTCACGTAGGAAAGGATGGCAGGGATATAATTCTGCATATCCTTTAAAAGCCTCTGTGCTAGATATGGGCTGGTCAGAACTGCAGTACTGGAGTAGTGTTCCGACTCTATCGAAATTCATGGCGGCTTTTGTCACGTGATTGCAATATATTAAATGTTAGTTATTATAACAAGCATTATGATTCGGTTTTCCGGGCAATGTCGCATGAATCTTACATGTAGAAACCATTCAGCTGACTTCCTGCGGCCTAACTTTAGAGTCGTTAACAAATACAACCACAGAAGGCTACGAATTCATCCCCTCGTATTACCCGCTACTGGCCTAAGATGGCACTTAGACAAGTTTACACTGAGGAAATCAGAACTGAGATTATGGAGATAAATAAACTGTCTTAAAAAAAAAAATCGCGAGGAAAATACAATAACTGACAAACACAAAAAATCTTACTTCATCAACAGGGCACGCATATTTATACACTGACGATCCAAAACATTATGACCACCTGCTTAATAGAGTGTTGGTCCACCTTTGGAATGCAATACAGCAGCAAGTTGGTGTGGCATGGAATCGTCTGTGATTTTCTTACCTTCACGGTAAATGTAGATTTAAAGTCCAGAGTTAAATGAATTTCCCACTTAATTCCTAACTTATAAGCTCTTCGACGATTGTCTATCGGTATTTGTGTCTTAAAAATCGCTTAGAACTTTTGTCTTTAATTTATCCCTGAAATGAATTCGCCGAAAAAATTCCCCAGTTTACACGAAATCCGATGGATTCATGTAGAAATGAAAATAAAGATGATGCGTTTCAACAGTAGTTGGACTTATAATTTGATGTTACGTGTAACTGGTAGCTGGCAGTAACTTATCTTGAACATTATTATTTTCGTATTAACTTCAAAGGTTTCCTCATATAATATTTTTAGGGTGAGTTCTAATTTATTGATGGAAGTTTCAATAGTTTCTTATAATATAACCACTCACTGGATACATTAATTATCTATTAACAACATAAATGACTGTTTCTGACTCGGGAATGAAATCTACCCGATTTGAATTCCAATCTTGTGTGGCATTTTCAGACGGCTTTTTCCCGTCTTTCATGTCTAGTAACGTTAGAGGAGTGTAAAGACGCTAGAAGATTTTAAAAAAAAATAGAGATTTTTCTTCCCATTGGACGGATTTCGTAGTTTGTAGAAACTCGTCCAGATTTCTTTCCAGGTTCCAATCACCTCAGAAGAAAGGGACTTGATGGTTAAGGCTAAACTGCATGATTCCCTTTATCTGAAACTTAACGTATTATCCTCCTACGAGTTGTATAAAAGCAGTCTCTGAAACCAGAGGAGCATAACTATTGGTGTATACCTATAATCGTCCATGCTTGTGTTGACACCTGTGTTAGCAAGATGGAGTGAATTGTTCTAGCATTCGCAAAACTGTTATGACAGACTAGTTAAAAATTTTAACCGACATTGCTGGCATACCTTTCTCATGATTTGAACCCACGTTATCATTTCCTTCACAAACCCAAAGAGAAAGCATCACTTAAGAAATCAACCGAAGTGTTAGTTAGATGTTAAGTACATTTTTGTATCCTAAAAGCTGAAATATTTTATTATTGCCACTTATTGGTTCATTCAGCTATTAGGGTGTGAACGTTTTAGAGAAGTGAAGTTTGAATAAAAATATGGATTCAGGATTTTTGGCTGGGGGACAAAGTAACTGAATCGTTTAGTTTAAGTCATTTATTGCAATTAAGTATGATTATAATAATTTAATGAGATCCTCACAGCAAGTCAGGTATGCGGGCAGTCACGCTCCTGGTTTTCAGGACTCGTGCAGTCTTGTCGTTCCTCCACAGCTGTCGCTAGCAGCAGAAATGGGCGACCCAGTGAAGGGCGACAGACCACCTTGCGCACACCCTCCTACTGGTAAGGACGGGTGATAGCTCTCGTGAGTGCAGGGTGATGACTAGAAGGTTGCGGGCTAGGAGGCGGTCGGCCTAGTCCAGGAACAGCTGCTTGAAGGGCACCTTCAGGAATATCCTGTTCGCCAGTTCCTTGAAGGTGGCTCCGAAGGCAGCTTCGATGGCCGGCTGCAGCTCCTTCAGGATGTCCTGCCAATTCTCGTTCAGGAAGTTGTTCATGTTGTCTCCTGCGGAAAAAAATAACAGTAGTTCTCAATAAACGACAATTTCTTGTTGCTAAATTTAATTTAATTACGATGGAGTGGCAATTTAGTTAAACACTTATTTTCCCCCTTTCCTGTACCCGCCAACTTTTGCCTGTTACAAATTTCAACTTTAAATTCTTTCAACGTTTTTATTTTTTTTTCAAAAAATTGATATGTTTTTTCTTTTTTCAAACAAACAAAAAAAAGGATATATTTTCACAGTAGGTTTCAGTGACCGAAACAGGAAATCAAGTTACAGCTAAAGTAGATCTGCAATATATATCACCCTACTGAGATCATTGAAGCTCTTGACCTGTGCTTTACAAAAGATTTAACACTCAGTTTCCCTAACATATTCGTAGTAAGATGAAACTTTTCAAACTCTTGAATAAAGATCTGGACTTTTGTTAATCGACATCTTGTCGAACATTGTAGAGGACATACTCACAAGATCTTAATTCCTTAACAAATAATTCACTTATTATTATTTCATTTTAAGTGGACATTCTAACGTACAGGACGAATTACCCTTTTTGAATAGATATATGATTGAGAGAAGAACGAGGCAACCGGTTACATAATTTGTCTTAATATTAATGTTCCTGCATTTAAATATCGATAGGGGGGAAATTATTCCGTACAGTATGCATTTCGGACAGATATACTACGTTCTCAGTTCTTGAAACATCGCCAGCTGCTTTAAATGTATACTTCAAACTATAGAACAATGATGGCGTCGAAATGAAAATAGAGAACAGAGTACACTTAAAGTGAAATGTTAAGTCTACGATCTGCTGTGATCAGATGAAAGTAATGGACGTATTCATGAAACTTTCACATCCTCACAAGCAATAGAGTCATATGCGATCTATAATTTACTGATCAACTAAATCGAGATGCCTCGTACGGAATATCAGATTTAATTAGGTTTATTAAAATTAATCTTAAATCCTGCCAAAGTATTGAAGTTCCTTCACAACAAGCTGATAAAAAATAATTATCTAACTAAGAAATGTCATAAAAAGTTTAGATTCAAGATGTTAAATCTAAACTGTTGGTTTTCATATAACAAATTCCTTCCATTTTTCCCCGTTTATAAAATTAAATCGTACAGAAGTAAGTAGTTTATATTCAGTCAACAGCGGTTTGTGACTACCCAGTTACAAGCAAATCAGAAGGAAAAGTTTCAAGGATGTGTTCACCTAAGCAAAAAAAATAGTAATATGCCTTTCTTGGAGAAGATATTGCGCTGTAATATCTCGTGAAAAAAAAGGTCACTTTGACGTGAGTTACTAACCGAGAGCCTTGTCTCCGTTGAAGAGGTTCTCGAGGTGGACGAACAGTCGGTTCGTGTTGATGGTGAAGCCGAACTTGTTCAGCTTGAGGTAGGTCTCTCCGTCCTTGACAGTCTTCTCGCCCTTCAGTTGAACATCGGCTTCCAGATCAGCTGCAAAAAGAAAGTAAATAGTCTCAGACGACAGCCGCGGGGCGTATGAACACAGGAAAACTAAAAAAAATTATATTGCTATGGAGAAGAGTAAAGGTAATAACACTGGAAGCTGAACTGTGTCACGCCGTACTACGAATGCACATAAATCATGAAACTTTCAAAAGTCGTTTTGTACAAATCCTCACAAGCAATAGAGTCATATGCGATCTATAATTTACTGATCAATCATTATGGAAACAATAATTCAAATATTTTTTTAGTCTAATTTCTTCTTCTTCTCCCAACATTTTGAGGTCGGCTGCTTTCTATGAATTTTACTCATAGTTGCAAAGGTCAAATTTGGAGTTATGGTTTTATGGTCGCATGCCCTTGCTGACGCCCAGCATACCTACTGCCATGTCGTGCTAAATACTGATGGGGGAAGTGAAATGCTGCCATCTCGCTGTGAAGCGTGTAACTATGTTGTGTGTGTAATAAGTGTATTTTCGCCATTGTTCCCTTGTAGGCCCGAAGCGGACAGTCAGAAACGATGTGATTGATTGTCTGTAAGGTGACTCCACAGTCACAATTTGCAGAATCTACCCAGCCCCATTTGTGTAATAAGTAGGCGCACCTGCCTTGTCCTGTTCGAATCCCATTGATGATTCTCCACTGCCGCCTGGGGAGATCGAAACCTTGTAACATTACTGAGGGTCCTTCACTACATTTTTTGTAAAGCCACTGCTAGCTTGAGACTGGAAAATACCTAACTCTGACTACAACAGTGCACAATTTATTAAATATTCACTTCAAAACAACAGCAGGTAGAAGTTACTCCTGGGTGGTTGTTATGAGAACTTAGGAGTTGACATTATGACTGCTAGTGGATTCTTAACATCCAAACTGCAATCTAACGCAGTAATTCCCAAGCTAACGCTTACTTTTTATTATGAGGATGGTTCTTTTCACTTACCGAGGGTGAGGTTGCACTTGCCCTTGCCTGTAATGGGCAGAACGAGCACTTTCCCGTCGATCTGGTAGTTTCCTCTCAGGTTGACGGATGATGGTACTCTCACCTTGGCGTTCAGCGTCAGACCCTCCGTGTCGAACCTGCGTCAAAGCAAAGACTTTGATCAAGTAAACGGCAGACAACTTGTGGTAAAACGGTGTTCTCAGGACAAATGTTTTGGGGAATTATCTGAATCCAAAAGACAAATTAAAGTGATTTTCCTTGTGATCAAACGGCTATTAAACAAAGTCTTCTTCAATTCAGGTAACAAAGAAGATATTAGTCGTCAGGGTCGCATTTAAGCACAGGCTAAATAGGCTGTAGCCTAGGGATCCGCACCACAAAGGGGGGCTCGCACCACAAGTAGTAGAGCTAATAAAAAAAGGCGACTGAAGAAAAGGTAACTGAAGCAGAAATTTGAAACCGGTCCAGTTTTCGACAAGATGATTACAGAAAAACCACCTAAAAACCTTAAGCAGCACTGCCAGTATGGCAAGTCCAGAGTTATACCTCCTCATATCCACTTCGGTGGCACTTCAACCAAGAAGCGACAGATTCCTATCAATCAACGAAAGTCACTGTTTTTGACTCTCTCCTATCAGATTAACAACACAGATGTACCAGGAGGTCTGTTCAGCTAACTTACTTGTTCTCAATAACAAAGAAAATCACTCGTTGGAACTTTCAAGATACTGTACAACAGAATTTAAACAGCACTGTATCAGAGTATTATTTAAAATTCTTTACTGAGTAAGTGGCGAAATAACAAACATTCGCGCTTAACAGTTACTTTGTTACGGTCAATCAAACCAATCTCGCATTAGTGTTTTCCTCAAACTAGATAAAATCGAACTTTGTGACGTAATGAAATATTCCATTTATAAAGGTAGCCCGGTGTAAAAATGAAATGTTTTTCCACTGTAAATACTCTACGAAGATAATGTTATCGGCTGTAGAGAACAGCAAACGAATGCGCAAGATCACTATTTAATTTTATCATGTTGTCCGATGTTTGCAATAAATCATTGTGCTATTAAAACCAAATTATTGAAAAATTTGGTTATCAATTGAAAACACTGTCTTCATATAGTATAGGTTCAGTCACCGCTCCACGGGAGCTACGGACATTTCGAGCGACGAGCTTAAAGTATCTTGAATCTCCTTCAGATGCCTCACTATCAAGTATGATGCGAAAATATCAGATTTGTTGTGTTTAATGAATGAACAAATAAAAAATGTTGAAGCTAAGGTAAGAAAACACGGGTCAAAGAACCTTATTTGCAACGATTCGTGAAGCCTCATTTCGAAAACATAAAAACATGAAAAGGAACTTACACGGCAGATTCGACGATTGCCTTCGACAGACCGTGGATTTTGAGGTCGTTGAAGTCAAGAGTGATGTCGACTGGACCATTTCCGCGACCAATGTTCAGTTGAGAGATCAGCAATGGATCGATAGGCAGCAATCCAAAGTTGGGCAGCCCTGAGGACAATTAAAAAACATTACGGTTATACAAGATTGGGTTTAAATTTGGGTATCAGACACAAGAACTATTAACATAGACGTATTAAATAAATATGGACGTTTTATACATTTTTTGATGTCTTGTCTACCTTCTCCACAAAACACAGTTGACACGTTATTAGACCTAGCTAATAAGCCCAGTTTCATAATCATTTAACTTTTACCTATCGTCTTCTTTATTACTTAAATAATAAGGAGCGATATTTGCAAAAGGCCCCTATCATATCACGCAAAACCTTGATTCTCATCATGGCTTGCAATTAAGAATTTGTCCAATGTTTCCACTGGGTAGTTAGACCAAGCTTGGTGGGTGAACGGTTAACGTTCTGACCTCGAATTGGGGAGGACGTGGGTTCGAATCCCCGTCCGGGCACCCAGATATGGGTTTTCCATGGTTTCCCCAGATCTCTGCACGCGAATACCGGGATGCTTCCTTCAAAAAGGCCATGGCCGAATTCCTTCCCGTTCCTTGTCCCCATCCCGCCTCTAATGACCACGCGGTCGACGAGGCGTAAAGCCCAAGCAAAAAAAAAAAGGGTAGTTAGAAAAAAGGATTTTCAGTTCCTAGAGCACTAGGGGAAGTTTCTTTGTAGCCATCTTTCTGCGATTGATATAGCTTCTGTTTGTCTTTGATGTTTATTTAGATCCCGTTGTACCTTCCCAATCCAATATGGTAACGCCTCAACACTCGTAGTCCTCCTGGCGAGTAATATGGAGACACATATCATCAAAATGAAATTTGCACGAAATTTCTTATCGAACGGTTTATATTCAATCAGATTAATCTTATCGCGCAATGGATTTTTTCACTGGGTTTAACGCCTTGTCTTCAACATTAATCTTTGGTCTCTACGTGCCCGCGAATCCGTAATACACGTTTCCCGGATTCTTGGTACAGAAAATGGTGATACCAATATTAGTATATTAGTATTTCGGTGCCTTATTTGCTCAGTTCATCTATAATGGAAAGTAGTTTTCTGCGAATCATCTTACAAAGTTGATTTATCCAGCATTGGACCACGTTTTTATCTATCCAATCTCTGGTGCGAGTAATAAATAAGCGTTGAAATAGACTTTATTTTAAAACCAAGAAAAAATCGCGTACATAAATAAGACACTTCCATATATTGCTGCATTCCCTTAACATAACGTTGTTATTCATCTTTAACAGAAGACTTCGTTTTCTAGATCATTATTGTCTGAATGTGATATTCAAAATATAAGTAAAGCCTCCAATCTGGCGCAGGAAATTCTCGATGAAATTCTAGGAAATTTGGTGGAACACTTCAGTTATCCACAATCTGGACCCATTTAAAGAACAATCCGATCCCATTCCATCTTACATAACTACTTCTTAAATGGAGCTACATATCAATATAACTTTTATTTATTAGTTTACTTTCTGTAACAATAAAGCAGGCTTATGTTGTAGCGTCACTATTCCATGTTACAATGTCTCTTTGCATACACTTTTTTTCTCCAAAAATCGTTTATCCTTTCAGATTTGAATATAAAATTTCAATGAAAATAAATTAAATTAAAAATTGTGAAAATTTTTAAAGTGTTTTTATTAGCTACATACCACTTTATCAATACACTTTTTCTATAACATATTCATAATTATATGAGTTGTTTGCGCATCTTAAATTGCTACGATACCTGACTGATATTTATGAAAATTAAATTAACATTAGTAATCTGTATGGATTAAATTTCATGAACTCTCCTCTATGTGCATCAATAACGAAAGGATGAATATATATTCTTAAGTTTCCGATGACGACATGATCAAATTCACTAGGTTATTGAAACATCTCGGAGTACTTCCGTCTGATTTTCCAGCAAAAAATAACAACCCTTCTAGCAAAATTTAATAGCAGAACCTTATGTCCTTACAAATGTCTTGTCGAATGCTTTTCATTTATAAAACATTTTCATATGTTATTAAACTGAAAAAGTTACCTTATTGCGATTTTATCAATTAAATTGTAGTAGTTGCATTTAAATTATTTTTTGTTACTAGTCATACACCATTTTAAAATTAAAATTTATATTTATCTAATTTTTGTTCCAACTATACCTTGAATAATGGTAGCCCCAATGTTATCAAAATGCTAATAAAAGTATAGCTATGCAAAAACCATTGAGAAACAATTCTATACGGAAGGACTGCAACTGTTAGAGTCGGATTAGAAACATATATACATAAATCTGAAAGTTATCAAGGAGTATCTATTTGTTTTTACTTTGCTTTCGCTGAGATAACTATTTCAACCTCTAATCAGCGGAAATACATATTACTCAAAAAACAATACTATAAATTTTTTTTAATAGATATGATGCTCTAGGAGACCCCCTGATTCAGTTGTCATTTTTACTGTGTAGCAAATCATCAAAATAAATACAATTAGATCACTTACCCTTTGATGTTTCTCCAATAGCAACCTTAAGCGCATCCCTTATGCACTCATCGAATTTCGGGTCAGCTCTCTTGCATTTCTTAAATGAGGCCGCTGTTAAAAAAAAAAAACGAATTACAATTTATTTAAAACCTATGTACGATGTAAAAACTGATATATCGCCTTATTTTACTTCTTAATAACCCTAAGTGTAATCATTATCTTCTAGTAAATTTTAATCATATTCATGTTTCCAATCATTTTGTGAAGAAAGATCTGATTCTCTCTTTTTGTCTCAATTAACAGTGCTGGTATAATTTCAATTCTGTGAACGTATTGTCATAAATAATTTAAATATGAGTGTGCGTAGACTGCTACTGTCCCATTATAAACAAACTTCTATGGGAAGAAAATTCGCAGATTTGAAAAATTCTTTGGACTTCTATCTGGTCACAATTGAAACAATTCTTGTAAATTACTGTGTGCATTCTTACAATTTTGTAGTGCTGTGTAGGAATCACATAAAATACAATTAAGCTTTGTACTACGTTTCTCATTAGCGTCAGTTTTGTTTAGATGCGACCCTATCATCTTATGCCATTCTAAACAATTTACTTACTCCTATCATCACCATTATCTGCTTCACTTACGCTGTTTTCATTTAGAGTGCTTCACTTTTACCTTTTCGTCTCTCAACTGATTCCGGATTACTCAAAATATGACTATATACATATATATATATATATATATATATATATATATATATATATATATAATATATTTTATATTCTTTCACAAACCATTTTCCAATTTCCGGAAATGACTTAGTCTAACATCCGGCTATTCGAAGTAGTTCAAAGGCTACGGAACATTTCCTAAGACGACAGAGCTGTAAGCCATTCATATTGTAGCTTTGATTACGTTCTTACATCTACGGAAACCGCATTGGCCTAAATGTGTGAAAACACAGAATGAAAAGTACGCTAACTACATAGAGTAAGTTACTTTCGACCCCTTTAGAGATCCGTCCTGCTGACTTATTGATTACATTAGATTGGACTACATGTGTTCGAATCGAAACGACGTGAAAATTTACTACAACAAACTAATTCAATCTCAAAACAATAATATATAGTGTAACTAACTTAAAATTATTTATTTATGTCGTACAATACATTTCTTCTGCTATAGCTATCTAAATTTCGTAAGGATTTCCAAATAATCGTCACGCTGTCAGAACTAATAAATACAGCCGCACTATTATCATACACCATACCAGAGATTACTAGTATTAAACATTTACTATCTTCGTTAGTTTATAAATTCATTCATGTAATATATACTCTATAACTCTGAAGTTTGTTGAAACCCTTCGCAGAAGACGTAACCAACCCGGTTACATAGTTAGAACAACCAGTTCCTTTCCTCTGTGTATTACTGAGTGCCGTTTATATGAAGATGAAGTATAATAGGGGAGAAGAATAACACCCATCGCCAGCCCATTTAGAGCAACTATTCCGAGGATGGCCACCAAAGTTAACGACCCCATCAGACGAACGAATCGCCATCAACGGACCTCAATCCATATGGATTGTGCCATGACATTTTATACACAGTCTGGTGATTATTTATTGTCTACCATCAAATTTTCTATATTGCTGGCTCTTTCCGAAGGATGAAAATTTCTTCCGCCACTGAAACACAAACTAACCCCCAGACGACCATCAGAAATTAAAATGCTACCGCAGTTACCTCAGGCAACGAAGCACGTAGAATGAGTTATTAAGCAAATACCCTTTCTGTTTTGACTCAAAATTCTCAAGCTTTCTTAACTAAAGTTTTATTTTTGATGTTACGACATTGAATACGAAAGACACAGAAACTTTCTTACAGTATGGAGAAACTAATGCAAACGAAAATCAACATTCAAAAAATCTCGTCCCTTGTTCTGCTTAAACCAGATGAATAGTCGAGTGCGAAGCTGTCATAACGAAACGACCAGATTGTTTCAAGCACTCACGTAGTTTTGCACCCGATACTGGCTGCGACACCAGCGCCACGGAGAGAATCGCGGTTGCGACGACAAACAGAAAGCTGCTGCTGCTGGCCATTTTCTTCTGTTGCTGCTCCGTGGCTGCTGGAGGAGAACCCTCTACTGACCAGACATTGCTGCAGCGCCCACTTATATGCGATAAGTCACTGACCTCCGAACAGCAGCGGAAGGACAGCGGAAACTAACCGGACCGAATCGGGCGCCACCTGTTTGGCCTCGCAAAATCTGTATGAAAAAGAGAAAAAAAGTTGTGTGTTGGAAAGGAAACGACGAGATATTCCTTGAGTTCTTCCGAGCCTGGCCTTCCAGCAAGCGGCCGTGGACACCCGCATCACCTTCGCAGTCAACTCGCCGGTGGTTTGTGGGTCACCGGGGTCGAGTGGCAGGTTAATTTTTCTTTCAGTCTGAAGACAGCGCCGAGCTGCGAAAGTGTCTTTCGTGAGCAAAGACTGTAATCTTACTTCAAGACCGGTAGTAGTCACGCGAAGAAATATTACAGTTTCCGTGTTTATTACCGTACTTTTATGAATGTATTCATCAGCCTGTTTGGTGCGATTAAGTGTATGTGCTCAATCTCCGCATCATAAACTTCGCATTTTATAAACAAAAATATTCTTATTGCATAGAATACAATTTACACCATCTGAAGACGGATTGCAACCTTTCAGCTCTCTTTTCTGAAAATTTACCCCGACGAAGGTGAAAGACACGCGGATAGGAAAAAAATGTTTATGGTCCCTGTATGTCTGATAAAACTACTTTTAAGTTGAAATTCACAGAAAATTCAGCATTCTTTAAATTCCTGTTTCCCAATAAGTTTTTATTTTTACCAAAAAATTATGCATACAGACCTGTAGCCATACCTCCTGCTAACGAATGGTTTCCCCGAAGATTTAATATATTTGTGTTAGTGTTTTTTTATCCTTTTTTTTAAATGTGTTGGCCTTCCTCTTTGTCCATAGCCTTAATATACCCATATTACGGACGTTTTTGACTTTTACTCAGCAAAATACGTTTATTGGGAAATACATCTGTAAACGTGTAAAAAAAAAACTGACATGTAGACTTAAGTATTAAATCAAAAACTAAAAGGATAAAATTCAAAAGAAATTGATAACATAGAAAAAAATATAACATAATGTGACCCATGATAATGTAAATGCTAGAAATTTTGCCAACAGCTCGGTCGAGACTTTGTGATTATTATTTAGTTTGTTCTTTGATTATTTTTTCTTGGAGATATTCGTTTCAATTAATTTGGCTAAACTTCGATCCAATATATTGCAAAGTCGTTTATACCTTTTATATTAAAAATTTTCTAAAGCGTTTTATCTACGTTACCTTCTAAAAATAGACAATTACGAAATATTTTACACGTATAAAAACTTCCACCATTTCCATTGGACTATCTCTAATGTTTTGACTGTTTATGTGATAAGGGATTTTTTTATAAACCCACTCTAGTAAAATCAACATTGCTAGATACCCACTTACTTAACCAATCAAACCTGACCCAATAATAAGCCTACAATATAACAATAAAGTAAAGATGCATACCGATCGGATCAGTGGTTATTGAGTTATAAGCGAACTAACACATACACACAAACAGACGTTGAATTTTTCAATGCGTAATAATAAACTTCGTCTGTATACCGGCGATAATATGTTGTCCAGTTTTTTTGGATTTTTTTTTTTTTTTTTTTTTTTATGGCATTTGGCAACGGAGGCCATACAGCCAGCTCTATGTAATTATTGTAGCTCTCAGTGTGTATTATTCCAATGTATGGACGCCACAGGACGGATAGGACATTCACATAGACACACAACACTTAACATCCATGCCCGCGGCCGGATTCGAACCGGCGGCCTTCGGCACGTGGAGCTAGCACGGCAACTTTTTTTGGATTCACTGTAGGGTAATTCCGGGTTAGATGGACCACCGGGATAGACGGACCAGTCGAATATTTGGCTGATCTGTCACAGCAGCGCTGCAGTCGATGTCTGGAATTGTTATTGTTGAGTAGACGGACCCACGCTTAGTTTTGCTCCGGAGTTTCATATGTATTTTAGAAGAAAACTTAGTTTATTTCTTTTGTTGAGTTGAAAAATATTTTATACGAGATTTTTTTGTTATGTGGTTAAGTTAGTTTAAACGATTTCAACGTAAGATCAATGCTATAACCTAAGTGTATACTTTGGTACAGTCTTAACCCAAAATGACGTGCCGGTAGCTGGTCCATCTAACGCGACAATTAGGGATAGATGGACCAGTTAAATTTGGGATAGTTGGACAACTTAAAAAAACCTGGGATAGTCGGACCATTTCTGCTATTAGGGATATACTTTCTATATAAATGAAATAAAACGTATAAAAAACTTATTTTAAATATAAAAGCTGATAAGTTGGGATTTTTTTGTTACTTAAAAATGCCTACTTTTTATGAAAGGAAAGGCACGTCGGGGAAGGAGAATGGTCTGAAGACAGTTTGAAAAATGCAGTCAAAGCTGTTGAGAATAAGGAAATGGGAGTTAATGCTGCAGCAAAATAGAAGAAAAGAAGCATAAAAGAAGAAAGAAATGTAAGGAAAAGAAGAAAGGCAGGGAGGAAAAGAAGAAAACAGGGAGGAAGAGAAGAAAGGTAGGAAGAAAAAGAATTTAAAGGGAGATTAATAAAGGGAAGAGAACGCAAATAAGAAAGAACTTACGTCATCCTCAAAATCTGAAAATATCGATTTTAATACAATTTGCAACGACCGAACGTCTTGGGTGAATGGTTAACGTTCTGGCATCGCATTCTGGAGGACGCTGGTTCGAATCCCCTCTCCGGGCATCCAGATTTGGGTTTTCCATGGTTTCCCCAAATCACTCCAGGCGAATGCCGGGATGCTTCCTTCAAAAAGGCCGTGGCCGAATTCCTTCCCGTTCCTTGTCCCCAGTCCCATCCCGCCTCTAATGACCTTAGCCGTCGACGAGGCGTAAAGCAATGAAAGTGACTGGGATTTGATTATTTTGTGTGGTGTAATGAGAACTACAGTAAAACAAAACTAGATGAAAATTGGATTAAGTGTTAACCATGTGAAAATAGATTAGACCACCTATATTTTCTATGAATGTTGACTATCACATTTACTTATCCTTTTTCAAATAGTTTATACCCCTATAATTATCACTTTTCAAGCAGTTTATAACTTTATATTTGAAAACAAACAATGTTTACGCCTTTTATAACTTGTATTTCTTGTGTTACACCCTGATTTAGTAATGCATACCAGAGGTCCATCAATCACTAGCAGGTGGTCTATCTAACCCGAGTACCCTCGGTATAGATGGACCACCGAGTAAAAACAAGAAAAATTCATAACTTCAAGTGTGATCAGTGTAACAGCTGAAGAGGTGTATACAATTGTTTACGGTCATATATACGTATTATAAAAATATATAACAAATCCTAGACACTGCAAAGTTTCTGAAAAAATTACTTTAAAATAACGTGGTCCAACTATCCCGGACTTACCCTATATTTATCCCCTGTTTATTACAGATGGACTGGACAGCTGATACACCAGAGCGAACACAACGCTCAATTAAAACCACGTGTATAGCAAGCAGGATCCCAACGACCGATCTGTCTATTTTGAACTTTATTGTACTCAATTTTATTCAGCATATAGTTTCGAGCGACTTGATCTTCAGCGACAACAGTGATGAGTTATGAAACGAAGTAGTGTCCAATCAAACGGATGATCTGAACGATGGTACAGCATTTATGTAATAACTTCTCATACAGCTTATGCTGAAATAGCAAGCAGTTTTACCTCGTAAAATAAATGCCTGAGAACACGAAGTAGAAATATTGTTATCCACCTCTGCGAAAATACGACGTATTTAAGAGCATGAAATTACTGTAAGCTTAACTCAGTATCGTGTTTTTATAGCTTTACGGAAAAAAATAGCTTCCCAGTAAATAATAGCATACATAGACCCGCCATTGTGGCTCGATGTATAAAGGATCAGAGAGATGCAACGGAACCATGTACGAGCCGTGGTCCAGCGTATGGGCCGTACTGATTGATTTTTCCATGGCTAGTGCCGCGTACCTTCAGTCCTGATTGCGATTTTTTTTTTTAGGTGGTTTCTCTCAGTTGCTAGGCGAATGCTGGGACAATCCGTAATCTTCGCCGCGTAAACTGTATATTTCACAAAAAAAACGACAAAACCACCACGAATCATACATAAGTCACACGTTTCATCAGAAAAATGGCAACACAAACTTTCCACCTCTAGGTTTTAATTCGGTTGGACACTGACCATCTGTGTACAACGGCGATGGCAAGTGATCCTAATTACCGGAAAAAAGAAGTACACAGTACATACTGTATTTGTGTAGAAGATGTAATTCGTGACTTCGATGTCTCTTCATGTTATTCTTATTTTTCTGCCTGTGTACCGGAAAGTGTTTTGTAAACACAACGAATTACACTAGACTTCCTGTTTCACTGTGCAGTTATACTTCAGTCCCAAGAAAACTTTTTAGGCATGCAGGAAACAGCCCTTTCCATAGAAACATTACTAAAAGTATGTACGGTACAAATGACAATAGTATTTTCATAGGAAATGCAAATAGAAATAATGGTTAGCCAATGTTTGTGGCATCAGATAGCCCACATATCAACAGCAAAGTGATATTTTTTAAAACAAAGAAGAGCTTATTTAGACCTTAACCCAAATATTGGTTTTATACTAAGGTATACTAAGCTCGTTTATGAAAGTAGGATCTCCAATTCCTTTACTACCTACAGTTTAATGTGGAATCCGAATCACACGCCGATCCCCGTGGAATTCACTTACACAAAATAAGTAGATACAAAAATCAGGTTAATTTGTCCTTTAAAATTCTGTTGTAAGAGGAGAAATTCGTTTTTCAAGTCAGGGAACCAATCACCAAGTAAAGTTTTCAAATTTAGGTTTTATTGTATTTAAATTCAATTGTACTTCATTCAGTGTTTTCATTTAGTTGATAAGCTCCAAATTTGCTAACACAATTTATACTTTTTCTTGGAGTGAAATTCTCGTTATTGTTTTCGTAAAATATGAGTCTGTTGAAGCTGCAATTCTCATGACAGACGCGTAAGACATTTTTGCGTTGTGATCTATACATATTATTAATAAAATTGCAATGGGGAAAAAGTGTGTTCATTTAAAATAGATTTTAAATAAGTTTTTGGCACTATTAGCGAGTAACAGAAAAGGAGTCAACAGTTGTTTTTCACTTCTGTCTGTCTGACGGGATTTGATTAATACACAATTCGTTGTTCCGCAGATGAAATACTGCATATTTCATTTTGATTTGATAAAAACAAGTTGAGAAATATAAGATAAAAGTATCTTTAAATTAGTATCCTTTTTTTCTTTGAACACTATTCGCGCAAAAACTTCTGGTCTGATTTTGATAGGCTTTCGAATAATGTGGTCCAGGAGGTAAAATATGATATGTTTTATAATTGTATGAAAACTGCCTGAATATTCATGTTGATTTGTATTTCGGTTATTTCTAAGAAACTTTCCTTAAACTAAATGAAACTCTTCGTTTAATACTTTTTTTGAACAACGAAGATAATTTTTCAGAACTGAAGTTTCAATCTTCTAAATATTTACTTTACGCAAATAATGTATTTCAGATTGTTGTATGAATGTTGAGAAAAATTATTTTATCAAATTCCTGTTATAAAGCGCAGCAAGACAAAGTATATTGCCGGCCTCGGTACTGTAGGGGCTAGAGTACTGGCTCCAAGTGTCGAAGGTCGCCGGCTCGAGTCCGGCCGAAGTCATGGGTTTTAATAATAATATTTAATTAAATTGCAATGGAGCGCATGCTCCGGTGGCAATTTCCCCTACACACCCATCTTCCCCTGTTCCTGAAACCCACCTACATTTGCCCTTTACAAATTTTAACTTTAAATTCTTTCAACGTTTTTGATAAATTATTCATCATTTCCCTTGGTAACTTATTACAATCCTTACGTAAAAAAGAGAATCTTCCCACACCCTTGTGCCTGAAATCGAGTGCCAGCTCGTGGTCATGGTCATCTTTTCCCTTCCATGCACTACTTTTCATACCTACTCCAATATCTTTCCATGCCTCATCGCCAATATACGCCTTGTACACTCCCATGGCCCTCTTTATCCTCCTCCTACCTTGCAATGAATCTAATTCCAGCTCTTTGTACGTGTTAATGTCCTGTCCGTCCGGTAATGCCCACAATTAGTAAAAACAATGTACTGAAAAAACTGATACACTGGAACAGTCGTGATAATCACATTGAGGCGGCTGTATGGCCTAAGTTGCAGAATGCCATTGGAAGGAAAAAAAAAATAACTCTCTACCTCTTGGAACTGTGATTGTTTAGAGTTTTTATTGATACATCTGTTGCAAGTTAATACTCGTATTTTCACCCAAACAGTATCGTCCTCAATAACCTTCGGGACACTGGGTGATAGGGCGCAACGACCGAATCAAAAATTAACGATAAAAGTGCATATGGTATTTCTTGAACACTGAATTTTAATTAGACCTCTGACAGACGTCTGCACATTATTAACTCTGACTTGAAATCAGACTGACATAAAATGACCTTCCGATCAAGAGATCTGCTTGCAGCAATGCTAATTGGCTCTGGCCTTTCTGCATATCGTAACGACGTGGCTCGAACTTGTTTACGAATGCTAAATATCACATGGAGAGTGGGTTATATCGCCAACTTGCTCCGTCAGTAGCCAGTCTATTCACTCGAGAGTAGACGAGCAGACGCACAAATCGTTCCAGCCGCCCATTTCTACAGTATTTTTTAGTATGAACCTTTGGTGTATTGGTGGACATCACAGTGTCACTGCTTTGTAACGTACCAATTCGTAATAATTTGCAGCGCTTATCTCTTCCAATTAAATATTTCTAAATAATTCTAAATGTGGTTGATTATGTCATGGTGCAACTCGGTGAGAAAGTATAAACGAAAATAAAGAGACTGAATACATTGAAACCAAATATTCTATTTAGCGCTTTTCTTAATTGCAACTGTTTTCCACATATGATGGTGTAATGTTACAGCTGTGGGCTTTGAATATTTCTGTTTCCATAGTTAATCGCATCATCACCTTGTAGACACCAATGTTTCTGTGGATGTTTGTGAGTACCACGTGCAGAATACTATCCATCAGATTGATATATTTTTAATCTTTCCATTCCGGGTAGAGATTTTCTACCTGAAATAAGTTTAGCATTTTTTTCTCTAATTTTAATTTTTTTATTTAGGTCTTTTTATAACAGGTTCTTCGTTCTATCACACTTTTAAAACATAAAAGATAAGTGACATTACTCATCTGATTTTAGTTCAGTTTCAAACATAGTCCTAAGTTTTCCATCGCTATTTTCATTATTGCTGGTTAAAAATTAAAGTCACAATTTTAATTTTATGACCATGTTAAATGGCTACAAAAGACAGCAAAAATTTTCAAGGTAGCCATATGAAAATTTGTAGCGGAGTATTATATAACCATGGCCTTTTTCCTTCTGAATACCGATTCTTCAAATAATTAATTTAATTTAAATAAGCATGGTAAATTTGTTCATTAAATTTTGTGGAATATTAGGTTTTAATAAATCAGAATATGCTGAGAATATGATTAAAATAATAGTGAATTGGTATACGAGTGTATGTACAGTTATAATTTTAATTTTTAATTTTAATTTAATTGCGATAGAGTGCAAGCAACAGTGAAAATTTCCTTTCTTCTTTTTATTATTATTTTATCATCTCAAATCCATTAAGTATAAATACCTCCCCCCCCTGCCGTTAGCACCTTTTCCCAATAAAAATTTTAGTTTTATATTCTTTCAGCGTCTTTAGTAAATTATCATCGCTTCGCTTGGTAATTTGTTCAAATCCCTTACACTTTTACCAGCAAATTAATATGTTCACACTTTCTTATGCCTGACATCGAGTGCCAGCTTGTGGTCATGATCATCTTTTCCTTTCCTTGTACTGTTCTTAATTCTGCCACTCATATCTTTCCAAGCTTTATCACCATTTCCGTCTCTGTTCATCGTCGTATCTTCCAATGAGTCCCAATCCAGTTCCTTTATCATATCAGTTACTGACTGTGTTCCGTGGTAATTTAAATTCTTTGTACCCCCTCCAACTAATATATTTGATACCCAAAATCTAGTTCCCATACTACACCACCACATTCGAGCAACGGTCTAATCAAAGTTTTGTTATCTAATTCCTTCACTCCAACGGTACATCCTCTCATCAATCTTTCTAATAAATGTAGCATTTTGAAACCTCTTCCGACCATTTTCTCAATTTGTCCTGTCCAGTTGAATTTATTATTAAAAGTTATACCAAGTTAAACTGTCTGACAAAAAAATGAAGCACCCATAACGGGAGGATAAAACGAAATGAAATTTCGCAGTTTGAGAGGGTGTGTGATGTTACAAAGAACTTGGCAGTATGAGCGAACTTATGAGTATGATGTTCCATCACTTCTGGCCTAGATGCATGCATTTTTTCGGTTGGGAAGAATGTCATAAAGTCGTTGTATCATCTCCTGAGGCACGCTGGCCCAAAATGTTGTAATTGGTCCTTCATATCCTGGATACTGGCACTGGGACGGAGTTGACATCTGAGCTGGTCCCAGACACATTCTTTCGGGAACAGATGTGGGGATCTTGCTGGCCCCGGGAATATCTCAACTTCACCCAGACAGTTCATAGAGGCACGAGCCGTGTGCGGACGAGGATTGCCCTGTTGAAAAATGGCACCACAATACTGTCATATGAGAGGCAACATATGATGGCACAGGATGTCCGTGACGTACCGTTGAGCCGTCAGAGTTCCCCAATCGTACCCAATGGCTCTCCGCCCCATAACACCAGCAGAAACACCTCTGTTCCTCTCCGAAACATTGGAAGAATGGGATCTCTTCTCAGGTCGCCGACGTGTTCGCCGACGATGGTTATCCGAGGTAGTGCAGAACTGCGATTCATCGCCAAATATTAATCACTGAACACACTGAATGGCGTTAAATTGTGTTCAACTACGAATATGGCATCATTGATACGAAGGACCAGTAACAACGGTTGCGGGCCAGCTTACCTCAAGAGAGGATACAAGACTTTATGACATACTTCCCAATCAAATCAGTTCATAAAACCAAGGCAGAGCAGTGCTACATCATACTGCTAAGTTATTTGTAAATTTGATTATATTTTGTAATTTTGGAATAACTGAATTAACATCACATATCCTCTCCTTTTTATGTCAGGCTAGATCTAGAGGTGCGAGTTGGGGGGGTTAAACTGAAGCACTTAACCCGGACGGCAACTTCAGGGGGTGGTAAATGGTAAATTCGTATGTCAATTATGAGCTACCTCCTCTCACAACTCATCCTGACAGACGTCGCCACATATGAACTGTTAATTACTTTCGGCGTGTTATGGATGACTGGCCCTCTGGTCATCATGAACACAGCAAGCCGAACAGCTCTTACTTTTAGTAACCAATAATTGATATCGTGCCAGTAAATATGCACACGGTACTAAGGATTCCTTATACCAACTTCAAGAAATCAAAACACATTCTTTGATTAACACTGATGATCGATTTAATTTTTTCCAAACTGAATTTCAACATTAGCATTACTGCTTTCTGCAATATTAACCAAAATACTCTCGCAGAGCCCATGAGCGAGCTTTCCCGCGCGACCTCGCTAGCACGACACTCAACCAAAGAACATCTTATTACTAGATTTACCATGGAGGAAGGAAATATATGGAGACAACGCAAGAGACCTTCACCACGCATTAAAGTGACGCCGGGCGGAGGAGGAGTGGGGGGCGAGGCCGAACCCATACAGACACGGAGTATATGTACAA
Organism: Vandiemenella viatica; assembly: GCA_031002005.1. Classification (NCBI taxonomy): domain Eukaryota; kingdom Metazoa; phylum Arthropoda; class Insecta; order Orthoptera; family Morabidae; genus Vandiemenella; species Vandiemenella viatica. The sequence continues at coordinate 101,151,374 of CM061914.1, forward strand.
AAACCTCAAGGGGACTCTAGGATAAACGTAACGCCGCAATATGGTGACGGATTATTATGTAACTCGATGAGACAAATAAAAAATGAAGAATAAATGTTTTTGATATTCTGCTTAGTTTTCGAGATATTCTGTCTCAAACGTGAAATGTTTTTGGTTGAAATTCAGAAGAAACAATTGGTCAAAGTCAAATTTGATGACGGATTCTTATTTAAAAAGACAAAACAAATAAAAAATAAAGAATAAACATTTTCGATATCTCGCCTAGTTCTCGAGATATACTGTATCAAAAGTGAGGTGTCTTGAGTTGAAATGCAGAAGAAAGATTTCGCAAAAGTCAAATTTAATGACCGATTCTTATGTAGCACGACGAGACAAGTCGAAAATAAAGAATAAAATTTTTCGATATCTTGCTTAGTTTTCGGGATATACTGGGATTGGGTTGATATGCGGCCTGGACTAAAAATTAATTCTGCCAAAGCCACAATGAATTACATGGTGGACATGCAGAATGGATATTTCAGTTGTTTTTACTACCACTTGTGGTTAGGTTGAAATGCGGAATAGACCAGAATAAAAATAGTTATCTTGTTACCATACATCGTAAGCTTAATTGGGAATAGCTGGAAGTAGTTTCCATCGCGATACACGTTTTGCCACTAACTTGATCCTCATGAAATTACTAACAGTAATACATAAATTATTTGTCCCTTATGGAACAACAAAACCATTCTGGTACAGACTGCATTTAGAAGTAACCACAATCTCCATTAAATTGCCGCTACAGAATCAAACTATGTAGACATACCCACACACGCGTATTTGAATCGCAAACTTTATTTGCGGTACCAACATCATTTGTTTCATCTAGATTGTATGGCATAATTTAACACATTTAATTTCATCATACACTGTCAGTATAAACTGGAACGTGACGAAAGAAAGCGCAATACTAAATTCACTGAATCGCGATGTAAAACACACCCATTTAAATCTAATTTCCAAGACTCGTTAAAAAGTAATGCTAGTCTTTTATGTTCGAAATAGCAAGGTATGCTGATTTTCTACACTACACCAACAAAAATTTGAGAACAAAGTCATCCCATTGAGAGCTATGACTAAATATTTATAGACATGCACCAAAGTTTGCAATTCCCACGGCCCACTTCAACAACAATAATTTCAATGCAACTTACTTATAAGATGATATTCCAGGTTCTTTCCTCTCATGCCTATTTGTGCAATCGTATGCAACACAAGATGGCATTATAAAACACTTATACACATTACAAAATGAAATAATCACAGCATCAACATCGTGTAAACTTATTATTTGTTTGGAATCGCAATATCGCCGCTGCCGCCACTGCGCATGTGCGATAGTTTAGAACCGGCGTCACATATTTAACGTCACTTCTCCTCCATATATTTCCTTCCTCCATGAGACTTACACGCTAAGATATTATCGCTACCCCGTTCACTACACATACTTCAATCTGTGGAACCCTTTATTACAATTATTTGTGTTAATTTTGATCAAAAAATCAGTAGACAGATACAGTTAATATCAAATTAATTATTTATTAAGTAGAAAAAAAAGAAAAGAAAAACTATTGTACAAAAAGCGTTAAACATAAATGTCACACAGTGACCTTGACTGGACAGCAAATTTATCTTTCAAGTGGCGGCAATATCAAGTTTTTGCCCCGGCTAGGAAAATTCGTAGATCCATTATTGTGTCAAGCATTGCCATGACCAAAATATTAGATACATTAGAAGTGTAAATTTCATGGTATTATCGTGTAATTTTATAACACTGTAGAATTTAAGATAACAAAAATTAATATCAATGTCGCTTACAAAAGCGACTTGTCCGAAAACTAAAATACGACCTTTCTCGCAAAGAAGTCTGTGCTTCTCATCTTAGGCTTATGCAACAGTGGAGTGTGTTTCTGCAGCAACTTTGTGAGCTAACTCCTGTGCTTGCGAGTCCTACCAAAATTCATAGTCAAGAATCTATTTTGATGGACTTTCTGTTCTGTTTGCTTAGCAGTGAAACGTATAAACCTTGTTTGGCATAAGATGAGGTTGTAACATGATCTCTAAATATCGTATTTGCAAAAAGCGCTGATTTTAAGGAAATACGTAGAACTCTACGTAAGTAAATTTAAACGGAGCTCAATATTTTTATTTTTTTCTGGCATATGTGGCCTGTATCACCACAACAAAACAGAAAATATCACTATTTCAGCAATATATCATCATAGCATAACTGAGCTCAAATGAGTACAAAAGTTATCTAGCTTTATAGTGGATAAGGTATGCAACGGTGGATATGGACTTGCGTCAGGATTATCATTTTTCGTTTAAAACTCTCTACCTTATTTCTACATCTACCTTCGTTAAGAACTTCAGCTTTTCGTTCAAATAAATTCAAATCATTCAGTGGTTAAAATTATTCGTATCCCTAACTTAGCAACATAGATACCTGTCTGGCAAACTTTCTTTCTGTAATGTTATGCACTTGGTGCATATCCTTAGAGGACTGATCCATGGTGTGCAACAAATAATTATTTATACCAACTTGTGAAGTGCAATCAGCTGCAGATCAAGGTGCCAGCCGGCGCAAACGACGAATTTCGTAATGGATCTAATATTGTCCTATCTTCCTTCTGGCGAATGCCTGGTGACCAGAAAATTTCAGCAAAGCTAACGGAATGCAGCATTGTTCAGAATTTTGTTGTGATCTCATTTACATATTCCTCGAACTTCGTCATAAATTTGGTACCCATAAGGATCTCTTACATGTTTTGTTGATTAAAAGTTTCGGTTCCAAATGGCTGAATAGAAACCAGCTCTACCTACGATATTGCGTATATAAATAGTTAGCTATTACCTATGTCGAAATACGGCGCAAATAGCTATACAATTTCATTACGTTGTAACTAACGATGTGACAGAGAGGGAAGTGGCAGTACCGGATTAACAACGTAGCAGGAGGTAGCAAATGTTACGGGCCTCGCACCTTCTAGGGGGCCTCGCGCCTCCTAGGGGGGCCCCGCACCTAGGCTAAATGGGCGACCTATTTTTTTATTTTTTTTTATCTCTGCAATTTTCCCCCGGATGGCAAGAATCAAGGGGCCTCTTCTTCTCATTTGCTACGGGCCTCGCGCTGTCTTAATCCGGCCCTGGGAAGTGGGATTTCCTGTGTATTTAATAATGCCTCGTTATGACCTTCAACAAGTGCCTGGGAACTCGGTGGGTGTATGTGATGACACTTCATTATGAAATAATGTGGTATAACTAATTATCCTGGCTTGACAGGGATTACATCGTTCGTTTACAGAAGGGTGACTTGTCACGGATTGGGATCATACGTCTACCAAAGCACGAATTGTTTCCGTGCCTGTGTAACAAAATGACGTATCTCTGCGCATCTTAGCAATGGTCGTAAGGGAGTGTGCATAAACCACGTAGCTCCATTTTGGCCTCCTGTGAATCCCCCCTCCCCCCCCCCCACGTAGCCCTACGTAGCTTTTGCCTCTACCCCCCCCCCCCACCCACGTTACCACGTAGCACGTAGCTTATTTTCCTTTTGATTCTAGAAGACGTTTTGTATTGTTTTCTCTTGTCAGATTATTGTAAATTACATACGGAGATAATTAACTGAGGGAAATAAATATTAACATTCTATTGTGTGTTCTGTACCTCATTTTAACTGTAAAAGATGTTATGAAAAGAAAGCAACGAGGCCTGGTTCGGAACCCCCTCTTCCCCCCCCCCCCCCTCCCTGGACCAAGCCACGTAGTTTGTGCACGCTCCCTAACCAAATAATGTTTAAATATGATGACGGGCAATTGATGTGTTCTTCGACTTCAAGTGTGACAAAAATCCTGCAAATTAAAGTCTATTGACTGGACATCTGCGAGATTACAAATTTACGATGAGTGCAAGAAAACTTCCTTTGCAGTTAGGGATCGTCCATAAACTACACGACTCGGTCTAAAGGGGAGAGAGGGAGGGAGGAAGAGGGAAGGGAAAAGAGGGAAGGGAAAAGAGGGAGAGGAAATGGGGGAAGGGAATGGAGGGGGGGAAATGGAGGAACGGAAATGGGAAATGGGGAAAGGGGGAAGGGAAGGGGTTGGGTAGAAAGCTAAACTGGGCTACCTGGAAGAGGGGAAGGTCCGAACAATGTCAAATAGCTTTTAATTCATATTATTTGTCATGGTTAAAATATGGTACAGAACCCACAACAGCATGTGAATATTTATATCCATTGCTTAATTATCTCCGTATGAAATTTTACGAAAGTCTGACAAGAGAAAATCGACAAAATGTCCTCTGGAATCAATAGGAAAAAGAAGCTACATGCCACACTGGTGGGGTAGAGGAGAAAAGGGGGGGGGTAGAGGCAAAGGGGGGGGGGCACAGGAGGCCAGAATGGACGCTCCCTTAGCTGTGTTGTAACATATGCATCTTCGGAGTTTTAAGAGGCGTCCCAATTTTTATTTTAGGGGAGCAGAAATACATAAGAACTTCAGGAGATGTGTAACTGTTTATTATGCGAAAGCCTCGACTGGGCAATTGGTGCTGCCATAAACAGCAATAATAATAATTTTACGTAGTCTCAAACATTGGTTGACAGATTTTCTCACCGGCTGCACAATACAGCTCAGTCGAATCCTCCTTACCTAATCTGGTAATCGCACCAGGTATAGGGGACTACATTTTAAAGGTGATTCAGAAGCACGAAGCGTCCTAGCAACTTCACATTAACAAAGATAAGCTTTGCAAGAAGTGAAGGCCTCCCCTCCCCCGGATCTTGGGGCGAACAAACCGCGTCACCTGCCTCGAGCGGCAACTTCATTGGGTGGCAAGTTTTTTCTTCTTTTTCCAAAAAAATCGATTAACTAAAGCGCCTGGCATCCAGAACGAGGCGCAAAGTCGTCAGAACTTCTGTACCTACCTACCTGTGGACCTTTTTGGTTATTTCAAATAACTGATCTCAAATGTCAATTTTAGGGCCCTTAAAAAATTCCAGCCGAGATCGGGATTTGAGTCGGGAACCTTCCGTTCCTCAGTAACTCGCCTTAATCAACTTTTTTAACTAATAATTTTTATTAAGACATTATGTTAAGATATTACAGTCAAATACATAAATAGCAAACAAAGCTTCAAATAATTTCCTGATACAAATAAAACCTGCATTTTGTTCATTGTTAATATGACATTACTGCAAGTAGAAATAGAACAAAATTGTTCTTATACCTTTTATGAATTGTTAGTCTGAAACATTCTGTTATTAGATAGTCCCAGTAGTCTTCTAGATTCGCCTTTCCACGACTGGTCGTGATATATTCCGTATAGTTTGCTACGATACAAACGTAGGTATTTCTTTTGCTTCTTGAGTATTATCTTTGATCCGGAAGATGTCTTCAGGTGACAATATGTTCTGTGCTGATCTCTTTATTAATGCAACCATTTTTCTTGTCTAGACGTATGGTATTTCACATCATCGCAATGGTTGTTTTATGGTGTCTTGTATACCATGAGGTGAGGTGCAGGGATTAATTGCTCACAGTCTACTGTTCGTGCTTAATGCTTTGTTTAACAGTTTCTACAATACAGACCAGACACTTGAGCCCATATTTCGATTGAGCACGTTTTCCATGTGATTTACCATTCCTTTCTCGTATTCAAACTTTCAGCACTATTGGTTCATTTGTTGGCTGACATCAAGTTTCTAAACCTTTTGTCGAAGGATTATAACGTTATAACGTTGATTTCTTTAATATGCGTTAGTTATAAGTTTAAGTGATTGAAGAAACTGGGATCCACTATGCAGGAGGTTCAAAGCCACCAGCCTATCATAAATAGCAGTCACTTTGTTACTTAAGGCACATAAGGCACTCGGAGGTAATATTTTGGAGGAACATTCTGCCAATGGAAATCCCACCAAAATATAATCATCTTCTGAAACAATATCAAGGATAATGTGGTATTCTAGCTCTCCCAAAACGTTCATTAATGGTTAGCAACGCGAAAGAAAACCAGTGAGGACTGGACGTTATGGAACGACGATGACAGATCATTTTCTATCACCAATAGCCGAAGATCAACAGCTGGCCAGCAGAGTCTCTTGAAATCTATCACACCGTTTCCATCCTCAGAGGTCATGCCAGTAACTACTCTTAAGCGAAGGCTGAACAAATTGTCGCAATGCTCAGAGCTTAAATGCTGTTTTAATTTCAGCTGTCTTGCATTTGAAGATAGATCTGAAAAAATATATTTCATTGATTTATATTTCTTATCATTTATTCCCTGTCTCATTAATATTGATTAAGTCTGTTAATGCTAAAGAATTGTGTCTTCTTTATTAAATTATCGATCAATATTTAACAAGTATAACAGCAATTAAATGCCTCTGCTCTTCATATGCCAATTACAAGTCACAACATCATCGACTGTAACAGGAATGGGTGACGTAGCAAGATAAGTCATGATTTTAAAATGGAATTAAAGTTTAATCTGTTAAATACTGTCAATACCCGTTTAGTAGCTTATGCCAAGTAACTTATGCCAAGTTATACGCAAAAAAATAATAATAATAATAATAATAATTTTATGTTCCTGCTCGGGCGCCACATGACAAAACATATAATAAAACACTGCTTAGATTTTAAGTTAGTACCTCAGCTATTAAAATGTGGAAACCATATCAAGAACCAATCACTAGTGATGCCGGAACAAGCAGATATAACCTCGTTATTGATTTAAAATAGTATGGGCATATATCATTTGCAAACGAACTTACTTCCGACATCTTCCATGCAAGTATGACGCTTCTTCAGTATGATGTAACAGTATGCTTCCCACTTTATGGGTATCAAATACAAGATCTATGAGGTGCAAAAGCGGTCAGTTAGAGCTCTTCGTGGAAATTACTGGAAAACTTAACTGATATCAAAAATAATAATTAATATAATAATTGATAAAATTGCGATGGAGCGTACGCTCCTGTATCAATCTCCCTACACACACACACACCCGTTTTTCCTTTCCTCTTCCAAACTACTTTTGCCCTCAACTAATTTTTACTTTAAATTCCTTCAGTGTTTCTAGTAAATTATTCATCACTTCTCTTGGTAATTTATTCCAGTCCCTCTCACCCTTTCCTACAAAAGAAAATTTCCCCACACCCTTATGCCTAAATCAAGTGCCAGCTTGTGGTCATGGTCAACCTTACCCTTCCAAGAACCTCTCTTAATATCTTTCCATGCTTCATCACCAGTATAAGCCTTGTACACTCCCATGACTCTCTTCACCCTCCTTCTATCCTCCAATGAAACCAACTCCAGCTCCTTTATCGTATTAGTTACCGATTGTGTTCTGCGGTAATTTCCAAAGACAAATCTGGTATCCCTCCTCTGCACCTCCTCCAACTCCTGTATTTGATACCAAAAATGTGGATCCCAAACTACACCACCATATTCCAGCAGTGGTCTGACCAAAGTTTTGTACCCCAATTCCCTTACTTCTCTAGTGCATCCCCTCATCAATCATCACCCTTTCCCTACTACCTGTCCAATGTCGCCTGCCCAGTTAAGTTTGCTATCAAATGTTATGCCAAGGTATTTACATTTCGAGTCTTCAATAAGTAGCTCCTTCCCCACCTTATAACCATAATCAACCTTAGCTTTTTATCTGTGTACCTAAAAAAGCTGGCTCTTCTTCTCATTTATCTTTACAGTCTTCTATTGTTTTGATCCTTTTATATAACATTATGTCATCTGCAAACAATATAACTTCTGACAGTAAACCATTAACGTAATCATTCATTAGAATAAGAATGGTCCCGATACACTACCCTGTGGTACTCCCATGTTCAAGCCTACTTCTTTTGATACTGCATTTCCTGCCCTAACTTTTTGCTTTCTACCTTTTAGGAATTCTTCTGTCCAGCAAATCACCTTTTTATCAACTCCAATAGTTTTTACCTTATTTAGCACCATTTTATGACTCACTTTGAACGATCTAGTGATACACTATCAACTTGACCTCCCCGGACCATTTCATCCGAAATATCTAGCACATAGCCTACAAACTAAGATACACATGAATATCCTTGTCTAAAGCCATGTTGCCGACTTGAAAAACACTTACTTTCCTCACAAAATGGTTGCATATTAATCTCTCCATTAATTTATCTACCACTGATGTCAAGCTGACTGGCCTATAATCTTCGACCCTGTTTGTCACCCCTTCTTTATGGGCTGGTACTACTATCGCACTTTTCCATTCCTGTGGTAGTTAACAAGTAACCAGACTCAATTTAAATAATGTTTCAAGGTAAGGTACAATGCCCCATTCTACTATCTTTATGACATCAGTAGTAATATTATTAACACCGGACCCTTTACGCTTTTTTAGAGCAACTCTACCTGCAATTCTGTCAAATTCCTGGGAATAATTATACAATCAAATTTAAAATGGCAGAGGCATATTGAATTGATATCGAATAAAGTCGCTAAAGGAATTTTCATGATTAGGAGACTTAGAGGTACAGTGACAACAGATGTATTACTCTCCATTTATTATGGTTATATCCACTCCTACCTATCCTATGGAACTTATTTTTGGGGAAATAGTCCCTACTCAAAGTGTCTCTTTGTCTTACAAAAAAAGCAGTTCGCCTGATATGTGGAGCATTACCTAGAACACACTGCAAGGAATTATTCTTAAAGCTAGGAATCATGACATTACCGGGGTTTATATATATATATCAATGTTTACTTTTTGTAAAGAAAAATCAACACCTCTTTAAAAAACATATTGAGGTACATGATCATAACACTAGAGATAAGCACAATATAAGAATTGAATACTGTTCACTTAGCATAACTAAATATAGTTTTAAGTCAATGGGAATCAGATTCTTCAACCATCTACCTAAGAATCTGAGAATGATGACACTAAATAAATTTAAAAATAGCACTAAGGATCTTATAACTGCAATATGTCCTTATAAAACAGAAGAATTATTTGATGTAATATATATTTAGTTACATTATTTATCTTATACTATCAGTTGTATTAATATGTAAATATAATTATAGTATGTATATGACGAAGCCTATTTCAATATTGTATTGACTAATGGTGAATAAAATGATATGATATGCTATTTGTTCCTTCATGATATCTTTATATTTAATTCCAAATTTTCTAATCTGCTCAGCTCCAACTCGTTTCCAGATATAGCCCCTGAATTATTGTCCCCAGTGGTCTCACTGAACCAGTTACTCAATAACTCTGCCTTTTTCAAATCCTCAGTTACTTCTTCTCAATCCTTATGTATAATTGTCTCTATACCCTCTCTTCCCCTCAGTTTCCTGATATAGCTATAGAAATTTCTAGTTTCATCAGTCAGAAGTCCCCCTGCACCAATAATATTCTTCATAAACTCATCCAGAGCTAGTTTCAGGTCAAATGTATCATAATCGTATATACTTATTCTTCAAAGTAGTTGTCAAATTTATTCTAAACCATGCAAACATCATACTTTGGACGCAAATTAAATGATATATAAGCATTTCAAACAAAACTGAGAATTGACTTCGATTATGAAGAATATGAAATAGGGATATTCACTAAACATCGATGCATCGAATCCATTCGATGTTTACCATGCGATGCATCGGATTGATTCGATGTTTTGACAAAAAAATTTCTATTCGATGCATCGATTCTTTTTTATCACATCGAATGAATGAAAAAACTAACTTCGGCTGCTAATGACAAAGAATAATAGAAATAAATTTTAAGATTACTTCATTTAATCAAGATTGAAATAGATTATTTCAATTTGAAGTAATTGTCATTATCAGATAACACCTGTGAGCAAATGTGAACAATGGTAAAGATTAATTTTTCTTGAGGTTGGCTATCCTGTACGTATGAGCAAATGGAAAAAAGATCGATTTCCTTAGTTCACTCTTACTATTTGCCGGTGATTGTCGTGTTTCAAAATAACTGAGTGATACCTTCGTATAAGCTGTGTTGGCGTAACATCGGATTGCATGTTCAAAGTTGAAAAGGTAAGTAGTAATTCTTATGAGCCTAATCACTCACGTGGACAAACAAGCGGTTTTCTATAATTTTTGCATAATATGGATACTTACGTTAATTGCACTGAATCATTGCATTAATAAGTTGCTTTCTTTCGCCTTTTTAAATCTGTAGCTAAGGTGTGATTTACTTAAATGTGAAACTACAGCGTGGTGAATTTATCGATAAATACTGAGACACGTGTTCTCTCTCTCTCTCTTTTTTAGTTTATAACAAGATGCCACCTCCGAAGAAAAGTAATGCTTGGAAATTTTTCTCCAAAATTGAAGGAAATGGAAGAATTGCAAAATGCAAACTTTGTCAAAAAACTATTAAAACTTGTGGAAATACATCAAACTTGATTGGCCACCTAAGAAATATACACAAGGCTGCGTTTTTACAAGAAAACAGAGAAAAATCTAAAGTGACGTCTAATGTAGGCTTGCGCAACGTCGACAGCAAAAAAACTGTGAAAAAAATTGAAACTGTCTCCATACCTACTGTCCCCTACTCTGTGTCACTGCCGTCAACAAGTAAGCCTACAACTGATGTGATAGAATCGGAAAATATAGCTTTGACGTGCTAATCAACAGATATCCATCTCGATAATCCTGTCCCTCCATCTCTGAAGCGTCAAAAGTCAAATGTGGACATTTTGGAAAATATACACGCATTTTCGGAAGGTGGTGATAAAACTTTGAAAATTAATAATGCTTTGATTTATATGCTTTGTAAGGACAATCAACCATTTACGATTGTTGAAAATGAGGGCTTTCGTAACCTGATGAAATAGCACCGCATTACAAGCTTCCCAGTAAGACGACATTGACTCGCTGGGTTGATGACAAATATGATGCATTGTCGGCTGTTTTCAAGAATGTATTAAAAAATGTGGAAAACCTAACACTTACGACCGACATGTGGACAGAAACTATGAGCATGAGAAGCTTTCTTGGAATTACAGCACATTTCGGTGTTGGTACTGAATTCTTTTCAATAACTCTTGGAGTATATCAGTCATTTGAACGCAGTACTTCAGATCACATTGCTGAGATGCTTCTGAATACTTGCGCTGAATGGGATATTGACATTGATAAAGTTTCGGCTGTAGTGACTGACAACGCAGCAACAATGATTAAAGCTGTCGAATTGGCTTTCGGTAAAAAACATATACCGTGTTTTACGCACACTCTAAATTTAGTTGCACAAAATGCGGTACAGCAGTGTTCAGAGTTACGAAAACTAAGTAAGATCAAGGAAATTGTAACATGGTTTAAGCAAAGTAATACAGCAAGCAATGAATTAAGAAAAGCAACGGATCGAGAAACAAAACTGATTCAAGAAGTTCCGACAAGATGGAACAGCACATACTATATGATTGAGAGGTTTTTAGAGTTACGCATTGTCGTCAATAATATAATTATTCAGCATAAAAATGCACCACTTATGCTCACTGCGTCAGAACTGTCAAATCTCTCTTTCGTTTTACAAGTTTTACGACCGCTAGAAGCTGCAACCAAAGAGGTATCTGCTGATAGGTACTGCACTAGCAGCAAGGTGATTCCATTAACCCATTGCTTAGTTTTAAAAATCCAATCCCTCAGACTGGAAGACTCACTCTCCAAAGAATTGAAATCGTTTGTCCTTAAAGAAATTGATAAAAGAATGGGTGCTATTGAGAGAGTGACTCCACTCGCCATAGCCACTGTATTGGATCCGAGATTTAAAAAAATGCACTTCAGGGACGCACTTGCTTGCTCTACAGCAGTTGCAAAAATCAAAGACTTAATGACGAATAGTACACAAAATTTTGAAATTTCGGGATCTGATTCAGATCAATCTGAAAAATCAGAAGAGAATTTTTCTTAATGGGAAGATCATCACAAACTAGTAAACAAGAGCTGGAAATTAACACAGTCTGAGAATGCAATTTCTGATGAATTATCTATTTACTTGCGCAGCCCAGTAGGAAGACTCAATGAGAATCCTTTGGAAATATGGAGTGAAATAAAAGATCAGTTTCCTAAGCTTCATAAAATTGCCTTCAAGTACTTGACTATTGTAGGGACTTCTGTTCCATCAGAACGTTTGTTTTCGAAGGCAGCTCAGATAGTCAATCAACAAAGAAATAGATTGAAAGGCAAGCGACTTAGTACTCTTCTGTTTCTACAAAGTTTGCCCAAACATCACTGGTGTTAACTGTTTAAAGACTTTAAAATCAATATTTTTAGGCAGATTTAGTATTCAATGTTTTTTTTTTTTTAAATTGTAATTGTCTAGTACCGTAAATAAATATTTCTGTTAATCTGTAGCTTTTGTTTCACTCACAACAGGATGACACGTCCACGGGGGAGGGGGGGGGGCAAATCGATTGTCGCTACCCTGATAGTTTCCGCACCATTGTCGCCACCGCCGGGGCAATAGCAGAGCTAAAAACAACATTGCCGTAGTGCACGCCGTGCGGCAAATTTATGTAGCGGCGACATTTTTTACACGCTTTCAATCATCGTGACCTATATGTATGTACCCACGATATGGAATCTTTCATCTCAGTTTTCACCCATTTCCAAATATCCGAGCTGTTTGAAATCTCGCATCCTTATTAACTGAAGACAATACAATAATTTCATACCGATGTCCGGCTATAATTATTACTTTAACAGTAACAATAGAAAAATGAATGAATGTGATGGAAGTTTGTAGTTGAATTTTAACCTACTTCCGGATCTCAGAATTGTCTGAAATTTTGCTCATATATTAAAAACCCATTACAATACAATATTTTCATATCTATATTCTAATATTCTCATTATTTTTGGAGTAATAATAGAAACATTTTGCACACGTATTAAGAAACATGGACAATACAGTTATCTGCTGTTACATTGATAGTAACAATAGAAAAATGGTTGCATGCAAAGGAATCTTTCATTTCAGTGTTCATCTGATTCGTGACGTCCGAATTATTTGAAATCTTGCACGCTTATTGAGAAACGATGAATATACAATAATTTTACTGTCACTACGATGACAGTAAAAACTTAAAAGTAGTGAAAAATTTCAACTCAGTTTTCATCTACTTCAAAAATCCGGAATAATGTGATATTTTGTATTAAGAACCGATGAACCAAAATCATATCTAATCTCGGTATTTTCATTACTTTGGCAGTCAGAACAGAAAAGTGGCTTAACCCAGTGGCTTAGCTAGGTCAACAAGGGCCCCGGTGCAAACTGCGTTTGAGGGCCCCTAGACGTGCACTTAGGGGCCCCTTGAGGTATGCTTGGGGGCCCCCTGAGCGTGAGGGCCCCGGTGCACTGCACCGCCTATCCCCATAGTAGCTACGCCCCTGGCTTAACCGTCTTATGACAAATGTGGCTCATTTTCACAAACACTTCGAATCCCCTTGGTGGCTCAATCGTCAGTTGGAAAAGGCGCGTGGCAGGCGCGCAAATGATACTCGCTCAAATCTCGGTTTTGGTTGAATCTTATACGGCCTTTAGAAGCGACTTTCACCTCTGGCAAAGATGTAGTGCATTTGTTATCCCTTAGTTCAAATTTAACTTTAACTGCAGGTAACCTATACCTAATGGGGTTCCCGAGTTATGCAAAATGCAAATACAGCCGTGAGATTAATGCACGTGCACGGCAATTCCAGAAACCTTCGTAATTTGGTGGCCAGACCCTTCGAAGATTCCGCTGTCAGCATCGCCATATGCATTTAGGTAATTACCCACCTCCAGACGTTTTAATTTTTCGTAATTTTGTGCATGTATTATGAACGTTTAACACTACAATAATTTCACAGCTATAATGCGGTATTCTCGTTACTTTAACAGTAAAACCAGAAAAGTGATTTTGCTGCGCAACCTTCGGCACATCCGCACTTGACGACACCTTGATGTAAGCAACTGCGATAATGTCTGCAATTTCTTAAAGTGATGCTAAGCAATGACTATTCGAAACATCATTTTGAATTAGTTCGTACTATTATGAAAGAGTAGTCGTCCACATTTACCCTGCAATTAGACCTCTGCTGGGTTGTCCATTTAATTGTCCGTAGACGATACTACAACACAAAGAACGGAAAGATGTGCAAAGAAAAAGAAAACAGCTTGAAAGATACTTTTGTAACAATCTAAACTAAAAAGTTAAAAATAAAATTATAGTTAAAAAAAAACTAAACACACGTTTTTGTAACAAAGTGAATTAAAAGGTTAAAAATAATCTGTAAATATAAATATTTTGTTTAACAGCGATAGGGCGTCCCACAATTCAAAACAAATTACTTTTATGAATAGAAGTAAGAATAAAGTCACTGATTAAAAACATAAATTTAAAGTAAAAAAGCGTGGAGTGCTCACTACAATTTTTTACAATGACTACCTTTACAACAAGCAAGCGACAAAAAAAGAAGACAACTCATATTGAGCACCCCACGATTTTTACATTACATTTAATCAGTGACGTTATTCTTACTTTAAGCTTATTCATAAATATAATATGTACTGAATTGTGGGATGTCGTATCGCTGTTAAAACAAAATCTTTATATTTAAAGATGATTTTTAACCTTATAGTTCACATTGCTACAAAAGCGTGTTCTTGGTTTTTTAAACCATTATTTTATTTTAAGCTCAACTGCTGCTTGAGGCGGCAACAACAACGGGGTTGGCAAAGTAATGTTCAAAGGGACGGCAATCTCACAGTATTTTGACCCCGTTGGGAAAATTCCTAAATCCACTACTAGACAGGGGGAGGCTTAATTGGTATTGCACAAGGGCGTTCAAACAGCTAGCAATGGAGCTGACTTACAAAGCAAAATCTCACTCCTATAACACTACTTAAACTTAACCAACACACGATATAAGAAAATTAATTTTTCATATTGGGTGAACAGTAACGCTTCGGCCTGGCATTCGGGAGGAAGCGGGTTCAAATCGTCGTCCAGGCATTCAGATCTAAATTTTCCATAGTTTCCCAAAATCACTTCAGGCGAATGCCGGGCATGCTTCTTTCATAAGGCTTAGGTCAAATTCCTTCCCGCTCCTTGCCCCCAGTCCTACTCCGTCTCTAATGGCCTTGACGTCGACGAGGCGTAAACCCATAAATAAAAAAGAATCAAATTAAACGCATCATTACAGCTACAACTGCTGTATATCAACACTGCTGATATACTATTGCCCTGTGGTCACACGGACTAAACGTAAGACAACGAACTATCTGCAGTCTGCACTCAACTGGAAATGGTCAATATCAAACTATCGTCACATTTTGTCCTGGCGAGATTAAAGCTACAGTTAAGAGATAAATTAAACAACATTTGCCGACGAATATTGTTGGTTTGTATTTGTTGAGCTAAGAAAAACATAAAAGTATTCGATGTTGAAAAAAAATCGATGTTTTTATGCGATGCATCGCAAAACATCGATGCAGGGTTCCGATGTTTTACATCGAATAAAAACATCGATGTATTTTTTAAGTGGACACCCCTAATATGAAATAACTTTGCTTTACGTTTTCATTCCATGTTACATTCCTCCATGTACGTTTTAGCCATGGAGGAAGGTTCCCCCATGGTTTCATGGAGGAAGGAAATTCCTCCATGCATGGTTTTAGCTATTGGTCCATTAATTATCTCTGGTTTCGGATTTGTATACTAAACTTATGTTGTGTGTAAATCTTTGGTTTGTTTAGAAATGTGTCGAACACATGTGGCAAAGTAAATAATTATTTTTTTAAAAAGTGTGATGAGAGAAAAAAAATGGATGAAAATGGAAAGCGTTTGAATTTTTATTCCGTGTGTGAGATGGGTAAAGAGAGGAGTGGCGGCAGCAGAACCTGAGAAGGTATGAACTGCTATTTTTAACCTTAAATATTTGTGAATTTGTTAGATATCTGATTGTAAATTATATCTTCAGGTGAAATTGACAGAAGAAGAATTGAAAGAAATTATTGAGGAGACTGGAGGCGAACTGAAGTGAGTAGAAAATCCAACTGTTAAAATTTTGAAACTGTGTGCTTTAAAGGTTTTCTGGGTCTACTGGACCATTATTGTAAATCATAAATCATGGTGTAATACATCCTGGACCAGAATGACACCGTTAAATGTACTTCGGAAAGTATTTCTAGCGTTGTCTTGCGTTTTACTACTTTAGTATTATGACGCCAATTACTTGTGGAATCGCGATCTCCAGTAATTCCATTACTCCATCATAAGTAATACATGTTACCTTTTTTTAACCTTTATTGGTTGTTTTTACTTTACTTGCCATTACAGTACGTTAGTCTTCATCTTTTAAAACTTAATTTTGACATGATAATATTCTCAGTATTATATAACATTCAACTTCTTAACTCCTGCATTACACATTCAAACATTACTTCCTCCACTAGATTCACTATTGACTGACAAATTGTCAACAGTGGCCTGATATTCGTCCCCAGTTTCTTCATTGTTTACCTCCACTTACACTGCTTCAGGTTGTCTACAACATCAGATGCTACTTTATCTGCAACTTCATTAACTCAATCTATTATGCTATCTTCATTAACATAACCTTCATCTTAAACAATACATTCTTCTTTATCTGTTACATCATTTAATTCTTCAATTGAATCTTTACTGTTGTGCTAAACAACAAAAATTGGTTTAATCCTAGACTGCGATTCCGCCACTGACCGGTGTTGACGTGACGTTGTTTTGACGTATTCGCTGTCGACTACCAACATAATAAGGTTTATTCCTTTTAGTGCTATTGTGACCGAGCGTAGCGAGGTCACAATAATTTAAAATTGTACAATATCAACCTAAACTGATATCCCGAAGGTGAATCAGATGCAGGCGGCCGCTGGTAAGCGGCCGCAGATGTCCGATAACACAACCAGATGTTCAGTGTTTGATGTGTTATCGGATTTCTGCAGCCGGTCACAATAATAAATTATCTTTATGTTGGTACATCGACAGCGAATACCTCAAAACAACGTCAATATGACGTCACATCAACGCCAGTCAGTGGCGGAATCGCAGTCTAGGATTAAACCCAAAAATTACCTCTGTATCATTAAACTACCTAGTGTCTCACATTCTGTAGTAAATGTATGGCAGTGCAACCACCAAGTTGAGTCCCTTGGTTTTCGAGCTATAGCTTGTTAAAAATCAGTTAAAGGTATAGTTCCTTGTGCTTTTGGTACATTTCTTCTGGTCCAGGCTATATTTCAACGACTTGGAAGAAATTAAAAACCTATAGCACATTTCCACCATGTGGATACAGTGGTTTTGGGTTTTTTCCCTGGTCCAGGCCAGATCTGACCCTAACATCCTCACTTTTGAGATACAATATCTTGAGAATTAAGCAAGATATCAAAATATATATATATATTTGATTTGTCTCATCGAGTTACATATGAATTCATCATCAAATTTGGCTAAGGCGAAATTTTTCTTCTGGTCCAGCCCGCATTTCAACATACCCACGTCAATTTTGAGATACAATATCGCGAAAACTAAGCAAGATATCAAAAAAAAAATATTCTTTACTTTTAATTTGTCTCGTTGAGTTACATAAGAATCCATCATCAAATTGTGAAATTGTGGCGCCACGGTTATCGTAGAATCTCACAATTCTTGAAGAAAAAAAAAGAAGAAGCTAAGTCTCATGTTCATGTAGTGACAAAAAGTTATGAGATCTTTCTGAGCCAAGTCTACACTTTACAGTGCGTGTTCACTTGACTTTGTGAAAAAGAAGGTTGCTCTCAGTATCATAGATTGTTTGTTTAAATTTAAAAAAAAAAAAAAATCCTATGACTCGGCATTATGCACATTGTAATTTTTTCTGAACTTGAGTGCATAATATATACTTGCCAAATTTGAAAAAGAGTGAGGGATATTTTGCCTTTTACGTATTTATAAGTTTGATAAAGCAACACATTTAAGGTATTTATATAGGTTAACTATAACATGGCGTGCATATGGCCAAGTCACCAGAATATTTTTTATTCTAATTAAACAATCTAAACTGTGAGAAACCATTCTGTTCCACGTAGTAAAATGAATACACACTGTAAAGTGTGGACTTGGCTCAGAAGAAGATCTCATAACTTTTTGTCACTACACAAACATGAGGCTTGGCCTATATTTACAAGAATTGTTTTTGTGGGATTAGTCTTGCAGAATTACATTTAATTTCACTGGCTACTGGTTCTTCATCAAGCGAATAACCTTCTCTCTTATAGAAAACAATAAACTTCTCTAACTTTGCACTCTTTTCAGCCCACTTATTGGTTTTCATCGGCCATGTGGTAAAACCCAGAGTCATTGTGAAATGTCACCAGTTAAAGCAGAATCAACAGTTAGACTGAATGGTTGTGTTTTGTTGTACTCAAAATGGGCAATGCGGAGATGTCATGATTTCTTGATCAAAGTAAACATTTTGTAAACAGAATATCTCAGAAGACATTAGCACAAAACTTATATTGTTTGCATACAGCAGCTTTAAAAGATACTATTGGAAAAACATGCTACTGATGAGAAGCTATAGCTAGTTCTGCTGCCAGCAATAATGCTACAATAGCTTTGCAAGTGGATTTACATCTAATGATAATTCTGTTTCCTAATATGGGCTGTAAAAGATTGGTTAGGTAGTTCATTCCTTCTTGGTCATTTCTAATATTATCTAAGAATAGATTATAACAGAAAGATTATTTTTTTTAATGTTGCACTGAAAAGTCATACTGTTTCAAAGCCACTATTTTGTTGATTTATAAATTTACAAACTGAACATTTTAATAAGGTGCACCCATTGCTCCCACTGTTAACTGCTGAAATTTGTATTTCACCTTATCCAAATTTGACACAGGAGTCAGAACCTTTATTTTTACTGAATAATTTTAGGAATGATGCACTATTATTGCTAGGTTGTCACCAGTTAAAACCATATGACTTTTTTAAATGGACGAAATATTTCTTTAATCATAGGTTAAAATGTGTATGTTAGATGTATGTCTAATTTTTATGTCATCTCACCATGCTAATTCCACCATAATTTGTAAAATACTATGCTGCTATGTGATACTTTACTAATTATAAAGTATGGCAATGAGATGAATTGAAGAGAATATTATTTATGATTGTGCAACACCCCTACAGTAACCACGGAAAACACTTTTAACAAAGTGGTAGCAGTCTGAAAGACACTTTCAGTGTAGCATTAAGCATTATAAAACTTACATTCAGTTTCTCTCTTCAAGAAGTTGATAAGTGTGTTGTTATATACCTCCTATAATTGCATGTGTTACTTCTCACAATTATGTTTTCTGATTGGTGGTTAGCTTTATTTCATAGTCAGTGTAGCTAAACTTTTGCTTCTGAAACTTGCCAAAATGCCCCAACAACAACAGTAATACTTTAATACCTCCCATGTCCATTGTAGTGCTGAGATTTTTTTCATAATATAATCCTTTTTATATTCTCAACAGGGATGCTGCACTTATTGCAGATGAGGATATAAATGATTATGAAGCTAGTGAAGACAATGATATAGCAGTAGAAGAAGATGATGAAAAAGTTGTAGTGAAGAAAGAAGTGAAAGAAGAGACTGAAATAGAAAGCAATGAAAATAAAGATGAAGACCTGTACGATTTTGAAAACTATGACAATGAAGGTTGGCACAAGTTATCTGATAGAAATGAATCCATGAAATAATGTAACAAATGAAATACATTTTAGCATCATTTGTCATTGCTGTCCTTTTATTTCTAGATGATACATCCCATCTTTTTGGAATTGGCAACTTGGTTGTCCACGATAGTGCAGGGAAAGATCCATATATTACTTTAGATGATTCTGATGACAGTGAGAGAGAAGATGATATTATAAAACCTGATGACAATTTGATTGTGGTGGGACATGTAACTGGAGAGACTTGCATATTAGAAGTATATGGTAATATTTTGTCTGGATAAATATTTGCTAATGTAAATATGGAATGTAAATTTCACATAAGTGTTGTCAAATTTAATATATTTCTTTTTGCAGTTCATAATGAATTGGAAGAATCGCTTTATGTTCATCATGACCTCTTACTACCAGTGTTTCCCTTATGTCTTGAGTGGTTGAGCTATGATCCAGGGGACCCAAAACCAGGTATATACTTTAATTCATTTGATGATCTCTCTCTCACTTCCTGTATTTTTGTTTGCAGTGCAATGTTATTATTTTTTTATACTATTTTATTTTGCATAATATTTTGGAAATGGAGCAATGCAGATGAAGAATTCTGAATTACATTTAGGCCTCAGAATTGAGCTAACAGCTGTAATAATTAATTGTACAATATGACCACGTTATGATGTTATAAAGTTTAGGAAGTGAAAGCATAAAATGGTTGATATCTTACAGGTAGAAGTAGGTATTAGGATCAGCAGTTTGTTGGGTTAACATACAGAAAAGAGGTGCTTTTTATTCACTGCGTACCGAGCGTGGTGTAACAGTTAGCATTCTGGCCTCGCATTCGGAAGGACGGCGGTTCAAATCCCCGTCCGGACATCCAGATTTGGGTTTTCGATGGTTTCCCAAATCACTCCAGGCAAATGCCGGGATGCTTCCTTGAAAAGGCCATGGCCGACTTCCTTCCCATTCCTTGCCCCCATCCTTTCCTATCTCTAAAGACCTCGTTGTTGAGAGAAGTTAAGCATATAAAAAAAAATATTCACTGCATCAAAAACTCTTATCACATTTTCCATGACAAAATTATTAAGTAAACAGCAACATAAAAAAGCAGCACAGCTCTTGGAGGAGCCTTTTAATCCACATTGTTTGGCTGGCTTTTTTTTCTCTATTCAATTCTGTCTACAATTCTTCAATAAACTTGACTGTCTCTTCTCTTAACTGAGTGACTTCATTTGGTCATTCATCTAAGCCTCTTCTACATATGCCAAATATTTAAATCGTCAAGTCTCTCTCATTCACATTATAGCTTATTGCCTCCTTTGTCACATATTTATCATGACATATCATCCAGCAGATGTTTGTGTATGTTTTGAATGTTTTATTTTTACAATCTTGTTTTGTTATGAGGTCTGATAAATTTTGCTTGCCTATTATTAAAAAAATTATCTGTTTTTTTTTAATCCATACCTTTGAATTTACTTAATAGTTCTAAGTTTTATGTTACTTTAATGTTCCTTATTAAACTGTTTGGTTTCTTTCACTTCTGATAGAAAATGTTATTCACTACTTTTTTACATTAACATTATATTTTCTTGTGTAGGGAATTACTGTGCTGTGGGTAGTATGTCACCAATTATTGATGTCTGGGACCTTGATATCATTGATTCTCTGGAGCCAGCTTTCCGATTAGGCAATAAAGCTAGAAAGAAGAAAGGAATTAAGCAGCATGGACACAGAGATGCAGTACTTGACATATCTTGGAACTCAAATTTGCCGTAAGTTCAATGTGGATTGTTTAACGCACTGTCAGTCACATTAAACCACTATAAAAAATAAGTAAGACTATGGAAATTAAACCTGTTGCACACCAAAAATAAAGGCAGGTGGGCCAAATAAACACAAACACACTTTACAAAACATCAGTAAGTTGACTTTATTAATACTGCTCTATCCTAAAAATTATGATTTGATCCAAATCCTTTGAATCAAAGGTGTTGAATTACTTTCTTACTTGCATCCAGTTAATGTATTCTACTTTGGAAGAAGTTACCACAAAAATTACATTCTTATTTGTTTGTCCTTGTTTTCTTTGTTGTGTGTGTGTGTGAATCTGCTTTGTTCTATGACTATTTTAAGTCAGCTGGAACATGCTACTTCATCCATGTGTGATGTTAATGTCGGAACTGGGCTACATTAATTGAAATGGAGTGCACATCCCAGTGGAAATTTGTCTACACACCCAATTTTCCACTTTATTGTACCCATCTACTTATGCCCTTTACAAATTTCAACTTTAAATTCTTTCTGCAGTTTTGGTAAAGTATTCATCATCTCTCTTTGTAATTTATTCCAATATAAAAGAAAATCTTTCCATACCCTTATGACTGAAATTGAATGCCAGCTTCTGGTCATGGTCATCTTTTCTCTTGCATGCACACCTCTCCTAATTCTTCCATCAGTACCTTTCCATGGCTCATCACACTCCCATGACTCTCTTCACCCTCGTCCCATCTTCCAAGAAATCCAATTCCTTTATTATATCAGCTACTGATTGTGTTCTCAGTAACTGATTCTTCAAGCATGCCTGAACCACAGACAATAGAACTGTAAGTTCAGTTCAGTACAGTTTATGTGTTTTGTTGTAAAAAATAAAAAATTCTTCGCAAAATTTCTTAGTAAGCAATTTGTGCAGGTTTGCTACTACGAATAAAAACATAGATTTCAGGCTGAATACACATGAAAAGCAAAATTCCTTTGATATTTGCATGAAGAGAGAGAGAGAAGTAACTACTAGCACCAGTCATAAATTTTGATAAAATTAATGGCAAATCAGTTGTAGCTATGTTTCCACAGTTTTTTGTTTAAAATTGATAGCAGCAGTTAAATGTTAAAATTTCAAGATTCTTTGATTGTGGCAAAATCCGATGTACTTTGAATCAGATTTAAGTTAAACTTGACTTTGTCATTTTTAGTTGTGGTAAATATTTTTACTATGACATTTTAGTTTTTCCCATTGTATTGAATTATTTAATTCAACATTTTTACTGTTTGAATTTACATATCTGTATTGCCAGGCAATAAATTATTTCAACAAATGCTGTAGGGTACTTAAATTTGCGCACAATTTTCTTAATTTTCCAGCTTCTCAAAATCACATCAAAATTAAATATAATTTAATTTAATTTAATTGCAATGGAGCACAGGCTCCGGTGGCAATTTCCCTACACAGCTATCTTCCCCCTATCCTGCACCCACCTACATTTGCCCTCTACAAATTTTTTCTTTAAATTCCTTCAAAGTTTTCGGTAAATTATTCATCGTTTCTCTTGGTAACTCATTCCAATCCCTGACACCCTTACCTAAAAAAGAGAATCTTCCTACACCCTTGTGCCTGAAATCGAGTGCCAGCTTGTGGTCATGGTCATCTTTTCCCTTCCATGCACTACTTTTCATACCTACTGCAATATCTTTCCATGCCTCATCACCAGTATATGCCCTGTACACTCCCATGACCCTCCTCATCCTCCTCCTGTCTTGCAATGAATCCCATTCCAGCTCCTTTATCATATCCGTCACGGATTGCATTCTGCGATAATTTCCAGAAACAAATCTAGCAGCCCTTCTTTGCACCCTCTCCAACTCCTGTATTTGATACGTAAAATGAGGGTCCCATACTACACTACCATATTCGAGCAATGGTCTGACCAAAGTTTTGTAACCCAATTCCTTGACTTCTCTCGTACATCCCCTCATAACTCTCTCCAACAAGTGCAGAACTCTGAAACCTTTTCCTACCACCTGTCCTATGTGTCCTGCCCAGTTAAGTTTGTTATCAAAAGTAATTCCAAGATATTTGCATTTCAAGTCTTCAGCAAGCAATTCTTTCCCCACCTTATATTCATAATTAACCTTTTGTTTTTTATTTGTGTATCTAATAAGCTGACTCTTCTTTGCATTTATCTTCATTCCATGTTTACTAACCCAATTAGATATCCTGTCCAGATCACCCTGCAACTGTTTCCATTTTACTTTTGGGACCATAGACTGTACATTGTTGGGAACCCAATGAAAATCCTACCAGTAACCTTTGAATGAATTGTTTTCTATGAAACAGACAGAAACACACAAACAAAAATGTAAAAAATAACAGATTCCTTCTCTGTGGCTTATTGGAGTGGATGAAAAAGTTATTTACTGGGTAGAAGAATTCTTAAAAGGTAGAAAGCCAAATAAATGTTAGGGTGGCAATTATAGTATCAAATTATGTGGAAGTGAAAATGGGAGTGCCATTGGGGAACGTATTTGGACCATTGCTATTCTTTATTCTAATGAATGATTGTGTTGGTAGATTACTATCAGAAGGTAGGTTGTTTGTAGATGAAATAATGCTATATAACAGGATTAAAATTGTAGACTGTGCATGGTGGGAGAACAGTTAATGTTCTGGCCACTCATTCAGGAAGACGTGGGTTCGAATCCCCATCTGGACTTCCAGATTTGGGTTTTTCATGGTTTTCCCAAATCACTTCAGGCAAATGCCAGGATGCTTCCTTCAAAATATCATGGCCAAATTCCTTCCCATCCCTTGTCCTTAGTCCTTTCCTGCCTCTAATGACCCCGGCGTTGATGAGGTGTAAAGCCATTAGAAAAGAAGAAAAGATAAGACGGTAGAAGATTGTGAAGAACTGCAGGATGATTTGGACATGATTGATTATGGTTATAAGATGGGGAAAGAATTACTAGTTGAAGACTTAAAATCTAAATACCTTGGCATAACATGTGATAACATACTGAGATTGGCAGGGCACATTGGTGATGTAGTAGGAGAGAGTGATGAGGGATTTATTAGAGAAGTAAGGTAATTGGATTATAAAACACGAGTCAAATACTCGAATATGATCGTGCAGTATGGAATCCACATTTTGGGTATCAAATACTGAAGTTGGAGAGTGTGCAAAGAAAGGCTGCTAGATTTATCTCTGGAAATTACTGCAGAACACAATCAATAAGTGATATGTTAAAGGAACTGGAATTGGATTCATAGGCAGACAGGAGTAGGATAAGGAGAATTGCGAGAGTGTATAAGTCGTATATTACCAAGCGGGGCGGTGTAACGGTTAGCGTTCTCGCCTTGCATTCGGGAGGACGGCGGTTCGAATCCCCGTCCGGGCATCCAGATTTGGGTTTTCCATGGTTTCCCCAAATCACTCCAGGCAAATGCTGGGATGCTTCCTTCAAAAGGCCATGGCTGAATTCCTTCCCATTCCTTGCCCCCCCCCCCCCCATCCTTTTCCGTCTCTAAATACCTCGATGTTAAAAAGAGACGTAAAGCAGTAACAAAAAAAAAAAAGTCGTATATTGGTGATGAGGCATGGAAAGATACTGTGGAAGAATTAGGAGAAGTGCATGGAAGGGAAAAAAAGATGACCATAACCACAAATTGGCACTCAATTTGAAGTATAAGGGTGTGGGAAGATTTTCTTTTGTAGGTAATGGAAATTACCAAGAGAAATTATGAATAATTTCCCAAAGATGCTAAAAGAATTTAAAGTGTAAAATAGTAGAGGGAAGAAGTAAGTGGGTAAAGGAAAGGGGAAAATGGGTATGTAGGGAAATTGCCACCGGATCAAGCAATCCATCACAGTTAACACTAAACCATGTCTCAAACCCAATTTTTTAATAAATATCTTCAAAGCTCAATCTTATTATATGTATGAGGAGTTCTATTATAAGAAAATATGTAAAGTTATTAATGTTAAGTTTCTGTCAGCTGCCTAAAACACTTCAAATTGTAATCAGACTTGCAACTTTCCAAAGTGAAACTTCTGCTTCCTATCATAAAACTAATGATTTACAGTTACAGCTAAGGAAATGAATGTATTAATCATCCGCATGCACTTTTCTCTTGGTAAACATTAAAACAAGTTACAAATTGTAATAGTAGCTGTTCGTGTAAGTTTTTTAGTATAATTACATACAAATTATTTCCAATTTTTGCTGATCCATCTTCACATTTTCAGTTTTAGATCTTTTTTTTCTGGTCAACTGACATTACTATGGTCTTATTCTGGTTGATTTTCAACAACTTAAGGTAGATTTCTTTGACTGTTAAACAATAGTAATATTCACTTTTCCCCTGTCAGTTCTTACTAATAAAACTTAACTACACAAAAATGTTACGTTTGGTTGTAAACTCATCATAATCTGGCAGTCAGATCCACATTCCGTCTTCTGTGTTTGTTTGTTAAATGGATTATTTCTTTAAATACTTCTCAATTTTTTACTGTTTGATATTTAATCTTGCATTGTTCTAAAACAATGTGTGTATTTTATTGTACAGAAGAGTCCCGGTAATCCGAACATGGCAAAAAATTAGTCTAAGTATGAAAAATGGTAAAAGCATTAAAACACAGTTCATATTGTATTTAATTTGCATGGGTAACTGCTGTGCATCACACAATTTAAATTTACATGGTGCAGTACACACGTATTAGAAAAATTAGCAAGAAAACATTAAGTTTATACAGTGCATAAAAATGAAAGAAAAACTGTCAAACTTAAAATAATAGTTACAATAATTACAAGTGCCATTTTATTCCTACTTTTTAGAAAACAAAAAATCAGTCATTGTTTTTTGGCGTAATGTAGATAGTCTGTTATATGACGCAAAATTGCGCCATCATCTCATAAACATTAAAGCAGGAGGTGTAGCAGTGGCCTGTTGCTCCAAATGGTTGCCTTACCAACACCCAGTTTGATCGCCAGTTTAGATACATTCTCACCATTGTCTAACCGCTTCAAAGTATCCAGTGTTTCTTTGAGAGTTAACGTTGTATGTTTTCGTTTACTCATGATGACAATACACCACTACACCTGAATGCATACAATACAACTGTCAAGCGTGCCAGCAATCGATAGCTAACATTAACTGAGCCGTTTTCGAGATAGCTGACACTGCACTGACCTCAAACAGTTCAAACGTCTCAACAACAAAAGGAGGGAGTGAGAGTGAGCCATTGTCCCCCCACTTGTTCCCAATTTTTACCATGGTGTACCTACTTATATGCTTGGTTTACTTCATTATAGAAACTGGTCACTGTAATTACAGCTAATCCAAACAAATCGGTAATCCAAACAAGGCCCGGTTCCAATTAGTTCAGATTAGCGGGCCTCTACTGTAGTTTATTAACAACAGTTTACATTTTATAACTCTTTTCCTTACAGTCATATCTTAGGAAGTGGTTCTGTAGACCAGACAGTGTTGCTTTGGGACTTGGACAGTGGGAAAGCTGCAACAACACTATCACAGTTTGAAGAAAAGGTTTCTTCTTTAAAATGGCATCCATTTGAATCTCAGTTGCTGCTGACAGGATGCTGTGATAAGTAGGTATTCATGTGATCTGTAATAGAATATTTAATTCTTCACCATCATAACAACGTAACAAGGAATTTATTTTCAGGTTAGTAAGAGTTTTCGACTGTCGTATCGATGATTCATTCAAAACATGGGAGACTGATGGGGAAGTGGAACGAGTAGTTTGGAACCATTTCAATCCTTACTGCTTCTTGGTAAGTTGTTTAAAATTTATTTCATCCAAAGAGAATGCTTTACTTGAGGGAGTGCTTATTCTTTTATTATTATGTTTGTTACACAGTCTTTCTATTTTATTGTTTAATCACTAATACTTGTGTATTGTGTAAACATAAAGTTTTCTGTTATTTCTGCAGAACAGCAACATTTTGCATTTATGGAATTACTTAGTGGATTGACAATTACATTTTTGGTAGTGTGTTTCCATGCGTTAAATAATATTCAGAGGTACCCAAACTGTAGTTATCACATATCTCGTACCATGACTCTCGCCTCATCCAAAATATCTCCTATAGCTGTAATCCACTGATGCAAACATATTATAAAGGTTTCAACTATTGTAAAAGAGTGAATATATCACAACAGATGGAGTAGCGAAGGAGATTGTGCTTATGAATAAATGGAAGACCTAACATTCACCACTCCAATTGAAAAAACTGTTGCTAATACTTTGAAATTTCCGAAAGCTTCTTTTACATAAGAACAAAGACTTTCCCAGCATATGACTGCAATGTAGTTTTCACAATATTTCAACGGCTATCTCCGCCGTCTTCTTCAGGTGTGGAGACAACTGCACTGGTCAGCTGACCCACAGATACTGAGATGGTTTTGGTGCCGCTCTTCAATGTTGCCACCTTACGAAAACAAAAGTCGCTAGACCTGGTCTCAAAACTCACTAGATTGGGGGATATTTAGAACTAAAAGATTCGCTAGAAATTGCTAAATAAAAAAAAAGGAAAATGGTGACGTAAATAATAAAAAAAAATAGTATTTTCATTAAATTAGACATAACATTACATTAAAAATCAAATTTCTAAAATCCGTATTTCTTCTTCTTCATCTTGGTCTAACGTCAGAGTTGCAGATGTGGAAGGATGAGATGAATCGTCAGTCTTAGATTTAGAAGAGTATTTAGCTTAGCATCTTTATCAATTGCAGCCGGAAGGTCATAACTAAAGCAGTTTATTCAGAATTTTTAACTGATTCCTTATAAAAGAATGCTATCAAGAGTATTTACAGCTATCATATTTCTCATATTGTTTTTGAGAATGTTCATTGTACTGAAAATCATTTCTACTACGGCATTCTAGTGAGAAAGTGATAGGATATGGCTAAATCAGATAATTCCAAAAAGGTATTATTCCAGCAGCATTCCTATATTGTGTAAGCCATATTCCGTTTTCAATATATTACATACGCCATTATTTATCCGAATAAGGGGCGTTACCTACCCCAATTCAATCAAGTTTTTTTGACACTCTGCAAGGTTGAATATCACTAAAAATCACCAAATAATTTTTTTAGCGATAACACATTTAAGAATGTTGCTTTCGAGCTTCAAAATTCACTAAATCTAGCGACAAAATCGCTAAGGTGGCGACACTGCCGCTCTTCCTTATGTGCGTGTCCTCGGCGATCGGCAAGAAGATGGCAGAGCTAGCTGTTGAAATATCGTGTTTCCACAACACAATCTGGTGGTACACCCGTGAAGACTACATTGTGTACAGTATATCGGATCAGCTTTGTGCATGGATAAATGATTTTCTAACTGGTAGGTCGCAGTATGTTGTCGTTGAAGGAGAAAGTTCTTCTAATCTAGATGTTACATCGGGTGTACCTCAAGGAAGTGTAATAGGACCACTTCTTTTCTTAATTTTTATAAACGATCTCGGAAACAAAGTGAAAAGCCTTTTTAGATTGTTTGCTGATGATGCGGTTATTTATAGGGAAGTAAGGAATTTGGCCGATTGCTTAGAAATTCAGCGTGATCTGGATGTTATTTTGGCTTGGTGCGCTGAGTGGCAACTTACTCTAAATTGTAAAAAGTGCAAGACAATGAGCATAACTAACAAAAAGAATCAAATTGTTCAGAAATACGAGTTAAATAATACAGTTATTGATATGGTCGATTCTATGAAATATTTGGGAGTAACAGTACAAAGGAACATGAAATAGGACATACACATTAATTCGTTAGTAGGTAGAGCAAATTCTAGGCTGTGATTCATAGGTCGAATCTTGAAAAATTGTAATGAACAAACAAAGTAAATAGTGTACAAATCTCTTGTGCATCCACATTTGGATTATTGTTGTGCCATTTGGGACCCGTTTCGTAAGGGGTTGATTGAAAGTATAGAGAAAGTACAGAGAAGAGCTGCTCGATTTGTAACCGCTTGCTACAGTCCTTATGAAAGCTTCACAGAACTGATTAGTAGACTAAGCTGGGAGTCTCTGATAGATAGATGACACACATTTCACATAAACTTATTGGTAAACATGCGTACTCCCACTTTCACTTTTGAGTGTAGTTAAATACTTCTTCCACCAACCTATTTGAGTCGGAATGACAGGAAAGATAAAATTAAAGAAATAAGGTGCCGGACTGATTCTTATATGAATTCTTTTTTCCCTCGTACCATTAGGGATTGGAATGCACAGCAGAGAGATCAGCTTTGGTGCTGAGCACCCTCTGCCACCCACAATTTTGTGAATTGCAGAGTATATATGTAGATGTAGATTGCAGCTTCTTTTACGTTAATTAAACCTGAGCCATTTTTTCCCATGTTGTTGCCAGATTAATGATAGTGTGCTTCTTTTGTAGTCCATTGCTTTGCATAAGTGTAATTTTTCCTGTACAGATCCATGTTTACTCTTCATATTAAAATTACAAATGCTGATTGATTAATACCTGCAGGAATAGATATAGAAAACCATTTTCTGACATTTCGAAAGTTCTGTTGTTTAATATAGATGGTGATGCTGTCATCAAGATATGAAACAAGTAGTTGATGATCATTACTCTCCAAAAACATATAAACTACATTCTGTAAATATATTTATTGTTTTGATGTAGAATGACTAGCATTATAAGTATTTAGGCCATTTTTGTAAATTGCAGTGTGTTAGGTAATAATTGTATTTCCTTAACAGTTTGTTTCCTGCTCCTTTTAGGCAGGTACAGATAACGGCCTTGTGTACTGCGTGGACTGCCGCAGTGAAAAACCTTTGTGGCAGTTGTCTGCTCATCATGGAGAGGTGTCAGGTACTTAATCAAAATATATTACATCTACATTATATGATGTTTTTGATGTAAATGATCACTTGGCAAGTTACACAATATCTTTCCAATTAGCTAATTAGGGACTGTAATTAACTGTTTTATCTTAACACAACAACAACCATGACAGCTGCTTTAATGTTAAGATAAATGAAGTTCTTTTTATAATGATATTAATAGAAAGGAAAATGCTCTTAGCCTAAAAAAATATAAGAAAGGACCTGGAAAGTAGACCCATCGCACACCAAAGATGAAAGCGGCGAACTCGGAAAAAAGACGAATGCATTTTTACAATATTTGTGCAAGGAAAAATGAGTCATTTTCCAATGGAGGCATGTACACATTGCAGTTCATCGCACAACTGCTTTGGCCTTTAGTAAAATACAAAAGCAGAGAAAATAAGGGCCAAGAATGTTCATTACAATGTCAGTTTCACAGCACTGCTGCATCATTATTTGGCCATAGTCTCACAACTACCCACAATAATGCAGCCACATGGTGAGCTACAGTGTATAAACATCTCCCTTGTGAAATGTGCTTACTTCTCCTTGTCAAGTGAAACTATTTTATGTTCATTGAAACTCTACTGCATTCATCCTTGGTGGAATTCTTTTTACATTGATATAAACCATGTGAGTCATGAGGTAGGTCTTGATATCCTTGCCATATATCTAATCTCTAACATGATCAAGGTTTAAACCAAAATGTTCAAAGTTTGTTCGTTTTTATTTCTTCAATATGGTTTTCCTTAACCTTCCTTATTTTCATTGTGCATTTTCTTACTATGTGTGTGTGTGTTTGGGGGTGAGGGGGTAGTCTTTTAAAGCATGTGCATTTGGTAGTGGGTAGGATTTTGGGAATGGGGATGTGCATGTCAGGAAGGAATGTTGAAAGTCCATGCCCTTGGAAGACGGCCTTGTTGATGGACTGTAGGCCAAGAGAGATGTGAATGATAAATATGGGGCTGCAGTCAGTTTTAGGGGTTGCAGAATGGGAGTTGTAGGAACAGTGGATGGTAGCATGAGAAATTTGTCGATGACTAGAGCATTTGGTGTAGCATGGATGATAACTGTCTAAATCTAGGTACTTTTATAAATTTTTTAGCTTGATTGGACAGAGATATGGAGCACACCTTGTCACAGGTACACATCAAGAAAAGTGATGTGTGTGTGGTCCAGGCGAAATTGATGGAATGGCTATAGTTAAGGGAATTTAGGAAATGATTTTCCTTGTGGGTTAGATTATAAGTATATCATCTATGTATCTGATCTAAACAAGATGGCAGAGTGGTATTTTTTTCTGAAATCATTCCTCTATATTCTCCAGGAAGACATTGACATAGGATGGCCATTCAGATTTCAGTTTTCCATGGTTTCTCAAAAGGCCTGGATTTTTTTTTCCTTTTTTTGCTCCGGATTCATTCCTACCTTTCATGACCTCTACAGTGTGTAAAGCCCTAAGCAAAAAGTTTCCTTTCATGATAGACAAGTGTAGAGTTTTCTATATTGTGTCATAGAAGTGTTAAATAAACTCATCTACTATTATTTAAAACCTAAACCTGCTAAATTTGAATCTATCTCTATATTATTTGGGCTCAATAGCAGTTTCCCATGCTTCATGTTTTGAATTCATCAGATTTCTTGATTGAACTAAATTATGTATCTGGAATAACAGTAGATAGATTCTAAAATTTATCTCTGAACTTTTTTTCCCATATGACTTTACACCTCATTGGCATAAAGGTCATTAGGTGCAGAGGCAAGGAATGGGAAGGAATTTGGTCATGGCCTATCCCAGCATTCGCTTGGAGTGATTTCAGGAAAACATGAAAACTAAAATCCGGTTGGCTGGATTTGAATCCATGTTCTCCCAAATGTGAGGCACAAACGTTAAAGCTCATGCACCAGGTTTAGTTTATCTGTTGTTCTGTTCCCTGTTGTGGTGATTTAAAATGTTTTTACTTCATTCCATACTCTGTTCATTTATATGTCATAGATATAAGAAATAACCTGTATGAATTACTGACATTTATTGTCACATATAAATGAAGTCATATTTTTGCAGGTTTCCTGGAAAAATCATGGAGAAAATGCTCTATGATTTTTCCAGGAAACCTACAAAAATCATAGAGCATTTTCTTTTCATCATTTCATCAGTAATGACCTGTTTTCCATTGGTGCTAGAAACAAAAATCATGAAATTTAGGCTCTTGAATTCATGAACATTTCGAAAATGTTCAAAGTTTGAGATAATTACATGTGGCCTTTTTTTTCCAGGTTTGTCTCTCAGCTCCAGTTGTCCCGGTTTACTTGTGACAGCTGGCAGTGACAAGAAGCTAAAAATGTGGGACATATCTGAAGCAACTCCTGTTCACATAACTGAAAAGAAACTTAACATGGGAGCAATTCAGAGTCTTGATGCTTGTCCAGATTCTCCATTTGTCTTTTGTGTTGGTGGTGAAAAAAATGATTCAAATTTCCAGGTCATTGACTTGTTACAATATGCTGCTGGTAAGTTTTTTTAATATTTGTATGTAGTTTCTAAAAGGGTTATTTGTTAATTTGAAAGACAGTTAGGCAACTGAATACAGAACTGAAAAGAGGAAATATTTGATATTATAAGGGACTCAGTGAAAAGCCACATATAAAACTTAGAAATTAATGGATAACTTAATTATCTTTTCATTTAAATCACAGTTTTATTGTGTAATATCACTAAACACTTCTGCTTACCTTATAAATTGAGTTTTTTTATTAAAAATTTCTCCTTTCCCCTATAACTTCTTTGCCCTTTTGCAAATTTCCTATTATTTGTTGACAGTTTTGATGCCATTTATCAATACTAGTTTATTGATTTTCATTTCGCTATTCGTTATACACCAACTTTATTCTTGAGAGAAATATCTTTTTTAATTTTTTTTTTTTTTTTTTTTTTTTTTTTTTTTTTTTTTTTTTTTTTTTTGTAATCCATTCTTTAACTAATCATTTTTATGTAACGATTAGGTCAAAAGTAATTGTTATGTTTGTGTAACTCCCATCTTGCATTCTTTGCTTTGAGAAATTGTGTATTTATTACTAAACCAATCAGCACTCATTATTATCATATCTTTACATTACTCATTACTTTTGATACAATCAAGTACCAGCATTGCATCGAGTCGCGTTGTGTAAGGGACAACTTTGTTACTGTCATATCATTTCGTTACTCATTACTTTTGAAACAATTGAGCACTAATAGAAAGCATTGCATCAAGCCGCAACACGTATGTATTATGGGATGACTTTGTTCGTACTTGTAAAAATTTAAGTAAATTGTTCATTTAGTAATGTAAATTTAGGTAAAATTGCACCGTAAAATAAAATAAACGTTAGAATATCACATTTTAGAGTAAATGAATTTCATAAATGTTTGAAACCAATAAATCACCTAGGTATATCTATCCAAATTTTTGTATTTACAAATTATGCTGTGTAAATTTTAATGTTAAACAAAACCAAAACTACAAAATAAATCTTTATGTTGTCAAAATGACTTACCGTGTTAAAAATATTAACACTTAACAGTAAATAATATTAGTTATAATAAAACAATGCATCTGCAACATGTTTGCACTCAAACATTTTCCTTTGTAACAATATGAATTGAAATCAAAATTCCCAGAAATACAATGTTCAGATTCATTTGGTCACTGGGAGAACCGTTACCATTCCCGGATGATACATCATATTCGTTCCTTGATCAAATCATACTGACATCCATATGAAAAAGTCAAGTAACAAAATCAATTTGTAACGTTTCGGTACTTCGAGTTAGGCGATGTACTTGCTACTCAGTAACGAATACATATGGTTTGATCATTCAGAGCTATTTTCTTCCCAAGTGCGATTAAGAAAATTTAGTACCACTTATAAAATTCAAGCATATTACTATACTGTCCCCCATAAATATGAAGAAATGACTGGTTGTGGCATTTGTGTCAGTCATCTTGATTTTTTCCCTTCATAATTGTTATTCTTTTTAAGTTAATAACAGAAATGAAGTGGCTGTTTCAAAAATAAAAATGTGGAGTTCCATAAAGCTAACTGATCATAATTACACTTTCATTGCCAAATTAAATTTTTTTGCAATCTCTTGTACACTTTATTGCAGAGTTCAGTGTCCAATCACCTGCTTCAATGCTTTAATTTCTGCAATCTTGCTACAGTAACAGTAATGCTGCTATTAACTTTTAATTCGCAAACCATCAAAAATTGTCTGAAGTAGTTCCTTCAGGCTTGTTAATGACCACTTGGGCTGACATGTTCATCAAAATTTGTTGTTTTTTTCAGTAGTTTATTCTGTTTATGAGATATGTCTTCCATAGATAAACCATGGCTGTATTGATTTTGTTTTAAATTTAATTTTAATTGCAATGGAGCACACCCCGGTGGCAGTTTTCCTACGTTTCCTTCACCCACGTACATTTGCCCTCTACAAATTTATCTATATTGCATTTAGAGAGCTTCAGTGAAATAAGCTTTTTCTTTAAAGAAGTGTCAAATTGTTTAGTACTCTCTCTCATAAGGTAAATTAGTTCAGTATCTTGACCAAATTACAGTTTTTATTTGAAGCTGTAATTTTCTTGCGCTATCCGTATTTATATTTTTATCATCATATAATAATTGTTTAATCTTCCACATCTTAAACAACTCGCATCACAGAAGTAAATTATACACGTGATGAAGTTAATAGAAACAAATCTCAGAGCATTACATTAATTTAATATTATTACAGTTTAACAAAGAAGTCATGCTTTGCAATATCAGGGCAGTTGTGTTTTACCACTGAGAATGCGCTTTGTCTTTTTTTGGTAATTCCTTTATTAGAATAATTCCTAAATTTTATCAAGTGTCAGATGTGCTTATTATTAGTACTAATAACAGAGAAATATCTTATTACAGTAAAACACAAGTTTTCGTCACGACCTTTGCTTCAACCTGTAACAGAAGAGTCTGCAGAAACACAGGATAACACAGAGACTGCGCAGACAATGGACACTGGAGAGGCTGCCGCAAGTGTGTTTGCAACTCTATCTTTGAATCATACACAAAGTGCGAAAAAAGAACCACCAAGTTATGTACCTGGAAGTGCTAAGAAGAAGGGATTAAAAAGCAAGAAGAGGCTTAGATAGTATTAATTTTGTTTACCTGTAACAGATTACATGTATGTACATAACATGAAAAATATAATATGTTGTTTATATTTTTGCTTTTATTATTAACTTTTCTTGGGCAACAACCAAAGTCCGCTTGGAATTTCTCCTTGGAAGCTACATATTTACAATGTTTCTCTAATGAATAAACTTTAGCAGAAGCAATATTTATTTAGCTACTCGATATTTAAAAGTCTAATGCTACCAGTAAGGCTTTAGTAATAGTTCATTATTGGAAGGGGGAAACCTGTGTAATATCGATTCAGATTAAAAGCCATAATCAATAAATGCTGACTATGTGCCTCTTGTCCATCACTGGATTTGTATGCTGGTTTAAGTTTATAAAAGGCTGATATGCCATTCTACAGTTGTTTCTTACAAAAGAAAATGATTCTGTACTATCATTATCTTTAGAATGTTTCCAACTTTCTCAGGTGGTTGGGCACATCCTCTTCCAGAGGCTGTGCTTATTTTAAAGGCTACTGGCTGCTTGCTTGTTCTGTTGTAGCTTTGACGGTTGTGCAGATGTTTTACCATATGCCTGTAAAATGTTAAACTTGTGTTCTGTGTGTTAAATGTATTTAGTATGCGCGCTGTGTATGAGGCAGAAATTGGGGACTGTCCCAGCATTGTAAAACTGTGTAAAGTCCACAATCAGGATGTCAGGTACGTGGGGCTCAGGATTTGAACCTGGGCTCATTGTACCTCCCCAATCCAGTGTGGTTGTGCTTTAATACATGCATCCACACTGGATCGCCATTCTGCACTATGTCAAAAACAAATAAGTAAATTAGCTTCAGAGAGAAGTGAACAAGAAGTCAGTATTTAACTTCCGAAGATTACCTGTTCAATTTAAATATTCAGTTCACAACCTTAATATGATGGTGTATGTTAAGTGATAATTTCTTTTCTTGTTTAAAATGTGAATAACCTAAGTTTCATATTTTTCTTCTTCTTTAGCTGGACAACAAAAGTTTTTGGATGTAGTTTTTTTTATCAGAATCTGTAAAGATCCAGTTTGTAAACATTTCTGGGTTATTTTTCACAGTTTCTGGAAAAAGCACATTTAAAATAGTTCGTGGTATGGAACAGCCTTATATTACACCTTTCTTTATCTCTACTTTCTCCTCGTTTGTCCCATTTGTAATTGTCACTTTTTCTTAATACTTTGTCTGATTTCTTTATAACCTGAAACATCAGCTCCCAGTTGCCTTCTCCAGAACCACAAAGGCTAAAAATGGTAGCTTGTCCTTCCTCATCTGTTTTTCAGTCAGGATTATCTGTTGTTCTAGGGCCTTACCAAAATAAAACTATCTTTGGAGTGCTAGGCATCAGCTATTTCATCTGCCATTGTACAATCCTGGTAATGATTTTAGATGTATGTAAAAGTAGACACTGGTCATGGCTGCTGCCATTTTAAGAATAGGACCCAGTATACAGTTTTCACGTCCCATGGCACATCTACAGAATTTTATACAGCCTTATTATTCCAAACAATGCACTGTTCATTCCGTTAGCAAAATTCTCAATTATTTTCAAAAGGGTACCATCAGTATCAGCTTCATTTGTGTCCTTCAGATCCTTTAATGTTTTTTAGATTTTCTTATCAGAATTGGGTGTCTTCTTCAGTAGTCCCTCCTTTTTTTTTTATTACTTCATTTCTTAATGCATATCCTTTTTACAGTTCAATCTACTCTCTCCGTCTCCTCCCTATATCCTTCTGATTCTTCTCCCTATATGCTTCTGTTGAATATGTTCTTGAGAGTTCTTCTTTTATTTTATGTATTTCTCTATTTTATGACAGAGTTCATCAAGATTAATTTCTCTGGTCTTCTTAGTGTATCTGCTTACTAAATTCCTTATGTATTTGTAATTGCCTGTCCATTGTGGTTAGTTGCATTATGAAGGCCACATATTATTCAGTCTCTGTAAAAGAGGCAATCTTGATACATTGGCTTTACAGATTGTGGCTTACAATCGACCTAATATTACCCATTCACATACAGTTCACCTGCAGATCATTGGCTCAGTCACTGTTTTACCATCAAATAATGACTGTTGCCACAAAAATGATAATAAATGAAACAGAAAGAAATTAGCTGCTTTAGTATGTACTATTGGTGCTTTTGAAAAAGTCAGGAAGGCATACAAGGCATTTCTGGGTGAAATATAAAAATCATCACACATGAATCTTATTAAAGAACTGCGAAAATCTGGTGAAAATGATAAAAATTATTAAAATTGATGGAACCTTACATATCCAAGAAAAATACAAAAATGGGAAGGACAATTAATGAAGAAGAAAGGTTAATTAAAACTCTACAGTATATTGCTACAGGATGCAGCTTAGAAGATTTAAAATTTTCATCTCTTATTCCCCCGTCCCATTTTTTTCCGAGACACTAGAAGTTATCAGACCTGAAAATGTAAATTTATTTTTTTTAATTTCATTTCTAAATGAATTCCTTAGTTTATTTAACTTGTTTTTGCTGTGTCAGAAGAGGCATTTTCATAAAACCTTGTATAATTATCCAACAAAGATGAACATGCCACCCAGCATGGTGGATAAGTAGTAATGCTCCATCCTCGCATTTGGGAAGATGCAGGTTCGAATGCCTGTCTGGCCACCCAGATTTGGGTTTTCCCCAAATCACTCCAAATGAACACTCAGATGGCCTAATTCTTTCTCATTTCTTGCCTCCATGTCCATTTCCACCTCTAATGACCTCGATGTCAATGAAGTGTAAAGCCAGAAAAAAAAAGGCACATTAATAAGAGAGGAAAGGGAAATTAACCCACCACATACCAAAGTGGACGGCTGCGATGAGAGGGAACACTTATGCTGACAAACAACTACACAATATTTTGGCATCTGCCTTGTAGAAAAACGGGCCATTAGGTGCAGTACGTGTGTACTCAACAAATATTGCCTAATGCTAAAATATTGTGTAGTTGTTTGTCAGCATAAATGTTCCCTCTCATTGCAGCCGTCCACTTTGGTATGTGGTGGGTTAATTTCCCTTTCTTCTCTTATTTATATCGCCTAGAAGCCGCTCCCATTTTCCGTAGTTTCATCACTTATACCACATTAAACAGTTTGAATAATTTTTTGTTTTGATTTTCCATAAGCATGGACTACTTCCATAAATTTCAACCAGTCCTGGTTCATTACAATACTTAAAGCTTTTATTGTACTAAAATATTGCAAGGACATGTAAAAATACTAACAAGACAATCTTTGCCTAGAGATGAACTTCAAACTGCATTGAAGATCAGATCTTCATTGCTGGACTGACAATAAATCACCACACATAGCAGAATTTCACTTGATTGTAAGTCTTGACCTGCCATCAGATAGTATGTGTGCAATGAAATTCGCCCTCAGGACAAAGAACCTTGAGGCACAGGCTGCAGTTGAATAAATCATCACACACAGCAGAGTTTCACTTGATGGCAGATAGTAACCTGTGGTCAGACAGCGTGTGTGCAGTGACAATTGGTCTCAAGGCAATGGCCTGCCGGCAAATTTTGTCTCTAGTATTGTTGGCAGCAGCAAATATGAATGATGACTTTGAGTTGTGAGAAATTGGAAAATACATACAAAATATTGATGACTGAGCTCCTAACTATAGGAGTTTAGGAAGTACTTTGCAATCACATAACCTCGGTTTACCTTATGTAGCTCCACTTCCTGGAGAAAAATGAATATTCCTTTCTGATAGATGATGCATTCTCACTTAAAACAAATATGACTAAACCTTTTTCTTGCAAACAGTCACAAAAATTCAACAAGAGGTTGTGTAAAGAAAGGAAATCTGACTAAAAAAATTATGGTCTTGAATACATTAATATATTGTGCTACTCCTAAACATTTCAATAAATGTGTATCTTGCACAATTTGTTGTATTTTTTATATGTTTTCTTCTTATCGGATCGTCTGTTTGTGTAGCTATCGGACTTTGTATTTCTTTTTAGATTATAATCGCAATCGCCAGGGATACATGTCCCATTTAAAATCGTTCAGAACTTTAATCTTCAAACTTATTAATTTAGTCTATCATATTTGAATGATAATAAACTTTTATATGATTTCTTGCAATTTACTAAAATAGCATTCTATAGATAAGGATCCAAAGGTACAATGCCCTTTGCTCTCAATAACACTTTATCATCAACTCATACGCTCACACTTATTACCTCGCTCACTCTGTTACTCCTGTAGTTTCCAAGACTACTCATTTTTCCCAGAGTAAACTTAAGCCTTTTTTAATTTCTCCATGAAGAAACTAGTGTTCCCCCTTGAGAGTAATTAATCAAAACGATTGAAATCATACAATTCCAGAAGATTCTCATTGATGGTACAAAATTTTATATTGAACTGAAAATCACCATTCATTTTACTGGGAAGTACGTACCATATATCATTTTGGTACAACACTTGGGATATGGAACTGGCCAAACAAGGGGCATGCCACTATACTGCCAACTCAGTGTGAATTATATGATTTCCCCCCCTTAAATGCAATTTCAAATAGTGCCAAGGCTCCATCATACATCTGCCAGGTATCTTTTCAATGTCGCTTCTGTGTGAATTGAACAATTTCATAATCTACACATGTTCCTACTCTCATACATATGCAACCTTTCTGGCTGTTGGTGTATCTCTCTCCAGCAGATTTTTTCACACCACCATCTACATTGAATCACTTAGGCTCCATTATGATACCTTCATGGCAGATTTATTTATTCCTGCCATCATTTCCTCATCTAATATTCCAGCTTCTCTCAAGTCTTAATTACCCACTCAAGCAGTAACACAATAAACAATCATGCACCACATCTCAATCAGTGCACTCCAGTCACCATATGTGGCTACTACAAACCAGCTAACCCCAGGGCTAAGATCCAGAAAACATGTTCTGTTAGAGGGCTATGATTTCCTTCAAAACTGTTTTAAAATGAGAGCCCTTTTTTCTCATTTCCCAGTAGAATGTTTCATAGTGTTTCATTGAGCATCACATAACCAAACGTTCAGTAGTGAATACAGCATTCACTCCGTCCAGATTTATGTTAATTTAAACTTGCTTAGAAAAATGAGAGTTTCTATTAATTCAAAATTCATCATTTGTTTGTGATACAATAAATTCCATTCAGTCAATAAGAAATATGTATCCAGCAGATATTCAAGCCCAGGACAATATGCTTTGTTGTGTGTGTGTGTGTGTGTGTGATGGATACCCAAAATTATAACACAAAATGAAATAAATCAGCTTTACATTTTTCTTTCTGACATGATGCACTAAATCACTTGAATTTCTCAATCAATAGCCAGTGAAATTTGCGTTTATCACCATACGCCTGAACCCAAGAAACAATCAGTGGAGTTGAGCCATACACACTCCTCAAAAGCCAATACACTCATAGCACCTGTCTCAACAAATAAATACTTAGTTTATTATTTCTGGGACAGAAAAGATGTTTTTCTGGTTAACTTCATGTTTCCTGGCATCGCAATTAATGGTGCTACAATTTGTGCGTATGGATTAGAATACTAGAGCAAAAATGGGCACTTCTCCTAGAGATTCAAGTTTGTATTCTTGACCTGTACACCACACAACCTTGCAGCTAGGGACTTCCACGAGTTTCTTTGCCTGAAGAAGCATCTCACAGGACAACATTTCCACAACAATGATTAAGTGGACCACAAAAGCAGTGGGATACAGAAGCTAATAAACTCACGAAACAAGTATTTGTAGAACAGTGGCAACGAGGTTGAAAAGTGAAGCAAGTACCAGTACACTTCATTTTATGAGTTCGCATTACCGACATGCTAGTGTTAACAGTATATGTGTTCCAATTGGGTGGCTCAGTGGTTTAGGTGTCCCCGGCTTGAATCTCTGTCTCGATGGGGGTTTTCATAGACCATTAAGCCAACCTTCACATCTGGCATAGCTTGCTGTGTAATGTAAGAATGCTTCCGTTGTTTGGATTCCACGATAAACTGTAGGTCCCTTGTACCTGGTAGCACTACCAGGTTACGTTGAGGCTGCTAAGACAGGGACATAAAGTACAGCCAGTAGAAACCAGGTCATTATGTCCATATATGTAGCTATGATAGGGCGCTAATGACCCCACCGTCGACACGCCCTAAAGCAACAACAACAACTGTAGCTATGATGTGTTACATCTAGTTTCCTCTTCTGTCGACAGCCCCCAATGACTGCCACATTTTTTTTGTGTATTGTTATTGGCTCGTAATACATGTGCAATATTTCAAATAATTCACATCTGGGAGTGGATAAATATATTAAATAATTGTATGGCATTGTTAGCTGGGAAAGCTCGGAAGGATCCAGCCGCTAAGTGACCAAGGTTTTTCGAACTCATTCACACTTGTATCATGGCTGCATGCATGAACCCAACCCGGTAATCTTATGTGGATACAGGACATACAGTTAAATGTGGAGTCTGAATCACATAGGGTACTTAAACAAAGCAAAGTTTTTACAGATATGAAGGTCAGTCTAAAGTCCGTAAAAATTCCAGCCGAAACCGGGACTCAAACTGGGGACCATCCTTCCCCTAGCCATACACCTTAACCAACTGAAACACCAGACTGCTCCTGTAAGTAAGTTAAAATTAGTGACATCTGTCTTATGAAGGTTAAACCAATTTTCTGTTGATACTGTTAGAGTAAAACAAAAAAAAATACCAGGACATAGCTATGAAATTATTATATTCTCATTGGTTCTTAATACATGTGCAAAGTTTCAAACAATTTGAATGTCTAGCAGCTGGTGAAAAATGAATTAAAAGATTCTATTACATATACACATAACGATAATACATATCATGTAAAAAATAATTAACATTATGCAGAAAATGTGAATGTAATGTTGAAAAAACTGTATTGAAATGTTAAAAAAAAATGTTTCAATACCTAGGTCTTGAGGATTCTGATCCTTTGTTAGAATATTGCTTCTTTTTCATAATTGGTAGCTGGCTTAATTATCAGGTTCCTATCCCATTTAATATGCTGATTTTCCATGTTTTTTTGTGAAGTATCTTACCATTGTAAGACTGGAGGTTTTCTCGGCATTGAAAAGGTCACTTGACAATGGTGGCAAAGGTTGTGACCACCAAAAAATCATATTATATCAAAGGACTAACTCGGCTAGTTACCCGAGAAGATTTTATTCATTATTTTACCATTGTTATCTTTCAGATATTATGATAGACATAGATTCATGAAAGCACTGGAAAATACAGAACATTTAATCAGCTAACACTTGAACCATTTTCATTTGGATAAAAAATAAATAAACATATTGGCAAAACTACATTGTTCTAGTTGTATTAATTCAGTAATATTTATAATTAGAAACAATTCTTAGTTTCAGTTGTATGAGTGATAAGTATGAATTGACATACATTTGAATTGCTACTCAGTAAATGGGATCGTACTCGGTGTTGTTTGGAACCAATCATTTGTTACCAACAACTTTCTATATTCAAATCTTGCAAAGAAATTCATAGACTACGCGTACGGAGTCGCGAGTATCAGCTAGTGCTATATAAAAAGATCATACCGGTAGGGGACTGTAAACAGCTGCAGGGTGATCTGGACAGGAATCTAGTTGGGTTGGTAGACATGGAATGAGGATAAATGTGAAGAAGAATCAGCTTATTAGATACACAGATAAAAAACTAAAACTTGACTATGATTATAAGGTGGGGAAATAATTGCTTGTTAAAATCTTGAAATGTAAATATCTTGGCATTACATTTGGTAACATGCTTAACTGGGCAGAACACATTTGACAGCTTGTAGGAAAAGGTTTAAAATTCTGCACTTGTTGGAGAGAGTGATGAGGTAAAAGATATTAAGAGAGAATATTAAAAGAGAATAAAATAATTGGGTTACAAAACTTTGGTCAGACCATTGCTTGAATATGGTGGTGTAATATGGGACCAACATTTTAAGTATCAAATATAGAAATTGGAGAGGGTGCAAAAAAGGGCTACTAGATTTGTTTCTGAAAATTACTGCAGAAAGCAATCAGTAACAGATATGGTAAAAGAGCAGCTGGAATGGGATTCATTGGAAGACATGACAAGAGTGAAGAGGGCCATGGAAGTGTACAAGGTGTAAATCGGTGATGAGGCATGGAAAAATATTGGTGTAAGATTTAAAAGTAATGCTTGGAAGGGAAGAGATAAAGGAGTCACGGATTGGAATAAGTTACCAAGAGAAATGATGAATAATTTACCAAAAACATTGAAAGAATTTAAAGTTGAAATTTGTAGAGGGCAAATGTAGGTGGATGCAGGAAAGGGGGAAAATGGGTTTGCAGGGAAATTGCCATGAATGTGTGTGCTCTATCGCTGTTAAATTAAAATAAATGAGCATTTTTTTCTAATCGTAATGAAAATGCTGTCCCTTTCCTTTGTGATAGAAAGCATTGCTACAAAAGTAATAAAATCTCAGGTTCAGATTTGCAAGGATGGTGTCAAGAGGCAACACATATTTCCATGGCAAAAAGCATATTGCTTCAAATTGAGG
Organism: Vandiemenella viatica; assembly: GCA_031002005.1. Classification (NCBI taxonomy): domain Eukaryota; kingdom Metazoa; phylum Arthropoda; class Insecta; order Orthoptera; family Morabidae; genus Vandiemenella; species Vandiemenella viatica. Next base: position 101,195,548 of record CM061914.1, read on the forward strand.
ATACACATGCCAACATCAAGAGCATTATTACCAAAGAAGATTGGTAACTTCTTCCAGGGTACAGTTTTTTAAGGATTTACAAAAAGTTGCCAGTTTGGTATTATGAACCACTATAGATAGATTCTTAATACTAATAACTCATCATGCCATTTGTAGTCAGTGCACCAAATATTTCTTTTGTATGAGTCTACTGTATCACATAAATAATGACTTCATTCCTGTAGAAGTCTTGTATCAAAAATCTCTCATAAAATTGATATATTGAACTATTTACAGTTGTGATGGACAGGGTGACAATCCTTATGATCCTATAATAAGCCTTTTTTTTTGTTTTGTCTGTGCTGAAGAAATATGTCCCTGTATCAAACTGTGCTGCTTACATAAGCCAATATGAAGAGTACATGAAATTAAACAGTGAATTCAGTTTATATTTATAGCATTAGCTGATTTAATAGAAACAATTTCAGAGTTTTTATTTTGATTTTTAAATATATCAATAACGTTGAATAATAACTTTAAAAAAATGATCAGATTTATTCATGAAAGGAAGACCAATATCCTTTTAGTTAAATCTTGTTTTAATTTATTAAAGTAATTTATTATTTTTAACTCTTCTATTGACAATTATTATAACATATTTTCTTTACTTACTTAATGATTAATACCACAGTAGAAAAGTTTATTCTATTAAATGTTTTTCTTCACAGTTCCTGTCTCAGAAATTCAAAAATAAGGAACAGCAAGAAAGGAATTTATACAATGAGAAAGCATATTCATTGTTGATGCTTCCTGACCTAGGCAGACACATGCTGTGGTGATTTATAGGGTCTTACTATCAGTTCATGGATTATCTTCTGTTTGACCTTCATGGTAGGAGAAATCTGGCTAGCAGTCAAAGGTTATATTAGCTGACATTGCACCCATGTTGCTCAGTTGTTGTTAGTAAGAGGTATCAGCAATGACAACTACAGGGAAGTTGGTGTGTCTAGACGATTATGAGGAACATGCCTTCACTGTTCTGCCAAGGAATGCCCTAGACTACTATAGAAGTGGTGCAGGAAAGGAACACACATTGAGACTAAACAGAAATGCCTTTGCAGAGTGAGTTTCAATCTGGTTCTGTATCTGTGAGTTACTACAAATTGTGAAAGGAAAGAAAAATCAGTTTTCTAACAAGTGCAATATTTCACTGTTTTAGATTACGAATTCGGCCAAGACTGATGAGGGATGTTTCTTCTCGTGATATGTCAACTACGGTGCTTGGATCTAAAGTGGCAGTGCCATTTGGAATAGCACCTACTGCAATGCAGCGCATGGCACATCCAGACGGTGAATGTGCTAATGCACGGGGTGAGACTTGTATCTTATGTCTGGTAACCACAACTGAGAAATGTTTACAAAATTTCTCTCAATGCAACATCTTAAATTTAAAACAAATAATTTATGCCAGTATTCATTAATAGGAAAGAACAACAGTTATTGAGAATCATTTAGATCTTCTCACCTTTGTGAAAACAGGGTGTCAAAATGTAATATGCTCATAATTAACAATTTAGATTTGTTCTTTTAGCAACCAACAGAAAAGACTGGTGTCATACATATGATTAATTAATTTAAAAACTTGTAGTTGTATTTCAATTCCCTATTATATCAAGTCTCTTTGTTGGTTTTTTTCCTTCATCCTCTATCCTATCCTCATATTTAACTAGTAAAGAGTTTTTTCTGAAAGTTTCTTCTCTCTTTCTAATGATTCAGATTTATTTTTTCTTCATTTAAACTTATTTAATTATCAGCATTTCTCTGCTTGGTGAAATATTTTACACAATTGTTTTATACTGCGAAAGCAGAAGATTATCTGCACTCATGGGAAGCAAAAATCATTAATTATTTGTCATTTAAGAAACTATGATCTACTTTTTGTATTATTCATATTTAATCATTGTTTATAGTACCCTTCCTTCTTATTTCTGCCCTTTTGTTTTCAAATGTGTTGATCACTTTCATCTAGATTTTTACAATGGAAAAATTGTGTCTTTGTAAGATTATAAATGACAGATAAAATGCAAGATAAGCATCAAATCAAAATGCAAAACTGTGTGTATAAATGTTAGCTAAGCTTTTGCTGGTCAAAATATTGCAATGTTATTGACATAGAAATTTGGAAATATTACTACTAAATAAAGTATAACATCATGTTTGTCCCATGTTATTCGATAGGAATGTCCACCCCATTGGCTCAGATGGTTGTAGCACTGTGATTATACCCAGTACATAATTCACGTTTAACTTATTCAAGTCACGGAAGGAAGGAAATTTCATCATCAGGACTTGGTCAGCATGGTATGAAAGGTGGCAGTGCACAGTTGTTGATCACCAAAGTCCTTGATTAAATCCCAAAGCTCTCTCGAAGTGCATATGGTGCTAGGGCATATGACACTGTTAATGGTGGTTCATCCATCAGATTGGAACATTATGTTTGGCAGCCCATGTAGTGTCTTTCAGAAGAGTAGATCTGAACTGATCGGCATCAGGTTTCACCCTCTTTTTTCCTACATCATATGCAATGCAAAAAACACATTATAGTGATCATACACAAATCACAGTCATTCACAAAAAACTGTAACACATGCATACACTTCTGTAAGTGGAAAAGCCAAGAGGAAACTATCCCAGTTAAATTTAACATGCAAGATATCATAGTGGAGTAACTGCCTCCAGGGTGGACAATAAATTTAGGTCATTGGTTTGTGGAAATAATCATCATTTGATTAAACAATAGTCATTGCTAAATGTAACTTAATATACTTACATCATCATCAACAACAACAATGTCAGACTATTGGCTGGGTCTGCTTTTTGCACAAACCTCTTCATTTTCTTCTTTCTTCTCACCACATCTCTGTCGCCACCTTGGTACAGTCCTCTCCTCTCTTCCATACACACTCTCCTTTCATTTCAGCCATTTATCCTTTATGGTACTTAATAATGTTCAGAAAAAAATTATTATTAATAAAATATGTAAGCACACCACTTTTTGATATTCTGTTAGTAATCAAACCATTTTTCCAGTGCCAGACTGTTATGATATTTGTAACAACAAATGAGCTAACACAGAAGTAGGAATTTTCATCTAAAAAATTTGAGATGGTCACCTGTTTTGGTCGAGGGTTTAAAGAAAACAGGGTGCTTTTTAAGAGAAAATATTCCTAATGTGTTTCGGGTTACTTTAAGAACAATGCGAGATAATTTTGGTCCAGAAGAATTTACTTTGTAAATTTTCTAAGTTTAAAAAATACTAACAGTGCAGAGTTAGAATCTCAATTTTAGAAACAAACTTTTCTACCTAACTTTCAAGAAGAATGGGTAAGAATTTTTGTAGTCTAGTTAATGTGAATTAATTTTGGGAAACTCTGCTTGCAATCTTCATAAAGATTAGAAGCTCATTCTTTAGAGCCATTGTATTATGACTGGCACCAGCACATTTCAAGATTTATTTTTCATTACAATGAGTGACTTTTATATTGAACAGTTTTATCATTTTTGAATGAACTTTTTCATAACTGAATAAGAGTGTTGAATTTAAAATATCATTTCTGGTTGAAATGGTAGCAAAATGGATCAACTTGATATACAGAACCTTGCGTTTCATATCAAACAGTTATCAGTGTTTAGACTGTAGACCCACGGTCAAGAACACAGGTGAATGGTAGTCACTAAAAAGATTACCAACAGACAGATCAAATCAAACAAACCAATCTTTGTCAAACTGTGACATGCTCCATCACAATTAAATTAAATGGGGTAATTTGAAAGAAATTCCAATTACGGTCTATAATCAGAGTCAAGCAGTTAGAGTGATTGTAGGAAATGGCATGGATTATGTTTTGGTATAGGCTGCATACCTTTTTTCATTGATTCTAATGAATAGCTCATTGGTAGTAATTACAATATTTTAAGTCATTATTAAGAAACTGACCTGATTATTTTTATATTGTATTCACATCATAAAATTGAGTCTATTGCTTTCAGCTGCTGGTATTATGGGAACAGTTTTCATATTAAGTACACTATCGACTAGTAGTATAGAAGAAGTGGCAGAAGCAGCCCCGGCAACGATCAAATGGTTTCAACTATATGTGTATAAAGACAGGTTCAGTGTAATTATTGTATCTGTACTTATAATATCTGTACATGATCATGCATAACTTACTAAAATTTCTCTGAAATTGTTTCAGGAATGTTACGAAAGAACTGATCAGAAGAGCTGAAAACGCTGGCTTCAAGGCACTTGTTCTGACAGTTGATGCTCCAATGTTTGGAATTCGAACAGCTGATATCCGTAACAAATTCACACTGCCACCTCATTTGAGGTTAGTCCAATGTTTATTTACAATTTGTCGTCAAGAAATTAGTTTTTACACATCTTTCATCTTGTAATTAATGTCTTAAACATGATTTAATTTCATTATCAATATCTCTGTGAAGGCTCAAAACTCACCAGAAAAAGTGTGTTATTTTAACAACGAATTTGAAGTGACAGACAAAAAATAATTGCCTTTTGAAACATATTCAGGACTGACATTTACGACTTCATTTATAAAAAAAAAAAAAATGCATTTGTATCAAATGTTCACAGTTTGTTGGTTGGTAAACTGGAAATAATTAAAACTAATTTTCTGCTTCATATTAGAAGTGTTTTAATGATATAATTATTTGATAGCACACTTTAATCTGTAAAACTATACTGTTAACATATATTGAGCAGGTATTTATTTGCAAGATCTAAGTACAATCCCAGAAATCTATTCATGAAATATGAGGTACATCAGTATTTATTTATTGCATTTTAGACATTTCTTAATCTCTCATAAAATTTGCAACTCACAACATGATTTTGAAGATTTTCATTGGAATTCAGTATGAAGTTGTACTTTACATATTTCTGAAAGGACTATTTGGTTTGTTAAACCTACTATCTAATTTTTAAACTTGTTACTGTAATCATTGGGTCTATGTAAATAATAGACAGGTCACTGATAGTCTTCCAGAAACAAATACTTGTATATTTCAACCAAAAAATGCATTCACTAATCCTATATTATATCTCACCATGCAATTAACTGTAAGAAATCTTACTTTACGAAATGGATGCCTCAAAAGACAGATTATACAAAATGTTTTGAGATATTATTTAGTCAAAATATCTGATAGTCACTGTTGAACCACATCCACCCTACACAATGTTATGCTTGATGATGAAGGGCTGAGACCCAAAAATTGAAATCTCTCTTGTGTCCACCTCAATTATGTGTGTACATGCCACCCCACCATCATCTAAGGTAAGCAATGGGCCATTTCCCCAGCCTAATTTATAATTCCATTTAGCTTCTTACTTTCATTTAATATACAGTGTTAGCCTAAATGATTCATTGGGTTTCAAAATACTGTGTATTGAAAAGTATATGACCTACAAAGTCAAGTGATACATGAAAAGATACATAAACTTACTAACTTTCTGGTAGATATGAGAGATATCCAGAAAAAGAGGTTACAAATGCTGTTAAAAATCGAGAAATGAATATATTTCAACAAAATTTACAGGGTATGTTACAAAACGTGTCTTCACATAATCACCATCAAGTTATCTGAACTTCTTCAGTCTGGGAACCAGTTTTTGTATACCATCCTTGTGCATGCTCCACTCCAACTCATAAAAGCCAATTTTCCTCAGTCGCTTTCATTTCCTGATCATTGGAAAAACGTTTCGCAAGCAAAAACTTCTTTAATTTGTGAAAAGATGATAGTCCGAGGGTGCGAGGTCGGGGGAATAGGGTGGGTGGATCAAAACATGCCATCCAAAGGATACAAGGAGGTCCTGGGTGATACAAGCCATGTGGGGTCTTGCATTGTCATGAAGAATGGACACACCTTGACTCAACATTCCTCTCCTTTTGTCTTTAATCTTCTTTTTTAGTGTCTCCCAATAAGCGGCAACATTGGTGGTGGTCCCTTTTTCCATGCAATCCTCTAACAAAACACCTTTTCTGTCAAAAAAAAAAAACAGGTATCATAATCTTCCACACTGACAACTGTACTTTGAACTTTTTGTTCATTGGGGAATGGGTATGACGCCATTGTTGGAACTGCCTTTTGACCTCTGGATTTTAGTAACATACCCAAGTTTCAAGTTTCATCACCAGTGACAATTGAGTCAAAAATGCTTCACCGTCCATTTCATGACGTTCAAGAAATTCACGTGTAGCAAAAACGCAATTTTGGCGATGTTCCGGAGTAAATGTTTTTGACACCCATCTTTCACTCAATTTCCTGTAATCAAGTATTTCTGAGACAATTTCGGCCATGAGACTGCGAGATATGTGTGGTAACATTTCTTGAAGGCTCTCAATAGTCACACAACAAGCACTGTGAATTGGTTCATCAATTTCCTTCAGAAGCTCTTCTGAAATGAGAGACGGCCTTCAACTCCTTTCTTCTTCATTTGTGTCAGTGCGATCTTCCTTAAACAACCTAACCAACTTGTAAATATGCTGACGTGACATTACCTCAGGCCCATAGGTTTCCATAAGCTGATAAAGGATTTTGGCCACAGATTCAGGCCACAAACTGAGGAATTTGATGACCAAGTGAATCTCACATCGGCGGTAGGTGGAGCAAACAGCCCCTGCGGAGGTTGACGGAAGCTCCTTCTCTGACAACATATCTCAACTGACTGAATTGGAGTGGGGCTCAGTTTGACTGTTATGGACCCCCCCCCTTTTCCATGCAGGTGTGCCAACCTTTGAACAAAAAATTTCCCTGCACCCTTCAGAGCACTTGTAACCTTTTTTCTGGCTGTCCCTTGTACTATAAATGTTCAATGTGTGTGTCCTTAGCCATCTGGCACACATTCAAACTGTAATACAGTTTCGTCTATACATTCAATAACATGTTTCTATCAATGTCCGTTACAGCAGCAGTGTTGTTGGCATTGGGGATACATAAACTTTCTCCTTCTCATAACCCCACAAGAAGAAATTAATGGGGTCAGATCTGGTAACTTGAGGGACCATGACAACAGAGGAACTTCATTCAGACCAGCGACCTGCAATAATCACCTGGGGTCAGGTGTCGTACCAGTTGCAAATGGTAGGGTTTGAAATGCAAATGCTGTAGCAAAACATTCCACACTGTTTTCTGCAGAATACCAACTTCACAGCTGCCACGAACAGTTGATTTTTGTGGACTGATCTGTCTTATGCACTGCATGGTTTCATCTTGAGACACATGGTTGCCTCATTCTGTTCCATTTACACAGACAACCAACAAAACTGGTGAAACCAACATAAGATGCTCTAGTGACCAGGTGCAGCTTTTCCGTATTTTCGTACCAATGCGTACTGCATGTTTGTAACTGAAGAATGCACATTCTAACACACAAAACCTCTTCTCCTTCTTTTCCACCATCTTTTGCTCTACTGCCATCTAGAATGCACGCCAGACACCGAGTGGATATTTAAACTTGGTGAGTTTATATATCTTTTCATGTATCACTCATCTTTGTAGGTCGTATACTTTCGTTACACAGTTTTTTGAAACCCAAAGAATCATGTAAGCTAACAGTGGTATATGTATATATATGATAAATAAAATGTTTTTTATTTGATTATTATGTTTTTAATTTGTACATTCGTGCTTCTGTAAATGATGCTTGGTGAATAATAAATATAAAGCACAACTTTAATTCTGATATTCTTCAGTTTAGCCAACTTCTCTGGAGTATTTGCTAACAGTGTGCAGTCAGCTGGTGGATCAGGAATTAATGAGTATGTGAAAAATATGTTTGATCCTTCAATCACTTGGGAAGATGTAAAGTGGGTTAAAAGGTGAGTACCATTTAAAAGTATACATTAATAATTATTTTTGGTCTTGATGTTTATTACTGCCTCTGTCGTAACGGCCTAGCCTAGTCCAATAATCCTACTGGGTAAAGGAGACCTACAGTGGTGAAGGTCACTTTTAATGAATTCAGAGTCTCTATAAAACAGGAGAGAAAACTGTTTACTTAAGTAGTGTCATAAAAACTTCCAGTTCTTGGACAAGAGCTTTTGTATATTCAAGCAGTACTGAACATAAACATTCCCCATATTAAGTTAATGTTTTCACTGCCTTTTTAATGACTTTAATTGGATAAACTTTCAATATCATCATATGTGTCATCTTTCAGACATCTTACATCATCTGTCAACTGGCCTACATCCCTGATCTCAGCAAGAAACCTATCCATTACGATAAATGGTTTTAAATGAGCAGATATACTCAAAGAATCTTCATGATCAATAGCTTTCGGGTTATGCTGCATTGTTTATTCAATAAACAACACGGCATAACCCAAAAGCTATTGATCATGAACACTGAAAGCCACAGAAGTCTTAGGAATCAAAGAATCTTGATCATTCTGTTGTTTTCATCATTATCACCTTCAGCCTTAACAACTCTGTTACTGTTTTACAAATCTTTTATACCCATTTTTTTCTGTACTCAGGTAAAGATGTAGACATCTAGTATCAAATGAGATATTGTGTTTAGTCTGCCCCTCTCTTTTAAGAAGTACATTTGCTAAGCCTTGATTTCAAACTAACACCTATCCACTTTACCAGGAAAATCAGATACGAATGGACAAGCCATACTGTTTTCTGTAACTGAAGAATAAACAGCTTTAAAACACAAAAGAATAAGTCAGCAGAAAGAGTAAAACTGGATGAATCTTTGAGAAATATCTGTTGTGTTTTAACAAATTCAAGTGTATAAAACTATAAAATGATATCTTCAAAATTATTAGTAAAGTCAGTGAGCAACAGATTTTGCAAAGAACATTCTTAATGCTGAAAAATAAGCACTAAGAATGGTAAGAATAATCACTTGTTAAGTGGAAAAACTAATACACAAGAGAACAGAAAGTATACAAAATAGGCAAAGGAGGATTAATTTGTGTCCAAATCAGATAAATTATTTCAAGTGTAATTTTATCATGGTTGCAAAAGTACATTTCACAATTCAGATCTTAATTTAAGTATAGGTAACATAGTTTACCGAACAGTTTTGAGAAACGAAGACATATATGATGTTTAGTGTACCTTGTAACACAGCTGTACAATCGCAACGATGAACATTAACTATATATAAAAATATTACGTTAAAAGCTGATCATGTTAGAGCAATTTCATTTTGAATGGGTTACTCCATCTAGATTTATATTCCACCACTTTTCATTTGATTACTGTGTTTTTATAGTTACCACAATCTTCTAGGTAAGCACTGCAGTAGTTTTCGCCATCTGTACCTCAAAATTCCTTATTTAATAAATGGAATAATAGAAAGGACATTTAGTAATCTAATCTAGTAAAAGGTTTCACGAGTAATGAACAAATATTACTACCGATACATCTTCCTATAAAATATATATGTGTTTACATATTTGTTTAAGCAAGCAGTATTTTTATTCATACAGAAAGCTACAATTTACAAATTATATTCCATGAACCATACAACAGAACATGTATTTTGTATAAATTTTATTTCGACTAAGCGTTCTAATTGTTAAACTAGCAAAGTATACTGGACAAATTATTAATAATTTATTAATTATTGAGGCTTGTAACCAAATATGTCACAGATTTATAATTATTTTATGTATGTTTTACACCTGCAAGCTTACTTGTGCCAATTTAGTACTTAAAGAAGTCAGTCATTATTTTATTTGATGGCATTAGTTATTATTTATATATATTTGGTACCAGTTGGGATATATTGATGATACTTCAAAGCTTTTTAAGTTAACAAACATTTTAGTAACTTTTGCATCTCTTACACAGCATTACCACTCTGCCTGTTGTTAAGGGAGTGGTAACAGCAGAGGATGCTGTAATAGCTGTTGACAGTGGAGTGGATGCCATTCAAGTCTCTAACCATGGGGCCCGACAATTGGATTGCACACCAGCTGCTGTGAGTAAAAAACCCTATGATACCTGAATTTACCAAGCAGATAGGGAAATATTGTATAGATATATTGTATGGTTACAGAATAACAAACACATCACTTGATGACAGCGAAAAGTAGAATCAGTGAAAATTGTTTTTAATTTCCACTGTGCCATTTGGGCTTTGGATAGGAAAGATGGCAAGTGTGGTAGAAAGCTTAAAGGGGTGTATGGAAAGGTTAGATTGGCAGATGTATTTAGTTGTGCAGTGGTAAGAGGTATTTACTGTAGTCTAAAAAGCTAAATTGGAAAAGAAGCTAAGCATATTAGAAAAAAAAAACTAAGGAAGAGTTAAGAATGGTGTTGGAAGAAAGAGTAGGTTACTGGCTATGTCAGGAAGGATTTCTGATGCCCAGGGAATTCTGACTGTCAGCCTTCCATCATCTTCACTCTGAGGCACTCTCTTCTGACAACAAGGATACTGAGCATTGTTGGGTGAATAGTAATACACAGGCCTGACATTTGGGAGATTGCAGGCTCAAATCCCTGTTGGGTTAACCAGATTGCGGTTTTCCATGGTTTCACAAAATCACTCCAGGTGAATGCTGGGAAGGTTCCTTTAAAAATCCATGGCCAAGTTCCTTCCCATTACATATCCCCCATCCTCTCCCTTCTCTAATGACCTAATGTTGAAAAATCATAAAGTCAGAAATATGTTACTAGGATTGTGTAGCAGTTAGTGCCATGGATGATTACATTGACTGCTACAGCGTGATCGGGACTCTGGGTGTTGTGAATTGTCTGTTTAACAAATTTGTGGTGTGCTTTGTACACTTGCCTGTAGCATGGATATAATTTGTTGGAATAATTAATAGTACTCTGCAACATATAATATGAAATAACTATAGATCATTCCACCTCCTGAGAAGTAAATATCTCCTTGGGGATCAGTGGAATAAGATTAATATATGTTTTTATAATTGTGTAACACATACACATGGGATGGAAAAATGGCCCCGGTATGAGAACAGTTATAGAGATTATTTTTTGAGTTTCCAGCCCCTTCCAAATCAGTCTGTTGTCACCAACGGTATTTGATGTTCCTCAGGCTTCATCGTGACTTTTGCAGGTATTTTTGGGGTGTTAAAAATTTTGCCTCTAAACATTTACTTCATTCTTATTAACATGATGGTTCAGAAAACAGATTTAAATGTGAGTGTGCACTACTGTCAGCTTCTTTAAACTGTATCCCATGAGGAAAATCTCATTACTTGCTACATTATGAAGTAATTATTATAGCTAGGGTATCTATATCTTTTTTTTTCTTTTTTTTTACTATTTTAAATTTTACCATTTTACATATTTTACAGTGAAAAACTGTCAAATTAATCTCTACAGATACTTTCTTACTGCCAAAGAGTCTATTACAATCAGAGATCTTCACTCAGCTTGCCTCCATTATAACCGCGCCAAAACTCAACAAAGGAAGAACGGAACTGCGAATTCAGCCAAAGCCTTTAACCTGTTATAATGAGGTTTTAGTAGAGGTTTGCTTCAAAGCCGCGATTTCCGAAACAGTTTTGCATTTTACTTGGTCGCAGTCATATTTCATCAAACAGTTCATGGTGCTCCATATTTGTAGTGCTTTAATGTTAAACGAGAGCATACAAATATGGGCCATAATATTTATCAAAGTAGTTTCCAGTTTTCAATCTCCATCTGTCGATTCTGAGGGTATTTTTAAATTTTTCGAGTGTGTGATTCTGCTCCATTGTTATGTAAGTTACAAAATGTGTAATCATCCAGACAACAGCTTGGGTTTTGACGGTTGGGAACAGTTTAAAATCACATCTGAGAAGTCTTGTGTCCGTTAAGGTATGTAAATCCCCACTGGATATTTTGTTTAATTTTGCACGTACCCATTTCCATATGGATCTTGAGACAGTGCAGGATGTAAAGAGATGGTCTCTAACATCAGTCTTATTACAAATATTACACCGATCATTTTCTGTGATTCCCAGTTCGTAGAGTTTCCTTTTATAAGGATATAAATCATTGACCAGTTTGTATATGTTTGCTTTTTGATCAGTGGATAGAACGGGTAGGCTAATATTTTTCCAAACAGTTTTCCAGTGTAGGTTAATTTTTGCTTCAATTGCTGGTTTCTTTTGAAGCTTAAGTGAAAGCGCCTGATATATTATTTTTGTCGTTACTTTCGTGATTTCTTCAGTTTTTTTGAAAATTTCTTTGAGGGTGTTATGGCTTTTCTTAAAGAGCGGTGACTGTCGATAAGTACTGTTGTTGGTGTTCCATGCAGTTGTAAATGCATATTTTAGAATGTGATATTTGCTATTTAAAGTTTTTATTGTTCTGCTAGTAAAAAGTGCATTTGACTTTAGAAGAACTGATTGCAGGCCAAGTCCACCCTCTGATCTTGGCAAGTACAACTGTTCCCGAGCTACCCTCCACTTAGATCTGTCCCAAATGAATTCTCCGACATACATTCGTATCGTAGCCATGTGCTTGTTTGGTAATGGCAGTACCTGTGCCACATACCAAACCCGTGCCAAAACGAATATATTAGTGATTTGAATTTTTTGTATTAAATTTAGTTTTCGTTCTTTAAAGGCCAGTAATGTTCCAATAACTTTATTTACAATTTGGTCCCAATTTTTTTTGTATCATTTCCTGAATATTTGCTTTAAAAAGGATGCCTAATATTTTAATTTCATTACAAGTATCAAACAATTATTTCGTGACCGAGGCAGCTGAGCCTGAAAGTGGCAGAAATTTCGATTTCATTTTGTTTATTTTTACTCCAGAGGCTTTTTCATAACATTTTAATAGTTTAATTGTGTTCTCAATATCATGTTCATTGTTGATAATAACAGTTACATCGTCAGCGTAGGCAATAACTGACAACCTGTGTGCAGCTATTGTTACTCCCATCACGTTCCGTTCTACAGATCTTATAAACGGCTCTATTGCTAAGCTGAATAGCATCATGGCCAGAGGACTCCCTTGCTTTACTGATCTTCCTATGTTGATGCAATTTCCAAAGAAGCCATTTACCATTACTTTAGACTTCGTGTTGACTACAAAAAGCTTTATTAGCTCAATGAATTGAATTGGAAAACCAAATGAAGCATTGTTTTAAACAAGAAATCATGGCTTATTCAATCAAAGGCTTTATCAAAATCAAGATTTAACAGCGCCCTGTTGGTACTGGACATTTGATTCGATAACATAACAATATTCCTTAAGAGCCCTAATCTGTCTGTGATGTTTAAATCTCGATTGGCACAAGTTTGTCCGAAGCCAATGACTTCCACGATTGCTGTTCTGAGTCTGTTTGCTATGACCTTTTCACTTATTTTTTGATCTGCTGGCAGTAATGTGATAGGTCTGTATTCATTTACACTTGCCACTTTCTCTCTTTTGGGAATGAGAACTATAATACCCCTACCAAAATCAACTGATCTTGCGTTGGCATCTGTGCTTTGCTTAATCACTTCGCGTACCTCTGTTCGAATTATATCCCAGTAAGTCTTATAAAATTCATAGGGAATTCCATCTTCTCCAGGACTTCTGTTGTTTGGTAGATTCCTGACAACTCTCTCAATTTCGTCATTAGTTATATCCCCGGTAAGCATTTCAGCAGTTTCTGTTGAAACGGACTTGTGGCATGTTGCAAGTACTTCATTTGCAGAAACATCATCTATTTGGCATGGTTTATAGAGTCAGAAAAATATTTTGTAAACACATCAAGTATTTCTTTTGTTGATATAGCTTTATTTTTTTGCTCATCATACACCTGTTGTATAAATCGTTTCTTCCTATTGTTGCGCTCTTGGCCACACTAGTAGATACTTGCTTTCTCACCATGAATTTTTGCATTATACCTCGTTGAAATAAGTTTATTCTGTACAATTTCATTTGAATATCTAAGAGTTTCTCTTTCACTTGCTTTATATCTTGCACTACCTGTTCTCCTGCATTGGCTTTTCCGTTCAGCTCTTGCAATACTCTATAGTAGAACTCGTATTTCTGATTTCATTTGCCAGCTGATAAGAGTGATACTTGAAAAATTTTTTGATTGTAGGTTTCGCTGTTTCATTCCACCAGTGTTGTGTATTCGGGTGTTTTTTCCGCTTCTCTTTACATGTATTCCATGTATGTTTGAAATTTTCTTTTATTTGTGGGTCTTTTAGGAGAGAGGTATTTAACTTCCAAAAGCCTCTTCCGAACACTTTAGTCTTTGGAAGTCCTGTGACTGCGACTAGTACTGCAGACTGCAGAGTGATCAGAAAAGCTAACGGGAATAGTATCAAAGGACGTTAAGTGACCTGCTAGTCGATACTGGTATAGAACCTATCTAACCTGGAAGAAGCATTTTGCGATATATATGTGAATGGTGGCTTTACTACTTTCATCATATCAGTAACGTCTTTCAAATGTAGTCTCTGGATTGTAGATTGCAGTCCCCATGCATTGCGAAACAGACCTGTTTTGTCATACGGATGCAGTACACAGTTAAAGTCTCCTCCTAGAATAATATTGTTTGCACTAGGATTTATAAACGGTAATAAAGATTCTTGATAAAATATGTTTCGGAGTTTCTCATTTTGACTACCTGAAGGTGCATAGATATTAATTAACAGAGTGATATGGAGTAAACCGGAGGTAATTCGCCCTTCCAGGTCGTACTGAACTTCAGTTAGCTCGAGGCCGGGACGAGTTAAAATCGCTGTGCCCCTTTCGTGTGGTCCAACGTTGAAATACTGATTATAAGGATGAACAAAATTGTAATTACTCCTGGAAACTTCTTGCAAGAAAACTACGTCAACATCATTATCAACTAGCATTTGTTCTAGAATAGCCCATTTTATGTTGCTCTTTATGGCTGCAAGATTCAGCGAAAGAAACCTACAAACTCTATTCATTGTTATGGGAGGGAGTGCTGGTTTCAATTGGCTGCAATTCTTTTATAGCACCTACCACACTTATTTTCGTATTACGTGCTGCACTAAGATTTGGTTGCGGTTTCTTCTTGTTTCTCCTTCTGGTAATTTTGTCTTGTGTGGGTAATATTGCCACAGAACCAGTGTCCGTTTTGTCAGCACAAGTATATGATTCCTGATTTCTGAGGTCCCCGGTGTTTGGGGTTTTTTATGATTATTTTCTCTATCTGATAAGTGATGCTGCGGTTTTCCCTTTTCTTCCATTGAAACCTCATGTATAGCTAATGTCTCCAGCTGCATCGCATTTTCCCTTATGTCACAACTCACAATTTTTTGTTCTGTCGTGGCCGTAGATATTGAATAATCTATATCTGTTGTGTCATTATGAATAACCTCAGCATTTCCTTGGGTGGTCAATTTTTGTTTCATGGGGTTTGAGGATGCGGGGTATTCATTATCAGAATCTGTATCAGAAACACCCCGCTGTCGTTTTTGCCCCAATCCAATCTCCCTGGTTTTAGGGGGAATAGCACTGCATGTCGGAAGAGGAGGAAAATTGTTTTCATTATTTAGCGCTCCTGAAGATTATCATTAATATCCGGAGATATCACAGCTAATTTTTCATTGCGATCAAGATCTTCTGCTCTTTTACGCTGTTTCAAGTTATTTGTCAAAACAAACACACGTCTCGGGCAATTTTGCTTCAAATGTCCGCTCAAATTGCATATGTGACCTGTGGGAAGTTGACCACTATATATTATGTGTGCCTTGAAACCTTCAATAATTATGTGCGACGGGATATCCTTTTTGACTACCATTTCCACAGAACGGATACCATTATATCCCTGTATAGGGTAAGTTGGGGCCCATTTTTCACTCATTATTGATTTTATGTCTCCATAAGTACGCAATGCTTCTGATATGTCCTCATTTTCAATTTCCGGTGGCACATTCAGTATCCTAACTGTTTTCACATTTTCACCAGCATTAGTGACACTTACCTTGCTTTTTGTACCATCGCGATGAATAAAGTCTCGATGGCCTCCATAGTGATCTAGAATTTTCTCAAATATAGACTGTTCTTGCAGTTTTACATATACACAGTACTCCTCTGTATCCAACTGTATCGCTGCTACATGCTCTGTCTTGATACCAATATCATTTTTGAGCCATATGTGTACCTCTAAGGCTGTTGGTTGCACATACCTGGTTTTTTTATCAAATGCAAATTTTACGGTGTTTTTCCTGATACCTTGACGGGGCATTTTCAGTAAAAATGCCTCGCACACAGCGGATAAAAAGACACAGAAATAAGAAGCAGTTTTTTTAAACACTGAACAAGTAGAAACTAACTGCCAATGTGGCGATTGAACTAATAAAAAAATATTTTTTACGGAGCGCTATACGATTCTGTTGTCACTGTAAACAACCAAAGATGCTCGTTCTGATAGCTCAGTGACTAAGGCGCTTGCTTTCAAAGCGTTTGCTGCTCCTGCCCCGGGCACGAATCCCGGCAGGCGCAGGAATTTTGAGAGTTGTGTTTAATCATATGAGCTATGCCAGGACGCTCCGTGGTTCGGATTCCACGTTAAACTGTAGGTCCCAGAGGAAAGGAACTGGCCGTCCTACCTCTGACACAATGGCTTAGTATGCCTCCTTCGGGAGGATCCAACCAACCTTCGGGTTGTGGACTAAGTTAAGTTTTTTTATCTATATCTGAGAAAACCAACATTTTTATTCCTTTTATTATGGAGGTTAACTGATTTAAAAGGACATGGTAATCTGTAATTTACAGGTGAAAATATTCTCTGTTTTTCAGATTGAAGCTCTTCCAGAGATAGTTAAGGCAGTAAATGGTCGATGTGAAGTTTATCTGGATGGAGGAGTAAGAGAAGGGACAGACGTATTTAAGGCTCTAGCACTTGGAGCAAAAATGGTATTTATTGGGCGGCCTGCAGTTTGGGGGTTGGCTGCTGGTGGTCAGGAAGGAGTCAGGCATGTACTGGAAATCTTAAAATTTGAATTTGACCATGCAATGGCTTTATCAGGTAATATTTCATTTATTTTATATAGGATTTGTGCTGATTGTGTGCAATCTGTATAAAAATAAAAGCTCTGATAATATATAATTATCATTTTGTATACTGTAACAAAAACTTTTATCTAATAATATGTACCTTTTGTTTCAGGCTGTACAAAAGTTGAAGATATTTGTCGTGATATGGTAGTGTCTGGTTTACATTACTCCAAACTATGAAGTGGGGAAAAAAAGAAAAGTGTTTATGATGGATCCAATTGAAGATTGCATGCAGATTTATACATTAATGTGTAAAAATTAATGTATTTTTTCTTTCAATTAAATTACATGTGTTGCATAAATATCTACTTTATTTCATCAGATTTCTTTCAATAATTATAGGATATTATATTTTTGTTTTATTCACACAGTTTTTGATCACTACATTTGGCAGAAAATGAACTACCATAATAAAGGAAGAAGAAGTGTCAAGTATTTCCATTACAGCTCCTTTACCCTGATTACCTTTTTTTTTATTATTACAATGATTTGTACAGTAGCTACTTTCAGAAATATGTAAATTTCCAATTATCTGCTTACACTGCTAAGGAACAATTTTTTGGTAAAAATCCTTTGTGATGCAAAAAGATGAGCTGGTGGAGTGCATGATAAATAGGGGGAATATTGGTGTTTAGAAGTTAGGAATCCTAAAAAGAGAAAGAAGTGCAATGTCTAAGAATTTTGAACTAAATGGGAATTTGGTGGGTCTGAAGTATGGAGCTAAAGATGAAATACAATAAACAGGAAGAAGGATGGGAGGGGAATCATCAAAAACAACACACAAGGAAAACAGCTGCCAAACATTTGTTTTTGATTTAACAGTGACAGTTTAGAATAAAAAATGAATGACTGTAGTGTCATAGATAGAGTTATGTACGCAAAAGAAAAATATTCATAATTCATTGAAGTATTCGTTAGTTTCCACCACTAGAACATCAACAGTTTGTTTTACATGATGCATACTTTTAGGATATTGATCCTTGTTTAACATTATGAAAATATTCCTAACGGTAGTGTTTATAAGAATGAATGTGTTTTAATGCAGAGAAACCATTAAATTTTAGAGTGCTAATCAAATAAACACACCTTTTACCAAAGACATTATTAACACCATTTCTCTGATGGTAGAGATTCAATGGGCTTCATACTTTTAAGAGGAGTACAACCAGTCAGAACAACAGTCTGTAGAAGACTTAGCAGGTGGCTTACACCCTGAGGAAAACCTTAGGCACAAAATGTCAGAAAAAAGAAGGAGTGATTGGTTGTGAAGTTATTAATAACGTTATGACTGCTGTGAAAACTGCAAAGCTTTTAAAGTCAACCTGTTTGATTATTCAAAAAAAAAAAAAAAAAACTCAAATTATAGCCAGAACAAAGCGTTTAAAATAATGTGATAACCATATCACATTCTCCACGTGACAATGTCATTTTCTTAAATGTATACAAAAATATACAGTTTTCTATTATAATCATTTCATATATGGAATGTACCGAGGGACAATTCATGTATAAAATATTAAAAATATTGTAACTGTACTAAGATGAAATTTAATATATATTACGTGGATC
The DNA here is from genome assembly GCA_031002005.1 of Vandiemenella viatica. Taxonomy (NCBI): domain Eukaryota; kingdom Metazoa; phylum Arthropoda; class Insecta; order Orthoptera; family Morabidae; genus Vandiemenella; species Vandiemenella viatica. The sequence continues at coordinate 101,214,132 of CM061914.1, forward strand.
AAATATTTTTTTAAAAAACTATGAACCATAAAAAATAAACCAAATACATATTATTTCTCAACATAATCTCCTGTTTTGAAAACACACATATCCCAGCTTATCAATAGCATTTTGATGACATCGTGAAACGAAGGGAGTTGCATCAGTAATCAACTGCACAATAAGCCCTGCACTGCAAGGTAATCAAATCTTGTGCCTCCCAGTGCTTGTTTCAGTGGTCCACAGAGATGGTAGGTAAGGACTGTAAGGCAGATGATCAAGTGATTTCCAAATCATTTTCTCAAGTTTTGTGTGACTGATAGCTGCAGTGAGTGGTCAAGTGTTGTCATCATGGGCGTATCCAGTGAGGGGCAGGGGGGGGGGCTGCTGCCGCCCCCCCCCATCCCGCACTTTAGAAGAAAAATCAAGTTGCCTTCAGTACGCTTCAACGAATGAAGAACTGGCCTAGGAGCACTATGGGAGAGGAAATATTAACTGGATTATGCCTGATGAGTTTGCATCGAAATTTTGTGAAAGTACACAGCGAGATATTGACAAATTAAGTTATTGAAAATTTTTCTGAGAATCCGAGACGATTAATGTTTACATAAAAAACTATAATTGATTTACGATCTTGATTAACTGCATAGTAGGTCCTTGGATTACTATGTTAATCAATAATAAAAATAGTTTCTTCAATAGGTTTGAGTTTTACTTTGTTTCAGTCCCCCACCCCATTTCCTCAAAAAAAAAATACGAGTTGTCTCCCCTAATTCAGATGTTGCCCCTTCCCACCTAGTTCTGACCCTGCATATGCCCTTGGTTGTGATGGAGAAGAATCACGTCTCTTATCAGCTGTTCTCTTCAAAAGCAAGTTTAGCCTCACCTAAAAGTTTGCGTTAGTATGATGCATTGATGTTGTGATGTCTATACAAAAAAATCAATATGCAAAAAAAAAGGTGTTAACTGAGGCTCTCGTTTGTATCCTCTACACGACCTTTGAAGCATTCCTTATACCAGGTAAACATACAATCCTGTGACAGAGAATGATCCCCGAAATGTGCTTTCAGTCTCCACAGAATTTTGGTTGGTTCACGCCTTCATGAGTGAGAAATTTAATTGTTTCATGTTGCACAAGCGAGGGTTGCAAATGTTGCTTAGAAATTGTTAACTGTATCTAGAAAGACCATTCTCCCTTTTCCTGACGTCCCCACCCAAAACGTCTAGAAGAGCATGATATTTCAGACCATTATTTTGTGCTCAGTTCAAAGAGCCTCATTTATATTTGTTCCACCAACATAATTTTGCAGATAAATGGTTTCTTATTATTGAATTTTATAGCTCAGTCTATGTTGGATAAGAAGGAACATAATCTTTTCTGGTGGATAAATTCTGCAAACTGTCAGTAGCAACAGATATACAGTATAATACAGGGTGTATTGTTACAGACTTAACTTTCATAAGACTAGAAATAAATATTTAAATTTAATGGAAGGACACAGAAAAATTGAGAAAGCAAACAAAAAAAATGTAAAAATTTCAATGAGTAATGAAGGTTCAAGTAAAAAGGATTAGTCTGCGTAGGTTTTCTGAGAACATTATCTTTTTTTTTTTTTTTTGTTTCATCTTTTATCAGTAACTACTATTCTTCAATTTTTTCACACTTAAAGTTACATTTCACTATCAACAAACTAATAAGTATACACACCTGCTCCCAAAAAGGTTTCACAGTCGAGAAATCAGGTTCTAGCCCCCATTTACCATGAAACAAATATTTAACATCACTGAACTGTGCCCAAGTAAAATTCAATGGCTGACTTCTTTTTTGTTCCTCTAACTCCGTTCATCTTCACCTACAATTTCCCTTGTTTTGTTTTTAACTTTTGTACCGATTTTAAGTTTCTCATCGCGGTTAGATTTACATTGTCTTTCATCTCCTAGCATGCTGTATCAGTATTGTCAAAATTTACAGATTTGTTTGGCGCAAGAGTTTCTAGTAAAAGGGGTTTTGTTGGGTGACGGTTATTACTTTGCATAAATAACCAACTCCCATCACTACCTTCACTGACTCGGGAATTAATACATTTACTATTTTACATATTTTAGAAATTACCCACCACCATTAATCTAAAATTTAGATAAAAGTTCCTAGGAAAGAAGGTGAAATGAATTGTCCTCTTTACCAATGTAAATTGTCCTAAGTTTCCATTTATTGGGTACTCTTACTGCTTACAGACTGAGGCGTACTTTTCTGTAGTATGAATACAGGGAATATAAAAATCAAATACAAAGCACTGCCTCGTCTCACATTTACCCATGAACAAACGAAACAAATAAGGAAACACTAAACATCAATGAAACAAAATAAACATGATTAAACTTTCCAACAGGTGACAAAAATTCCATATTGGCTCTATCTAATTTTTCCTTTAAACAAACAGAGAACAATCTTTATGTTTCCAATGATTGGATGCAATATTAAAATAACTACGCTAGCATGATATGTCGGGTGCCAGGGTATTTTACACTACCCACCAAATATGGTGATTGAAAGTTCACAAATAAATTTTAATTTTTCAATATAAAAATTGTTAAGAAAAACTCATGGCTTTTAAACAAACATTAGCTCAGCTTATCAGAGGCAAAACTCTTATTCGTTCAAGATCTCTTGACAGGACCATTACTGGAATAGTCTCAATGACTTGACAAAGTACATAGCATTAGGTTCATAGTACAATTACTGTGAACTGCATTGGCATAGGCGATGGCTCATTACAACATTCAAGGCACCATTTACTTAAGCACACCTCACTACTTCAAAATCGGCTTGTACTCTCCCGCTAGGAAAGCAGAGTATGGAGTGTACAAAGTCACTCGAGACCTGGTGCAGAGTGACTCCAACCTCTTTCACTCGACGCCTGGTCCAGAGTGTTTTTCATCCTCCTTGCAGTCTGGCTCCTGGCTCCTCTATTTTTCAATGCCTTTCTTCTGCGTGCTCGCCACATGGGGACAGATTCACAGAAATTAGAGAATACCCAGGCAATTGCTTCTGTAAGGTACCCTCTTCCTCAACTGTGATTTCATTGTCAAGAATTTCATTTCAATATTTCGAAAGCAATCGTTACTCCTTGTAAACGTTTGGGTGGTGAGCAGGAAGTCCCCGAGGTGACTGACCTTCTCCGGGTTGTTCTCAGCATCCTGAGACACTCTCAAGGAATTGGGCTCCACACCGACGAACAAACGGTAGCTCACTGTTCGACAGGTACCTGCCTGGCCACGGTCTAGCGTTGTCCTGTCGGGGGACCACAGTGGCTTTTTTTCCAGTTCGGCGTGTCTCTAGCCATGAAACTTCACACTAGCAAATTCCATTTTGCCCGTTGCATTTTATATTAATAATAAAACTTGTACTGGATGACCCACTTGGGTCATTCTGTTATAAGCTGAATTGTTGTGGCGAGTTTTTGTTTTTTGTCTTTCTTGACGTCTTTGCTAGTCAATATTATAGTCCATAATCAGGGCCGGCGGTGCTAGGAATTTCGGGCCCCGGGTAAAATGGGCGACCTTTTTTTTAGCTCTACAAACCAGGCGACGACAATGGGCGAATTCTAGGCTTCGCGCCTACAGTCGGTGATCGGGGCTCCCCATCAGCCGGCGGGCCCGGTTACTTTTGACCCGCTTACCCCCCCCCCCCCCCCAACGCCGGCCCTGTCCATAGTAATGACCGTTCTGCCCAACAAGTCTACTATTCTTGATAACTTATTTCAGTAACAGTTATGCAATTTAACTCTAGCCTGTGCACTTCATTTTTTTATTTTGTTTTAATGGTCTTCCAACCTATTGTTTGAACTGGCGCATTAAAGAGACTCCATACTAAAGGTAAAGGTACAATCGGTAAAGGTACAATCGGTAAAGGTCCAAACCACAGACCTGATGTATACGACGTCCCGATCACGATTTATAAGCAGTTTTCCATAACAGTGTAATTGAATGCTGATCTCCAGTTTCCGCCTCAGTGATTATTCTCAAATAAAATAAAGCAAGTCACACACAATTTCAGCTTTTTCTCTTCTCCTCAATCGGGTCCGTAAAGTGGTCGATAAGAGTTCTCCAGGGATCGATTAATACACGGGGGTCAATTAATACTAAAGAGGACCAATTCAACTATTTAGGTAAAAATAGGAATGTTCAAATAAAAATGAGATGAATAAATAAAATTAAAGCTCATCCTCTCATCCCGTCTGTTTGGAAATTATGTGAAGTAAATCATAAAACTTTCAACAAATTACTTTTGCACAGTGAGGTAAGGTGGTTATTAACAGGTAGTAGTTTGTAGAGAATCATCTGAAGAACTTCTTAGGAAGGTGAATCCATCGTTATGTGACAAGTTAAAACAGTGGAAGAACCATCTGTTTCATTTGGCAGATCTTTATTCGAAATTTATTCCATCTATCTCTAATTTTGTTATTATTTTTTGAGATTATAATAACAGTTGAAAATAGTATCTTCTTTTTCTGTTAATGTTATTGGGTGGATTTTGTAACATACGGAATTGAAAATTATTTCGTTGAGTAGTTATGCAGATCTCCTTACTGTTTAGCATTAGAAATGGCAAAGATGTTTTAATGTTTTTATTAAATACTTAACCTGGGGGTCGATAAGAAGGCAAATATCTTATGAAGGGATAGACAGGGTAAAAAGTTTGGGAACCCCAGTCCTCAGGGCCACATTTAAGCATAGGCTACATAGGCTGTAGCCCAGGGGCCCGCACCACAAAGGGGGGCCCGCACCACAAAGAGGGGCCCTCACCACAACCTACCACAGCCTGGGCAGGTAGTAGAGCTAAAAAAAAAAAAAGGTAAGGTCGCCCATAAATTTTTTAGGTCGAATTTCGAATATTTCGAAATTTAATCATCCAGCCACTGGCGACAGGGGGCCCACAGAGCCTAAATGCGGCCCTGCCTGTCCTAGATACTAGCAATCGACTCTCATGACAATCAAGCTGGTTATCACAGATATTTTCTCATGGAAGAAAACAGCTATAGGTTCCCCTTGATTTGAGCAGTCCGTATTCGCCATCAAAAAACCATGATGGCTGAAATTTACAAAGACGGGGTCAGTCAATTATCCAAACTATCGCCGCTACAATTATTATAAAGCGTACTTTCAGGAATAATGCGTTAATATCGCTTCTCCACTGGCACACCACAGGTAAGTTTGCATGTACGTTCCCATCAGTACTTCGTTGAAACACTTACGCACGCAATGATGAGGTGGAAAGTTTGTAGGTGAAGTTTAAAATAATACTTAACTTTAAGTGTTAGAGTTAAGCTTCAGTTAATAAGAATCACTTTTAAAAAAGTGATCTGGTGGCTCAGTAGCTAGGGCGTCTGAATCATACTGTATATATTGTCTCTGGTCTGACTGCCGATCGAAAGGTCTTCGGTTCGAATCCTAGCTTTGGCTGTAATTTTCGGCTCTTAACCTGACCTTCACCTTTGCACATCTACAGAACGCTTCCGTGGTTCGGATTCCACGTTAAGAGGCGCATTGCGCGGCGAAACGTAAGCTCTGTTACCTGGCGGTCGAAGAATCCTTCAGGCCCATATTTATTTAAGTAGGAAAGCACTCAAACATAGAACTATATAAAACCGACAAGATCTTTTAAAAAAAAAAAAAAAAAAAAAAAAAAAAAAAAAAGGAGAAAGTAAATGATTTTGATAGTGGTGTATATGATTAGCAGCCTACTTTTTCGTATTCCGTAGAACTGGAACTTAGCAGAAACAGGCAGCTCATTATTTCAGTATAATTACTTTCAGCACACTATTATGATGTAGACCTATGGAAATTACATTAAGGATAGTTAAAGAGGAAATTTTAACTTCAGAAAGCTTTGAGCGTTTCCACTTGAAGTTTCAGCCCATGTAATAAATTTACAGGTATAATGACAACGAAGGCAGACAAATTTACGAGGACTGTCCAGAAGGTTTGTGACTTATGAAATTTTAGGTCACTGTGATCTAGTGGCGGATCTTGAGTATTACTTCCCATAAGAAGTTATATTCTCTCAACTTTTGTATGTTTGTTACATTGTTTGTGAAACCTTATGTGCCCCAGAATAATATCCAAGAAATTTTTTGTTCTTATTTCGTAGCATAAGATCATAATCTGAGAAAGGTACTATTCTAAATCCATCACAGATGGAAATGGGCTGCCATACGCTCAATCAACCAGGTAAGAACCGCTTTCTCCGTTCTATTCAGGTTTGGTTATTCATAATGTAACCCGACTCATCATTCGTGTCCACAGGCGCAACCTAAGTTTCTCATCTTCCAATTTAGTCAACTGATTTCCAGGTTTATCTATTTCCTCTCCTCCCCTAATTTTCTAAGTGAAACAGCGATCCAATATCTTCCTGTTACCTGGGAGAGCCTTGAACTAGGCTCAAAAAATAATTGTGGTCAGGTAGTTTGCATCTAAATTAACTTTCAGATGTAGAACTATGTGGTCTCGCTACTACTGCTTTTCATAAAAACATCTTTATTCCTTTTGCACTCACTTCTCCACTCCTAATTGCCTGTTGCACCTTATCTTCTCCTTTATCTTCATGACGCTTATCTCTCCACAAATTCTATTACAGGTATTTCTATCCTCATTTACTAAAGTTTCTGAGATCTTCATTCTGTTTACTCTACCTGTTCTGCGACCTGTTACCAGTTCTGTCCTATCCTTTTGTCCCTCTCCTCTTACCATACTTCTTTTCTGCCTCTATCATTAGAATCTTGCCTCATTCACCTTCCCTCTTTCTCCGTAAATCTAGTCAAACGGCGCCGAAGTATTTGTTATTCACTTGTCATAAACAATGTAGGAGCTATTGCGAATCTCGCATGTCATGCAGAAAACACAAACTTAAATTGAAAATATTATTGAAGATGTCATTCTATGGTCGGTTTGCTGAGGTGTCTCCAATCACCAACTAAATAACTGCCTATTGTTCTAAGAGCGATCTATCTGTTTAAGACTGGTAAACAGCTGTAGACTATCCCAGCAGGTTCTCCGTTAGGTTAGATGTTTACACTCGGTCAGCCAAGGACACCAGATAACTTGTCAACAGAAACACTTTATTTGGAGACCAAATCATCACTGTCATGAGTGTCATGTCGTGACTTAAATGATTATTGAGCTCCTTCATTATTGTTTTTAATTTTATTTTGTACCTAACGTTATAGAAATACTAAAAGTGGAGCAACATGCCGACACAAAATTAATCAGGGAAATATTTACAGACGTATATTATTACAGCGAAACAGTTCACATTACATAAGAAGCTTTATTATTTCATTACTTCATAAAAACATTTCTCTGCTACTTCTTATAGAGATGATTATGAAGAAGCAATGGGAAAATATGATTTGTAAGTTTGAAAAGGACATTTAGTAATTATATTAAATCAATAAAAACAGCGCAATGACTACGAGAAAAACGCCTAAAAATCTTACACTGGATGGTATGCTGAACGGACCCTAGATCTGAGCACGAAACCGTTCCAACTTTTCCTGTCAACGACATAACGAAATGAATTGTATGGGGATGTTATATGTGTTATTTGACAACGATTTCCTTTCCCATTTCAAGACGGTGAATTAAGGCTCTTCTGGTACAAAGCTTTTGTTTTGTATCTCAGAAATGCCGTAGAAATTAACTTTTCGATAACGTGTGCGCTCATGCTTAATGTAAGAGAATTTCTTATGACAGCTCAATATCTTTAATGCTTTATTCTAATAACTGTGCACACAAGTCAAATAATTCAACTAATTTTGGTCACATTAGTAACAAGTTTCATGTTACTTTTGCAGTTGAAAACGGCCCTTTTAATTCATAACAACATACAAAAGATAACTGCACAAGTTGCTTGTGACATTCTGATTTCATTTTCTATAGTGTGAATCTATGTATAAATTTATTTGTTAACACTGACCACTATCTTGTCGTAGGTTCGTCTTTAGATTTCCAGTTTCATTAGTCACAACGAAAAATGACTCCTAATGTGCAAAAACTCGTTTAATGCGATTAAATACTCAACATCAAGTAAGTGGTAAATTTCGTTTAAAGGTGAAAAATTTGTATTCTTTACAAGAAAATGAAAATTTCATTAGAATATGAATTACAGATAGAGATGCTGAAGATGGGAATCTTTTTCACACATTTTGTTTCATCTGGATAACAATTTCTTGAACACCGGCGACGAAGCAGTAAGCTACTGATATCACCTATGAAACGATTGAACTAAATTATAACAGTTATAACGTTCTTCTATCGAATCGGTACGGTAAGTTACTAGAAATGCTAGGTCTTCCTTCAAGGCCCTGCTAGGTCCAGACAATGCAATTAATCATTTCTAATCTCATTTAATTCAGAGGCGTAAGAAATATATAGTAGCAAGATGTGGTTAGCTTACATATAAAATATACAGTGTTCCATGATAGGAGAAACCACGCTTAGGTGATTTATAATAGACGCTGCATTGCAACCACTCATTAACATACAATGAACACTTCAATGGAATATCTGCAAAATATAAAACATGAAATTACATAGTTTAGGAATGAGTTATGGAGAACACCAAAAACATCAACGTCCAACTAAATGACACAATGAGGGCAATATTTGGACTAGATCTACACTATCAGACTGAGTATCTGTAATTTCTAACATTCCTCCCCTAATTCTTCGAACACAAACGCCCTTAAAAATAAAATTATAGTTTAAAAAACTAAAATCATGCTTTTGTAGCAATGTGAGCTAAAAGGTTAAGAAAAATCTTTAAATATAAAAATTACGTTCAACAGCGCTAGGATGTCCCACAATTCAATATAACTTTTTTGAATAAGCTTAAAATAAGAATAAAATCACTGGTTAAAAAGTTATATTTAATGTAAAAAGTATGGGGTGCTAGATGTTAGTAATCTTACATTTTTTATCACTAGCTGTTCGTAAAGGTAGAGTCATTATGTATAAGTAGAGAACACCTTAGGCTTTTTTTTTTACTTTAAAGTTAACATTTTAATCATTGACTTTATTCTTATTTTAAGTTTATTCAAAAAAATTATACTGAATTGTGGGACACCCTAGCGCTGTTGATCAAAATGTTTATATTTAAAGATTATTTTTATCCTTTTAATTCACATTGCTACAAAAGCGTATATTTTAGTTTTTTAAACTATAATTTTATTCTTACTTTTTAGTTCACAATGTTGAATTCAGGACATAGATCCGGTATTATTGTATTGACACGGGTTCTTAATACGTGTTCCAAATTTCTATCAATTCGGACTTCAAGAAATGGGGGACTATTGAAAAATTGCATTACATTCAAGCATTTTTTCTATTTTTACTGTCAAAGTAATGAGAATATCAGGACATAGCTATGAAATTATTGTGTTGTGATCGGTTCTCAACACATGTGCAAAATTTCAAATAATTCGGACATCTGGAATTGGTTTAAAATTTAATTGCGAAATTCCATCACATTCCAAAATGTTACTGTTAAAATAATGAGAATAGCAGAACGTTTCTATGAAGTTATTGTATTGTCATCGGTTCGTAAGAGGTGTGCAAAATTTCAAACAATTCGGACATCAGGAAGTGGGTGAACATTGAAATGAAATATTTCATTGAACTCAACCTCTTCTTTATTGTAACTGTCAAAGTAATGAGTATATCAGAACATCGCTATGAAATTATAGTACTGTCATCGGTTCTTCATATATGTGGAAGATATCAAACATTTCAGATGTCTGGAAGTGGGTGAACATTGAAATGAAATATTCCATTGCATTCAAACATTTTTCTATTGTTCCTACCAAAGTATTGAGAACAGCACGACAAAACTATGAAATTATTGTATTGCTGTCTGTTCTCAATACATGTGCAAAATTTCAAACAATTCGGAAGTATGGATTGGATAAAATTCAATTGCAGATTCCATCACATTCAACCATTTTTCTATTGTTGTTTTCAAAGCAATTAGAACAGCAGGATGTTGTTATTAAATTAGTGTATTGTCTTCGGTTCTTAATACGTGCGCAAAATTTCAAATAATTCGGACGTTAAGAAGTGGGTGACCATTAAAATGAAATGTTCCAATGCATTCAACCGCTTTTCTGTTGTTACTGTCAAAGTAATGAGAATATCAGGACATATATAAATAAACTGTTGTATTAACACCGGTTCGTAATAAGTGTGCAAAATTTAAAATTCGGACGTCTGAAAAAGGGCGAACATTGAAATGGAAAATTCAATTGCAATCAATAATTTTTCTATTGTTGCTGTAGCCGGATGCTGCTATGAAATTATTGTATTGTCACCGAGTCTAAATAAGTGTGCAAAATTTCAAATAACACACATCTGGAAGTGGATAAAAATTGAGTTGAAAGATTCCGTTAAATTCATTCATACATACATGCAGGTCAGGCTAATATAAAAAAAGAAAGAAAAAAATGTCCTTGCGAAAACCTGTTTTTGCGATCGCTGCTACACTTTTGACATCATTCTTGTTTCAACCATCAGTGGTAGTCTAATTTCTTAAAGAAAAGAATACTATTACATGCGCTTCTATTTTAAATTTATTGTTGTCATCACTTATGCTGCACTAGTTTACTCATTTTAATTTTATTTATAACTTTTTCAAATTTATATCGTTTTACATTCTGTCCAAGTCATATATTAATTCCTCCGCATCGTCATTGTTATTTGCAAATAAAGTAATATAATAATTAATAATCAAATTATAGTTTACTGATTCTTTCTTTTTGAAACTTTATACACGACCCTATTTTTCATTCACTTTAGTGAGCAGAGAAGTTTTTAACTGATTTTCGTTTCTCACGTTTCTCTACTTTTATTTTAGCCAACTGAATACCGCAGAAAATCTAAAACATTCTTCTGTAACCTTGGTCTAGAGCTAACTTTTAAATATTTTATTCTATTTAAAATTATCAATTTTCTAGGTCCGTCATACATTTTAAATGTATTTTAATTATTTTTCTATTCCTGCAGCTAGTGTATTGGTAACGTCAGGCTAACAAAAGTGATCAAATTCATGTCTTGATTTCTCATTTGATCCTCGTTCTCTTGGCTGACGAAAAATGTCGTTTAGATCCCAATCGCCACATTAAAGCAGTTCCACTATTTCTGAAGTCACCAGCTTTTGTGATCGACAATATTCGTCCTTGCTCTGTCTGGCGAGAAGACTGCAGTCGACCTTTCGTCTAGACAGCAGCTTCCTAAACTATCGGCTTGTCTTTTGAGACCCTGCTGAAAATGCGAAGAGAGATGCAACGTATTTCCATATGTTTGCATATCTCAGCATCGGCCAGGATGCATCGTGTGGTCGGCTCAGTCTGCAGTAAACTGTCCACAAACAAGTGTGGTACTGCAACTTGACTTCGTAATAATCAGGTGAGAGTTTCTCTAGAGAAAATTTTGTTTGAGAATAATGTGAACAAAATGTAGTCGCCCGACAAATGGTTTAAAGTAACTTGTGAAACGATTATACATGATTATTGTCGGCCCTTTCTTCTGCAATTAATTGTTAAAATAATAAATATTATTTAACTGGCGTACTGGATCTGATTAAATAATATCTACGAGTATCCATGGATTATGTTTGAGTGAAACTGTTAATACGAATCAGAATCAGCGTATAACCTTGATCGCAAGTTATTTGAGGCTGAAGAACTGTCACAAGAAAATCTAGTACATGAACGAGGGATGATCCAAAACTAAGTTTCACATGTTCATTAGTTAAAAAGTATAACAATTTTGACAAAGGATTATAATTAAAAAACTGCACATAACAATCTGTTCTGAAATTCAGTCTCTCAACAAGTTTTTTTTTTTTTCATTTTTCTTATCTCTTTATGGGTCTAGCTTCGAAAAAGCTACACAGCTTGATAGCAACAGGTAAGAGCGGCCGATCCACTTCGTCATCTAATTGATAACGCTTTTTGCCAGTTTATTTGTTTTGAAATTTTTGCCTTATGTCTCTACGCCTCGCCGACGTCGATTTAACTAGAGGGGGGAAAGTAGTGGAAACACGGAAGTGGAGAAAAATCTACTTTTGCTTTTTAAAGGAACCGTCCCGGCATTCGTCCACAGTGATTTTGGAAAACCATGGAAAACTCAGATCTGTACGGCAGGATGAGGGTTCGAACCCACTTTCCACGGAATGAGAGGCCAGAGCATTACTGCTCACAGATCACGCTTGCTTTTTCTCATGTAGCGAAGCGTCTGAAAGCTACATGGAGACAGATCAAAGATTTAAAGAGCACATTTCCCACTTGAATTTGATCAGTAGGTCCTTGATGACATTTGTCAAATGTACCAACGCTTTGCCGCGAAACAACATTTTCACAGTTAACTCCACTTATCTCTTTGTAAATTTCCGGTTTTCAGATCATTTTAAGCGTTGTATGTGTGTTTCATTTTGAAATGTTTGCAGGTTATTATGAAACTAGTAAATCGGATTTCGGATACCGTTCTTGCTTCAGATTTTCCGTATTATTCAGCAAGGTTTGTACACAATTGCGTCGTTTTAGTGAGAAAGCAAAACTCTTCATTCATATGATCGATTTTTTCCAAGCTTACATAATGCACCATCCTCTTCAAAGCAGCTCATATGGGACTTAATTTAAAACCTATTATTCTCACATTCTGTATTTTTGAAGCTACAAAATATCCTGGTGGGTGAACTGTTAACGTTCTGGCCACGTATTTGGAAGTACGTGGGTTCGAAATCGAATCCCCGTCCGGACATCCAGATTTGGGTTTTCCATGGTTTACCCAAATCACTCCAGGCGAATGCCGAGATGCTTCCTCCAAAAGGTCATGGCAGAATTCCTTCCCGTTCCTTGTCCCCAGTCCTTTCCCGCCTGTATCATATTTTGAGTTTCTGTCAATTAGGAGTTGACGCACTGCGTGCAATTAATGAGAACAAAATTGACCAGCACTTTTATGCAGAAATCATCACGCTTCATCTCGGACTGATTTCGGGAAACTACTTAAAACCGTAATATGGATGGCCGACCGGGAAACGACACTGGTACTTTAGACTACCAGCATAATCAATACATATACTATATAAGAATATTTGTTATGGATGAAGTGTTTCAACTGAATTATCTTTTCAGTAGAACTTTACCTACTGCATCATAGAACCTCGATGAGCTATCATTTCAACGGTCCTGTCAATTTTACAGTACCCATATACCTAGATTCTCAGTGTTAGTAGTCACCTGAAATATCTCGAACCCTTCTGTCAGTCCTAACCTTATGACTTAAGAAACCCATATTAATGTATAGGAAATCTCTCCCGAATTTCCCCAGAACATTTGAGAGAATCCAGTATTGATAACCCCGTGACCTTACAGGTGCGGCACGCTATGTTGTGGTCGCTGACAGGCAGCTACACAGTGGACTGTGTGCTGGTGGCTGTCGTGTTAATCTACACGTATTCGACGAGACACTTTGGTTTCTGGGCACAGCGTGGGGTGCCCACTCTGCAGCCACTACCCGTTGTGGGTGACATGACGCCGGTGGTTCTAGGCCGCTGTCAGATGGGCGAGCTATTGTATACCTGCTATCAGCGGTCGCCTTCTGAACAGCCACTGACAGGTAGGATGGTGCGAAAGGTAGATCGCTCAGCAGGACGCTTCGCAAATGTGAACAGCATAGCAGCGGTGGCTCTGGGGATGACTGCTGATGAGACGAACAATGCTGTACTTAACAGACATCATCAGCGTAAAGTACGAATCTGAAATGTCAACCAATCATGGGAAATTGATAGATCAGTACCACTCAATATCAGTCTCGATACATGTATTTAATTCAGGAAAGAATTTTTTACTTATTTTATTTTCCATATACATTTTGATCCAGCATCTAGAGGCAAAACTACCAGGGGCGGATCCAGGGGGGGGGGGCTAGGGGGCTCAAGCCCCCCCCCCCAAAAGTATCTAGGTCCACCCCCGACACTGTAATTTTGGAGACCTTTTTTTTTAGCTCTACGGATTTGAGGCCCGAGAAGGCAATAAAGACTACCCTAAGGGCCGACTCAAGCCCCCCACCCCCCCCCAAAACCAAAATTTACTGAAGGCAAGCCCTCTGAACCAAATTTCATTCAAGCCAAGCCCCCCCCAAACCAAAGTCCGCTCAAGCCCTCCCCAAACCAAAATCCTGGATCCGCCCCTGAAAACTACCATAATAATAAAAAATACAAATAGAACATCATTAATGGAACTAAAAACTAAATTATGAAACAAGTTACATTATGAAAGTCAGTATAATACTACAGGGATATACAGTATATGTATTTGAAAACTTCTTTCTATCCTACAGTATGAACAGCTATCGTCAACATATATTAAGCGAGTAATTTTACTGTCCCATTTATAATACTAGTGCTATTCAGATGTCCAGATGGTCAGAACGGTATGTATATTTCAATGAAGGAAATAATAATGAATCGTTTTTTTATGACGACGTCGAGGTCATTAGAGGCGGGATGGAATTTCGGACAAGGAACGGGAAGGAATTCAGCTATGGCCTTTTAAAGGAAACATATCCTCATTCGCCTGGAGTGATTTGGAGAAACCGTGGAAAACCCAAATTTTGATGCCCGGACGGGGATTCGAACCTGCGTACTTCCAAATGCGGGACCAGAGCGTTGCCGCTCAGCCATTACGTTTGGTAGTAACGAATCCATCAAAAATTATAAATCCTAAAAGGTTTCATAACCCGGCAGAATCAATTCTCGTAAAACTAGAACCAATTCTCATTTTTTTTTTTTTTTTTTTTTTTTTTTTTTTTCTGTCGTCAGTCTTTAGACTGGTTTGATGCAATCCTCCATCCCTTCCTATCCTGTGCTAACCTCTTCATTTCTACATACCCCTTACAACCCACGTCCTCAATTATCTGCTTCATATATTCTAATCTCTGTCTACCTCTACATTTCTTACCTTCAACTGTTCCCTCCACTAACAAATTAACCAATCCAGCATGTCTCAAAATATGACCTACCAGCCTGTCTGTTCTTCCTGTAAGCTTCTTCCATAAACTTCTTTTCTCACCCATCATTTCCAAAACTCGTTCATTTCTTACTTTGTCTGTCCACCTAATTTTCAGCATTCTTCTGTAGCACCACAACGATTCAAAAAAAAAAAAAAAAAAAAAAAAAAAAAAAAAAAAAAAATTAAATGTTATTTCGGGACAAAATCTACATTATACAGTAATATTCTCTTTCTGTAACAGAATGGTTTCTCTCATTGTCAGTATAATGAATCGTTGATTATTTCTTTTAATCGTATTACTTTGAAAGTATGCGTGCTTTGGTTTGGTAAACAAGAAAGTAAAATGTGTATATGTACAGAGGCAAACTGATGTGATGGGCGTATAGCTGCTAAAAATTCTTTTCGAGTGTTCTGCCAAACAAGTTCTGCCCTGCTGATTGTTCAACAGCTATATCGATGTCTTAATCTGGTGAAGTGGTAGATCGAAGTGGTTACTACGACAAAACGTCATCGACAGACTCCTTGCACTGTCCTCATTCCTCACAACGGTCTCCCCTGTCTTCTAAAGTCTAAACATTTCAGAGAGGCATCTTTGAGAATGAAATACAGATAGGCTCTTAATTAGCATTTTCGATCTGGCAAGCAGCCAAAGATTTCAAGTAGCAAAGTTGAGACAAGGGAGTCTACACTGGCCAGATCTACGCTTTTCGTGACCAGGATATAAAAACTTGACAGATCTGTCATTTTATGGTAAATGAAAATTGTATTTGGGCTTACCACACTCTCTCAATCAGAGTGTCATGGGAGTGTACAGGGCATATACTGGCGATGAGGCATGGAAAGAGATTGCAATAGGTATGAAAAGTAGTGCATGGAAGGGAAAAGATGACCATGACCACAAGCTGGCACTCGATTTCAGGCAAAAGGGTGTGGGAAGATTCTCTTTTTTAGGTAAGAGTGTCAGGGATTGGAATGAGTTACCAAGAGAAATTATGAATAATTTACCAAAAACTTTGAAAGAATTTAAAGATAAAATTTGTAGAGGGCAAATGTAGGTGGGTGCAGGATAGGGGGAAGATGGGTGTGTAGGGAAATTGCCACCGGAGCCTGTGCTCCATTTAAATTAAATTAAATTCAGCTGCTGGCGTTTCCTTCATCCAAGAATATGGATTTATGAGTGTGCTTATTTTGTTTCAACAAATAAATGCAAGGTCCATATTAATCAAGCAGACCTATTAAACTTGTATGGTGCAATGCAGGTGTTTTATATTCTGTATTCTTCCAGGACTTTTCTGCTTTGATCAACCATTGCTTCTGGTGCGGGATCCCAACATCGCTGGTAGAATGCTGACGACTGATTTCTCAAACTTCACGGATCGCAACTTCCACCTGGAAATCAACACGGACCCTCTAGTAGGAAGAGGGTTGCTCTCTTTGCGCGGTAACAGGTATATAAACATAATATCATTGTGGTATTGATGACCTGTTGACAGAGCAGTCTGCCTCTATAGCAGTCACATAACTTGTACCGGTAATCCTACCAAGCTCAGCGTAATCACAGTTTAACGTGGAATCCGAACCATTTATGCATTTTTACGTACTTGACATGCACAAAGCAAACTTTTTCAGAAGGTAAAGGACAGTCCAAGGGTCTTTGAAAATCCCGTTTGGGCTCGGGATTTGAACCATTATCTTTTGATCCCCTGTCAGAACCACTGAGCAACCAAATCGCTAGGGGTAATCAGTGAGAACCATTTTGACTGCTGGAGTTAGTAACTGAGTTACACATTCCAAACTAAAGTATATATGAGATTATTTACATGCTGTTTGTTTAGTAACATGCATAATACAGGTAACTGACTTCGTCTACGTTCATCTACGGTCCGTCTCTAAAACACCTCGCTGTTAAGAGACGTTAAGCAGTTTTAAAAAATTCATCCACGGATTTTTTTAAAATTGTTTTGATTTGTTGCTTTCTCTTCAAACATAACTTAATAACGGTCCTTTGCGTTTTGTGTAAAAATTGTAATAAATGCGGTTTCTTTTTCATAACAAAACATTCATTTTCACTAAGCCGTCTGTTTATTTTATTTGGAGTATGATTGGCTGAGCTGATGGACTTATAAATAAGCTTATGTCATGTGGAAAACCACCATATTTTTTAAATCATCTAATATGATTAAGAACAGCAGAGGACCAAGAATTGGACCCTCCATTACACCAAGTTTAACTATTCCTCACTTGTATTTACTGTATAAGCTACATAGACATACATACGAGATGATTTAAACCAAATTCCTGGCAAGCCATGAATGACACAGTGTTCCTATTGTTAGAAATGTTATTTCCCTTTCAGATGTTCAAGGTAACCTCGAAATAATACTATCAACTCCATTGTTGCGAGTGTGTGTCAATTTTAAAGGCAATTGAATGTTTTAACTACTTGTTTTGTATCATTAACATGGAATGACGTTTCTTATAAGTTATAGAAATATTATGTTGCAGGTGGAGACAGACCAGAATCAAAATAACTCCCACTTTCAGTTCAGGAAGGATGAAGAAAATGTTTCACGTTGTGAATGAAATTGGAAAGCTCTTAGCACAACATATCGGTGATGTGTCGGGTAAAGGTATGTCATACTATAGTACTCTCATCTTCTTCGACTGAAATTACGGGCCGTCCATTAATAGCGTGAGATGTTTTTCCGGAATTCCGGACCCACCCCCCTTCTCTGGTGAGTCTTCCTGAGATCTGGTCAGACCCCCTCCCTCCCCCGCCCTCTAAAATGACGTGAGATTTTGACGGACACCCCCCTCCCCCACACACCAATCAACCTCGTAAATTTTTGATACCTTTTTTTTTTAGCTCTACAGTCCTACAAGAATTTCAAAACCTCACGTGAGATTTCCGTTTCTCCCCTTCCTCCCCCTTGGTGAGGTTTCGTGAGATTTTGCTGGACCTCCCCCCCTCCCCTATTTCATCTCACGTCATTAATGGACGCCCCCTTATGTCGTATCACATTGTCAACGTATTGCACGATATCCATAAGAATAATATGCGCTCTTCCATCGGTAGACCTTTAAAACGAGCAGTTAGCCTATATGCAGTAACGTTCATGGAGGGTGGAAATTAAAAGTAAAAATATTATTTCGTTAACTTCATCAGTTTAAAGGGTGGCTAAACATATTTCTACGTTTCATACAAAAAAAACTCATTAAAAATGCAATAAATAGCGAATTTCTTATTAGTTTTTAAGGTTCATCGGAAAATAATTTATTCACTTTTTATTTTTTTATTAAAGTGTATGAAAAGTGACTAGAACATAAAAGCAGATACAGATTCCCCTCATTCACAGCAAACAATATTCTGAGGTAGAAAACAATTCCTTTCCTCCTTATATATGTGCCAACAAAGAAAATGTACTTTGGGTGAATCCCCTCACACTACTTTTCCAAATTCATTAAGCTATAGATAAGTAATTTTATGTGCCTCTCTGCTTTTTTATACGTGAAGTAATAATGAACATCAGAATTCCAGTAATGGGTTCTTGTTCTATTACTATTTCTTTTATCCCATATTAGTTTTTAAACCGAGAATTTCCTTCTGTTTGTGCTAAAACTGTTCTTTTGTATCTTAGTATAACTCTGTCCATTTTATGCGCTAGTTTTTTTTTTTTTTTTTTTAATCTTTATATGACCATATAGGTCACTGGAGACAACATTACGGATAGAAACTATTGTTTGATATTATTCTGAATGACAACTGTTAGAAATTTGTATCGAATACAATTAATGACCAGAATGTATTCAGATTCCCCATCGTGTGGAGAAAAGTTGTGTTTAAAACTTCGTTAGACTGTGATGCATATATTATTATTATTAATTTTAATTACGATGGAGCTAACGCTCCGGTGGCAATTCCACTAATCATCTAATTTCCTCATTTTTATTTTTTTTAAATTATGTTGTATAAGTGAAGTGTTAAATTCCTCCTTTTCCGTAGTATGGTATTTAGAAGATATTCCTTCAATGATCGCATTTTTGGTGGTTTTACGTGCTCCTAAATCGAATACATGCCATTTGCCAAAGCAGTTTTTCCCGAGTAATCACCTTTGTGTTATTGATTCGGTTGCACGCACTGGAATGAAAATTTATTTTCGTTAACACCGAAACAACGGAGCTGAATTCGGGAGATGCATGTATTCAAGACTTTTCCAGCGTAATAATTCGTAAAGAGCCTACAAGACATTACACCCGATTTTTGTAATAACAGTAATGTTTTCAGCTCCTACTGATTCCATTGTCAAGCTCTTAAAAAAACTATTTCACGCAACCGCATATTCCCAACAGCACAATGGATGAATTTCGCAGCAAATTGCTCATAATGTTTGATGTTGGTGCAATCGGTAACCACAAGTGTCTTTTATACCATTTCAATTGCCGGAAGAGAGATAAGCTGAAAGTAGGTAACGAGAGAACAAAGAAAAGAAAGAGAAGAAGAGGTATGAAAGTGTGATATTAAGACGAACAGCTTCAGTTCATTCAGGCTTGGGCCGCACTATGTCTTTAACGTCATGGCACTCATGGTTGAGTTCTCTGGAACACAATTCCAGTGTTTACATACTCGTGTATAGCATGTAGCTTGATACTATGTTATAGACCGATTGCATGAACACATCTTCGTGTGACATGGTTAATGCATTGTTTCTGTTGCAACAAGAACTGTTATACTCTATTCACCCTCTCTGGCGGTTCAAGGTCATTCTCCCCTTGCTCCGCTCCTCATCTCAGCACACCACCTCCCTTTGCCTACCCCTCTTAGCACACTGCTATGTCCAGCGGGTATGAGAGTGGCGAATTTGTCAGTGGGAACTCTTTACCGTTCTCATTTAGGCCTCTGGGTAACTTAGTGGGGACGCCGGCCTCGGTAGCGTAGGGGCTAGAGTGTTAGCTCCACGTGCCGAAGGTCGCCGGTTCGAGTCCGGCCGAGGGCATGGGTGTTTAGTGTATGTGTTGTCTCTATGTCATGTCCATCGTGTTGTGTCTAGAACCACTTGGAAAAATAATACACTGTGAAGCAATGAAATACACTGGATGATACACTTGAGTTGGCTGTATGGCCTCGAAGCCAAAAGCCATTTAAAAAAAAAAAAAAAAAAAAAAAAAAAAAACTTAGTGGGGATAGAACAGACTGATCTTGAGCCGCCTCTGGTTACTTAACGCGTTATAGTAAGGCACGCTTACATCCATTGCACTAAAACCTGTTTTTCTCTTGCCAGACTCCCATGTGGAGTTGAAGGAGTTGATGGCCTGCTTCACGACTGACGTGCAGGCGGCGGTGTTGATGGGTTTGGACGGAGGCTGCATCCAGGATAAGGACACACACCTACGACAGAACCTGCGACGGCAGATGCACTTCGACAATTGGCGCTACTTCAAGTTAACACTCGCCTTCCTGGCGCCAAAGCTCAGGGACTTCCTGCGGCTCAGCATTTCCATCCCTCAAGTCGACGATTACATTCGGACCACAGTCCGGCAGGTAGGTATAGCTGGATTCCCTATATTCAAGTTCACTATCAAGTTCGTTCAGGTCACAGTCATCAAATGAATTTTGCGTGTGTATGAAACAAATGTCTCATCAAACTCTTAGTTACTGTTGTTGCCAGCATCAAATCACATCTCGTTTTGGTAGGTGACGACGTTCAAGAAGAAAACGGAAAATACCCGAGGTGACCTCTTAGATCACCTAATGCGCTTGAATGAGAGCACAGCTCCGCCTCAAGCAGCAGCACCACAGAGCGGATCCTCAGACAAGGGTAGCGAGGACCAGGATCCCATATTAAGTAAGGGCAATATTCTTTTATCCACCCATTTACTACAGCTATCTTCATTCCATGAAATCTTAACCGCCAGGACTGCTACTTTCGTATTAGAAACATTTAAAAAATTCTAAGATCATTATATTAATACAAATATATTAAAAAGTTGTATTGAGCCTTTCCTGCAAATACAATTAGCTATTTTTTAATTTTTTGGTTACCCTGTTAGGTATTTGTTCTTTATCGACATCATCATCAACAACAACAGTTTTCAATTACTATCTGCGTCTATTTGTGCACAACCCCCTCCACATTTTTCTTTCTTCCCACCACCTCTTTGTCACCACCTTCGTCCAGTCCTTTCGTCTCTTCAGTACGCACTCCTCCACTCCTTTCAGTCATCCGTCCCTTGGTCTTCCACTAGTCGTTTACCGTACATCTTCATTTCGTGAATTTTTCTTGAGTTTTTCTTTTCCTTCATTCTCTTTACAAAGCCGTACTACTTTAGTCTGACCTTCTCTATTAATTCCAATAGGGGTTCCTCTTTTACTGTGTGTTTAATTGTTTCATTCATTATCCTGTCAATTATGCGTCCATATTATTTGCCCATCGCACAAGATTTATAAGCATATCATATCAACTTTTACTTCCAATTATCCTTGTAATTTTAATTTTGTTTTGATTCAACGATGCTCCGGATGATTGCCCTTGAATGATGGTAATTATTTATTTAGTGTCTCTCACTCCAATTTAACCTAAACCAAAGGCTAAATAATTAAAATTTCGAAGTTGGTGAAATCATTCTCTTCCATTGCACCCAGAAAGTAAAGATTTACTAAGACCGAAACCTTGATGTTAGGAATGTAGAATTACTAATGTATTTTTCAGGGTTCACAGAAGAAGACGTCGTAGCGCAGGTGTTCATGCTACTTGTCGCTGGTTTCGAAACTTCGGGTTCCACCTTGGTTTTCTGTCTGTACGAGCTGGCTCGGCACCAGGACATACAGGAGAAACTCAGACAAACTATTAATACATCAGTGGCGAAATATGGAGAGCTAACTTACGACGCCCTCATGGACATGAAGTATCTACAGATGGTTATTGATGGTAGGCCACAAGTTTATTCACATGTTACTCTGCAATACTGAGCTTTTTCTACAAACGTAACAGTACATACAGTTAGTTAGTTAGTTAGACGAAAACCCCACGGCCTCTATTTCTTATTGCTGTTATTCTGCTTTGTGTGTTTCTCCGTTCCCATTTCTTAAATTGTTGTTATATGTTCAAAGAATGTAGGACCATTTACCGCGAGAAACACTCACCTGGAAGGCTGAATTTTGATCTGGTCCAGAACGTTTGCCCTGGAACTGCGAACCATCCTGGCACCCATCACGGCACTGAGACTGACTGGACCATGATGTTACAAAAATATTTTTCTTATTTTTCGATTTGAGCCTCTTTCTGAGGCGTTTTCATGACGTAACCTGAAAAATATCTCAAGAATCTCGGAACCTTACGAAACAATTTTTCTGTCAAGCACTTAGTCTCATAAACGTGTTATATGTATCAGTATACGATAAAATGCCTTGAAACCGCATTCATGATACGCTGCAGTGTGGCAGCAGAATTCATGGTACTCATTTCCGTCGACAAAGCTTAGAGTCCTCAGTATACGTAACAACAGCATATCCAGTTCCGCGCTGGATTAAAACGCTGGACATTCAAGTTCACAGCTGGTCCTCTTGACTCTGGCACCCTCACAACTTCTTCACAAAAGATCATTTTAATAGCAGATTGGATATCATTCCAATGCACCTATTCTCGACACCACAGCAACAGTATCTCTTTGTGTATTGGCAGTGTATCTGGCAGAGTATTAAGTAGAATAGCCAGTGAGCCACATAAATGCTTCTAAGAGGAAATTCCGTATGGCGTTTAACGAGAGGTTAGGCGCAGCATTGGCTTTGATGATGGCATTAAGTTCATCACAGCATTTCGTGCTATAATCTGTGACAATGCTGATAAGAACTCCTTCTGTTAGTCGATAGTTCGCCCAAGTATTCCATCTTTCCTACAATTCCTGAACAATTTTTTAGAATGATAACAATATCTCTCAAAGATAGACCTCACAAATTTGCCAAAATTATTTCAGTGATGTCCGATATTTCCTACAAGGTACAAGTAGTGGCTAATACAAATCTTGTTCATCAACAACTAACTCTGTCGAATACTTCATTCGAGATATGAACAGCATTAATAATATAGTTACACTATTCAGGGTGTTCCTGCTGATGGAGACAATATCGTCGTTGTATTTTGTGTCAGGAAAATTGCTCCTGGTATCATTGCATCGAAGGAGGAATGGTGTGCAAGAGAAAAATTAGCTCTAAGTTTATTTTTTTCCGAATTTTCTGATGTCCATTACCTTTTATTGCAGGAAAACATATGCGTTTTTAAATTGAATGATCTACTGGATGAAAAAATCATCCGGTAAGGCCTGACTCGTGATATTTAAATGGCTTTCAAACCAAATTAAATAATTATAGTTGCTCAGCATGATATCCGAATACAAAATTCCGAACGCACTCATCATATCTGCCACCGGTGAAGTATTTTCTGTGGGTAAAATATATATATATAAAAAA
This sequence comes from Vandiemenella viatica, assembly GCA_031002005.1. Lineage (NCBI taxonomy): Eukaryota > Metazoa > Arthropoda > Insecta > Orthoptera > Morabidae > Vandiemenella > Vandiemenella viatica. Next base: position 101,237,640 of record CM061914.1, read on the forward strand.
ATCTGTCAGCAATCACTTACTCCTCCAAACAACATGATTAATCATATAGTTCTAGTTTGTTCTGTTATTCCACCAGAAAAAGATGTAGTATATCACAAATATGATTGTACGTATTAGGAAGTATTTCGATGACTACGTACTCGTACATCGATTTGAGCACTTATAAAACAAATAATAAGTTCGTGTAACATGCTAACACTTTTTTGGATTTTAATTCTTATTTTGGCATTTGAAAATCATTACTACCGGCATTACCAGATCAATAAACTTGAGAAAATTTGGAAAAAATATTTTTTTAAATTTTTTATTCCACGGTATTGCTTCTTGGAAACCATTGAAATTATACCAGAAGTAATTTTCTTCCTGGCTACCATATAACCGTAACGATAAATTTAACAATGGTAGAATAAACCAGTGTTATTAGTCATTTGTATTACAAATTGTTAAAAAGAAGACTGTCTCGCTTAGGCATAAAATATAATGTTCTCAGATTACCATATAAACATATTAGAAATAACGGTTCCAATACATTATCATTCATATTATTTCTGAAGTGGGTGCAGTTATCCTGTCAAACATCTGTTACAACAGTAGCAACAGTCAGTGGCGTAGCTAGGTCAATAAGGGTCCCGGTGCAAACAAATTTATTTTGGGCCCTCAGGTAAGATGGGGCCCCCTGACCAGTGGTTGGGGGCCCCCTTACCCCTTAGACGACGGTAGAGTTTTTTTTTAAAAAAAAAAAAGATCGCCATGTCGTGAAGGCCCGTGGGTCTTCTGAACTGCGCTTGGGGGCCCCCTGAGTGTAGGGGCCACGGTGCACTGCACCGCCTAGCCCTATGGTAGCTACGCCCCTGGCAACAGGCTATCGTCGTTTTGGATATTACATACATGCAACCACTTCAGAACCTCAAGAAATGGTAGCAAGTGCCTTCGAAACGGAGTATTTTGTACATGATGTGGTACACCCGATATAGCAGAATGTCTGGCGTTGAATATGATTGGTTGATGCCCACAGAGACGCTCCGCATGTACCCTCCGCTGCCTTTCGTGGACCGATCTGTAACCAGAGACTACAGCATACCCGGCACTGACGTGATGCTGCCAGAGGGTACTGGAGTAGCTGTATCCCTGCTGGGTATACACAGGGATCCCACATACTGGACGGATCCACTCAGCTTCATCCCTGACAGGTTCAGCGGCCATCACCAACGGCGGGAGAGGAACGGCTTCACCTTCATGCCCTTTGGAGTAGGGCCACGCAACTGTATAGGTGAGCTTACGTCACAGCCCGTAGGTCTTCACCAGACACTCTCAGACCCAGACGGCGGAAAGTGTTTTTATTACATACAGACACAGTTCTTTTATAACGACTCAAGCAACTTGTTGATGAGCGAAATTTTCATGAGTATTTTCACACAATACCACAAAAGTTATCGGTTTCTAGAGGTCGTTGCAATAGATTATTTTCGGGTATACATCATCATAATTTAATCTTCAAACTAAATATTGGCTTGCAGTAATTTTCCACTCTGCTCCAATTGACTGGGCTATGCAATTATATCCGTCAGCTCGGACTTCAATGACGATTTCAAGTAAGGTTTAATTTCACCTTACACGATCCACATTTTAAAACGCTTTTACACAAACATATACTCATCATTATTTGTCACTTTATACTGTCAACCGATTTTAATGTCCTCCGAATGCATTACATTTCTAGGGTTGCCATATGTAATCTTTCTTGGGATCCGATGATCCATTTTTCGCAGTCACCGACCAAACAAAAAATTTTATTATCCTTTCGTTCGCTGTGAAACAAATATTGCTGGATTTTCCTGTTTACAGAATGTCAATTTTGCTTGATGTATTCTGCTGACAATGTTTGTTTTACTCCTTCCATCAAAAATAATTTAGCTTCACAAAATGTGAATTGTTTAATTTTTGCTAGTACGGATTCATTTTACAGACGTCTTTATGATTTGAGGATCATATTGAAACAAAAAACAACGAAGCAATGGTAGAAACAGAGATCAATACAGTCATGGGAATAACTTCGGAAAAAGTAAGAATACATTGGAACATTAGAAATGCTCCTTCATTCGTTGTTACTAGCTCTTTGTTGATGGATTAAATGGCTACCAATTTGAATTACAGTATTAGTTTAATCGTAGTTGTTAGATAAATCTAAAAGTAAACGGAACCTCTGATATTTCTTACCACTGCGAGTCACCTGCCTAAATTGTTGTTACCATAGTAATTGTTTGCGCGTCTGGAAAATTGGAAGTGAACTACAAATAATAAACATCTCGCTTTAAATATCTGCCTCCAAAGCAGTTCTAAGGATTTAACAGTTAAGTATTTTTTGCGCATTCGGGGATAACGGATAGCTAAATACAGGATTTGTTATTTGGGCCGTTGCTGAGGAATTACTAACGAAAGACATTATATATCTAATATAGTATCCATAGTATGCCTCAGGGAGTGCAACATAACAAGAAATACTAGACCATGAAACTGTGTCAAGATGTTACATAAGTATAAAGTACAAAGAGGAAACTTCCATTCCACACTCAGTGAAATAGATCGATAGATAATGGGCATAAAGCTTTCGTATTTCGGGTAAAAACAGGAGTTTGCAATAAGATGGTAATCTGAAATGTCCTGTACGTGGATCCCCTATCTTAAAATGTTATAAAAACTTAAATTATTTTACCAGCATTTTGTATTTGTTTTTATAAATTTCGCGAATTTTTTGTGTTGTGTTTTGCAAATAGCATAACTATGTAGAATATTGTGTTTGTGTGAGATAGAGAGGGATACAGCTCTCTCCTGAATTTCACAAATCAGTCCAGTGTAGCCTACCTGTGTTTATATTTAATTTGTAACTCATTTAAACTAGCTGTTGAGACTGCTTTGTATATTTAAAACAGTATGGAAAAAAATTACGTATTTCTTACGTTAGTATAAGCGTACCAGCAATTTTTTTTACTGTTATTATTCTAGAACACATCTGAATTTTTCACGAAAAAAAACTTCTTGTATTAATATACACTGCATTTGTTTTTTGTTTCAGGTAAAAGACTGGGAAACATGCAAGTTAAAGTTGGGCTTGTCCATATTCTCAGCAATTTTGCAGTTCATCTGTCAAAAGGGGTGCCTTACCCTCTTCCTTTAGATCCCAACCATGCCGTACTTACTCCAAAGAATGAAATACCATTTATTTTTAAGAAAATTAACTGAATTTCGCATTCCTTTTTAAAAAGTAAAAGAAAGTCGCCTGGCCAACAGCACGCTCATTTATGTCATTCACCATCGAGTGTATCTTTGCTTATACCACATGCTTTTTTCATAGTAAAGATAACAGTTTAAGAACATAAAACTTCATTAAAACTACCATCACAAGGATTGGATGTCAACCAATGCCTTCTGATCAAACTAGTCCGTAAGCTGTATTGATTTCTCACACATCAATTGACCAGACAAATTGCATTATAAGGAACATATTTTTTTTTAATTTTCCAGTTACCATAAACAAATTAACAAAGTTTTCACCTGTAAGGTTTCTGCAGAAGATTTTTTTTTTTTTTTTTTTTTTTTTTGACATTCGGTTATGTAACCATACAGCCATCACTTGTAACATGATTCATTATCGTTAACTAATAACATGTTTGATTATACTCATTACTATATTGCATCTGTTAATTATCGTTATACTTATGCTACTTACAATTTTGATTATATTAGTTACAATTTTAAATAGAACTTATCTAAACGTAATTAAAGTCTTTCAGGTATAAAGCCGTATCGCTGTAGCAGTTGATACAATTCGTTTTGAAGTCATTTTGCAGGTATACGTGAGGCAATACCGACATTGGTATTCATGAGTCTAAATTATTATTTTCTTTTGTTCCCGTTCGGTTATATGACCATACACCCGTGAATTGTAAGATAATTCATTATGCTTAGTTATTTACAGGTTTGATTATACTATTTACAATATTGCTTATGCTAATTATAGTTGTCCTTAGGCTACTTACAGTTTTCATTACACTGATGACAATTTTAAGCCATACTTATCTACTCGTAGTGTAATCTTTAAGGAATAAAACAGAATCGTTGTAGTCGTTTATACAATTCATTTTATGCTTAACCCTTAGTAGAAGCCACATTTTTTTTATATTCTTTGATTTCAATTTACGGTCAATAATATTAATGTTACATAATTTTGTATTACTGAAACGGTCCTTACCCAAACGTCAAAAAATATGTATCGTATTAAATTGGGAAATAATAGCATTTATTACAACATGACTTAATTAAAAAAACAAATAAAAAAGTTTGAGTGGTTACAAATCATTTCCCAATTCACATCAATCTCTTCACAAAGAGTTAAGAACAGAGAATCAAGATTCTTGGATGATTCATAGAAAAAGTGATATTTCCAGTATACTAACAAGTTATCACATACCGTATAAATCCAATGGAATATCTTTTTCATGGAATTCCAATGTATAGGCTAAAATTTCTGTTACACATTGTTACATTTGTGTCAAAAATTTCTTTGTCCTGTTTGGTTCAAAGAAGTTCGTACTACATGAATACTTCGAAATAACTTGCTGACCCTTAGAATATTCCAACAGTTTCCTCCGGACACATTTTCAATTAAAATGCCGTTGCCATTTCTAAAGAGAAAGTTCATTTCAAAAGCAGGGTACAAATTATTAAAGGAATTATTCAGTTATTAGTGGCGGATCCAGAGGGGGAGCTAGTGGGCTCAAGGGCCCCCCCCCCTCCCCTGCAAAAAAAAAGTATCTAGTTACTCCCCCAACATCGTAATTTTGGCGACTTTTTTTTGGCTCCCCTGATTTTTTAAGGGGGTAACAATCCGGGGAGATTATAAAGACTACCCTTGCTCAAGCCCCGCCCCCCCCCCTCCTCAAATCAAGTCTATTCAAGCCCCCCAAACCAAAATCCGCTCAAGCCCCTGTGGATCCTTCCTTGTCGGTTATCACAGACTTCCTGAGTTGTACAAGAGAATACAAATATTTAACATGCCAGAAATGTTGTAATATGGAAAAAGAACGTAACTGTACAGACTTTAAAGTTCATAATGACTCTGCTTAGCCCGTCATCACGTCTGCCGGCATAAATAACGAAACAACATCAAGTTTCACATAAATTTGATAATATTGAACAATACTATTAATCAATTTTCACATAGACGAAATGACTTTCATTTTTCATGTAGCTCATTAGCAAAATATACCAACGCACCAGTATTCAAGCCGGCAGGTGGCGAATTTGTAGTCCACAGTAGCCAAATACTTTGATTTTGTAGACGGTTTCAAACCCTCGCTGCGATAATCAATTCCTGATTAATTCGCAAGTTTACGACCATACATAAAAAATATAGAATTACATGAGTTCTCCTGATTAAGTTAAAATGAATTGTACCTTACTATTATTACACGCCAATCATAACTGTGTTCACTAACTATGAAAATACCGCTATTTCGTTTTGTAAGAAAATTATAAATAACTAAACAATAATATGATGGCTTACGTAATTATTCACTCTGGTACATTTGGCCATTACCTTGAAGCATTCACATTATTTTATTGGTAGACATACCTTCATTGAGGTCACGTTACTTCACAGCTTTCGCCGTTGGTCACATTCTCTCATTTACAGTAAGAGATTTTCGAAAATATTCTTTGATAAGGACTAAATATTTAACTCACTAAGAAGCTTTCTGATCACTAAAAACGAATTACCTAAATACGCTTTTGCGTTAGTATTTACGAAGTGGAAAAATTAAATACTTATTACGGTAGCACTGGGAATATGTTTCACGTAACATGGTAGGCGTCCTCAGAAAGCTTCCTTTCAGTTTGAACCATCGCACAAGTGCTCTATTAACTCGTATATGGTAATTTGGTAAAGGCATTTCTTGAACTGTTCCAATACCACAGCAGTTGGTGGGCCGTTAACGCTCTGGCTTCGCATTCCGAAGGATGCCGGTCCGAATCGCCGTCAGGGCATCCAGATTTGAGTTTTCCATGGTTTCCCCAAATCACTCCAGGTGAATGCAGGGATGCTTCCTTCAAACGGCCATGGCCGAATTCCTTGCCTTATGTCCAATCTCGCCTCTAATGACCTCGACGTCGACGAGGCTTAAAGCAATAAGAAAAAGAACCAGAGAACTGAGCATACTTATTTTACTAGGTATTAGCACTATAATGGAACATAAGTCTGAAATGTTTTCGCGAGTAGAAACAAAAGCGAGACGAAGTTATACGCTGCGGACGGAACTGGTTGCAAAGGCACTTACGAATATAACTATGGAGATTTCTCTGTGCATTTAATTAATTAATTTCACATTGGATCGGTCACCAGACCATATATATTTTCACCAAAGCATTCCTTCTTATCCCAGAAAGTATCTTCATATGCTATGAAACTATTTCGCTACAAATAACAAGTTAGTGGGAACTTGGGAATTACTTCGAACAAGATTCTCAGAGATTTGACAAAGTACAGTGGAAAAAAAAAACTTACTAGAAATTCATAAGCGTAGTAAGTATGTAGAATCTTGACCGTGAACCATTAGACTATTACGAAATTACTACATCTTGCAAAGAACGCAGGCAGACTGGCTGCGTTACACCCGACGCTAGGGGAAGGTTTTCGTAAACGAATAACCCAGAATTGGATCTGGAATTCCACAGAGAATTTCAACGAAATAACTAAAAAATAAATACCAACAATGAGACATTTTTAACTTACTCGTTAATAATCTATCAAACATGTATATTCTTTAAACTAATATGCAACTATTTTGAATATTAAAATTATTTGAAAGCTTTTAGAAGTAATCTGAATGCAATAAACAACTGTTTAATTTGATTTTATTACGTTCCTGTTAAATTGTACAAATTAAATGATTTAAATATGCCCAAGGCAGGTTGAAAAGTAGAAACTATCTTGCCCAGCACTTCTTCAGCGCTTGACAGCTAATACGTCATTACTGACCCATTTAATGATCTTTCGGAAGAGTAGGCAAGAAGGGGCCGGCACCGGATTTCACCCTCTCTCTCCCTTCATATTTCATTTATTTACAAAGCGCAATACACTGGACACAAACATATTACAGCCATCCGCAGTTGCATAAAGTTGCATACACTTCAATTTCTGGTAGAAACAAGTGAAATAGTCCCAGCTTAATTCCGTAACTCCCTCCAAAGCGCCGACGCCTATGTCAAACTGATTATTTGTACATTAGTGGCAAAAATTGAATCGATGAGCACTGGTGTCTAATCTTAAGCAGGTAAATTGAGGAAACTCTACAATGGCGAACAGTCCTATACAAATAAGAAACATCTCTGTGAAACATCTCTGTGAGATTGTTCCTAACGATTTATCAATTTGTTCTTCAAGCCACAATAAATCTAAAGGATGTAGCTTTCTTCAAGAATTCACATATTCTATACTAAAAAAAGAGTGAATATTACTTTTAGATATACTTAATATTCCCTATACATACATTACCATAAGAAGAAAATTGGATGAATCTGTGTGCTGGGACTGGGTATTTACAGTTACTAATCTTCAGTTGGTTTAGTAATATGAAAGTAATAGTATTTACTTTAACTTCATGCGTCTCATCGGCCCAAATTCACTACGATATTTAACCAGAACAGTCTCAATAATCTTTCATTTTGCTTCTTCTGTTGCTATGAAGCCTAGGACACGCGCTTCTAATCTTACATTGATAAGCTCTGTGTATATTGACTGCCTCTTATCAGCTATAGAGCGACCTTGTTTGCTTGACGCGTCTTAAATTGTCGGCTACAGTATTTCCGTTTTACGTAATAACTACAGCTCTCTTTCAGGTACTGAAATTTGTATAAAACTACAACATTGCAAGCCGTCCTAATTTCAGACACTGTCGTAATCTATGCCGAGCAATTGGCTTCAGCGATGATAACTTACCAATGGAAATGGAAAGGACCAAACAGTAAATTCCACGAATTTGAGGGGCATTTGTGAAAATAATTCAGATGAATGTTTCTTTTATCAATCTATTTAACATCTCGTCGTTAACACATGACTGCAGGTCTGCAGTGACCTCAATACAGAAGCTCTGGAGAGATTCGAAACACTTCCTCACACTATGAACCTATGCAGTACTCCGCTGAATGTGGCAGAAGAAATTTTATAAATTGTTTAGAACCTTTACCATTAATTTAAGCGCCTTGTACAGTTTCTAAATAAAGGCATCCGTTCAGCATCTCATTTCTCCAAGAATAAATTTATTCTCTTGCTTATGAGTAAGTGCGAGCAGTATCTTGTAACAGCAAAAAAGCTTTCAATAAATCAGTGACTAAAACTTTGACCTTCAGCTTTTATTTAAAATTGCAAAGACACGACATTTTCCTAAAAGTAATTCGCTCATATGAATTAGGAGTTCAGCGAAATTATATGGAATAAAGTATTTAAATATATTACCTGCATGGGTGATGTGTGAGATTAGAATTGTCAGAATGACTTGTGTGGTATTGTAGAGAACTATTTGTAAGTAACAATTGTGTGAACTATTAGACACGTACCTGTTTACAATGAATTTGTACAAAAATTAATAATATTTAATTTTTTCACCATATGCGTTCCATTCCATTTTACAACGTCTTCAGCGGTATATTTGATTCTATTTCATATCTGTTTCGTCTCAGAGATAGGATTCGCTTTGTCCTGTAATATGAACTGGAACATTTTGAATCTTTTACACCCTTCTCTTCAATGTGAATTGTAACAAGGCAACACGATACTGACCTCATTTCACAGTATTACCAACAGGTTTTAGTAATATTAACGGAGACAGAAGAAGGGTAAAAGGAGGGCTGGGAGTGTACAATGCGTATGCTGATGATGGGTCTTGGAGAGATATTGGTCGAAGAATTAGGAAAAGTAAAAGATGATTTCGGGCACAAGATGGCAATTGATTTCATGCATAAGGGAGAGGCAATCTTTTCTGTGGGTAACGGCGCGAAGGATTTGAATAAATTACCAATGGGAGTGATGAATAATTTACCAAAAACACGAATGAATTTAAAATTAAGATTAGTAAATTGCAAAAGAAGATGGTGGGAGGAATTTAATTCTTAAAGTATATACGATAATGTTCAAACTGTATGTTAATACTGCACCACCCAATGTGGTGCAATATTCACATACAGTATAGCCATGTTCATAATATTAAAACTGTTGGTAATATTGTGAAATTAGGTCAGTGTAATGTTGTTTTGTTGCAGGCGAACAGAGTATAACCATGTTTCCCTCGCAATTTTATACCAAGATCATCTAATATAGATGTTATGAAAAATTTTATGGATTTACATCAAAACAGTGGTATCTGACTGGCGACCGAAGTACAGTACATACGGCGCTGCTAAATACTTGTGAGGGAATCAGTGGTCGTTCTTACGGCTTACTGTGTAATATTCTGTGCCACCAAAACATTAATGCGGTTTTTGTCATTTTTATTGATAGTCAACGAGAACGATGGTGTTTCAGGCAGGTGGAACTTGGTATGATTTATTGTAGCCCATTTCTGTCAGTTCGATCATCGCAAGTTATTTTTTACTAAAGTAAAGCCCATTACACGGGCAGCGTGCGTGGCTAGTGACAAAGTTTTACAATACATTCTGATAACCACCTCATTAGCTGTGATAAAAAAGCACGATTAAACATAGCAAACTCTCTCTTTGCCCATCACTTTTTTGTTACTTCTTCCACAACAGGTGAGAGGAGGTAAGCAAAATGTATAATGACTCAGACTCACAGCGAGAAAATGAACAACGCATCTCTTCCTCACGTTATGATGTTTCTTTTTTATCTCTGGTATTCGTTTATATTACTTATAATTACTTCCACAAAGCTCGCCAAAAATGATTGAAATTTTATTGTTACGAAAAACTTTCTAAATAAACTGTAATTTCAATACCAAACAACGATGACTTACTTTATTAATTTAATTCGTGATTACCTCCGTTTCCTTTAAATTTTCTCTGACTGTTTAATAAACTTTCCTATTTCTTATCTTCTGTCAAAAATTATTAAGTTAGGTTGTAACCTGGTTCTAATAGTTGATATAAAGAATAGATACTTACTAACATTAATTTATGGACTTAACTGTCGTAAATAAACAAATAGCAACATGCTGATTTAAACAAAGGTCGCATTACAGTTTTTTATATCTTCCCTTCATATTTAGTGTGGTTATTTACACAACAAATAATTTCCAGTATAACTGAAAATCGAAGCATATTTTTATGCAAACTTTCTCTTAGTTTTCCCCGTTTTTTATGTTCTATTTACATGAATATCTGCATCTAGCCGTCGTAAATAAACAAAAAGAGACATAAAGATTTAATTTTTTTTCGCCTCTGCGTCACATTATAATTTTTATACCTGCTACACAGCAGAGTTGCATTTTAGCTTGCATTGCAGTTACACCTTCTTTTAATAATTTAAGTACAAACAAAATCAAATTTAATTATTTATTTGAAATTTACTTTACCTTTAACCATATAAGTGCAAATAAAGTCAAGGCAGTTATTAATTTGAAGTTTCCTGGTTAGTCAAGAAGCGCTCCTGTTAATTCCTGACCATACGTTGTTATGAATGCACAGATCGTAAGACATTTCGCCCACTTAAAACGTTATGAGTATGATACATCGGAAGCGACCACGAGCAACTCTTGAAATTTAGAAAGACACAACACATATGTGGTATTGGATCTATTACAAATACCGGAATTCACCAGATTTGCGTGACTTATTTTACATAAAGCAATTAATACCTAAAAACAAGTATTAACCCAACCACGATAGCATAACACGGTGCCCAGAAGCTGTTGAGTAAAGCTATTGATTACTTGGAAGTGGACTCTTTTCATAAATACAAAAAGGGGAAACATTTCAATGGAAATAAATGGAGTTTTGTGACCCCTTTTAATACCACGAGCGCTTTTGTTGGGTAAGAAATTCTTTTACATGAACGAGACGTGCTTAACGTATCTCTAAAACATATTTAAAAAAATAAAGAATAGTACATATATTACATATTCTCTTGGATTACTCTACGGTTACATCAGAACGGTTACAATCACATTACATGCAACTTGGACGATCCGCCTACGATGCCATTTACGAAGCAACAGAAATGTTATTATAGTTGCATAAACACAGGCGCTATTGCTTGACAACATCGCTCTTGACGCCAGGCTTTACAAAAAATCGAACAATTGTCAAAGTTGTGAAATGTGTTATCTAAAATTCGTCTAAGTCACCGATCGGCCAAAGTATTACTTGAAGCCCTGTCTTAAAATAGTTTGTAAGGACAAAAGTAAATCCTAAAAGATTAAAATTTTAAATCCCATCAGGCCTAATAAAAATTATAATCTGTCACCTCGATACATAATTCCTCTATCCAGATAAAAATTAATATTTAATTTTCGTTGAGAACTTTCAAATACTTGTAGGACAGCAAAAATTTCAGATTCTTCTATCACGTTCTTCTTTTTAAAAAAAGACACCTTCATGGAAAAAATATTGTACATAGCTTAAATCGCTGATTGTAAACCAAGTCTATAGAGATCGAAGCCTAGAAAAAGCTAAAATGTATGTAGATACAGCCTACTAAGATGTTTGACTGCAAAGGGAATTATTGATTTCGAATTCCTAACAAAGTATTCAATCTTTACATAGTTTCTGGCAACATACAGAGAAGCTTTTGTTGTGTAATAGCCTAAGTGTGGGCAATCGGACATGGCAGATGAAGAATACAGTACTAAGTGCACTAGCGTTCCAGATTTTACAGTCGCATATGTCATCCATACTCGATTGTAAATTTTTCTTGAACTAATTACATTCATTAAAGCTAGTAGAGAAATCCAGACAAGGATCGGAAAGGAAATCACACATAGCCTTCTGAAGTAACCATCATGGCATTCGACTGGAATGATTTCGGAAAACTATGGAAAATATAAATCCTGATGGCCTGACCGATATTCGAAACCATGTTCTACCATGTGCTACGACCTAGCATTAACCACCCTCTCACGAGGTCCAGAAGCTGCCGCAAATTTTTGCGCGAATAATTAGGTTTTTTCGGCCTCGGTAGCGTAGGGGCTAGAGCGCTAGCTCCAAATGTCGAAAGTCACCGGTCCGATTCCGGCCGCGGGCATGGGTGTTTAAGTGTTGTGTCTGTGAATGTAGTGCCCGTCCTGTGGTGTGTCTAATATTTCATACTGGAGATACTGAAGGCACTGAGTGACATAATTACTATTTAGTTGGTTGTATGGCCTCAGATACGGAAAGCTATTAAAAATAAAAAAAATAAAAAATAAAAAAAAATAAAAAACTTAGGTTTATGGCTTGTTAATAAAGGAAAAGAGCTGAAGTCAACTCAAGCAGATCGACCACAATTACATCAGAAGTAGAACTTTTACGTTCACTGCAATGATTTTTTTACATGTATTTCACTTGCCACAATTTAAACTCTTTCACAGCTGGACCTATAGCTTGGTGTGGAATCTGAACCTAGATCCCGCATATTGGATAATTCAGATACAGAACATTGAGTTCATTGAGACTTTCGCTGGTCATAACACTAGAAGGGAATATGGACTGTTCAATGGCTGTGTTACTTAATTTAGCGTTACCCAGGATGCTTCAAGGTTCGCCGGATTTGAAAATTAGTTTATTAACATTTTGTGTGTTCAAAACAGGAACAAGTAAGAGAGAAAAATAAACGGACATGATTCAGGAGTATTCAGAAAGATTAGATACTAAGTCAAAATTTTAAACTCACTAGATCTCTTAAGACATACTAGAATAAAATACCTTAGATTTAAACAATGAAATTACTCACACAGAAAGCCTGATGTGTGATTGTTATTACTTTACTATTGACACGTTAACACCAGACCTTATATAATCAAACCAATTACAGCAACGAATATTCTTTATATAGAACTAGTGTAAGCCCGTGACCCTTTTTTAGGTATCGTCACGGGTCTAGAATAGTTCTAGTTTTTAGGGTCAAAGATTATGATAGGTTTACCTGACCTGGCAAAATACGAACTTGACATGTGTTTCACCGTTAGCATGAATAAAATGTATTTTGCGTGAAGAACTCAGAAGTATAATAATAGACGTATTAAACATGGACTAAGACGATCGCGCTTTCGTATAATTGTTTCAAACATCGAGGTCTATTGACTGGAACTGGCTGAAATACAGTTTTATTTGACTCCAAAAGTTCTCTTTGCTAAATTTGAAGAATGTCTATTTAATGTGAATGGTGTTAGATGCGTAAAGACAGATTTGTGCCGATAGATGCGGCCTGACTGTATGATGCGTATCCAGTGTGTTACCATACGATAACATGTTATTTAACCCATGTTGCTTAACCCCATTACTACAGCTGTGGTTTAGGTAAATACAATCAAAATGAATACATTATGCATTAGAAACATTGCAGAAATTTTTTGTCCTGTACAAATTAAGTGTCATGTATTCAAGTCGACATGTTACTGAAAAGTAGTCGCACGTTTTCAGTTGCTTAGGTATTAAACACTGCATATTCTAAAATCTCTGATTGCTGTTCATTAACGGCAAGAATATCGCTGTTGAAAGTGCTTTCTTTTCTTGAAATAAGAAGAGGGTGAAAATATTTTATTCACGTGTTTTAAATAGTAAATGCTGCAGCTAAAGGCAAAAATCAAGTGATTTAATGTGTTTCACATCGCGTTTATATAGTCAATATCCTTTAAATCTGTATAAAAAGTAAGCTTAGCGCTCATTTAATAGCTAGCACGTGTATAAACTTTGGTCATAAAGTCGACATCTTACTGGAAAGTAGTTCCATGTTTTTTTTAACAGTAAAGTTTATCGGTATGTTTTTTTAACTATAAATTGATATTAGAATCAAACTTAATTTAGTGCTTAGGTATTAAATTGTTGACATTACCTCGAATTTCTTGTAATGGTATATCTGGTCTCTGTTTTTCAAGCGAAGGCTGGCCCATGACGTCACCATTATCCTGCCAATAGTTATCGAGGTGAGTGGATGACCTTACGAAATTATATAGTAGATTGAAAAACATTTATGCATCTAAATCACAAATTTCGTTCCTTTCCGCTGAATGCTGGGAGGCGAGTTACTGGAGGGTCTCGATGACCCTTTTCAGCCGAACTAACCTACGGGGAGGGAAGGGGGAAGTAAGTCAGCCGCGGCTTTAGAAAAGAGTCATCCCGGCAATTGTCAGGAGGAACTGTAGGAGAAAAAAAGGTCTCAAAAAGTTGCGAGGGTGATTTCTAGGGGGGGGGGGGAATCACGTACCAAATCTCACCAGAGGGAGGGGGGGGAGGTCGGGCCAGATCTCACGAAGTGTCACCAGAGGGGGGGGGGGTCCGATAATTCGGAAAAACACCTCACGTAATTTATGGATACACCCTCAGGACTTGGCCGGTAGGATAGGGCAAATTGTAGTGCACAATTCCTAATCATGATATTATGCACTAATGTTCTGGCTTAATAATAAACATCTCGACAGTTGTTATGAAGAGTGGGCGCACGACAATGTTGATGGTGATGGGGATGTCCTTCGGAAGAGTAGGCCTGAGTGGACAAAAATCGGGCTTCACCCTCTCCCCTGTTCCTTCTCATTCATCCACAACACGAACAATATACTACATTCAGTATACACATATCACAGGTATCAACAGAAAACAATAAAGACATAAATACACTTCAACACTGGAAAAGACAAGAGGAAACCACCATAGTTTACATTTTCTAAGAAAATTACCCATCAACCTAAAGGCTAAGGAAAAAAAGAAGAAGAAAAAAAAACAATCATAGAAATGAAATAATATTTGCAAAAATATAATATACTTAATTACTGCAATTACTTTAATATGTCAACTTGTCTGGGATTGTTAAAACAATTGGAAGTTCAGATATTGCTGGAATGTTGCACGCACCGTTAAGCGGGAAGATCCTTCTCATCCGATGGTTATATATGCAACAGACTGAGAAATGGGAGACCAAACAATCAATACTATTTGATTCTTAGGATCTAGCTTCCAACAGCAAAAGCGATTGTCTGATCTACATAATGTTTCCTTTTTCTAAGACTCAGTGTGTTTCACTATTTTTATTTAGGTATCTTACACTCAAATACCAGCTAACGTGATTGTCTGACTTCTTAATAGACAGATAGATAGACTATTTTGCAAATTTATTCACTGTAATATTTAAGATGTGAATAAAGGCTGAATACTCGTCATATCTAACTATTTACTTAATATTTTAATTTAACTTGAAAAGAAAAATGTAAAAGCACAAAGTTACTTTAATACGCATGGAGTTAATTTATGGTTATAGTTACAAAAGTATACTTAAGAGAGGTTTGACATTTTTAAATTAATATCATTTAGATAGCTAAAAATTGTTAACTGCTGATCGCTTATTCTTTAACATTAAAATTAATTTATTTATTTTTTATTTTAACTTAGTAGCTCCGATTAAGTTATAACAAGGAAATAACATGCGAGCAAACGGTAGAACGCCAAATTAATCCAGCTTCAGCATCACCAACCGTTGCCCAACAGAATGTATCGAGGCAATAGGATTTCCGAACTATCCAATGGAAGGCGCTGGTGAGTTCCATACGTCTTTGAGTGCCAACTTTTTCAATTCTTTTGTTAACAATACGGTAAGCACTATTTTCTTTTCTCTACATCATGACGCACTAAGTTTCAAAAGTTGCTTTCCGACTAAATCAAAAATGAAGTTATACGATAAGACGTACTTGACTGCTCAATTGAAAATAAATAATAGTTTATATGATCCCTGTACCAATGTTATTTACACAATAGTTTTGGAACAAGTATAACACCATTTTCGTGGGTGTTATATTCAATAACTGTATTATCTTTATTCGAGATAAACGACTAGGAAGTAAGTAGTTCTAGCAGAATCGTGTAACCCAATATTATCGCATTTTCTTTATGACTTTATCTAGTTGGGAAAAACTCTCTGCATGGGATTTACAACGACTAGAAACCTATTATATGAGATAGTAATTTGTGTGAGGTTTGCTGCACAACCTTCTTTAACCGATCACAATGTGAAACTGTCAAATTACGTGAGGACGCCAGCTCAAGTAAAATGCCTGAAACACTTATGCTACGGAAACCTCTTTCTTAAATAATTTACCGAACGAGGTTTGGTTCTTATAAATTACTGAAAATAATCTCTCAAATTAAATTCTGAAATTTGTAACTAATAATGATCACAGCTCTCAAGACCACAGAGAATGGTTGATTGTGACTGGTGTGTGTGTGTGTGTTAGGTGCAAGGTGTCGTGCGAATAAAGATGGTGGGTAAAAATCTGTACTTGCAAATTCGCCCTATTCTTCACAAACGCACCAAGGGGACACCAACGAGACGCTACGTTTAACATGTCACCACCCGCTGAACGAATTGCTATTAACACTGTTGTGCGACTGTATTCTATTCGTACGGCACGGCAGAGGGATTTAATCACCCAGGTGGTCTTTTGCAAGCAATCCTATTATTAGGGATAGTATGCCATCCCTCCTGTCCTGCTGGCCGAGTTCCGTACGGTAAAATGTTATTCCACCACCTGACCTCATACCAGCGAAGTCCATATTGTGCCGCAGGCACAATTGGGTCATCGGCCACTGGGCGGGTCCGTGGGGGTCTAAAGCCACGTTCCCACGACGTCTTGTAACGAAGGCGGGACGGGACGGGACCTCATTAGTGTAGGGGCGAGCGCGCGCCGCAGGTTAGCCCTCGCTTACCTCGCCGCCACCTTCCCACCACTTTGCCTAGTGTCGTTTGGAACAGAGCACTTTACAGCAGTAGAAGGGGTGCGCACCGCTGCTGCAAACCGATGGCAACAGCGCTCCACTGCGCACGCCTGTGATGTTTACCGACACTGAGTTGGTAGCTACGTCTCGTCCCCGCTAGCAGAGGCGGCCCTGTTTCCATGGCGGGTTGTTGAGTATTCGTCCCGTCCCGCCTTCGTTACAAGACGTCGAGGGAACGTGGCTTAACGAAGGTCCCTAAAATGTCATTTGTGCCAGTGACCATGTCATTTCCAGTTCGATAGAAACAAATACATTTTACTGTCTTTAGCCACTATTGATACTGTATCTTACCCAAAATCACTGCTTAATTTTTCTCGGCCTTAACGGTATTTTATCTAAGCCGGATCTTTTCGAGTTCAAACATCCAGTAACCCGGATTTGGAGACTCATTATCGAAACAGTGTTCTTCTGAATCCGGGAATTTTTATCGTGTATAATTTAAATGATAAACTGTGTGGGAAAACTTGAAAGTTCGCGTCTGACCTTTTTTCTGAGAACAAGCTTCACTTTGCCAGTATTGGTCTGTAAACATACCTGTAATGATAACATATCACAGTATCATGAGTTAGGAAGCCAGATACGTGTTATCTGAAAAAAGTCTAAATCTGGGTTTTCTGACCAACAATTTCTGTAGAAACAATAACACTAAATAATTATCTCCAGATGGAGTTTCAGGGTTTTCTTCCTAAAGGTTTTTAGTTCAAAATAATTTCTTCTGTAACTCAAAGACGTACACAATCAGCCAAAACTGAACATTATAGTACGCCCAAATAAAAAAAAAATGTAATGTAAAACACATATTATTTTTCTAATCAACTGAAATTGGACTGAGATATTATGGTATAAATTTTTAAATTTCGCTGTTAGTTCTTACTTAATTATTTTTTATCAGCTAAATTCGTTTATCTCGATAAACACAGTCATTAGAAACATTTCTTGAAAAGTCATTCTCATTTTTTGTTGATAACTGACACCTTATTTTCTTTTACTTTTTTTTTTTTTAATAGGTTACCAACTAAGAGAAATGTGTTGTACCGGACTGTTCTTTTAGAAAAAAAATTATGTTCATCAAAATATTTTAAACCTATTGCCGAACTCAGAGGGTGAGAGATAATTCTAGGTCCCTGCTTTCAGGAGGATGCGAGTTCAGATCTCCGTCGCGTTGTCCAGATCTCGGTTTTACGCGGTTCACGAAATCACTCCATGAATATTGCGGGATGATTCCTACAAAAGGCCATGACCTCGCTAATGAATGCCTTACTCGCACCCAGCACCCTTCATTAGCCATGAGTCTGCCATTATTTCTCAATCCAGCTCCTTTGTTATGTTATGTTATATCGTAATTTCCGCAAATATCTAACCTACTTTGCACCCCTTCCAATTACTGCATTTGATGCCCATAACATGGGTCACATACCACGCCAAATGATTGACTTAAGTTATGCAGCCCAGTTACCTCACTTCCCTGTTACATCCCTCATCATCAACCTCTCGAATAGATGCAAAACTGAAACCTTTCCCTAAGACCTAATCCTTGTGACGGTAGAAGAACGAAAGTAGCACGCAGCTAGCGATGTGATATAGACATCCTGTTCCCGCAGGCTTCTTGGAATCACTCCGCCATCAGTTCCCCGCCAACGCCTCCAACGCTTTTTGCTTCTCCCCTCCCGGGCCTCAATGCGTTGCTGTATTACGTCACCAAACGACGCCACAACTGCATAAAGGACGCTCCTGGCCAGACTTAGCAAACCGGCAACAGTAGCACACAGCTTCATTCCTCAGACTGGTGAGTTGACTAAATCAGTACCTATCGAACATCAGGACAAAACATACAAATATTACTGGTGCTGTGGTTTAACTGATATAATTTTAGACGCTTTGAAATGTCTATTTGAAATACTGTAAGTAAAATTATGAAATGTCATGTGTTTGTTTCGTTTTATGAATGTTATAAGTCAACAAACGTACCTTCACTATAGAACCGTGCTGTTTATTTAAGGAAATGTAAATATTCAGTGTGTATAAAGTAAAAATATTTGGAAATTTTAAGCAACGTGTGTTAAATGAGTTTGTGTGTGTGACTCATTCCCGATTAGAACAGTGCAGTACAGTGTTTTAGAAATAACAAGTTTTGGGAACATTTTTCTTGGTTATGATCCAGCTGCCAAAATAGAAATGATTATTTTTTTAAAGTTTTAAGCTCCTATAAACCACTAAACGTTTCTTGTTAAAAAGTGTCTCGTCTTAGAAGCAACAGTTTTTATTTCCCCCTGTTTTACGTTCAATTAACGTCCATTAAGAACGATTATCTCAAGAAAAGGTAATAATGAGTGTTGCCATTTGTTCGCCAACCGTCTAATTTTTTGCACAGACATAGTTTGTGTTATTCTGCTTCTTTAACGTGTAAGCTTTGATGTTAAAGATAGGGACCAGCCAAGCATTATCCTCAATGACTACCTAACAGCTTAAAAATCGTAATAACGAAATCTCTAAGGCGAATTCATTCTTAATTAAGCTTGTTCAGCATAATGGTCCTGTTACGCGCGTGACAAAACTGTCTGTTCTCATATTTTTCAAGTATTCGTCTTAAAACTTAATCTATCGAGATTAGATAACGTAACAGATAAAAGTGTAGAAACATATATAAGTATTAGGTATGAACCTGCTTTCTTTACAGCACTCGATTCAAAACACTACAGTTTCATTGCTAACATGCGTAGCACGAAATAAACATACTTATCAGTAATACATGTCAGTGTCAGCTATGTCACAAATATAAAAAAAGTCCTACTCCGGGAACTATAGCAGACTGCACAAGAATTAAAGGTGCCGATCGTCACCAATTACGTCGTAGATCAGCTCTGCCTTCGGGATATTGCTTTCCACTGGGCACAGCAGCTGGCCGAAACCTCTAAACATGCTCATACTCCATGTGATAAAGACTGATGAGGTATCCGAACTAAGTGTCCCTAGGTCAGATGATAAGTGGTATATTTTCTCTGATCGGATAGAAACCCTTCCATGAAGGCACAAATCGATACAAGAGTGAATGTAAATTATTATGGGGTGAGCGTGCTTATGAATGGGGATGACATATATCGCTTATTTCGTGTAGTGCTCCCTGTATGTAGTTGTTGCGTGTCTAAATTTAAAAAAAAAAAGAAAAAAAAAAGTTTTTACTCGACAGGAAAAATATTTTAAAAAAACACAATTTGTAAAAAGAAACTATTTATTAAAAACAACGATAGTATATATTTTTTAACAGAAATAAATCTTTTTCTATGTATCCAAATGTGATTTATTGAAACCTTATCACTTTTCCAGTATCGTATTTTTCCTTCTCCTTAAAACTCGTTAAAACAAAAAAGTATTTTTGTTAATTGTTATTCTTGCTGGTAAAATCCTTCAGGAGTATCATTACCCCAATACTCTTTTAGTAAATAAGTTATAGGATTTGTTGGTTTCACTTCTCTGATGGTAAACACTTCCGTCATCCGTTTGGTCGGTAGCCTTTCTCAAACTGTTCTTTAAATGTTCTGATTCTAATATAGTCACCAAGTTTGAATTTTGCTAGAGTAGTAGTCTTAATTTGATTGCACACTATTGAAAGTAGTGAGTTTTCATTAACGTCACATGGTTCTGTCTTCATGGTGCTACGCCACTTTCAATTGTAATCAGACGGTAACTGTGGATGCGATGTGAACCATGCCTACTAAATTCCAGCCAGCTTTGCATTCTTTATAGTCCTGTTGAGCTGTTCAACTATTCATGTCCTCAGATGAGTATATGTTGCTGGTAATGACGTCTTAAACTTTGAATTCTAAAATTCCTTTCCGTTGCCAGCCTGCATATTTTTAGACACACGACCACAACTCAGCATACTCTTCATAGTGGTGGCAAACCATACTAACCGTTTTGTTCTTGAGCGATGGAGCACACGAAAACTTTGAATATGTATCAATCACCAACAATATATACCTGTAACATCTGTTTTTACTACAATACGGGATCATTTCATCAATATCAGCATCCCTCGCATCATCAAGTCCTTTGATTATTGCGTGTTGTCTTAAGAAAGTCCACCACTTCATTCATATTAAGCTATAATCCTTCTTTAACTAAGTACTTCAATCAGTAATATAATTTCGTTACTGTGCGCTGTATGCCCTGCTGATGTCGACACTGTAAGTAAAGTTTTTCAACTTCATTTGGATCGTCCCATACACATACTACTTTATGGGGAGAAAACCTAAATCCAACCGACGGTGAACAAAGTTGCGGGATCACACTTTAATTTATACTACGGAAATTCTTCATAACTTTGCTGGGTGGGTTAAAATTTACTAGGGGAGCACTTGTGAGGTTTAATATTTCGAAATAATTTTCCAAATCCTGTGCAGTGTATATTTTTTAAAAAACAACAATTCCATTAATCCCCGTGTTCTTCCATATTCATTATCTCAGAGTGCAATAAAACCTGGATTTCAGACATTCAGCCACACTGCGTAAATATTCAGAATTAATACTATATGCATACAGTATATGTACATATATACAAGCAAATTATGTACACAGTAAGCTAGAGTACACACTGCACGAGTTTTTCGAAAAAGTACTGTTAGAATACAAGATTGTAGAAATACGCACTAATGTCATATATCTGCCCATCACAGTAAAAACGCTTAGCAATTTTCTAATTAGAGCAGTTGATCAGGACGGTGAATTGGTGAATTTGGGGGGTTATACTATTACTCTGAGGCTACATATAAAGAAACTGACGTTATGGGTGCTCGCTATGATGAGAGGCTCACACATTAAACAGTAGTCAGTCGCGAGCTGACAGTGAAACGGTTAATACATGCTAACGTACTTTTCTTACAGTCTTGAGGATATAGAGTCAGGAACGGAGGAAATACTTGATATATCTGTTGGTTTTGAATTAGATGGGTCGGTGACGCGCAAGCATTATTATTCACATCTCCTGTATACAGCAACCATCTAAAATAATAATGATGAGATCTGTATTCCATCCACAACCAAGGTACCTACACGCTGCGGTGTGAAAGCTTCATGCACATTAATGTGAGGTTCCTCAAGTCAGATGGAACAGGACCCACAGATTTTGATCTTACAACAAATGCGTTCGCGTACCTATTTGATGAAATTCGGTATAAACTTTATGGAGTTGAAATAGACAGGAGTGGAAAAGTTGGTATCGCAAGCACAATGAAGACCAATATCTCCAGCGATCCTAAACAGCTTATCTGACAACGTGAGAACAAACACTGTTGATCAAAACATGTTTTCCTACTACTGAGGATGGTAAAGAGAGTCATGGGAGTACACAAGGCGTATACTGGTGATGAGGTGTGGAAAGATATAATTAGGAGTAGTGCATGAAAGGGAAAAGGTGACCATGACCACAAGTTGGCACTAGGTTTCAGGTACTAGAGTGTGGGGAGATTTTCTTTCGTTGGTAAAGGGATAAGGGATTGGAGAAGTTTACCGAGATAAATGACGAATAATTTACCAAAAAAGCTGAAAGATAGCAAAAGGAGGTACATACAGTAAAAGGAAAAAAATGGGTGTGTAGGCAATTACGATTGGAGCTTGCGCTCCATCGCAATTATATTAAATTAAACAATATAACTCTAACCCATGATATTTGTGTAGTAAAAAAATGTACTTAACGTTTATACTTCACGTATAATTGTTATTTATCTGTGTTTTTGCTTGTTTTCCTTTGTCTACCTCAAGTAGGTGACACAAGCTATTTAGAAACATACCTGTTATACTATTCCCACTAAAACAGTTAAACCCAGAGTGTCCTCGCATTCTTGAGGACACGAGTTCGAATCCCGGCTATACTGATTTCTATAGTTTCACGAAATCACTCTTGGCGAATGCCGGGATGGTTCCTCCAAATGGCAAAAGCAGAATTCCTTCCCGTTCCTTGCCCTCTGTCATTTCTCGCGTCTAATGACCTCAACGTCGACCAGGCGTAATGTCAATAGCTATTATAAAACAATAGTGGTATTAAATTTTGGATTGCTGGAAAGAGTGTGTGTTACTTACAGGTGGAGAAGCTGATCTCAAAGGATGGCCATCTTGTCTGGCAGCTGGCTACTGGACGCGGTTCTTGTACTGGCACCGCTGATATACTGGTACATAGTGCGTAACAACTCGTACTGGAAGAACCTGAAGGTGCCCTACATGAAGCCTTATCCCATAGTGGGTAACTTCGGTGGCGTCGTCACTGGCAGGCAGCACGTGATGGATCCAGAACTTGACTGCTACTTCGAGGCCGGTGATGAGCCCTTCATGGGTATGTTTGGCTTTGGCGGGATTCCGATACTCGTGGTCAAAGACCCAGAGCTGGTGGGCAAAGTGATATCCACGGACTTCTCCAGTTTCTACTGTCGCACGTTGACTGCAGATGCGAGGATTGACAAGATGATGACTCTTTCCCTCTTCGGCTCCAAAGGACCTGTGTAAGTTGCATAACAGAACGAGACTTATGGAAATCCTCTATGTGTGAAGATTGACTAAGATTCTTTAACGTGCATATGCTCTCTCACCATTAAAAGATTTTTACTATAATTATTAATCGCTAACGTAATTAATTACAATAAGTATGAAGAAATTGCTTATTTGCAAGCAAGTTGTTGGTCAGCTTCATCACAATATGTAATTGCGGTCTATACTTACTGCTTGATTGAACGTTTTATCCTCTTAAAGTTACAAGACCTTAAACACGATTTCATTAGCGCTTCTAAATTCATGATGAGCCGGAACTGGGAGAAAGCACTGACTGAGAAATGGCCCGTTTCACGCCATTTTTTGTAACTTCAAGAGGTGCTGCCAACCCCTTTTGCTGAAACTACCATGTGAGTTTTCCCGTGAAAGGTCCCGTTACGGCATAATTCCACCATATTAGTTGTCTACCGATGACATTAGCATCTATGCCCCAGTACTTTCTGACGGTGAAGCGATTGTTTGGTGGTAGGGTGTTGCAGCAATTTGGCTGCTCCTAGCCTTATACAAATGAAGAAGTTATTAATTAATAAATCTTCTTTCTGTTCTGTGATGTTTGAATTTCACGCAATATACAGGGTGGGGCATTTAATATGTTTTCTGGAAATATTTCGGAAAGAAAGCATTTTAACAAACAATAACCCATATAAAAAATAATCGTACAGTAGGGGGCTACAATTATGTGATATTGGTTTTTTCACAGGTGGTGCTGTTGTCGTTACAACAAGGTCAACTTAATTCTTTTAAATGGGAACCCCTATTTCTTTTTGAAGATTCCGATTCCTCATGAAAAAATAAAAATAGTTTGCTTAACTCACTTTTCTGTTAGCCTCACAGATGGCGCTGTAATCGCGAAAAATGATAATTCGTTTGAATATTAGCGTTTTTTGTGTATAATTTTAATAATTGTTTAAATAATTACATGTAATTTTCATTCTGTAAACATGGAAGGTAATTTTAAAGGATAATGACGAAATTGATTTTTTAAATACTTTTTCTTACTTATTTGCAGCCATGTCTACAGCAGGTGCTCAAAAGGTGACCATTTACTTCCAGACATTTTCTGACCCTTTGCAGAAATGATGCCTGAACATCTCGAAGTGTGTCTCTGCTGATGTTAGCGCAAGCATCACGAATGCGCTGCTTCATGTTATCTGGCGTTGTTGGCATTTCCGCATAACATTTTTCCTTCAGCATTCCCCAAAGGAAGAAATCTGGCGCAGTCAGGTCCGGAGAACGCGCCGGCCAAAGCACTGGTCCCCCACGACCAATCCATTTGTTCGGAAATCGGCGGTTTAAAATATTGCGGACTTCATGTGCAAAATGTGCGGGGCAGCCATCATGTTGATACCACATTGTTAGGCGGTCCTGTAGAGGGACATCTTCCAGCAAAACTGGGAGCTCAGTTATCAAAAATCGGCTGTACTTATCGGCACTAAGGTTTCCGTCGATAAAGTAAGGACCGATCAGATGATCTCCCATAACACCGCACCAAACATTGACGCTCCATGGTCGTTGATGATCCACTTGACGTATCCAATGTGGATTTTCTTCAGCCCAATAGTGCATGTTATGGCGGTTGACGTGGCCACGATTGGTGAAACTTGCTTCGTCCGAGAAAAGGATCTTTGAAACGAAATCACGGTTGTTGTTCACTTCTTGCAGAACCCAGTTGCAAAAGTTCACTCGATTTTGGAAGTCTACCCCATGAAGTTCTTGATGCAATGACACGTGATACGGATGGAATTTATGCCGGTGGAGAATTCGCAGGATACTTCTTCTGGAAATTCCTGACATCCGTTCAAGTTGTCGAGAACTTATGTGTGGATTGACTTCAACAGCTGCAAAAATATTCGCTTCGTTGTCTTCGTCTCTGACCGATCATCCTCGAGTTCTGCTTCGTTTCACGCTGCCAGTACCCATAAATAAGTTGGCAGTCCGACGAAAAGTCATGGGACTTGGATGATGCAGATCCGGATACCTCTCAGCGTATAAAGCACACGCAGCGATAGCATTGCGACCAGCTTCACCGTACACAAGAACCATTTCAACTTTTTCCGCAATTGTAAGTCGCACCATTCTGATGGAGCTACCGTCAAATCAAAATTACGACTAATTGCCAAACTTGTCCGGCGTCATGTTTTGATGTTCCAAGCCTCGTCATATCCTTTAAAATTACCTTCCATTACAGCGCCATCTGTGAGGCTAACAGAAAAGTGAGTTAAGCAAACTATTTTTTTTTTCCATGAGGAATCGGAATCTTCAAAAAAAAATAAAAAAATAGGGGTTCCCATTTAAAACAATTAAGTTGACCTTATTGTAACGACAACAGCGCCACCTGTGAAAAAAACAATATCACATAATTGTAGCCCCCTACTGTACGATTATTTTTTATATAGGTTATTGTTTGTTAAAATGCTTTCTTTCCGAAATATTTCCAGAAAACATATTAAATGCCCCACCCGGTATACGTAGCAAGTAAAAAATAAATTAATATTCATTTCCTTATCACGAGTGAATAACTAATATTGTCCTTCCAAGCAATTTACATTCGTCACCTACAGTAACTCATAGATTAATGTAGTACATAAATCATCCCCAAAACACTTTGTAGCCTATAGGCTTCCAGCCAGGTTTACCAGTGAGGCGTGAAGACATATCAAGGGGGTGCGGAGTGTGAGGTAGCTCGCCGTTAAGGATTGCAATCCAGCAAAGCGGCATCCCGCATCACTAGACAGTCTGGTGGATCCCGCACAAAGTTAAGCGGATCCGCAATACCCAAAGGAGAGAATCAATCTGCGTGACTCGCTGCCCCACTCGGTCTCTATCGGATGTACCTGTATTGTACTGTTTGCATGTACCCTTGCAGTTGGTATTTGACTCGTGCGAACAAACGTTTGAGTTTTTTAACCTTCGTCATTCATAAGTAAATAGATCCACTTTTCCGTATTCATTAAAACTTGCGTTTGGTTTGAGTACAAATTTCTATAATTTGAACTATGTTGCGTATTTAGTACGATTTCCCAACTATATAATAAGTATCTTTTATGTGCCGCACGCGTTATCTGAACTACACAGTTAAAGATTTTTATTCATGGTTTCATTACTCCCAGTTTCTGTATGTGGAGATTAGTTGTGACAACTTCTTGTATTCACGGCTGAAAATTTGATTATTCGTTGATACGAAACTAGTGTTATCGTAATTTTAATGATCGCATACCTATTTATTTAACAGCTATCAAAAGGAAATTGTATATTCTCTGACTTATGGTTGTTTCGGACGCCACCTCAATGTATTTGAAACTCATGTTCTTACATGTGCCGCCCTGGTTTTTGATTAATCCCTCTTGGATGATTTGGTCAATCGCCTCAATATTTTTGAGTGAATAGTATGTGTCTTTTCGACTCATGGTTATTATTTCGACTAAAGGCAAAAAAAGTTGTTATTGAAATCTTCACTGCTGTATCGCCGAATTTTGTTGTAAAAACACCATACTTCGACGGCTGCCTCCGCTGTCTTCCTCACTTGTGAAATTTCGTGTTTTTACAACGCAATCCGGCAATACACCCCTGAGGACTTCACTTCAATCATACGCCGAGAAACTCTTCTTCATACATAAAAAAAATAATTCCCACTCTAAAAAAGTCGTTACGCCACTTAGAGTAAAACTGAAATACTTGACAGTTTACGTCTTGCTGAGTAGCTTCTTTTAATAAAAATGAATCAACTATAAGATCAATCAAGGAATGAGGAGACATAATAATGAATTCCACAAAATCAGATATTGTAAAAATAGGCCAAGTCTCGTGCTTGCGCAGTGACAAAAAGTTATGAGAATCTGTTCTGAGCCAAGTCTACACTTTACAGAGTATATTCACTTCACTTTGTGAAATATAATGCTTTCTCTCGGTGTTACAGAACGTTTATTTAGAATAAACAATTTTTTTTAAAAAACTCTGGTGACTTGGCCATTATGCATACCATGTTTTTAAACTGATGTTATGTATTATCAGGCAAATAATTCGATCTATTACTGAATATTTTCCATTTTTGATTATTTATTTAAAAATTGAAATGTAACACCTAGAAATATACTTAAGACATGCTAAAAAAAATAATTTTATTTTCCCAATTAAAATATTGTTAACTTTTATCATTTAAGATTAAAATTGATTTATTTATTTAATTAAGAAACGTTTATTATTTAATTTATTAACACTTTAAATAACTATGTTTTAAATATACGCATTAAAAAACTGCTGGCGTCACTCCCGCTGGATCCCGCGGAATTCTGTGGGATTGGGGAAAATCCCGAAAAATCCCGCGGGATTGAAAACAATGCGGGATTGCAATCCTTATTCGCCGCCCCCTAGCTCCACACTTGTCACAACTAGTTTGTCTCCTTCGCCGCCTGACAACCATTATTTTAACATCACATACTTTGTGAGTTTCCTCCGAGAAGTCATACTTAGTACTGAATTAGTAGGCGTTTACCATATTAAAAACACAATTGGGGGGGAAGGAGGGAGCGTGAGAATTTTTCTTTTGGCGGCAGCGGGGCGTGGTACCAAAAACTTTGGAAACCGCAACAGTGTAGCAGATAATTCTCATGGCGTCAAGTAAACCGCAATGTTATAACGAGAATACACGTGTGAAACAATGCAGATTTAAAATGTATTCCCACCGTCGAGTTCTGGCATTCTAAGAAAATACAGGTCTAGTCGAAAAGATTGCAGCGATTTCACGATTTTTCTTTTGGTTGTCCTATTATTGGTACGATGATGGGGTTTGGTGTTATAAGACAAGTGTCTCTCCAAGTTTCGATTGCACTAAATGCAAGCTTCCCGCGGTTATCGCTAGAGCGCTAGAGAGCAAGATGGCTGAAAGTGAGAAAGCGTACTTTGTTCTCGAATTTCATTCGACTCAGTCTGTATTAACTTTTTTATTTTTTTATTTTTTTTTAACAGTTTAACGTCCCTTTTTAACAACGTGGTCTTTAGAGACGGGAAAGGATGGGGGCAAGGAATGGGAAGGAATTCGGCCATGGCCTTTTGAAGGAAGCATCCCGGCATTCCTGGAGTGATTTGGGGAAACCATGGAAAACCCAAATCTGGATGCCCGGACGGGGATTCGAACCGCCGTCCTCCCGAATGCGAGGCCAGAACGCTATCCGTTACACCACCACGCTCGGTCTGTATTAACTGTTCAGCGACACTTTAGAACAAAGTTCGGCAAGGATCCCCCGCCTGCTAACTCCATTCGGCGTTGGTATCAATAGTTTAAAGCTACGGGATGCCTTTTTAAAGTAAAACAACAGGTCGCCCTCCTGTGTCTGAAAAAAAAAAACCGTTGAACTTGTGCGCGCCACTTTCGTTCGTAGCCCACAGAAGTCTACTCCTCGCGCGAGCAGGGAATTAGATATTCCACAGAAGACGGTTTGGAGAATCCTACGGAAGCGACTGTATATGAAGCCTTACAGGTTACAGTTGCTACAAGCACTGTCGCACAACGATTAAGTGCGTCGTTTTCAATTCTGTGCCCAATGTATAGAATAAGACGAAACATTCGCAGAAAAACTTTTGTTTAGTCATGAGGCCACTTTTCATGTGAGTGGAAAAGGAACAGGCACAATGTGCGCATTTGGGGGACCGAAAACCCCCTTGCTTATGTGCAGCACGTTCGTGACTCTCCCAAAGTGAACGTGTCACGAAAGAAACTTTATTGGCATTTTTTCTTTAATGAGGTGACAATCATATGGAAAATCTATCTGCAAATGTTGCAGAATTGCCTCATGCCACTTCTGGAAGCTGACAGTGAAGATTTAATTTTCCAGCAGGACGGTGCTCCACCCCATTTTACTCTAGTCGTCCGTAATTTCCTAAACACCAGGATTCCAAACAGATGGACTGGTCGTGTTGGGGATGCTGATCGTCAGCCTCCTCTTTTACCTGACCTAGCCCCCTGTGACTTCTTTGTTTGGGGTTTCGTAAAAGACACAGCGTTCGTGCCACAAATACCAGTTGATCTACCAGACCTGCTGGTTCCCATCACCAATGCATTTGCTCTCATTGACAGAGACATGCTGCATCGGGTATGGGCAAAACTCGATTATTGACTTGAAGTGTGCATAGTCACTAAAGGTCCACATATTGAGCATCTGTAGACACTCTAAAATACTTTCACAGTTTGTTTATTTATCTGTGTAATCTTGAAAGTATATATCAAATAATAAATCTGTAATAATTTTCTGAAATCACTGCAATCATTTTGACTAGCCCTGTATGGGGCCTCAAGAACAGGCAATATCAAACGATTATTTCGTGGTCGTGACGCTACTGACTATGATAGATATCACGGTGCTAATTGTCTTGTTAACAAAATGCCATAAAGTTCAGAATAATAACAGAATAAATACTTACCTAAGGGGCAACTTTAGCGTGCAAAGAATCTAACTTCCAAAGCAATTTTGTGCCTTACGTGATCAAGTTTTTCTACAAATCGTGCTCTTACGGCGGTTTAAAAAGTTCTCGGAGTATATCGTTAAACAATATATTAGTTTACATTATCTTGTAAGAAAGTAATGGTACTTTATGCAGGGTGATGATCATAAATTATTCGTCGTTTTCGAATAGTGTCGCCGATTACTTTACATTTCAGTCTGGAAGTTCGTGAAATTTTCCTAAAAGACTTATCTGCATTGACCTGCAACTAACGATAAAAATGATAATGACTATTCTTACAACCAATTATACGAAAGTGGATTGCTCAGTGAACTCTTGTTCTCATTAATAAACTAATTTGCTGAGCCACGATCTGAGATACTCAGATATCGTGATATGATAGTTACTTCTGTGTGATTCCAATAATGTTTTCTTAGCAAAAGCAGTTCCAAGAATGTACCCGATTGGCTTTAAATCTTGGCAGAAGTCGCAATGTCTTGTTTCCTTCTGACTACGAAAGATTATTATCAGCAATGAATATTTTATTTATTAAGAGAAATTTTCCTCACTACAGAGGTTTTACTCTAACATAACAATAAACACTCGGAACATAGAACTTGACTTCATCGTCTCAAAATATTTCTCCAGATATTTCGATCTTGTATATCTTCCTCTTCAACACCAAATATTCTAATTTCTGTCTGTACCCTGTGGAGCCAGGTAACTTGGGTCGTCCTCTTTTCCTCCTTCTTTAACTTCCAATTACTGTACAAGTTTTGGTATCCTAGTGTCTTCCATTCTTCTTACATGCCCGTTCCATTCCAATCTTTTACGTTCTATAACTTCATACAATTCTTCTTTCACTTCCATCAGCCATATTATTTCAATATTCCTTACTTTTTCTTTCCTTGATATTCTTATTGATCTCCACAAACTCATTTCTAATGTTTTCAACTTGTTAATATGTTTTTGGTTGAGTGCCCAGGTTTCTGATCCATATGATGTATATGGTGTTGAAAATAAAAGGTGGAATAATCCATA
Source organism: Vandiemenella viatica (assembly GCA_031002005.1). Taxonomy (NCBI): domain Eukaryota; kingdom Metazoa; phylum Arthropoda; class Insecta; order Orthoptera; family Morabidae; genus Vandiemenella; species Vandiemenella viatica. The sequence goes on from CM061914.1 coordinate 101,268,621, forward strand.
TATTAGCAATCCACGTAAACGAATAATAAAATTTAAGGAATATATGACCTTAATAGGTAAACAATGTTAGTTTATGCGAGGGTAAAGGCATTGTAGCATTGAAACAAGGTAGTTTGTTCTTGTTTCAGATGGAAGGCGCTGCGTGCCAAACTGACTCCGGCATTCACGACTGGGAAGATGAAACGCATGTTCCACCTCATCGAAGCCGTCGGCGAAGATTTGAGTCGCTGCCTGGGAGAATGTGCTGATAAAGGTACCCCAATTTACGAGGTCATCTTTACGTTTTAATAATGGCCATCATTTCAAAAAATCTATAATTTACATTACCCGTAAGGTATGAAATATTTTAGACTGTTTTGCGATGCTTAAGTTACTGCGCTAGTCTATTTTCCGTTCTGCTTGAACGACTCCTGTTTTCTATTCTGCGAACTCTCGGGCAATGTTAGAAGTTCCGAGCCTCAACGTACTGCCTTTGGGGGATTATTCCCGACCCTACACTCCTTTTACTAAGCGAGCGAAACTGGAAGAATTACACTGGACAACTTTGGATCATCTCGTCTATAATTTATATTTGTTATCATGTGTCTATTATTTCGTTGGATCCTAAAATAAGATTTGGGTATAGAGAAATCTTCCAACTACCCAGTCGTTAACAACATCGTGCGTAGTTGGCTATATACATGCCCAACAATTTTTTTAAAGTACACTCCTGGAAATTGAAATAAGAACGTGAATTCATTGTCCCAGGAATGGGAAACTTTATATACACATTCCTGGGGTCAGATACAACACATGATCACACAGAGAGAACCATAGGCACATAGACACAGGCAACAGAGCATGCACAATGTCGGCACTAGTACCGTGTATATCCTCCTTTCGCAGCAATGCAGGCTGCAATTCTCCCATGGAGATGATTGTAGAGGTGCTGGATGTAGTCCTGTGGAACGGCATGCCAAGCCATTTCCACCTGGCGCCTCAGCTGGACCAGCGTTCGTGCTGGACGTGCAGACCGCGTGAGACGACGTTTCATCCAGTCCCAAACATGCTCAATGGGGGACAGATCCGGAGATCTCGCTGGCCAGGGTAGTTGACTTACACCTTCTAGAGCACGTTGGGTGGCACGGGATACATGTGGACGTGCGTTGTCCTGTTTGAACAGCATGTTCCCTTGCCGGTCTAGGAATGGTAGAACGATGGGTTCGATGACGGTTTGAATGTACCGTGCACTGTTCAGTGTCCCCTTGACGATCACCAGAGGTGTACGGCCAGTGTAGGAGATCGCTCCCCACACCATGATGCCGGGTGTTGGCCCTGTGTGCCTCGGTCGTATGCAGTCCTGATTGTGGCGCTCACCTGCACGGCGCCAAACAGCATACGACCATCATTGGCACCAAGGCAGAAGCGACTCTCATCACTGAAGACGACACGTATCCATTCGTCCCTCCATACACGCCTGTCGCGACACCACTGGAGGCGGGCTGCACGATGTTGTGCGTGAGCGGAAGACGACCTAACGGTGTGCGGGACCGTAGCCCAGCTTCATGGAGACGGTTGCGAATGGTCCTCTCTGATACCCCAGGAGCAACAGTGACCCTAATTTGCCGGGAAATTGCGGTGCGGTCCCCTACGGCACTGCGTAGGATGCGACGGTCTTGGCGTGCGTCCGTGCACGTGCACCTTCCGCCGACCACTGGCGACAACATCGATGTACTGTGGAGACCTCGCGCCCCACATGTTGAGCAATTCGGCGGTACGTCCACCCGGCCTCCCACATGCCCACTATACGCCCTCGCTCAAAGTCCGTCAACTGCACATACGGTTCACGTACACGCTGTCGCGGCATGCTACCAGTGTTAAAGATTGAGATGGAGCTCCGTATGCCACGGCAAACTGGCTGACACTGACTGCGGCGGTGCCCAACCGCTGCGCAGCTAGCGCCCTTCGACGGCCAACACTGCTGTTCCTGGTGTGTCCGCTGTGCCGTGCGTTTGATCGTTGCTTGTACAGCCCTCTCGTTCGTAGTGTCCCGAGCAAGTATTGTGGGTCTTACACACCGGCGTCAATGTGTTCTTATTTCAATTTCCAGGAGTGTATAATTTCACAGTCTGAAGGAAAAAAATGTAGACAAACTTATAGATAATACAGTTTTGTACTTACTTCATCTTAATCCAGTGAAGCGTTCGTATTAGGTAGACGCTGCTAATACTTTGTGTTTGTGCAGGAGATGCGGTGGATGTGCGGGACCTAATGTCTCGGTACACGACAGATGCGGTTACGTCGATTTTCATGGGAATCGACTGCGGCACGTTGAAGGGTGACGACGCGCCCCTGCGACAATACTTGAGGCGTCTGTTCGGCGAAGACTGGATCGGCTTCACCAAGCAGATGCTATCCGTCTGCCTTCCGAAACTCATGGTCTTACTCGGCATTGAAGTTCGGTCAAAAGAGGACATTGACTACATGAAGAACAACGTTATACAGGTACTTAACATTCAGAAATCTGAAAGAGAACTTGCACCTATTCCTACGTTCCCTTGCAGTAAAACGATAATCGTACTTTATTACTATTCTATTATTACTACTAATAACATAAATAGCTAAGGAAGTGACAAATTCGAAGGTATAAAGTTATTCAGATACTGTAAATTTTCCTTAAGTTTCCGAAGAGAAAATATACGTTTCAAATTACAAAATTGTAATACAACTTCTTCTTCTTAAGGTGTCTTCTTCTATCGGGAAGTTGGTGGTCCACATAACTAGCTCTGGACAAGACATTGCAGCATCGAAAGGCTCTTCTGAAATGCAGTTGTAGCATCTCCGAATGTCCTTCAGCAACGAATTCCTTCTCATTCCGTCAAACCTTTTCCCGTGTATCTTCTCTTCAATGATGTGTTACAATAGCTGGTACCGCTCGCCTCTATAATGTGTCCTAGATATTGAGTTTTCCTTTGCTTCATAGTAAGCAGCAATTATTTTTGTTTCTCCATCGGATGAAGAATTTCTACGTTTGAGAATTATGCGTAAGAGACGACTATACAGATGCATTAAAAATAATCGATTCTTTTCTCTAGATTTTGGTCAAAGTCCCAGCTTTCGTATTCTTAGAGAAAAATGGAGCACGTAGCAACTAATCATTCGCATTCTCAGTTGCAGGTTAAGATCCTATCTTGTGAAGAACCTTTTCATGTAATAAATTGTCTCCTGGCCTGTTCTATTCTAGATCTGATCTATTTCTTGCAATCACACTGTTCATCCATCATAGTGCCCTGTATTTATCTTAGAGAAGACTACAACTTCGAAAGGCGATACAGCATTGAAGATAATTAATCACCTTCAGTCCAATATGTGCAGAAGTGTAGCAAAAAGCGCAGCGGATATGTTAACAGGACAGAAAAAGGCACAATACCACGGCAAATGTTCCAATACTCTCCAGCACTTTAAACAACCGCTAGGTAGCTCATCTAAAACATGTAGAGAGACCTTTACATGTCAAGGGTCCTAAAAATTGAGTAGGAAGATGCTGATTATTATTATTTATTGCGATGGAGTTTATTCCGGCTCCTTATGAATAAAACTCATTTTATTTTTAATTCTTTCACCGTTTCAAGTAAATTATTTAGTACCTACCTAGATAACTTATAACACTCCCTGACTTCCTTGCCTCTAATGGAATATTTCCCATTCCCTTATGCATGAACTCAAACGCCGATTTGTGATCATTAATCTATGTTCCCTTCCACTAACTCTTTGCCCATAACCATTCAGACTTCATCTTCAAGGTAAGACTTAGGCACACTCTCTTTGTCCACCTTCTGCCTTTCAGCGACTTCGAACCCAGCTTCTTTGTCTTATTAGTTACTGAGAGTGTTATACAAACCCATCTCCCCTCTTTGTACTACCTATTACAGCCGTATACTGTACCCATAATTTAAATTCCATACATTCCCACAATACTCTGTCTAGGGCCTGGCCAAAGTTTTGTAATCCAGTTGTCTTCGTTTTATGCTACTTCTCTAATCACTCTCTAATTCTGCCCAATGGATCCCACCCAAGGAAAGTATTATCCATTTACAAGCATAAATATTTCCATTTTATCCATCAAAGAGCATTTTCCTTTAACATATCACACAAAACCTTTTCTGCGATTTTGAAGTCATTAGAACCGTTAGAAGTTGGGGATATGGAACAGAAAGGAATTCGGTCATGAAGTTTTGAAGAAACCATCCCGACACTCGCCTGGATTAATTTTTGAAAATCAAATATGTAAAAATGAGCCTAGGATTCAATCTATGCACTGTCTAATTCCCAGTCCGATCATTGACAGCTTATACACAGGGCTCGGTGCTTATTTATTATGACATTTATATTTATTTTATTCTGATCTTCACATCTGGAGATTCCATTCAGATCCGTCTCTAGCTATTCACATCCCATCCTATATTGTAATAATTCTATTATGCAGCATAATTCATCTACAGACAACGTCTGACTGAAAGACAAAAGTAAATTTATTCATTACAATAACGAGTGGCAATAGTACTAACACAGTTACCTTCATTTTTTCAGTTACGGTATTTTAATTAAATCGGCCAGCAACAAATACATGCTGTAGGGAAATAACAAATAAAAATAAAATAAACACATTTTATGCCTTTATTTTAATCTTAAAATTAAACTTGGAACGTCTTCAGTCATATTAATTAGATATTAGTAATCTTAACATTTTTTTCAACGAATTAAATTGAAAACACTTTCGCCTTAATTTTTTGGCAACACCAAAGTTTTCGGGCAGCCCCGGATACAGTAATAAATGGTGGCCTCATCGTTTTTGCCTTTACAAAAATCACAATAATAATGTATATTTGAAGAATCTATATGAACACAATCTTCATGGGTTCTACCTTTGATTCATAACGCTAATCCAGTATACCTCAAAAATTCCTCCACATAAGATTTATTCGATCTGTTTTACTTGATTTGCTTCGGAAAGACTTTGAAAACTTTTCTTTGTATTCAATGTCTTTAGAGCGCCTTTACATTTTGATTTTTTCGCTTCGACCTTTTTACTGCCTTTACTGTTTTCCCCGTCCTCTCCACAATTTTTATACAGTGAAGATTTTAAAATCTCGCCCTTTTCTAATTTTAGAGCCCGCGTTACTATGCATTTACTTGACGCATCATATTCAATAATTTCCAACGAATTTGACAGGAGTAACGAAAAACTTTTCCCTCCAGGAACAAAACACATAGTAGAGTTTTTTTTTTTTTTTTTTTTTTTTTTAACTTGATCTGAGGGCAATGCAGTTTGATTCGTCTGTATCTAAGTAATACTGTATTTTAGTAGAACATCTATAAGGCGTACAATACAATTAAATCTAAATTAAAATCTTTAAAGAAGATCATTTGATGTAGTGGGAAAATTTTCTTTTGTCGGTAAGGGTGTCAGGGATTGGAACAAATTACCAAGAGAAATGATGAATAATTTACAAAAAACGCCGAAGGAATTTAAAATTAAAATTTGTAAATCGCAAAAGTAGATGGAGGAGGAATTTAACACTCAAATTATAGAAGATAATGAAAAAGTATAATAAATAGAAGTTATGGCATGACAGGGAACAACAATAATTCTCTTATAATATTCTGTTGATCCCCTAGATAGATTGTAAAACTGTAATCCTGAAACATTTATTCGATTATATAGGAAGGTTTTTGTCGATTGTAAGTTTTAATGGTTGGGCGACCAGTTTCTCTGTGGAGTTGTGTGTTACCCACAAACCACAGTGCTTTTAACCTTTGGCACTAGCGTTCTCTTTTCATAGTGACAATTTTTATTGCATATCACACTGTTTCATTTTTTCATTGTCGCCCGACTACACGTTCTGTCCCATAAACTCGTAGCTATTATGTGTGGATGTTCTTATGATATGTCAGGTTTTTTTAATCCATCACAGACAGGATGGTGTGTTTTTGCTGTTTTCAGCTCGTTGAAGAGCGTAAGCGTAAAGGCATAGTGCGAGGAGACATCGTGGAGTTGTTGACAAGACTCAAGGAGGAGCAACATCTGTCCGACGATGAAGACTCAACCAGCAGCAGGAAATCATCAGAGGCCGAAGAACAGCTAAGTGAGCATTTAAGTCTTATGCATTTGAAAACGCAAATATTGTTCGTACTGTTTGTTCCATTTCCCCTCCAATAATTCTACATATGATAAGTTAAAGTCAGGATGTAGGAACAGTCGTTGGGTCAGGAGCTCTGTACGCTTTTTTTGAAATGAGAACTGTGATGTTAGTTCGGATTACGTGGACCGAGATTTACCGTAATGTTGATTAAATATCAATCTGAAAATTTTAATCAATGAACGGTTTCTAGGGCTACTAGTGTAAAGAAATTTAATCTAAGTTTTCCATTCTAAATACTCCTTTTGTGACACGCCACATTTCTCTGGCAATGCAGCAGCCGACTCTTCGAGTAGTTTAGCTGCGCTGAAATCTCGACCAAGTCAATCATATTTCCACTGATGCTTAATATCACCAACGGTTCCACACATCCTCTCAGTCACCAGCCAACTCCACCACTAACGCTATTGATGGCGTCAATTTAGTCGGCGTTTGTTTTGTAATAATACTTTTTTTCCATTTCCTTTGTTGTATTGCCAGAATGCTCTGATCTCGAACTGTATAAACCTAATGATAAAATTTTACGGCATTACCCAGAAAGCTGATAAATCGTCAGAAATTTAACGCCTAAAGTCAACGTTGATCTGTTTCATCAGTTAAGTAAGCACAGTCTTAATTAACTCGATGACTTATTTCATAAAGAGACTAAACATGTTTATGAATTCAGCAAAAAGGTTCATAGAAGGTCAATGAAAATGGTTTCAAGCATTCCATGCAGCTCTATCGTTTTATTTTCCCGTGCACTCAGCAAGGGTACACGAGTGGGCCTTCGGCACTGAAAGCCCATATTGATGATCTTTCGTTGAATGGTTCTCGCGCTGACACTTTTTGATGGCCCAGCATTGGAATCCGCAACAATCAGGCAGAATTTATTTCTTCATTTAATTAGGGACGAATTTAATATCTTTAGGTGATTTTTTCATGGGGCGCAGATATTTAAATGATGATTCATGAGAACGATTAAATGTCGCGAGATTCACTCACCCCATAATCATGATCCCTTGGCGATCAATCGGTCAATCTTAAAAAATACCGAAATTTACTTTTAAACAAAATTCTTCAAAGCACAACACTCAATAACAGTAGCTCATTTCAACTCAAACAGCAAGTGTTTTCACGTGAAAACTAACAGTAACGAAATGATAAATGTCATTTCAGAGTTCGACGACGATGTGATAACGAGCCAGATAATCCTGTTCCTGATTGCTGGATTTGAAACTTCTGCGTCTACGATCACGTTCGCACTGTACGAACTGGCCATGAACCAAGAACTCCAGGAACGAGTCCGCAAGCACGTGAGGCAATCACTGGCTAAACACGGAGGGAAACTCAGCTACGAGGCGCTGCAAGAGATGACGATGCTCACGGACGTTATCAATGGTGAGTAGACAAGTGGTTCAGATGATTACTTCTGTGTAGTATGGCTGCGTCACTGTTATCACTATTCGACGAAGGAATGTTTGCAGTTGAACTCTGATGTCCGCCGATTCCAAACTCTTCACTTCTGGAGGTCCATTGGCACATCCTCCAGTTCTCTCTAACGATCCAAGATTCTTCCTTCACCACTAATCAGCTTTTCACTCCTTAGTGTTCTGTTTCATTAAGCAACTGGTTCACACATCTTGTCAGAGGGTCCTGCCTACAAGCTCCATTCCCTTCTTCTTGCTCAGTAGTGCTTTATTTAGTGCTTCTCCCGCAAAGACCTTGGTGTGTGACGAATGTGCATACGGTAAATAAATATATTTTGAGCAGCAATATCGGAGGAGGCAATGGTTATGTTGAGATGCAGCATAGACCAGAATTCTTTGCTAAAAATTTGCTCAAGTCTCACATTTTGCAAACGAAAAAAAAATCGTGTACTGTGTAAATATTTTACTATCGTGTTTTGCATTGTTCTCTTAATCTCATGGTTAATTTTGAGGCGAGAATCGTTGATCATCATAGCAGATGTTTTATCTGTACACTGCTGCCAGAATTTGAAACTGTAAAAAAAAAAAAATTTCCTTTCACCTAATCACCTACTTCCATTAACTGTTTTGCCTGTACGCTGTTGAAACTATAACTCTCTCACTTAATCGGATGCTTGTCATTGTTTCGCCTGCACCCTGCTGTAAGAATCTGATACTATAACAGTCTTCGTAAACACAATAACACAAGAGCAAAACTTCAACGACATTATTTTCAGGATCCAGAGAGCAAAAACGAAAGTAATTTCTCACGAAAATAAATGTTTAATCTGATTAATTTTGATAAAAATAATTTTTAAGCTACAAACAACGATTAGCAGCATTAAAAAACAAGGGCTTAGCATTTTGATGAACGTATGGGCTTATGGAATTGTTAATCTTTGATGTAGTGTGCAACCACTGAATTGTATGAATAATCTTTGGTGCGTATCTGATTATCATTTCTTGCTACGATACCTTTTCACGTAGATTTATAACACATGACACAGTACACCATTAGCTTTCAAACTGATTCAAAATTGGTTGGGTAGTTTTTGCGTGAAGCCATTTCAAACAAATATACATAGACATGTTACAGATTTTATATATTCTTACCTCCAGTATATACCGTCTTTATTTTCCCAAAGAAATTTAGGTTGAATACCCTGTAACAGTCAGTTTCAGCTTGTGGGAATAGTGCAGGAAAAATTGTATGAATATTATGGTAGTCACCTTTGGTTTTTGGACCAATCTTAAATGACATAAAAAAAATCATTGTTGTTTCACGTACTAAGCAGAATTTTTGGTAGCTGTATCTGCTTGCTGAACTAAAAATCATTCAAACATTTCGTAAGAGCACAACTGTTACTCTTGTAACTTGGTTTTGTTGACAGAGACACTTCGGCTGCACCCACCAGTGAGACTGCTGGATAGGAAGGCGGTGAAGGAGTACCAGATCCCAGGTACCGACATCATCCTGCCCAAGGGCACCTGCGTCGGCATATCTGTGGTCGGTCTGCACACAGACCCTCGCTACTGGAAGGAGCCCCACCGCTTCATCCCTGAGAGGTTCCACGACGGCAGCGCCAAAAGCAGACCCAACTACACCTTCCTGCCCTTCGGCGAAGGACCCAGAATGTGCATCGGTGAGCATAGCCACCCTACCCGTATCACTGGTTAATGTCTACCCATAGAGGAAACGCAAAGATTATCGCAACATGGATAATGTTAATCGCATGGGGGAGGTAGTTACGTTTGAGAATTTCCGCGTTTATTACTCTTGTATCAAAACTGCAAAAAGCCTTGATAAACAATTTATCGGGAACATGGTGAACAAATCCTGTGGTCGAAGCGAAAGGTCAGCGGGTGCTTCAGCAGTTGTTAATCTATAAACTGGATTACTCTTGTAGAGCAGTGTTCTGTGTACCAAGACTCTTTGCTGTCGGAGTATTCAGTTTAACAAGTGTAACAAGGAGGATCACAACCATTCATGCCCGTAAGATGGAAATCCGGTTTGCGGGCGTCCAATAATTACGAGAGGTGTTTTTTTCCCCGAATTCCGCCCCCTCCCCCCACCTTATAATGACGTGAGATCTTGAAGGGGACCCCCGCCCTATTACTTACTGATCTCGTAGGTTTTTGAAACATTCTTTTCCTTATTTCTCCAGCTACCTACGGTGGTTATTCCTCCTCTTCCCCCCCTAAAGTCGGTATCGTCATCATTTGTAGACTTTATTTTAGCCCTACTGTTCTCCAAGAATTTAAAAATATGACGCAAGATTTCCGTCAACCCCCACCCCCCTCTTTGGTCAGATTTCAACGGACACACCCACTCTCCCCTTATTTCACCTCATGTAATTATGGACGCCTCCTTTAGTCAATAACTTCATATTTATCTCGCAAATGAAGAAAGACAATTATACAGAACTAACGATACAAAAAAAAAATTGCACGCATAAGCACAATATTCCTAGACGGAATCGTAGCATGGTATGGGCACATGTTAAAAGCCTTGTAGAATAATTCACTTCAATCCTTTATTGACTTCCTCTTTTTTTTTGGCTTTACGCCTCGTAGACATCGAAGTCATTAGAGGCGGGATGGGGACAAGGAACGTGAAGGAATTCGGCAATGGCAATTTTGATGGGAGCATCCCGGCATTCGCCTAGAGTGATTTGGGGAAACCATGGAAAATCCAGATCTGGATGCCCGGATGGGGATTCGAACCGGCGTCCTCCCGAATGCGAGGCCAGAGCATTAACCACTCACCCACCACGCTCGGTTTGACTTCCTCGACGGATTAAGTGAATTGAGTCATTCGGAATAGCTGCAACGTTTACCGCGTATAGTTCCATACAAAAATGAGTAATAATACTCATCATTCATGAAGATGAATCTGATCATCAATATGATAATAAGGTAGCTTCCACTTCTATTATACAACGTAAATGCCTTATAGTATTAATACCAAGCAGAAGTTTCGACAAACCATCAGCAGCTCTCACGATGTATGGTGATGCAAACACATTCCTTCCAAGTTGTTTATTTATACTATACTACGGTATCCGTATCTGCTTTAGGCTGCTTCAGGCTCAACTATTTTTCGAGTCCACTCTAAAATTCATCTCAATCCTTTTTTGTACTGTATTCTCTTTCTGATAAGCAGTTTGGTAAAAGCGGCAAATTGATGAATCTTACCACTTTAACTTAAAAATTTGTCTTCCATATGTATACTAATAAAGCGCTGATATTTGTCACGATGTAGCCATGTCTGTCACGCTTTCCAACTAACAGCGGTCAGAGATATTATTCTAGGTTATGCTCGTTATGACAATTTTGTTTAGTTAACCATTCGCCATTAACTGAATTGTCAGAACACTGAAAGAAAAGTATGTATTTCTTTTAAACTGTCATATTAATTGTTTGTTGCTTTTTTTTACTGAACTCATTCCTTTGTTTGAATGAAAGCAATTCCACATGGACCGCGATCTATGTGGACTACACCCCAATTTAAACTAATATTATGTGGCATAGCGTAAGTTGTTAAAATCAGTTTTTAATTCCCTTTGCTTTTACCGATGCCATATTAATGAAGTTATTATTTCAGCAGTATAAAACTATGTCACCCATTCAAACGCTGTAATATCGACTGAATCTTGAATGTTAAAAAAAGAAAAGTGTAAGAATCTGTGAAGATTTTGGATCAAGTATATATCGGGATGCATGTCCCTAACATGCAATACGGTGAATACGAATATTAATTCACGAGTGATTGAAGCTTTGGTTTTTAAATGGCAATATTAGCGGAGTTTTTGGTTAAGTTGATCTGCAACCTGGACCAGAATAAAAACTGCAACTTTCTGCTATAGCGTAAGAACTAGGAACTGCATTGAGCGTTGTTTTATAACAATTTAGCAACTGCGTATAAATTACTTGCCAGAACACTCAGTTCAACCCGTCATTTCTGAAGGGTTTTGTGGCTAGTTATATTTACATTCAATACCTTACTCCAGCGGTGTCTTTTGGTGGGTCGCGGAACAATCGAGGTTTTTGCTACAAAAATATATCTTTTATTTCATTTATTTAAAAAAAATAACACGATATTTTACAAGTGCAATAATCATGAAAGCTATTAGCTTAAATTAATACTTTGTGAGAAAAAAAAAAAGTTTTCTTAAACAGTCAGCCTGTATTATGCAATAACCTCGTTGTAAGATAGAGCAGCGGCAGCAATCGTGCAATAGTTATGGCAACCCCTGAACACCCCCTTCCCTGCCCCGTTTTAGAGCGGAGATGTTGCGCATACCACCTGCAATTTTACATTGTCATTTTCTTGTTTATTCTTGAATCTAAACCAAAGTCTTTGATAGAAACAGTCTTTCTCTGCTTGTTGGAGTGAGTTATTATTTGCGTTTCTTTTGATTGACAGTAGATTTACTGTGATTGTGGAAAGTTGGTTGAGGACTGGGTCGTGCCGTAAAAGAGACTATTCAAAAGGTGACGAAACTTCAACCTCCGCGTCTGGTAATAATAGGTTTGAAAATGTTACTGAAACACAACCAAGTATTTGTAATTACAATGCAGGCAGCGCGAAATCGGGCCTGCAGGTGGTTTCCACCAAAAATCGACTTGGAAGATCAGTTGCATCATAAGATGCTGATCGAGTTACTTCTAATCGTGGAATTTTAGCTGTTAACTTGATGAGGCCTGTGGAGCCGCCTCCCAGTCTATAATATCTTTGTTGCTTTATGTATTATTCATTCTTGTTTTTGTTGATATTATATACTTTGTACGAAAATTTGCCTTTTCGTAGGATAGGATAGTAGATAGTGTCAAGGTCATACAACAGTTGATATTATTTAAACTCTCATATTAGGTGGGTCGCGAAAATTTTTTCACTTAAAAATGGGTCGTGTACCAATAAAGGTTGGGAACCGCTGCCTTACTCAATAAACGAAAGTGATGTAATAAGATGAAACTGGAAATAAATGTTGGTGATAAAAAAAAATATGGGGTAGGTAGAAGTTGGAGCTACTAATGCAAGTGTTAAGTGAATACGTCTTTCTTTTGCCTGATACCCAGTGGAACAATAAATATTGTTAATAACTTAACATTGTATTCATGTACACAAGAGAAAATACTATTAGGTACAATTAATAGCCAATCATTTTATTTAGGTACTTAACTGCTGCAACACATGTTTCACGGTAGGTTTACAGAGGTAAATTGCCCGCGCTAATCGACTGTAGTATCATTGTGTTCCTCTTGGCTGTCCATGTCCATCGTTCTGTTGCCGTAACTCCCTATCCCGCACCGGTGGTCCCTCGGAGATCGTGGCCTTTCTCTCGCTCAACTTCCTTGGTCAGCAGGTATAGCCAACATGTTTCCACATTTCCAAAGGGATTTCATAACTACATTACTGCACTTTGTTATCATGTGCTTTAACATTTTCACATTCCAAGTATCAAAATTTTTCGAAATTTACTTTTATCGATATGGAAACGGTGTTAAAATGTCTATCATAGTGTATTTCATATGTATCAATATTATATTGCCTCAAATCACACGGCAAGCAAGTGGAGTCCATTCTCAAAGAAAACTCAAAGAATCGACTCTCATCAACGCCTGTGCCAACTTGTCGGTTTCGCGTAGCTTACTAGTTCAATTTGTAAAAATGACACCCATAAGCATTTGTAAAGGTAGGTTTGCTTCAATTCTACCTGCGTTACGCGTGTTCTGCTTCCACTTTCTTTGTACTTTAACATTTTCACTTTCTAAGTAAGGACGTCGTCAGAAATTTATTTTTATTAGTCTGAAAATTGTCTTAAATTATCCGCCGTCGTGCATATGAAACAACCTTTTTTTTTCAAAATCCGCGGGTGCGCGGAAGATTCACTTTTTAAGACCACTCGGCGTGCACTTATTCGCCGATACTTTACCTGACCAATCGCGTCCATTTCCCTTGTCACGTGGAGGCGGGAGAAACGTTGGCTAATATACTTGTTCTTTTAAAACTTTCTCTACCGAACGCAATCGTCTGCGCTGTCCTCAGTTGTTTAGTTTTTGAGTACTATTCGTTTCAGAACGGGCAGTTCCCATGCAACACGTAATTCTGGTATGCTAACTAGTACCGGCCATGGAAGACGTATTTACGTCAAAACACTGGATAATGAGTTACAAAAAATTAAAATTTTATGAAAAATATTTTTTTAAATCGGCGGAAAGAATGCAACAGTAGCAATTTATCTTTTCGCGAAAAATTGTTAATATGTACGCTCATTCTTTTTTTTAACAATGCCCTTTTTTCCTAGTTTAATTCCACTTCTGAATTAATTAATTTGATTCCTACTAAAGGGTTTACACCATGTTGTTGACTTAGATATTTTCCCTCTTTGTAATAATTTTCCACAAATGTGATGACCAATCGGGTATCACATACGGAGTGACTTTTATTTGAAAATGGTTTGATTGACTTGGTTGGATGTGTGTGTATAATCTTCAGTGTGAAATACATTTTATTGTCTTTCCACTGATGTGATATGCAACTGGGTGTCAACTACAGGGTTAATTTTCTTTAGGTCCTTTTAGTAACTTTGTTTGAAATTAGTCATCTACGTAAGGCTGGATATAGTGTACGTATATGTATAATTTTCAGTGTATGATCATTATGTTTCAAAAATAACGCAGATTTGCATATTCATATTTTGCTTTAAGAGTAGTCGAACAATGGTTAAGAAGTATGTCGTTGACACAGTACCCTTCAAACAGACCTAAAATGGTCATATGTAATTAGAACCGATAGTGATTTTGAAATCACTATATATATATATATATTTTTTTTTTTTAATAAGAAACGAGTTTATACAGAAACCCCCCAAAAATAATAAAACGAGTGCAGGGCAATATTTTGCGACATAGCAGAGAAGACGTCATGTAAATATAAGATATAGATTAAGCGTATAAAGTTAAAGGAACAGAGATATTACATTATTTGATGCGGTAATAAGACTCATATTCAAAGGGCTATGCAGAAACTAACATACGATAGCAAGGGGTGGAGATTACATTAAACCAGAAGAGACGCTGAGAATATAAGTGGTGCACCTACAACCAAATAACAACAGTAAAGAAATAATTTAATTTCGCTGTTGCAAATCATATTCGCTGTCACATGTTTCTTAGGAAAATTTTTAAAGCTGGATGTGACTACCTGTGACAATAATGTCCACATTACGAGCAAATAACCAGTATGTAATTATGTGTAGAATCCATAATGTAACACAACATCTTGCAAATTGAGGAGTTAGCCCAAGCACAAATATTTTCCATACGGAGTTCGGGCCTATAGAAACCTAAAAGAATCCTTTAGTAAACACATATGTAGCGACAAGATTTTCCAAAGTAAGTTTTCGGCATAAATAATTTATGTGGTAGAGACTTATGTATTGTTTAGATTTCTGCCTGTTATCGTTAGGCGAAATGAATTTATATATCATTCATGAGTAGATAAACAACTGAACATAAAACCATTGTGATCAACCTTTAGATAAGTTAAGAATTGTGTTACAGGAATGCGGGTGGCCTACATGCAGGTGAAAGTCGGTCTGGCGCACATCCTAAACAAGTTCGAGATAAGACCTAGCTCCAGGACGCCTATACCAGTGTCCTTCGACAGAGCCAAGTTCATCACACAGCCCAAGGGAGAACTGCCGCTTAAGTTTAGCAGAATAAAGGCGCAGTGAGCAGAAATCGAGTGAAAGTGAACTACACAAAGACGGTGTAAAATATTTCCTGGACGTGATGTCAGTTACTAGAATCAAGTACTATAATTAACAGAAAATTTACACTTGGCACGACGTAAGATGTTTCAAGTCCTGATGCTGTAAGACAGTTTTACCGTCCTGAACCTTGGCAGTTTACAATTTCCAATAACAGAATTGTCCTGGATTAAATACCAAAACCTCTACAATCGTTTAAATGTAGTAATACGACAGTGTCGATGATGAATCATCTTTCGGATGGAAAAGTTAAATCTAATGGCTCACTCGTTGCCTTTTGGAAAAGCAGGCCTGAAGGGTCACAACCGAGTTTCTACCTCTTCATTCTTTGATCCTTACGCACAACAATAACGCATTACACACACCACTAATTACACTAGTCATACTGAGCAGAATCCAAAACAGTATCAAATTTCCTCAGTTTGTTGCTGTGGTTTATTAACACAGTTTTTAGTAACCGCCGAATTGAGGAAGTTCATAAATGACATTTTATACACGGATAATTAACTAAACATTTGACAAATATGTATATATTATTTATTAATAAAAATTTGAATACTTTCTTTTTGTTTGTGTCTCTTTTTCTATTTTAGTAAATACTCTTCACCTCAGCCGAAAGCTTAAATGAATAAAGCTAATCCACTTCACTGCCTTGGGCTATTCAATAATGGTAAAATTTTTATTGGTTACCACTTCGACTGATGTAGATGTTTTTTATTAGTTATCCATGTTATAATTGAGTGGATACGAGTAAGATTTAACAACGCGTTAAACTGGCAGTAGGCCTACTTTTAAAGCATGTCATGTAATAAATCTTTCTGCAACCTTGAGATGATATCTCGAGTTTATTGACTGCTATCACCTTATCTGATGGTTGGCTTTACTACTTGTTTTATCGTGCATTGCATTATGCTCAACTTAACTTGCAAATACACTGTTCATTTATGATTTCGAGTCAAACAATCTTTTTAAAAAAAAGGGGAGGGGGAGAACAAAACTTTTCAGCTACAGGTTGTGTATCCCTGACACACACACACACAAAAAAATAAGCTTTCACTGAGGAAGCTATTAATTTTTTGATGCTCTCTTTCGACGGAACCTATATCATTTGATATAAGAAGTTCGATAACTAACTCCCGTATCGTTTGGTGTTAGCAGCCATCGACATTTATATAATTATTATAAAACAATTAATTAAGATTAAATTTACTTTTGCATGCTTCCAATAACGAATTAAACTTTGAATAGTTTCACGTCGTTTCTAAGTTTTCTGATGTTTTCAACCAAACACTACGGGCTTCTATAAGACTACTCAAATTTTGCTTTGTAACATTACAATTATTTTCGTACAAATACTGAAAGGCGTAGAAATTCATTCAGATTGATCAGAATTTTTATCTCCATCCCCGGTGGGTGTTTGGTAACCTTTTGATCGAAATTTTTATCTCCACCCATGGTGAGGTAGCGTGATGATATAAGTATACTAAGTTTTTAATCTGTGAGTACCGCGTCAAAGCGTGTTCAGTAACTTTCGGATGATGCTAGTGGTAAAACAAATTAAAAAAGAAAAATAATAATATGTTTTCACAGAGCTGCAAAACGTCAGATCCAATTAATTTTCAAAAATAAATGTACAGATACAGCCATGTTACAGTTTTATCGCAATGTTAATTAAAAATTCTTAGAAAACTCTTTTTTCAAAAAAATATATAAATTTTATTTCATTAGCTTATCACTGTAAATTGATCAGAAAAGTAAAACAATGGTTTTCACTGAATCTAAATCGTAATAAAGATATTAATTCAGCTAATTACAATGAACAAAAGCAGAAGAAATTTATAATTCCAAAATTATGTTACAGGGCAGTAATATTCAAATCAATATTAATGGATAAACAAAACCACAGCCGATCAAACAAGAAAGGTTTATTTAAAATGAGACAAATATTAAAGAAAGCACAAGTATGGATTAAACTATGACGTACTTCACGCTCGTCGTTAGTGGAATGGGAAAGTGACAGTCAAAAATGATCGAACGATAGTCCTGAATTTCCTTTCTAGAGTAGGAAATCTATGAATTACTTAACTCCATTTTTTCTTCTGTCGTTTAAGAGTGAAAAATAAAACCATCTACATCACTTTAATGCGTGTTATAAGATGAAATTCCCTGGATTAGCGACGTATGGTGACTCGATTGCGTACTTGAAGACTGGATCCTGGGCGCTGACTTTCCATCCCGTAATGTTGCAGTCTGTGCAGTCTTCTAGTGCAGGAGCCACTTGCTGTTGCCAATCTCTTTGGTACCTGCCAACCAGAGGCTTAGCCGTGGAGGGCAGGTGAACTGGTGGTTGATCGTCTTGGTGGTAGCCTGGTTGTAGTCCATTTTTATGGTAGAACTGCGCCTGGAATCCTGGATATTCCAGACTGTTGAGAGCTTTGAGGTAGCTGTCGCCCTGATCTGAGATGGTGGGCGGGACAGCTGGTTGATTGGGTTCGATGTTTGGGGGCGGAAGGATGTCCTCTGGCTGTTGTTGGCTGCCGCCTGAAGTTGGTGGCTGAAGAGGCGGCTGGTAGTGGCTGTTGTAGTTGCCACTTTGGTAGAAATAAGAGGCCGGCTTGTGGTAAACGGGGTAGGCAGGCACTGCAGGAATGTTGTAGTAGTTTACATCGTTCCTGTCCACCTACAACACAAATAAACACCAACTGTTCCCGCAACCTTTATAACTCCTTTGATGTGAGGCACCAGAAACTTAAAACATGAAACAACATCATGAAGAAGCTAGCTGGTACTTCATGGGGAGCTCATGCGGACGCACTACGAACAACCGCTCTCACCATGGTTTACCCTGTTGCTGAGTACTGTGCTCCAATGCGGCAACGTATGCTCATATTAGAAAAATCGACGTCTACCTGAATGAGTGTTTGAGAGTAATAACTCGCACCCTAAAATCCACCCCTGTCCCCTGGTTACACCTAATCAGCAAAATACCACCTCCAGAAATAAGACGCCAAGAAGCAACGGCACATGAGTGCATAAAACTGCACCATCCTGATCATCCACAGGATCTCCCAATCCACGAAGTCCTAAATGACTTACCCCCAACTCGTCTTAAATCCAGAAATCCGGTATGGCAAGATTTATTTGACTTTGATGTCACAGAAAAATGGCGACAAAGCTTGAACTCCGCCTCTGTAAAACATCCAGATATTAAAGATCCCACAACTGGACTTCCGGGATTCCATCTAAATAGAGACAAGTGGGTCAAACGAAATCGCTTAAGAACAGGCCATGCAAAATGCAACGCCATGCTGTATAAGTGGGGCCTTCAGGATTCTCCTGCATGTAACTACCGTGCTCCTTCCCAGAGTGTGGAGCATACCGTCAAAGAATGCCCTGTAAGCAGGGGCGGATCCAGGGGGGGGGGGGCTAGGGGGCTCAAGCCCCCCCCAAAAGTATCTTGGTCCACCCCCGATATTGTAGTTTTGATACTTTTTTTTTTTTTTTTTTTTTTTTTTTTTTTTTTAGTTCTACGGATTTGAGGCCCGAGGAGGCTTACCTTTCCCCCCCCCCCAAAGCCAAAATCCACTGAAGGCAAGCCCTCTGAACCAAAATTCACACAAGCCAAGTCCCCCCCCCCCAAAAAAAACAAAATCCTGGATCCGCCCCTGCCTGTAAGGAAGTATGATGGACCATTTGAAGATGTTTTCAGAGCTACAAGTTCCTTCATAGAATGGTTGGAAGAATTTGATATCAACTTGTGAACGCTACAACGTTCCTGTCATTGTATATATTTATATGTTTTGTATTAGTTGCTTAGTCATACAACAAATAAAATAAAATAAGATGTGAGGCACAAAATTCTACATATCTAAGAAATCTGTGAATTAATAATATTATCCAGCTTTTGATGCTAATAAAAGAGCGAACATTCCTCGCTGTGGATACAAAACAAGAAAATCACAACAAATATCTTAAAAGGAACAAATCTGTATTTTCTGAGTTTAGAATTTAAATGTGTCGGTTGCACATTTGTGGTGAGCATATGAAAGACCAAGCTAAATATGTTTTCAATAAACAAAAGACACTTATCAGCCTGACAATGTGTAAAAATCTCTAAAACATCTAGAGCATAGCCCTATATGGATGGAATCGTAGACCATAGGGATGGCAGAATGTAAACGAAAGGAGGCATTTGAGGTCCGTTGTTACAGGCGAATGCTAAAGATAAGCTGGATGGATTATGTCACTAATGATGAAGTATTCAGAAGAGTTTCTGAGGAACGATGATTCTGGAAGGACCTGCATAAGAGAAGAGATTAATGATTGGCCATGCTTTGCGTCAGAGTGGTTTGCTTAGGGTCATTATTGGAGGAAAGATAGAAGGAAAAAACCACACAGGAAGAGAAGTGGCTTACGTGGAGAATTGTTACAAAACAATCTTTAGATTGAAAACTGAAGAAGATATGAAATAAATTGTATCATAATTTCTCAACATTTTCGCGTCATACTTTGAAACTTGTGATTCTGAATAAAATAGTATGTTACTTTTCAGAATTCGTGATGAAATAAAATGCACTGCATGCTAGTATCCTAGTGAGAAGGTGGATGTTTTTTCATCAAAATTCTTGAACAACATTTTATTCACAGTAATACTGCATATTACGATTGATTTGTAAAAATGGCAGATTTACTTCTAAAAATTGCAAGATAGTGCTAATTCCGAACATGTGAAAGTTGTTCAACTCAACCATTACTGATTCTCTAGAGAGGTATGCTGGCCCTGTGTTAAGTCGACCGCATTGGAAATTAAAGTTCCCTTGTTTTATCCCGGGCGTTAGCCTGGATTTCTAAGGTCACTTAAACGGACCTTAACCGAGTGAAGCTTATTTTCTGTGTGTATGAAGTACGCTATGAAGGTTCCGTGCTTCGTATTCTATGCTAAACCGTAGGTCCAACCATGACAGTAGCTGAATGCTTCACCACTGTAAGGTTGACCCGCTATCGTACACTTTACTGTTTGTCTGAGACATTTAGTTATAATAACGTGGAGTGAAATTATCACATAATCTAGACTGCTGAGAAAGCTGGAGAGAGAGACTGCGAATTTTGGCACAAATTTGTGAAAGACCACAAGGATCGTACAGCGTAGATGGCGTATAAAGTTGCATTTCTTCTTTTACCGTATTGCTATGGAGTATGAGATCCATATGGCAAAGCAAAGAACGAGAAGATACAAGGATCAACAGTGCGTTTTGTGACCGGTTGGGCTGTTATAATTTGGTATATACACAACGCAGCTGCAGCTCGAATTTGTCGACGAACCTGCGGTCATCTATTTGACTTCACTGAAATACGTAATCCATCAACGTATTAGCAGTTTCTACGAAGTTTCTTAATACTCTTAGTAGCCACACCTACTGCGTTAAACAGAAGTTTTCAAGGAAGGTTTTTTCGACACAGGTCTCAGAGAAGAATAGTTGACAGATCTAAAGTCGTTATCGTCTGATTCGCTAACACACGCGACAGTGTATCTCTGGTCTTCGAACTCACCTGTCCGTAGTGGTATGGAGGCTGCGGCACCAAGTAGTTCCCTATGACCTGTGTTGGCGGCGGCGGCCTGTAATGCGGGTAGTAGCTCGGCGGCCCCAGCACCTGCGCCTGCACTGTGAAGGCGCCGCTACTGTTACCAGAAGCGTTGCTAGAGGGCAGCACTGTGGCGAACGTCACGATGGCTGCTCGACCCTCGGTCAGAAGTGCTCGGCTACTGTTCTGTGGTCCACACACACTGGAATACGTTCATAATACATCTGACATACACGTCGTGACTTACATAACGTAATATTTACACTCAGCTCTGTAAATACATATAATCTCATTGAATTTTCATGAAGGCTCAGTACTTTTGAGGGCGCTATATTAGTGGCTACATATTTGAAGGGCATATTGAACCTTTGAAATCAGTTTTTCAAATGAATTTAAGACAAAGTACATACGAAAAGCTGTAGTAACAAATCGAACAGACCATAGATTGATTTAATTTCTGAAATTATTAACACTGTAATGGTACTGGTGCCAACATCAGAATGGTTGCAGTATTTCTGTTTTTTTTTTTTTTTTTTTTTTTGTTGGGAGGGAGTTTACCTCTTTTTATCATCGATTTTGGTTTCGTTTATAACCAAAATTTAATTTATCCAAAACAACTAATGCAAATGTGTCTAATTATAATGGTATTCTCTGGCTCAGTGTTACCGTAGTCGTTTCATTGAGTCTGATAGTTTCAGGAAGAGCTTTATGAAAACAGTAAATTATCTTTATTAAAGGTGCAGCACAGCTCCTTTGTAAACGAGTGCACTCACGTTTGTTATTATTAATTAGAAGTAAAGACACCTAAGATGTCATCTTTCTCCTTAGGATGGCTTGAAAAATGTCGGTGTTACCTTACTTAGTGACAGAATCACAGTAGTGATCAGAATGATGAGTTCAAAGATAGTTAATGTTCCCCAAATTTCATCCGCAGTCTTGGTTAGTTCGTCATCTTATTAAACGTTAAAAACAAAATAAAATGTATTGAAACCAAAAAAATATTTTTTATCCCGCGTAAATGTCACCAATGCATTAGTTCACGACAGTAATGATACAAGTCCTCTACAGCCATATCGCAGAAGTCGTCTCAGTTCACTTTTTGGCTGCTGCTATCACGCAATGGTAATACGAAGTATACAGTATGACACTGTGAGTTGTCCATTTGGAAATAACGCCAGTTCCATTATGAAATATACTAAGCCCCAAAAACGATTTAAGCAACTACACATAACCATATGTTCATCTATTGTCACCAGCGAATGAAGTTCATATCACGTAATAGTCACCGTATCACTACACTCCAGTAATTAGCCGCAAAGATTAAGTAGCCATTCATCAGTACCTAATCACGATTGTTTACAACTGGAAACTTACACTGGAAACTTACACTGGAACCGCCAAATAAATTCGGAGCAAATTCAATGATGCTGAAAATACTGACATCAGTTTTTGCATATATATTTAACCAAGTTTGTCTCGAAACAGATTAAATGATAAATTTTGTTTTATCTTTATGGACAAAAAATAAATAAAGTAATTGTTAGCAGAACTTTGAATGTAGAGAATATCAAGATAAATTTTGTAAACATTTTTTTCGGATTTTTCAGAATATCCACGGTCCTGTTTGTCCAAGAGCTTGGCACTGTATGCTTCAGAGACATGGAACATTTCCTATATTTTCTTACACTTGGCGTGTTGGCTACACAGTCAAGGTACATTATACTTAGTGCTGCATCTTTATAAATATAGATACATACACCCACATTTACATATACCCAATTCACATACATATAAGTCACTGTTCATATTCCAAGTTCACTTCATAGTTATCGGATTATATAACAGAAATAATAACTTACATAGCAATAAGAACATAATATCATAAAAGGAGTTTAATGGCTCATTAAAAGTTAAAAATAAAATTACAAAACCATTCAGTCAGAGATTTAACAGTAAAATTATGATAATCCAGTAGTTTGCATACATGTAAAACTTAGTGTTATAAAGCATTTCATAAAAAACGAACATGGACTTTGAGAGAAGATCAAAACTAAAACTTGATATTATTGATGTTTATTGTGGTGGAGAAAAATGAAGAGAAATAAGCATGGAGAGGTAATGGTGAGACTTGGCGAAGGGAGAGATATTATGAAGAAAATCTGAGATACAAAGAAACATCGTACAGGATAGTTGTTAATACATTGAAGCATTATTACGGACACGTAGGAAGCAATAGTAATTGCGAAACGAAAAAGAGGATTCCGATGGTCCAGATGACATTGAAATCCAATAGAAGGATCCTTTGTGTACCTGCCGAAGACAATAGGGAACTGGGAAGATTTGCAGTGCATAGAAGACATGTTACAACGTATCTTCAGTACTCATACAGAAGCAGCTTACATCTTTTCAAAACGTATCTCACTTTACACCTGTGAAAGCAAGAACAAATACAGACAATCTTAGATTTGTTCAAAACGTGTCTGATATTTCACAGAGGAAAAGAAATTAAAAATGGAAAGTCATTATTTGTATGAAAGCATTGCTGACCTTTCGTCTAGAAAAAAAAAGTAGCTTAATTTTTGATGGTAAAAAATAACAGTCATTACCCCCTATAAAAGGTGACTTTTGTCTCTACATTCAAATGAATTTCTTATTTTATTCTTAATTACGTAAAGTCTTCTATCTGAAACAGCGGCCACCTTAAAGAAATAGTGGCGATAAAGGTAGTCGCTGGCCTAGCCGTTGCATCGTTAGTGGTTCTGGAGATGTAGGACACCTGTCCCGTAAGCAAGAATATGGAGGACACATGATTACAAATCGCTATTTCACCTTATTTTCCAAATATTCTCATTCGAAAGCTGGTGGGGGAGAGGGAAGGGATACATTCACGCTCAACAAAAAATTCTCGACCTGTTCGGTGTTTGAAAGCCAAAAATGTAAACGTCACTGAAATAAGCAATAATTTTTATAACATTTTTCACTCTACAGTTCTGCATCGAAGTTTAGACAAATACGAGGGTTGGAACTTAAATAGTGGCAACACTGCTGTGAAGATTCTATGCAATGGAATATACTATTGTCGCTGATAGCACACGTTGACATACCTGCCTTAACTCCGAGCAAATGGACTCGCCCGTCCCACGTATCCGGCGTGCGCACAATTGAGGGAAACCCAATCACTAGTGAGCGAGCGCTCTAATGTAACGGTGTCACTATGTTTTCGAAACAGGAACAACGGAGTTGGATCAAGAATAAATGTGCCAGAGGTCGTACAGCATGACAGTGTCATCAACGTCTTCAAGAAGCGTGCGGGAAATCGGCATTGCCGTACAGAACAGTGGCACGTTGGGTAAAAGCCTTCAACGAAGGTCGGCAAACTGTGGCAGACATGCATCTGGCAGGTCATCCTAGCGTGTCTGAAGAAGTAGTGCATACTGCTGCCGCGTTAGTGGACTGTGATCGACGCCAGACGATTCGTGAGCTCGCCTACGAAACCGGATTAGCGCATACCACTGTGCTTCGCATCCTGAAGGAATGCCTGGGCATGAGAAAAATTGCATCACGCTGGGTTTCGCATGAATTGACGAAAATGCAGAAATTGATGCATTACGACGGTGCTCAGACGCACTTGGAGCGCTATGAACGCGAAGCAGAGGCTTTCTTACGCGGTATCGTAACACTGGATGAGACATGGGCCACATCGTACGAGCCAAAACTGAAATGCCAATCCAACGAATGGCCTAATTATAGATCACTGCGAAAGTAGAAAGTGCGTCAGAGCCCTAGTATGGTGAAAGTTATGGTGATTCTCGTGTACGACTGTGATGGTGTTGACCGTCAATGCACAGTATTACTGTTCATTTTTGGAGCATCACCTGCGATTTGTGAAAGAAGCAGCGACACTTTCTGCGCAACTCACCCATCATTTTGCACGACAATGCGCGGGCGTATACAGCGCAAGCTGTGGCTGCTCTAGGAAGTACTGTACCATCCACCATACTCCCCTGACATAAGTCCTTGTGACTTTGATTTGATTCCGAAGATGAAGGAACCACTTCGTGGCATTCGCTTCAGAACTGTTCCAGAGATTCGACAGGCAGTAGACCGCTCCATTCGCACCATCAACAGAACAGGCTCTGCTAACGGTATACTACGCCTTCGACATCGCTGGCAACGGGTTCAACACAACGTTGGTGACCACTTTGAAGTACAGTAACAGGTGCAAACATGTAACGCTTTTGTATCGGTTGTGAATAAATAGTTGCCACTATTTAAATTCCAACCCTCGTAAATAATTCACTCAACTGCACCTCACAGCATTTATCTCACACCTTACCCAACTCGGTTCTTGTGATCGTACTCACGTCTCTATGGGATATAGCTGTCCGCGCGCCAGCGAGTAGACCCTGATGGCAGAGATGTCACAGCCGAAGACCCCGGGGGGAAGATCGACGTCGGTCAGCTGCAGCAGCAGCCTCCGGTCGTGCTCGGCGTACAGCGTGGCGGCCAGCCGAGTCTGCAGACCTCCTGGGAACCTCAGCTCTGTCACCGTGTGAGCGGGCCCTCCCACTGACACTGCCCGTGTGCAGTTGCTGGAGGTGGAGTTATATGGCGGCGGTTCGGCACTTGTCGGCACGAACACCAAGCAACAGCACAGCAGCGCAACCAACAGCATTGTCACCCTACGAGTAGTATACATCAAGGAGACGGGACATCTTTTAATATATAGCGAAACAAATAAAAAAGAAATTGTAACACAGGATCCACTATAATCTACATCTTTTCTCTTATCTTTTGAATTCCGTCCTCATCAAAATTGTACACAGCCAAGTGCCACAAAATTTTTTTTGATTTTTTTTTGTTGCTTACGGTTTTACGCCTTGTCGACGTCGAGAACATTAGAGGCGTAAAAGGACTGGGAACAAGGAACGGGAAGGAATTCGGCCATGGCGTTTTAAAGGAATATTCCCGGTTTTCCCCTGGAGTGATTTGGGTAAACCATGCAAAACCCAAATTTGGATGCCCGGACGGGGATTCGAACCCACGTCCTCCCGAATGCGAGGCCAGTACGTTAACCGTTCACCCACCACGTTCGGTTTTTTTAAAAAAAGAAGAGATCATTGGAATGATAGTCATATGCTGATAAAACTTGATTATAATGGCAGTAGATTATTGTAAAGCACGCCACATTCAATGAGCCATGAAAATCTTTTGAGATAAACAAGTAAAAATTCTTTGATAATGTGCAAAGGAAGATGACAGGATTGTAGTAAAACAAAAGTAATAAAGATGATTTTTTTTTTTACGAGGAAAGTAAAGTTTGTTCTATTTTATCAATAAATAATCGAATGGTTTTTCTTTTTAGTAACATCTCAGAAAAGGATCCCATGGCAGTATCAGAGGAAGATCTTTCCCCAATAATTAATCATTTGCAGGATTGGCTATTGTCGTCTGTTGATTCAGAATATTTATAATTATAAAAAGGAGCATAAAGCAAATACTGGTCGTGTGCATTGTATACCCAATGATATTAACGATAGTTTCAAGATAAAACAGTAGAAAATGTCTTTTATAATTAATTTTTAAAAAAATACTTTTCAGCAGAACAGGTGGAGGAGATTTAAGTAGGCTACATGATGGGAGGCCAAAATGAAACCAAGTAGTTTGTAAACGCTCCTTACTCGGGCCACTTTACAACGCATTCCACATTTTCATAATGGCTCTTACATTACTACTTATGAATGAATGTTTGCAAACAAAAGAAACATAAATGAAGGCATTAAAATTCATCTAGAGAACCAAAACTGTATAAGATTCAAATGTTGCTGTTGTTGGTATGGATTTCAATGTTGCACTGCGTCGAATTATCAAAAATTACGTTTGGACCTTCACTCTTATTTGGCTAAAAACATTTGGTCGTCATTACTCTGATGAAGGCCCCAAATGAGACCCCGAACATTACTTTTTAACAAGTCGATGCGGCCCTACCTGGAAAGAGACAGTAAAATCGACACTAGCTGTTAAAAACAATATGAACATTGTTATTTTTATTATTATTATTTTCGAATCTACCTTAACGAAACATCACTCTCACCTAAATCTAAGACTCAGTGGATATTTCTCTTGCCTCTATTAAGTAATACGAGTAGGTGCATTCGAACTGGAAGCTTCTTACCTGACCGGATGTAAAGTGAATATGGCAGCTCAATGCGGTGTTCACTGAGTGACTGTGAGGCAGCAGAACTATATCGAAAGTCCCGCACATGATACCGGTTGGCGTAAAACATTTGTTGCACCACGAGCAACCCGCATCAGCGAGGAACTCACTGATAACGGAGACGAGAAATCGTTCTAGCACCTTTCCTGCCAGCAATGTCGAAACCAACAAACAACGCTGAGAGAGGTATCTTAGGTTTGGTACTAAACTTCAACAAAGGCTCTTACGAGGGAGGTTTGACGAGTAACTTGGTTCTCGTACTAATATGGTAGAAGGTGACAGCGTCACTGTGTATGTGCTTTCTATCTACCTAAAAAAATTTCTCAAAGGTTATTGTAAATACGTATTGTTTATTTTTCAGCTGCTTAAAAACAATCGTGTTGAGTGCCATTTGGATGAAATTGGGATTCGTTGTATGATTCAGTTTCTTTTTCCTGGAAGGGAAAAGAGCAAAGGAAATTCATGAGAGGGTTTGCCTACGTTGAGTAACGCGTGCAATTCCTATGAAAGCCAAATACCCTGGTAAATGAGTTCAAAGGTGGTAGAAGATGAACCATGTCCTGGGGCTCCAAAAACAGCTGTGAGGCCATAAATTAAGTGATTTTGTTTTGACTGACAGACGAGTGAAGGTAAAGGAGTCATCATAAGTTACAGGCAACTCAACTGAGGGGGTTAATTTTATTTTACATTACACACGAAAAAAAACTTTGTGTAAGATGGGTTCTGCGACTGTTCACTCCGGAACAAAAGCGAAATCGCATGAAAACTTTGTCAAATGTTTGGAGTTGTTTAGGAAAAATCCAACCGACTTTTTGCGGCATTTTGTAACTTCGGACGAAATGTGGAGACATTACACCGGAAAGGAAACAGGAGTCAGAACAGCGGACTGCATCAATCGAATCGTCTCCGAAGAAAGCGAAGTGTGTTCCCTCAGCTGGAGAGGTGATGGCTTCAGTTTTTTGCGATAAAACAGGAATTCTCTTGTTTGACTGCACGGAGAATATTACACATCACTTTTGGAGAGACTGATTGCGCAAAAACATCCGGGAATGTGAACAAAGAAAATCTTGTTTCAACATGACAATTTTCCGGTGCATTCGAGACGCATTGCTCAAGAAAAATTGAGTAAGCTAATCCTTTCACCCTACCTTGCTTCCTCAGATAGCCTTCTGTTCCCGAAACTCGAAACTTTCGCAGTTAGAAACAAATTTACGTCAGATGAATAGGTCATGCAGAAGGTAAATGAGTATCTTGAGGGCCTTGAACAAATCCAGTACCACAGGGAAATATTGAAGCAAGTATTTTGAATTTCGAGGGGACTACATCGAAAAGTAAAAAACGGTTCAAGGATGAATTTGATCTCTTTGGCAAAAACCAAGTTACTTATTATACATGTAGACAGGATGGAGGTTATTGTTTTAATTCAGTTCTTCCTTCAGTCATGTTTAGGTGTCATAGCTCAACGGTTGGTTTATCACTTCACTGGGGTAGCATTAACTGTTCTTGCTCTTATTAAATCAGTACCATTGGCCTCTTGAGTCGATAGCCGGCTGATTCGTACCGCTCAAAATGTTTCACCAGTCGGTAGGTGGATCGATGTGCAGCACTGAAGAACTTTCCAGCCACTTGCCGAAAGCGTTCGGCAATCTGCGGAATTCCCGACGCTCAACGCATCATGGACTGCGTCAGTGGGGAAGGAGATGAGCAGATGTTGGGCTCACTTCAGTCATCTGTTCTGTGGCACTTGCAACCTTCTCAGGATATGGTACGAATATGGTATCAGGAATCATGTCCTCTTGGACCCTTACTGCCAATTTTCGGATAGTAAGATCTGTTTCATCCCCGGTAGTCGAACTACGAACGTAGGATCGACCTAAAAACACAGGCACCGATGCAATCTTGGGATGAGACAAATCTGAACGAAGAGTCTTCTTCTCAAGGCCCTGACACTTTACGCAAGTAAGAACATTCTTAAAAGTCTCCTTCCGGAGGCCAGCGGGAGCGTTAAGTACGATAACGCGGAGGTCGTGCTGAGAAGAACCTTGTAGTGATAACTCGCAACCAGGTAGACAGGTCGGTAGCAGGCTTATATGACCCTAAGAGAGGCCACAACCGAGTCAGTCCAACAGAGAGCGCTATGGGAATTCCAGCTGGATCACTGCTAACGTAAGTCACCTGTCATTCACCTCCAAATGCTCCTTTCAGAAGGAATCTGATACACCATCCAACAAAGTTGGCGCTTAAAAATATTTAATGAAAACATTGAAGTGTTCTATGTTTTTATAAGAATTTTAATATTTTATAACTTTTTCGTTTATCGAAACATGTGTTAAAATACTTCTATGTGTTTTGACCTATACACTTAACCTTAAGCTGACACATTGTTAAGAAAAAGTGTTCAAACTGTTTAAAATTTAGATTCAAAGATTTCAATTTATGATGGATATCAAATACCTGTTTTGCTGTTTTTTGTGTAGCTATGTGACTAATTCAAATTTTTAAATGGAAATTTCTTTTAACATTAATGATTAAATGTAATCACGAAATTTCGTTCATCTTTATGTAGAGGTAAGCATTTAGATTTTTCTTTTATGACAGGGCCATTTCGTAGTATTTGATCCGTTTTTTTTAAACAAAAATTTTAAAATGTATTAATTCGCTGACCTTTGACCAACAGACGTGAATACAATACATAATGGCCCGAAAAATTTTCAAACAGAACTTATTTTTTCTGTCATTAACGAATGTTAATAACTCTCTCACTGAAAAATGTTACGATTTTGGTGAAACATCCAGTGCTAACTCAAATCTGCGATTCTCTTTTTAACTCTTTGGGCCTTTTTTTATCTCAATTTAAAATCCCACTCACAAATTATGTTGTTTTTGTCCAATAATTAAGTATAATGTTTACAATGTTACACACAATTTAGGATTGATGTCTACAAAGCTAAGTGAATCACAAATTTTTGAAATAGTAGTTCAATGTTAAAGAGTAGATAAAGAGTCCTTTTATTTAAGACTTTCGATTGAATTGATACACTTCTCCAGAACTTCATACCCTGGGCTAACACTTTCACCTCCAAACCTACAAACTATGTCACCGGCTAATTTTTCCGTGTTATCTAATGTTTGAGTTCTTCCCTTCAACTATTTTCTCTACTGGCGAATTTAACCAACCGTCTGTATCTTAATGCATGAACCAACAGTTTTTATCTACTTTTTCAAAATTCTTCTACATACTCCTTTATTCTCACGTCACTTCCACCAGAAGAAAAAAGAGGTTACATTTGAATAAATCCAAGCCTAATGATGCGACTGGAGGAATTAGACTAAAGTCTCTTTTCTTCGTAAATATAACCTCGTACTTGTTTGATAATTGGCTGCATATGCCAGGGAAGAGGTATTGAACGTTTATCTTTTTTTATAAATAATATTAATAATATATGAAATACATGTAGTAACATTTTCTAAGCTCAGCAATATGTCATTTTTATGTTCCCAATCGAATTATCTTATAAATTAACAAAATAAACAATAAGATTAAAGGAAACTTTTAATAACGCAGCTTCTAATTTTCTAACAATACATATGCCATATTGTAAAATTGAAAAACTTTCTAACTTCAAGTTTCAAGTTCAACAACAAGACCAAACAACAAAATGTACAGAATTTGACTCTCTTGAACTCTCTCTAGAAGTAGACATTGAATGTAAAATAATACATGTAGTTTTTCAATTTTATTTTCGAATAAGTGTTAGCTGTACCTAACAATTTTGGTCAATTTTTACACAATAATATCGAAAGTCTCAGTACATCAAACCTATTAATAAATTGTACACAAAATGCCTACGAGACAAATACAAGGCATGTTGTGGAAATGTTCACTAGATGACATACGTACATGCGAACGTAACACTATAACGACTTACGTACGTCGTCTGTATGTTTGCGTACAACGCATAAACTAATGTACAGATTTTAACGAAGCTGCACACAGTAATACCTTACGTGAGTGGTTAGAATACAGGATAGTTTCTAACCAGATTAATAATATAAATGCCAATGATATAGAAGCTAAAACATGAAAATTGAAATTTTTGTCTCTTTATCGCCGCAACACACAAAAATTAATGAATGAATTTTAACGAAACTGCACGTAGTGATAAGTAGGATACTCTGAAACACATGTGCTTGCACCAGCATTGTACTCTGCTGTCAGATCTGCCACAGATCGCCGCCTATCCCGCTTTACAGAGCGGGCAAGCCTCCGACCTCCAAGTTCTGTGATGAGGCGTGGACATCCACCAACTTGTCACCCAGTCGTGGTTTCACCGTCCTTCAACCACTCAGCATAGATGCTGACCAGCCTAGCCGTTTCCGAGATGCTCGTACCCATGCGCCGAGCCCACAAACCACCGGCCCGTAATTTAAGGGAATTTCGTGACCTGTGCGTAGACAACTCCGGAAACTTAAGAAAGACTTTTCGAATCCATGCCACGCCGAATCGCTGCTGTATTGCGTACCAAAGATGGACGAGCACATTAATAAGCAGGCGGTCATTATGTTTTGGCTGATCAGTGTACATTGTCATTCCTAAAGTCACTAGATACCCCTATAAAAACCTACTGGCTCTCCTTTAGGTCAGAAAAATGCAAAATCTCGGCGTGATATGGAATCATATTGTCAACTGAAGTCTTCGGGAAGGATATGAAGCCATGCTAACACAATTGCGACACACCGCACCTTTTTTCCAATTCCACAACTGATTTAAATGTAAACCTGGATTACAATGTTGGGTATCACTACAGACATGTTTCGCGGTGACCCCAAGTGAACATCCGACCGGTAAAGGAAAACTTCTCACAAGGGACACCTTTGAGCTGGAACACTCGGAACCGCACGAACACATGCTTAGGATAACAAGCGAGCATAAACAAAACAGTGATGTGTGTCATTTCTATGCAAAATGTTGCATTCTACCTGAAGTAACGTACTGGTTTTGTAAGACTACAATGTGCCAAACCACAAGTGAAGATACATGTATGTTATTTCATCATGAAACTTCACTCTGTGATTTGCAATCAATTTGTTGCGTCTACTTAGAAGACTATGCTGCAATATGCTTGGCGAAACCCAGGTTATGACATTGACATACCAACATCATCATTTAAAAATGTAATTAGTGTGGCTTTTGATATTGGACTGCATGAATGCGAAAGTCATTTGGAATGTGATAACGTGGCTTTAGTGAGATGTGCACTTTGTTCTCTTCCACTTTGTTTTAACCACTTCATCGAAATCCCACATCTGCACCTTGAGGACTAATATAAGCACTGCTGTGTATGCGTGTTTTGCGCTATATTAAGTACTTTAAGCAGAGAGGTTTTGACACTGTTGATTGAAATGATACACTGGCGTCATTTAATTACGTATAATTTCCTTCATGTGGTATTGATATCTTGTTACTTTGTTTCCGTCTATTAAAATGTTACTTGAGGTAGAATACAACGTTTTGTGTGGAAATGACACACACCACTGTTTTGTTTACGACCGCTTGTTATTATTCTAACCATGTTTTCGTGCGGTTCCGAGCGTTCTAGATCAAAAGTGTCCCTTGTGCTTTCCACATCATACATCAAACATCTATTATATCTGCTGAATACGACAGTGTTTAGTTCCGTAACTACACCAATAAAAATGTACTTGTTTTCGGAGGAAATATAAATGCTGGATTTTTTTTCCACTTAGACTGCTGACGTCCTTGGGCGTGCTGGTGGGTACTGCCAGCGGGCTGGGTGACCAGTGCACTGTGGTCCACTATCTGTCAGCCGGCGAGACGCGCAACTTCCCCTTCTCGTCGGGCCCACAGTTCGTGGAGCGTTTACGCTGCGCCTTCAGCTTCTCGGCGCCTTCCAGCCAGAGACTGGCCGTCACCCTGTCGCAGGTGGACATGGCGCCCTCCTGTGAAGAAGACGTCATCGTCGTGCACGATATAAGTGTCAGCGGCGAGTTGCAGCCAATTGTCAGGTAACGTTAAAGGGAGCCAATTTCAGTCCCAATCTGCAGGGGCAATCAGCAGGGCAATCATATGTGGTTTCAGTCCACACATCACAATTTCGCTTCCAATTTTAGTTTACATCGTGATCGCATGACTGCTAGTTGCAAGCTCTTAACAATGGCTCCTTTTACGTCAAAGCAACAAAAAGTATACTTCGTTTTAACAGTAACCTGTACTACAGTTTGTACTGAGATAAAAAGAAGATACTGGTTGAAGACATGGATTTTATTAAGAAAAAAATTATCTTACACGAACATTTTGAGAAGCCTAAAGCCAGATTTTAGAAATTTTCTGAGGGTAGATTCTGAAAGTTTTGCAGAAATACTCCGCTTAGTGACCTCTTATATATATATGCCTAATGCGTGAAAGTATAAGCGCCAGAGAACGATTAGTCGTTACTTTGCAATTTTTGGCAAGTAGACAAACATATGAAGAAATTTAGTTCCCCGATTTCATCACAGATGCTTTCATACATCATACCTGAAACATGTTGAGCTACCTACAAATATCTAAAGCACTACGTTAAGGAAGAAAAAAGACTGTAAGTCAGGGGTGGCCAACCCTTGAACATTTTTCCGGCCCGCGAGATTAATTTCATTTTTACAAAATATTTTTATATTTCATTTTTAGTGTCATATATATCTTTAAAATGTGCGTTTAGTATCATTATTATTATATTATCTATATTTACACGTAAGAATAATAGTAAACACAATAATAACTCAAGTTTCAATTTTTCACTCCAAAAAAATGTCTCTAGTGAGTATATATAGTTTTATATGTTGCCCGCGGAGTTATGATGTACTTCCTAAGTGGCCCGCAAGATCATTTGGGTTGGCGACCCCTGCTATAAGTGTTACTTCCTGGTCCAATTCCTTGTAAATTTAGAGTAAAACTTGAAATCCTTCTTTCACATTTTGCGATTAATGTAGTTTTTGTTGTGTTTGTGCCACAATTGGGATATACCTCTTTCTCTTCTAGACCAGTGTTTCCCAACCTTTTTTGGGTCATGTCCCACTTTCAACATTTTTTGCCCCCCCATACATAATTTTTAATAAATAAATTATTTGTTATTAAAGAAACTGATATAGGATGGTTTTTGAAAGAAAACACTTTAATATTATCATAAAACACAGTAAGTAAAATTAAAAAATATATAATGAAATACTAAAATTCAAATTCAAAAGATTTATAATAAACATTTATTATGGCAATTTAGTGTGTTCCTTTTAAGAATTTGCTTTTTTGCTATATTTTGTAACCATATCTGGCATTGCCTTTAAATAACCCAAAGAGAAAGCGGTAAAGTCGCATCAAGTCAATTTCTAAATTGCCCCCCTAAAAAAAACAAATTGCCCCCCTGTGGGGCGTGGGCCCCACGTTGGGAAACACTGCTTTAGACATTTTTAACGACACGCACGACTAATGGCACGAAACGCACTCACTCCCTGCTCCAAGCCGACAGAGCCGAAATTGTCCCAATCGCGCTACGCACGTCTCAATTTGCTCGCTGTCTGCAGGGACAATCCCGATATCGGAAGCAACACACCCAATTTACCTACTCACGCGGCAATCTGGATTTCCCCTACAAATTGGGACCGAAATTGTGTCTTCTGTAGCCGTTTTAATATCAGGAACACTCAACAACTGAGAGAATTAAGTGCAAGCAGTTATTTGCCATTGTAGTTGCTTCAAAACAATTAATATCACATCCCGAAATATTCTTTTCATTGAAATTTTACTTTAGTCCCTTTTAGTCCCTTTTACGCTTTTTATATCATCTAAATGGCTCGGGATTTAATAAGTACGAAATATCTAAAGGAGCAGAGTGAGTATTGACATCTGTTCGCAACTCGTAAAGTTGTTGGTAACGTATTTCTGAGGCTGAAAATCGAAAAATAGAAATCGGGACAGGTGGCACAGAGATTGAGGGATCTGAACTTGCGACCGACGTTCTTCCCAGTGTCTGTCCATTATGGGTGAAATTTTTAGCTCTATTACCAAAAAGTTTCCTACTACAATGTTTACATGCTTACCATTAATCCTCTCTCTTACACGCCACCCCCCCCCCCCTCTTCATGATACCAACCTGACACCGCTCATACTTATTCGGCGCAGTTTTCCCTGATCATCTACTAAATAAATGGAAATATGGTCCATATTCCCACCCAAAACCGACAACAAAGTAAAAAAGTAAAACCGAGCGTGGTGGGTGAGAGCTAAAGCTCTAGCTTCGCATTCGGGAGGACGCGGAATGCCGGAATCATCCAGATTTGGGGTTTCCATGGTTTCCCCAAATCACTACAAACGAATGCCGATATGGTTCCTTTAAAACACCATGGTCGAATTCCTTCACGTCTTTCCCGCCTCTAATGACCCCGATGTCGACGAGCGTAAACCCATAAGAAAGAAAGGCAGAAGAAAAAGTAAACAACTGAACAGTATTAAGCTCTCCCAATACATGATGAGAAGAAATCCTTTAATAATCTCGTAACACAAGCGAAGGACATTTAAATCATTCTTAATTCGCATTTTCGGTACTCTGAGTAAAACTAAAACACAAAAATACCCTTTGTTTCTATGGCCGATTAATTAACATTTGGCATTAAATTTAGTTGATAGTTTTCATTTATTTTTATAGGGTTTTTTTTTTTTAAATACACTGCAAAAAGTCGTAATTTACAGTTGTATAGTATTAACTGTGGAATATGTAAAATTATGAATTTAGTATCAACGAACACTTCAGACTGGTAGAATATTGCGTAACATATTACTTTCAGATACAATTAGTTTAGACCAAATCCAACTTCAGATCGTAGTTGCAGGTAATCACTTAAATAAACAAGAAAGTATCGGCTATTATTGAAATCTCTTTATTTTTTTAATCGAACTAAGCCACTGTGAACTGCGTGATAACAAAGAATCTCATTTCTAGTGTTTATTTATTGTTCGTGTAAATGAGCCATCGCTAATAAGAAACATCTTCCTGTTTGAACATCGTGCGAGTATTTCTTGAATCCACCAACTAATGCTTCTATCGCTTTCATGATAGAACCCCTTACCATTTGATTCAGGTTTCTACTAACTACATAGTTTCAGAATTGTATAAAATTATGGTAGGCACTACATTGCAGTGTATTTTTCCTTCAACTCTTAAAATTCAAGCCTTCCCTATTACTACACATCTTTGGTCGATCACAACCAACCTATTGTTGGCCTGGAAATAATTTTCAGTTTAAAAAGAAAAAACTTCATAGATACATCAAATGATACGAGGCATGATTTTAAGTAAGTACCGTTTTGAAATTAAAAAAAGACATGCAAATATATATCAATAATTTTATTTTTACATGAAAGCCTGTACCTTACTCTACTTTTCTACATAATTCCCTTCAATATTGAGGCACTTGTCATAACGTAGTACCAGTTTTTGAAAACCCTCCTCATAGAAGTCTGCCGCCTGACTTGATAACCACTGCATCACAACTGTTTTGACTTCGTTATCGTCTTCAAGACGCTGACCGCCCAGGTGTTTCTTCATGTACAGGAACAGATGGTAGTCACTGGGCGCCAGATCAGGGCTGTATGGAGAATGATCTAGAGTTTCCCATCGAAAAGATGTGATGAGATCTTTGGTCTGACTAGCCACATGTGGACGGGAATTGTCATGCAGCAAAACAATGCCCTTGCTCAACTTGCCACGTCTTTTGTTCTGGATTGAACGGCGCAGATTGTTCAATGTCTCACAATAAGCTGCTGCACTGAGTGTCTCATTACGAGGCAGAAATTCCACAAGCATTACTCCTTTTCTGTCCCAAAAAACTGTGCACATGATTTTCCGGGCAGAAATCGTTTGCTTGAACTTTACTTTTTTGGGTGAATCTGAATGCCGCCATTCCATGGACTGTTGCTTTGATTCAGGTGTGAGGTAGGCCACTCATGTCTCATCGCCCGTAACAATTTGGCTTAAGAAATCATCACCATCGTTGTGGTACCGCTCAAGGAAAGTCAATGCACTGCCTAAAAGTTTGGTTTTGTGCACATCCGTTAACATTTTCGGTACCCAACGTGAGCACAATTTTCGGTAATTCAAGTGCTCAATCACAATGCCATACAAAACACTACGAGAAACATTAGCAAAGTCATCACACAAGGAGGAAATCGTAAAGCGTCTGTTTTCTCTCGCCTTATTGTCCACTTTCTGCACCAAACTTTCATTAACGACCGAAGGACGCCCACTCCATTGTTCATCATGCACATTTGTGCGGCAATCTTTAAATTCTCTCACCCACTTTCTCACCATTCCATCACTCATAATGTTTTGTCCGTAAACTACACAGATCTCACGATGAATATTGATCGGTTTTAGGCCTTTAGCACAAAGATATCTTATAATAGCCCGTACTTCACAGTCGGCGAGACTCACGATAATCGGAGGCACCTTAAACAACGTAAACAAGGAAGAATTAGACTGTATTGGCGTCAGTGCGTAGGCAAGAGATGCAGGTACCCAGTGCGCATGCGCGGAACGCCGACCGTAGCGCTGCAGCCACGGTGTGACAAAACGGTATTTACTTTAAAAAATACGCCTCGTCTATTAAGAAGCGAAACTGTCCATACAACGTGCAGGGAAGATTCTCTTTTTTAAGTAAGAGTGTCAGGGATTGGAATAAGTTACCAAGGGAAATGATGAACAATTTACCAAAAACGTAGAAAGAACTTAAATTTAAAATTTGTAGAGGGCAAATGTAGGTGGGTGCAGGAAAGGGGGAAGATGGTTGCGTAGGGAAATTTCCCCCGGAGCGTGTGCTCCATTGCAATTAAATTAAATTCAGAAGGTAAATTTAAATTTTATCCGATTATGTAAAACAAAGAGAGCTGTGATCGCTTTTACCACAATCCTGCGCATAAAACGAAAATTTTGTTTATTGTAATAATCATAACAATTATGACCTTGAATTTGATTTCTTTTTAATTTCTAAGAAAGTGAATACATGGTCATAAAAAATCACCGGGAAGTCATTCAACTACATCAATATTCCTGTGTGAAGGTATAGAAAAGTAAAACTCATTTGGTAATAAGCCATTCTATTCGTAATTTAATTTAATTTAATTGCAATGGAGCACACGGTGGCAATTTCCCTACACACCCATCTTCCCCCTATCCTGCACCCACCTACATTTGCCCTCTACAAATTTTAACTTTAAATTATTTTAATATTTTCGGTAAGTTATTCATCATTCCCCTTGGTAACTCATTTCAATCCCTGACACCTTTACCTAAAAAAGAAAATCTTCCCACACCCTTGTGCCTGAAATCGAGTGCCAGCTTGTGGTCATGGTCATCTTTTCCCTTCCATAAACTACTTTTCATACCTACTTCAATATCTTTCCATGCCTCATCGCCAGTATACGCCCTGTACACTCCTGTCACCCTCCTCCTGTCTTGCAATGAATCCCATTCCAGCTCCTTTATCATATATGTCACTGATTGCATTCTGCGATAATTTCCAGAAACAAATCTAGCAACCCTTCTTTGCACCCTCTCCAACTCCTGTATTTGATACTCAAAATGTGGGTCCCATACTACACTACCATATTCGAGCAATGGTCTGACCGAAGTTTTGTAACCCAATTCTTTTACTTCTCTCATGCATTCCCTCATCACTCTCTCCAACAAGTGCAGGATTTTGAAACCTTTTCCTACCACCTGTCCAATGTGTCCTGCCCAGTTAAGCTTGTTATCAAATGTAATGCCAAGATATTTACATTTCAAGTCTTCAGCAAGCAATTCTTTCCCCACCTTATATTCATAATTAACTTTTTGTTTTTTAATTGTGTATCTAATTAGCTGACTCTTCTTTGCATTTATCTTCATCCCATGTTTACCAACCCAACTAGATATCCTGTCCAGATCACCCTGCAACTGTTTACAGTCCTCTATCGTTTTGATCCTTTTATACACCATTATGTCATCTGCAAACAATCTAATTTCAGATAGTAAACAATCAACACAATTATTCATTAGAATAATGAATAGCAATGGTCCCAATACGCTACCCTGCGGCACTCCCATTTTTACTTCCACTTCCTTTGATACCGCATTTCCTACATAAGTGAATACCTCGCATATCTATTTTCACATCCATTTTGTCAGGGAAAAACACCAGTGAACAAAAGAATTGGAAATTTCTACAGTGCAGAAGAACTAGAATCAATACTTTTAAGACAGAAACGTGGACCTCATCTAACACCGCCTGATAGAATACAAAATCTTTGATATTGTTCAAAGTCTTAGGGATACGTATAATAAAATGCAACAATCGTGATTGTCCATACAACTCTGGTTTTGAAACAGACTTCAAATAACTGCCTTTTAATTTAAAAATAATTAAAAAGCGCACAGAACATAAATACATTGTTTCACTTCCTCTGTTCCTTTCGCTGCTGCAGCTACGTAGTTTTTGATTCATCAATGACGCCGAAGAGATAACAAAACTGTACAAGAGGAGTTAGGTGTCGCGGAATTAGGCTTGCGTATTTTTAATTACTTTAATAGATATCTTGTACGTGGCCGGTCAGAAGGTACTCACTTGGAACAAAAACGAATACTTGATACATTAACCGAGCCTGGTGGTGTAACGGCTAGCGTTCTGGCCTCGCATTCGGGAGGACGGCGGTTCGAATCCCCGTCCGGGCATTAAGATTTGGGTTTTCCATGGTTTCCCAAATCACTCCAGGCAAATGCCGGGATGCTTCCTTCAAAAAGACCATGGCCGAATTCCTTCCAATTCCTTGCCCTCCCCCCCCCCTTCCCGTCCTATCCCTTCTCTAAAGACCTCACTGTTAGAGAGAAGTTAAGCAGATTAAAAAATAAAAATTGATACATTAGAGAGTGGAATTCGCTCCATGACGTCCAAACTTTCACCGCATTGCCACTCGAACTGCTATTGCAATCATTAGATTAAATAAAATATATTCTAGGTGTATTAATATGTAACGAACTGTCAACTGACGACACTATTCGATAAAATTGCATTTATACATGACAAAATAACCTCAAAACAGAAACTTTTGTTTGTTTTGCATTAAACTTATAAATTATTTTATATATAAGTATTTTTCGTTTAAATAAAGGGTATGGTCAATGGTAGAGACAAATTTCAAGTTCCAAGGTCAATCTATTATAAAGATATCTCGGGTAACATAAGTGGTTAAAACTTAAAACTTTCATTGCCACTGACGTTTTTATTTTTAAATCAAAAATATCTAATAGTCAGTTCTCAAGCTAATGATATCTGACATGCACCTCTTGTGATGGTATAAAAAAGATTATTTTTTTCGACGCCCTTTTATTTCTGTGAAAACCTCCAAAATATAGCTTTACAAAATTTTAAGAAACGATTTTGATTTTGGTTCAATAAACAACGAAAACGTGAATATTTGAAGTTCAAATTTATACCGTTTAAGTGCTTGAAGCCTGTACAGATAGGCGGAGAGGCTCGTTCGCAGTTGTATACGGACAGAACCACACAAACAGTGTTATGTATCAAAAACCGTTTCTAGTTTGAGCGCTCGATCAAGCATTGTCGATTTGATCTACATTTTTAATTAAATTTCCATGATACAAGAAATTGATCGCTATGTTTTTCGATGTATGGTTCATTCTAATAGCTTCTGACTTCAAACTGTTAATGCAATGTATTTGAGAAGTGGTGGAACGATGACCTGAACCACCACAGGGGATTATTGCTATTTTTGTAGTGAAACAAACCTACTACACAATTTACGGAACCTTCCGTGCGCGAGAGTAATTAGCACTTGACAATACAAGAAATAAAACTGAAGATTCGACTTAATTGTTTTATGCTTTCTCTTTCACGGATTTCGATTTTTCTTTTGGATGGGATTTTATGAGTTATCAAACGTAAGTAAATTAATGATGGTAAATTAATTCTTCTCCTTCTGAAGAGGACATAACCTAGTTTACAAATTTATTTATCTTCTAGTAACTGCTTTTTTATTATTATTATTATTGTTAATTGAGAGAAACAATGTTACAGTTACTGCGGGAACAATGTATCAACCGTGGAAGAGGTTTTCCTGGGCGGAAATGTAGCAGTGGTGACTTTCGTATCCAACGAGAGTACCTCGCAGCGGAGATTCATGCTCACCGTAAGAACAGAGATGGCCACCACAAGTGGCAACGAACAGAATCACCAACCTGTTTTGACGACGGACACCAGTGAAGAAGATGAAGAGCTTGAGGATAATTCGTCACCATCAAACGATATGACGACATTAGAACCCGAATATAAGTTTGGAGGCTGATTTTCAAATTGTAGAAAGCTTTTTGCACATAAAACATTTGTCTGTCTTAATACCCTCATTCCTTACCGAGTGATTCTTCCTTCCATTCAATTTCGCTTCTAGTACCAATGTAAAAAGTTGTGCAGAGAGAAGCCATACAGCATTTTGTAATTTGTAGAAAATTTTTGTCTGATCTCAGTGTTGATTAATTAGTTATTGGCAACTAAAACAGCAAGTTTAATAAGAGGGTTAGCAGTGTTCTCAGAACACATCGTTGTACAACATAACAACATTGATTTTTAATGAAACCACAAGCAAAATTGAAAACTACTGAACAGAAATCACTTTTAGAACGACTTTAAAATGTAAGAGTAATGTTATTGAGAAAATAGGGTCATCTACGCACTACCTAAAAAGGAAAACCTGGGCTCAAGAAACCAGTGAGTTAGCTTCAATTTAAAAAGACAACAACTAAATTCTCACCTTTTACAAAACAATTAGGATGACTGTTTGACATGCATAATGATTGTAAAATAAGTATTCCATATAAATAAATTTTCAACCCAAAAATTAAAGACTATGAGAATTGACGAAAGTGATTCCACCAAAGATATTCCAGCCCTTTATGATATATCCAACTTATTCATAATGATCGTAAAATAAGTATTCCATATAAATAAATTTTTAACCCAAAAATTAAAGACTATGAGAATTGACGAAAGTGATTCCACCAAAGATATTCCAGTCCTTTATGATATATCCAACTTATTAAACATTATCATTCGCGATATTCGCAATTGCTCTTTTAATTAATGTTATAGAGTTCCATTTCGTCTTTTATATGGTCAAATCCTGCCTACTTGAAGAAGAGTTCACAGTAAATTAACTATGGGGCTCTTTTTTCAGGTGCTCAAATTTCCATTACACATATAAATCTGCAATCTTAACTAACACATTAAATTTTGCTTAGTTCTTATGCTTAGTTTGGAAGTTATTGATACATCATCTATTCAGCAGGGAGCAGTGTTAAGCAAAATTCCCCTGTAGACCTCAATTGGTTACTTACTCTGTCTTGTGGCACAATTGTCTTACAAGGGAACCTTACGGTCTCGGAAATTCAGTTGGGGATAAGACTTCACAGGTTAGTAGTATACCTGAAGGGTGTCCACCCAGTAAAGTAGTAAAGTACACTAGCCAGAAGATTCTGAGAAAAGGGGCTCTAATATTTTACATGCAGCTCATATACTGGTCAGTTTTTACACCATGCCAGCAAAGCGAAGTGGCTGAGTCTGTAGCGACCTTGCTTGTTAGGTGGGCAATCCAGGTTTGGTGTTACCAGTGGTAATTTTTTAATAATTGTTTTAAAAATTATTACAGCTTTTAAATAAAGTTAATGACCTAAAATATTATCAATTATACAATAACTATTTTTGTTTATGAAATGGCTGTTACAGCTAATTAAAATGTGAATTAAAGATAATATTTCATTCCTCACTTTCACAGAGACTCTGTACTGTGAAACATTAACTGGTAATGAAGAAATCGAGAAAGTATCAGAATTTGCAGATGAAATCAGTGAAGATTCATTATACTGTGAAATATCAAACTTGTG
This sequence comes from Vandiemenella viatica, assembly GCA_031002005.1. Classification (NCBI taxonomy): domain Eukaryota; kingdom Metazoa; phylum Arthropoda; class Insecta; order Orthoptera; family Morabidae; genus Vandiemenella; species Vandiemenella viatica. The sequence goes on from CM061914.1 coordinate 101,311,803, forward strand.
GTTGTTTATTATCAAAGTTTGCTTGCTAAAAATAATCTGAAGCTTCAACTTCAATTTTTCATGAGGCAATGTTGATGGGTGAAAAAATTTATAAACGTACTATGGACATGCTGGCTGAAAAAATACTTGTGATTAATGAAGAGCTTCCTCATGAAAACGAAAACCGTGATGAGGAACCTTTTGAAAAAGTCAATGACCTTAGCTCATCAAATGAATATGATCCAGAAAAAAAAGATAGCTAGACAGTCTCCCTATGGATTACAAAATTAATGTTCTTAACATCCCAAAGGCTCACCCCAAGTGAAATCTACAAACATTATTTAAAAAAAGATGCAGCCAGTTAAAAAAGAAGGAACATTTATCCCAATGGGAAGAAGAAATAAATAAAGGGGGAAATCAATTTGATAAGTACGCAATAATCAATTCCTGGACACATGATCGTTGTGTTGAAGCCTGAGAGAATTAAAAGTTAGCCGAGGTACCATCAAACCCAGATCGTGTACATGGTAAGCGAGTTGTCATGGTCATCTTTTCCCTTCCATGAATTACTTTTCATACCTACTGCAATATCTTTCCATGCCTCAGCGCCAGTATACGCCCTGTACACTCCCATCACCCTCCTCCTGTCTTGCAATGAATCCCATTCCAGCTCCTTTATCATATCCGTCACTGATTGCATTCTGCGATAATTTCCAGAAACAAATCTAGCAGCCCTTCTTTGCACCTTCTCCAACTCCTGTATTTAATACTCAAAATGTGGGTCCCATACTACACTACCATATTCGAGCAATGGTCTGACCAAAGTTTTGTAACCCAATTCTTTTACTTCTCTCGTGCATCCCCTCATCACTCTCTCCAACAAATGCAGGATTTTGAAACCTTTTCCTACCACCTGTCCAATGTGTCCTGCCCAGTTTAGCTTGTTATCAAATGTAATACCAAGATATTTACATTTCAAGTCTTCAGCAAGCAATTCTTTCCCCACCTTATATTCATAATTAACTTTTTGTTTTTTTATTTGTGTATCTAATTAGCTGACTCTTCTTTGCATTTATCTTCATCCCATGTTTACCAATCCACCTAGATATCCTGTCCAGATCACCCTGCAACTGTTTACAGTCCTCTATCGTTTTGATCCTTTTATACAGCATTATGTCATCTGAAAACAATTTAATTTCAGATAGTAAACAATCAACACAATTATTCATTATAATAATGAATTGCAATGGTCCAAATACACTATCCTGCGGCACTCCCATATTTACTTCCACTTACTTTGATACCGTATTTCCTACCCTAACTTTCTGTTTTCTACCTTTTAAAAATTCCTTTACCCATCAAATCACTTTCTCATCAACTCCAATAGCTTTTACCTTATTTACTACCATTTTATGGCTTACTCTGTCAAACGCCTTTGAAAGATCTAGTGCTACACTATCAATTTGGCCTCCCTTGTAATATAATAAGATCCACAATTGATGTCTAGATACTGACCTTTAAAACTGAACAGTGTATGATATAGTAATTTGTTAAAACTAAAAAAAATACCTCACCCGCTATAGACTTTGGCTCAAAATGACATAAAGTACTACCCATAGAAAGAGTGAATCAACTTGTCTTATCATGGCAGAACGCAACCCTATTGCAGAGGAAGGGGACAGTGTTAAACAAAAAATTTTTAAAGAGAGCACAATTGTTTACTGAGATTTTTTACTCAATCTTGTGACACAGTTGTCTCAATCTTCAAACACACAACTTCATGACAATAAAGGTCACTTGTCAGTCTGGCCTATTTCAAACTGTAGCAGATAATGATCATACAAGATTACTCAACAGGTTTGTGCCTTCGGTATGAATCGATCAATGCATTTGCAAGGTAGTTAAAATTAGCAGATGGACACCACGAATTATGTTGAGCTTAGCCAAGTGGTATTTAGTCTTCCGTTATTTTACGGAATACCGGGATGGGTTTGTTGAGTGTATGCTCCAATTACGTATGCTGTACTCTTTGCCTGAAGATTACTGCGACCATTCTACATTATAATCAAGTTGTTTTTGTTTGTTTGTTTGTTGTTTTTTTTTTTACATCAAATTTATAGACAAACATAAGAGTTGTGAACATTATACTTGAATTTCCCTTAAAGTGCTTGATAATTTCTAATATCAGATTATTCTCATCCTGTCTCTCCATATATGAGGCCATCAGTGCTAATTGGTCTAACCTATATGCGGATTGCTTAGCCCAATTTTGCGCTGATGGCCTGATATAGCCCTTGAGTTAATCCTAACCCCATCTTGTCAGCATATGTCCAACTGCTCGAGAATATAAATTTCCCTCCATTACATTTTAAAAAGTCATTTCACTTTTAGTTACTATTCAGGTATGGACAGCGCCCTTTATAAGTTAAAGGTTTCTGGTAAAAAGACATTAATAGAATATAAAGAGAGCAGTGATTACAAATACATGATGATTTAATCACTGATATTGGTAAAGTTGGTAACTTTGGTGTAAAAATAAGTAATGATGAGATTATACGAATGCCAGATATAAGACTACTGCTAATGAAATGTAGAAGTATAATTAATGAGAGATAATTAATCGATGGAGATGTACCAATCACAGGAAATCGTAAAAGATGATTCTTGTTTAAAGAAAGGATTTCAGTTGTTTTTCCAAACTCTTATAGACAGCAGAGGGTCTAGTGGAGAAATATTCTTACTGGTTAGCAATTACAGCTTATGTTCCTGGATAATCATAGGTGGTGGACATGATTTTTTACAGGTGGATTATCTCTGGCTTTTTTTCCTCTTTTTTTTTTTTTTTTTTTTTTTTTTTTTTTTTTTTTTTTTTTTGTCATTTAACATTTTTACTTTTGTGGGAGTTGTCCAGCACAACCTCTTTTTGGGACTGTGTACATTTGATATCAAGGCTCCATTTACTACCAATTGCTAGACCTGTTGCAAAGTTTCTCATTAAAAGAAAGGAACTGATAACGGCCTTGAGAGGATAAGGCCTTTGGAGGCACATATAATGCACATTAAGAGTTCAGACGAGGTAGCAGGGTAGTTATTAAACAGAAATACATATTTGCTATCAAGGAATAGTATTAATAATAAATGACAGCAGAAATTTTCGGTTACCTCAATGAGAAATGAACCCTTTCACAACAGGTAAAACAAAGCAGAAGATTGGATGACTTACTAATAAAGCATAATGACAGCTATATGGTAACAGAAGGAATAAGCAGCTGTGATAGCTGTAAGCTAGTTTTGTACACCTGCAAGGAAGAGTGGAGGTTTGGCAGAGGTATTACTGTAAGAAGGAAAGGTTCCAGAATTGAAAGAATATTTTAGGGAAAGATTCAAGTTGTTTCAGGATGGCACAAATACAGTAATGGCAAAAATTCAGTTGGGAGGAAGAAGCAACAGCATAGAGGGATAATAAAAATGGAAGAAGAATGTTTATTTCAAAATTTAAAACAAAAAAAAAATTCAGGAAAAACTTGGAACCTGCATACTGCAATATAAGGCAAAGAAGTTAGTAAGAATACAGTTTAATGGAATAATAAACTGGATATTAGTGGATGCAAAAACAAAAGAAATTAATATTAGCCAAGTGAAGAAAGAAATGTGTATTCATGAAGAATATAATAAACATGGAGGGAACACTGAGTGAAGCAACACTTTTACAGATATGTTAGGAAACGAAACTAATATATATACATATTCACACTACCTTTGCCCGGCATGCGTTGCAATGCCTCTTTTTCTTTCTTAATTGGGTATGCATATACAAAACAGACAGATTTACATGTACTAAACACATGAAAAACTGAATGGTTTCATGTGTAAGAAGGGTGATGGGTGAGAGGGCGGGTTTTATGAAACCTAATGTAGTGTAGGAAAAAAAAACTTTATTGGGGAGGATGGTGGAGTGGAATCCCCCAATGTTCACAAAGTCAATTATTTCCTATACTTTCTTCTCTGCAATATTTAATTTAATTAGAACGGCCGCCAACCCAAATGGTTTTAATAATGGGATTTTTCAATGATCTAAAGATTGTTCTCAACACAGATTTTAAAGTCCAATATTTTATTGTTCAACGTTTAAAGACATATTCACTCTGACAACAGAAATTGTTACCAGAAAGACTTCGTTTCCGAAAATTGCAGATTAATGCCACGATAATTGCATACACTCAATTAAGACACAATAAAAAGTTCACTCCACTTGAAACCTCAAACAAAATCATACAAATTGTCAAATTTAAATTATGGAAAGGAAGTTTGTTAAATTAATGATCTATTTCAAAAATTATAGTTGCCGTCTACAAATATTCCAAGTCCGTTTATTCATGATTGTTCTAACGCGACACCCACACCATGCGACACTGCCATAGCGCTCGCCCACACTTCACACCTTCACCCTCTAACCAGTTCGAAACTAATGCGGCGGAGGTAACGCCTCAGGTCCCTTATATAGGCTCACCCAAGCCTGATGGAAATTCCCACTCATCTAGCGTCTCTATGCGCTCTCTCCCAGCTCCGCTCACAAAGGCTTTCCCCCCAAGTTTTTCCGATTTTCCTGAAGCTTTGTGGTAACGTAGAGTTCCTCATCCTAAGCATTTTCTATCCTTATAAAAATTTTCCTATCTGCTCTCCTTTTATTGTTATTAATTTCCGAAATTAAATAAACCTATTTTCTAGATCTAGTTTCCAAACTATTTGTTTTAGCGCGAGTGTTCTAATCTTCAGGAATTCTACAGCTTTTGACAATTAATTTGGTATATCTCACTACCTTCTAAAACCCTTTCATTAAAAAGATATCGCCTCTCAAAGTTTTCAACCCTTCTCGTCAGCCATCATGGAATGCAGAATAATTACTTTGAAATTAAATATCTTATATTGAGAGTGCATTATTTTGATAAAACTTTCCGCCAAACTTACTTAAAAAAATTGTACTTTCATAAAAATAGGGTGCCTCCCAGATGTTTTTCTAGTTTTTTCTTTCCCCTTTGTCAACTTTCATTTCTACCCATTCTCGACAACCTGGTTAGCTACGATGCTTTAACCGCTTTCGCTTTGGAATTACTTTTAACATATTTCTACTCAACTCAACGATCTCAAACTGCTGTCATTATCTTTTCACAGGAAGACCTTTAATCTGACATAATTTTCTTTTGACTACTTATTTTATTCTCGACTTACTATTTTTTCCTTTATTGAAAAAGTACCTTAAAATTAGTCATATTAACTCTAAATTCAATTGGAAACCATGTTTTGTACTTCTAAACAAAGATTTGATACTTTCAGCCTGGTATCTTAATTCATTTATTACCATTCTTTCATACTTCTATTAACCTGCCGGCTGTTGCGTCATCACTGCCACACAGCGTCTCTGTTCCGACTTAAAGATTGCTCATAACTTCCTTCCGAAAATTCGTACTACTACCAATGTGAGTCTTACATTCTCCTCTACACCTGATTAGTGTTATCTTTTGGGGGAAATATTACTTTGGGTAACCTACTAAAACCGATACCAAACACTCTTCCTTCTCATTTTCTCAGTTGCCAATAAAGCCAACTACGTTACAGTAGGCAATACATTTCTCTTTGTTATATGCTTGCACAGTGTTCCATCAAAAATCTGATAAAAACTATGTTTCTCATAATAGCTTTTGAAGTTATGATGGATGGGAGTAAAGGGGGAGAGGGGTTGGACTTTTGTAAACCAAATATAGGCAATACTTTTCTGTTTGCTTTAAAGTATACATGTGCAAAGTTCCTTCAAAATTGGATAGAAGCTGTAGCTTTGCATAAAGAACATTGACAAAAATTAATGAGGTAGAAAGAGAGAGAGGGGTTGGGTTTCTGAAAATAAAATTTAGAATGCATTTTTCTGTTTGTTTTAATGTATATGTGTGCAAAGAAACCATTAAAATCAGATGAAATCTGTGGGTACATACAAAGAACATTTACAAAAATAAGGGGGTGGAAAGGGGGGGTGAGAGGTAGGGTTTCTGAAAACCAAATGTACAGTATTTTCTGTTGATTTTAAAGTATACATATGCAAAGTTCCATTGATAGTGGATAAAAACTGTGGGTATCTGTAAAGAACATTGACAAAAATTAAGGGGGTTGAAAGAGGGAGAGGAGTTGGGTTTTTGCAAATCAAATGTATACAGTATTTTTCTGTTTGCTTTAAAGTATACATGTGAAAAGTTCCGTGGTTATGTATAAAAAAACGTTGGAAAAAATTATGGGAGTAGAAAGATGAGAGGAGTTGTGTTTCTCAAAACCAAATGTTAATAGTATTTTTCTGTTTATTTTGAAGTAAAGGTGTGCAAAGTTTTATTGAAATCGGATAAAAAATATGCGTTTGTATAAAATTAAGGGTTGTAAAGGGGGATTTTATGGTTTTTTGTGAATCTAAACCATAGGTGTCAAACTCAATTTTGCAGAGGGCCGTATATTAAATTTAGAATGTGTAGGCGGGCCAGATTCAAATAAAAAAAAATGTATTTCTGTAGAGGAATCGAGTGAAGTGTAAAAGCTCTAAAAACCATGATTCTTCTTTCTGTGTCACATTGCAATCACGGGCTGTATTGATAGTACCCAGGGGCCGGATGCGGCCTGTGGGCCGTATCTTTGACATCACTGATCTAAACCATTCTGCAATCAACTTAATCACTCAAGACAGAATTTCATAAAAATCAGTCCTGCCATTTAGGAGGAGTTCAGTGACATACACACGGACAGAAGAAATATATATATAAAAACATCTGTGAGACCGTATCCTGCACCACCCTCCCTTCATGATGTTCTCCTATTGATGAAGGGCCAAGTCTCAAAATATTAATTGTTTTTCTGTTCTTGTGCTTTTTTATGTATTCACCCCACGAAACCGTCATCTAAGGGAAGTGGTGGTTCATTTCGCTGTCCTTTTTTTTTTTTTGTAAATCCATTTGCAACTTAGCTCCTATTACATCCTGGTTACTATATATATATATATATAAGGATAGAAAAGAACTTATCAAAGGTTTGAAACAGTTAGAAATACTAGGCAACTAATTCAGTGGGAACATCAGACACTGTTATGCTGGGGAAGGTAGGGAAAATATGAGCAAGAGGTTGTTTATGAAAGCAGGGATGAGCAAAGTAGGAAATTACAGGATATAATCAGAGAGCTCAGTGGAGTAAAATTTTAAGAGACTGGTACCTCAAAAGTGATAAAAATAGGAGTTGAGCTCACCCCTTAATCAAAAATTTTATTCACGTCAAATCTAGAGACTACCTGCAAACCAGAAATTCCAGTTCAGTACAAGTTCATAAACGAAGGCAGAGAAACATGGTAGAAAGCTGAAGACTGATTAGTTTTGACTTCAGTGGTAGCCAGATTAATGAAGAGCTTTGTATCACGCTGTATTAGGAATTTATGGGAGGAAAAAAAAAGTTCTTTTTGGATTTAATAAATGTTAATCAAGTGAATATCAGTGGGCCATGTGAAAGATATTTTATATTGTATGGAGGAAAGATGTCAGATTGATAATGTGGTACTGAATCTCTCTGGGAGAATGGTGATGAATAAGATTAAAACCAACAGGATATTTCCTGTTTGCTAGAGACATACGGTACTAGAACATTTGTGGCCATTAACATCTGTGAATTTTAAATGCTCTTAAAAACAGGTAAAGAAGGTGTCCACTGTACACAGAATGATATTATTATTCCTATTAATTATTCAGATGGAGCTAATGACCCAGCAGCAAATTCTATACATCCAGCAATATCAGGGAGAACTGAGTTAAAATATGAAGGTTTACTGCCAGTGCTTGTGATAAACAGTCATTATAATATAATAAGCATACTTTATCATTATAAAAGATGTAAATTACAGAAGGATTAGCATTAATCTTAACTATAAGCATAATAATATTACCGGCTCAGAAAGCCACGCAACATACAATAGAGTTCATTAAAACAATAAAACTAATATTTTCAGAATTCAATCAAACCCCTGCTGCTATCTTGTATGGTGACATGATGTGAAGCAGAAATTATTAATGATCCTCAATCCACCTCATATAATTTTTGTTCTGCACTATCCACTTCACATATTAAACATCTTTAGAGTCTACATCACTTGAAAATCAACAGTATGCCAAGGCTTTAAAATTTAGGTGTACTATTTTCACATTTATATGTTTGGTTTCTTGATAGTTCCCCCCCCCCCCCTGCTTTTCCTTGCCACCCCCTGAATGCCCATTAATAGCTATGTCTGAAATTATCATAGTATAATCAGACCCCTTTCATAATACTAGAGCCATCTTCAGGTTCAATTTTTATTTTATTTTTAGTGTCTTGTAATAATGATTCCACTATGCCATTTTCTGAAACTTTTCTTTTTTTTCTGCTACCTGCTGGTAGTTCAACTAGAGATTTAAAGTTAAGTTCTTTGTTATTTATTACACTATACTTGTTTCCTATCTCACATTCATCTTTAACAGAGTCATTATCGTCTGTTTTCTTAGTATCAATAGTTGGCGAAATAGAGTTCAACACAGCTGTAAATGTTTCTGGATTTATAACCATACACCTTGTACAGTCATTTGTTTTAAAAATACCAAAAAGATGTTTGGCTAATTCAAACATGTTGGCTCTAAGAGAAATTACAATAAACTGAGCATTCTTTGTGCGCTCCATGATATAGAGTCCAACAATAGCAACATTTTTAAAATCAAGAGCAGCATCAATTTCATCCATTACAAATAATGGTGAGGGTTTGTAATAATGCAAGGCAAATATCAGTGCCAGTGAAGAAAGAGTTTTTTCACCTCCAGAAAGATTTGATATACACTTCCATGATTTTCCTGGAGGCCTCACAGTCAGATTGATACCCTCAGCAAAAGGATCTAATGAATCAACAATGTCAAATTCAGCATCTCCATCCAATGTCAGCATCTGATACGTTTCTTTTAATTTTGTCATTATGATTCTGTAACCTTTTAAAAATTCTGTAAGTCGTTCTTTCCGCATTTCATCGTAAACTTGGTGGATTCTTTCTCTTCTCTGTGATGCTTCATGAAGTTCCGAGACTGTTTCGAGATACATTGTTTCCTTTTCAAGGTACTCATCTATTACAGCTAAATCAGGTTTATCTGGTGCCAGATTTTCTTCAAAAAGTGTCAGCTGATACTGAAGCTCTTTCACATCAAGTGTGTCAATCTGTTCATTGGTCAGTGTTTCAAGTTTCATATTCCAACTCTCTCCTGGTATTTCATTAAGTTTCAAAGCTTTCATCTTCTTCCTTATTGCTGGAATCTTTCCTTTATATTCAACTATTGTTCTTTGTTTGGTATCAATTTCATTTTCAATATCCTGAGCATCTGATCGGATTTCAAAACGTAGCTTCCTGACTTCTTTTGCCTGTTCATCTATACTATCAATTTCATCCTGCTTATTCTTTATATTGGCAATTAATTTTTCCAACTTTTCTAGTACATCTCTTGCCAAAACCTCCAGTCCTTTCTTTTTATCTTTTAAGTCTTTAATTAAATTATCTGCTTGTTCAATCTCTGCTTCCAAGTCTTGTATTTTCTTTTTTGATTTGGCAGCATTTCTTTCAGCTGTTGTGATGCCAACTGTAGATTTTCTTATTTCTTGACGTATCTTCTCTAACATTTTTTTGGTTTCATCAACCTTCCTGCGTACAGCACTCATTTTTTCAGTTGATTTTTGTACTATTACCAAGTTTATATGCTCAACTTCAACACTTATCTTTTGAGCATCCTTTGTAGCCTTTTCATATTCAGTTCTAGCATTTTCTACTGCTACCTGTTGTAAAGCAAGCTTGTCTGCATCAACAGTAACATCTGACGCATGCTTTTGCTGAACCAAAACTTGTTGTTCCAACAATGGAATCTCAGTGATTAAGCCTTCAAACAGACTAGCATTTTTTGCAATCTGGGTATTAATATTTGACAATTCCATTTCTTTTTTTTGGAATAAGTATTTCAAGCTGTTGAATACATTCAGTTATATTTCCATATTTGTCACGTAACTCCCTTATTTTACTTTCCAAATTTTCTACTTCTTGAGCTGTATGTGACTTCTGACTTACAATAACTTCCTGGCCCATTCGACCAGACATTACTGTCTTACCACCACCAGTTATAGTACCTGCAAGTTCAATAATCTGTCCTTGAAGAGTAACAACTCTGTAACGTTGTTTCCCATACGCAATTCTTAATGCCTGAGCCATATCTTCTGCAACAAGTGTATCATGAAGAGCGAAGTAGAAAGCAACACGCACTTTCTCATCATCCACCTTGATCAAGTCAAAAAGTCGGGGAACATTTTCAGGTGTTTGGATACAGGTGCTGCACAAAGTATGGAAGTGTTTTTGACGGTCGAGTGCAATGAATGATGCTTTGCCAACAGTAGTTTCACGCATCAGCTCAATGCAACACTGTGCAGTCAGTACTGTATCTACTACAATGTTATCTAGCCGACCACATGCTGTTGATATGGCTACATCATATTTCTTGTCAATGGCACCGAGATCACCCAGTCTTCCAAAAAAACCATTGACTTTTCCTTGTTTCTTGCACTGCATTAGGTATTGTGCAACCTTGCTCCTGGATTTTGTCATGTGCAAAGAAGAACGGGCTTCTTCAAAAAGCTTCAGTTGTCTCTGTATCTCTTTACGAATTATCTCTACCTCATTCATAAGTTTTTCTCTCTCTGCCTCAGCATTGATAATTTCACTCTTTAATATTGGTACCCTTTTCTTCAATTCTGAATTCTCTACCTTCTGTTCTTTCAATTTTTGTTGAGAATCATTTAAACTCTGAATGAGTTTCTTTAGTTTTTCATTTGCAGTCTTTTCAGGTAGTGTTAGTAGCTGTAGCTCTGAATGCAACATATCATACTGATTTTTGGTGGCTGTAACAACTGCGTGAAACTCTGTCAGTTTGGTTTCTAGTTTATCCTTCTGAGAACAAAGATGATCAATTCCATTCTTTATTTCGAGCCGCATTTCATTCATTTCTTCTTCTGCTTCTGAAACTTTTTTTACTAACTGTGCTTCACGTTTATCTAAGGCCTTCAGGTCATCCTTGTACTTTCCAGGTAGTGCTTCAAAACGTGCTAACATTTTTGTCTCTTCTTCAAGTTGTTCCTTGGCTCTTGACTTATTCCTTGCAGCTTGAACAACTTCAGCCTGGTAACTGCCATCTTCATTCTCATATTTCTTGAACTGTGCACTTAATTTGTCTTTTTCATCTGCAAATTTATTCAGTTCCTTGATCAATGCTGTCTTTGCCACTTCAAATTTCCTTTCCTCATTATTAAATTCTTTCAATTTTTTTACTTTTTGTTCAAGTAGTTTCTTAAATTGCAACTTTTCTTCTTCTTTCTGGTCTATCATCTGCTGGTTTTCTCTCATGTACTTCTGCATTAGCATATTAGTATATACAGCAACTTCATTCTCTAAATATAGGTACTGCAATACTTTTAGTCTTGGTACTTCCAATGCTTCTTTCTCTGCCCTAATTTGTTCCACACTTTTCAGTTTCTCTGACCTCATATTAGTCAATTCTTCAAGTTTTTCATGAAGTTGTTCAATAGGTTCCTTGAATCTGTGTGTTCCAATGATATCTTCTAGGAATTCTAATAACCCTGTTTCATTTTCATCTAATGCTTTTGGTTTCATCATAGCTATTTGTTCGACTTCACCCTGAAGAATAAGAAAGCGGTTCTGTTCCAAATCAATTCCATGACTTCCCAACAAACTGGATATTTCTTTAAATTTAGTCCTTCGATCATTCAACGTATAAAATGATGTATTGTCTGGGAAGGCTGTACGTCCAATACAGAATTTGGTATCTTCATGAACAGTGAACTTCTGATCAGGCAAATTAGTCACTTGAGCAAAGTGGACTGTTACTGTGCAGCTTTGACAGTTCTTGAACTTCTCTGATTTGTGGATAAGAACGGCAACTCTCTTTGACCTTATTTTGGATGAACGATACCCAAATACAAAGAGCATTGAGTCAATAACATTACTTTTTCCACTACCATTTGGACCAATAATTGAATTGAAAGTCGAATGAAATGGTCCAAGTGTCTGCTTACCAGCATAGCTTTTAAAATTTTCGTTTTCAATATGGGTGATTATAAGTCTTGGTCCTTTATTTTCAAAAGAACAGACAGGTTTTGGAGCGAGTGGAATATGTATGCCTTCGAAATTATAACCATCATTTTCAGCAACATCAGAGTCGTCTTCCAATTCATCAAAATTTCTGTTAGCGTCCGCCTGTGAACCCATAAGTGCTACAAGTCAGCAACATCAAGCAGAGTGATTAAGTATAACGAAATCACCAACGTAAACAACTACCAAACATTCGCGGTTAATCAAAGATGTACTTTGTTTCCTCAGATATTGGAAGCCAGAGATATCCATCGTGCACAATTTTGTTAAAAGTTGTCAAACCATAATCCTTAGGCAAGTGATTTCTTAGTTCCATACGTAATTATTTTAGGTCATTTCTTCTGCAGTTGCCTGCTAAAATAATAAATTATTATTCAATAAGTAGGTACGCCAATACGTCTGTTGTTATCTTTTATTTATTCACAGACACATATCACCTCTCCTGGAGGTAGCTTTAACGTACACTGTTTTTCTGTAATATGTTAAACAGGCCATACACGTTACCACGGTCACTCGGACCGTCCCACGGACTTCGGTCGTATGCGACAAATCCGATCGTGAATGTATTAGTCGTAAAGCTGACTGTACGACCAAGGTCTTATCGCAGGTCCGTGCGACACGACACGCTCCGGTCTTACACGATCGCACCGGTAGTAACTTGAGTATTGATGTTCGAGACGGTCCGTGCGACCAAACTATGTAAAAATTTGGCATTTCTATTTTTTGAGTGGAAAATAATACAGAAATGTTCATGATTACAATAATATACAGTTTATTGGGTATACTACATTTCTTCGGGGTGTTATTGATGGTTTTCATTAATCCAACACCCAGACGCCACATCTATATTCCTAAGTTGTTTTTTCTCAAAACTCGAAAATTTCTGTGTTATATACATTTTTCTCAGAATAATGGAATTTTAAATTAATTTGAAATTTTGTACAATTACAGAAGCTTAAAAATAACGATCTGTAAAGCAATATGAAAATAATCGAAGCAATTGCTAGTGAGTTGTAATATAATAAGTATCTGAAATATTTTCTAAAAATAGTTACATTATCTCAAATTTATAAAATGTAAACCACTTCTTATCAACAATAAGTTTGCATCATATGTTGTGTCATTAAAATTAGATTACACATTACAAATATTATTAAATTATCCACTGTAACATCAGAAAAAAAGGTATATAACTAAGAGTATGTTTTTTTTTTTTTTTTCTATCTCCGATTGCACAGCATAGAGACCAGACGTGGCAGGTGAGTGATGTGCGCAGTAGACGATTGCGCATCTCCCCTACCAGACACATTGTTGTTGCCGCGTTTGTGACTGCATTATGTGCCAAGCTGCACTCACAGAAACATGACCTCATTGATCAGTTCTCCCGCCAAGTGTGAGTTACGAAGCGTTATTCGTTTTCTGCAAGCAGAAGGAAACAGTGCAGAAGAAATCCATCGAAGAATGAGCCAAGTGTATGGAAAGAGCTTTATGAGTGAAGGAGCCGTGCGTGAATGGTGCAGAAAATTTAAAGAAGGGCGAACTGATGTGCACGATGAATTAGGTCAAGTGTACAAATCTGTCGCTACAGATGACCTTGTTCAAGGAGTTGACAAAGTGGTAAGAGAAAACCACAGGTTTACGAAGTGATTTATCAATGAGATTTCCAGAGGTGTCAAGATCTTCTCTGTACCAATGATATGGCTACCGTGTTTTGGAACCAAAAAGATGTATTGCACGTGGATTTTATGCTGCCGGGACCTAGATTACTGCAGCTGTTTACTGTGAAACTTTAAAACGTTTAGGGAGGTCCATTCAGAACAAAAGAAGAAGCATACTGACTTCTGGTATTGTTCTGCTCTACGACAACGCTCGCCCTCACAGTACTGGTGTCACCCAGCGACTTCTTGAACAATTTCAATGGTAGATTTTTGATCACCCGCAATACAGTCCCGACATAGCACCAAGTGACTTTCATCTTTTTACTGAACTGAAGAAGTGGCTAGGATGGCAGCGGTTCCGAACCAACGAAGAGCTTCAAGGCAGTGTGATGGCTCATTTAAAGTCATTGGTGGCAATATTTTATGAAGAAGGTATTGGACAGCTTGTCCACAGGTATGGCATATGTCTTAATCTTCAAGGCGATTATTTTTAAAAGTAACCCTAAGTATGCATAATAAAATATTTTTTTCCATCTCCATTTGTCTTTTACTTATGGCCTATCTAAGTTTGAAAAAAAAAACGCCCCTAGTATATATTTCAATCATATTATGCAGAAACACTGCGAAAAATGTTACTACTAACTCCTTTTCTTTTTACTCATAATATTCATAGTGATGTATAAAATCAAGAGCACGCCACTTCGCACTTAAAGACATCCGACGACCAGAGACAATACGACGGTGGTGGAATTGTGTAGAACCGTCTATACGACGAGTCGCAACATAAGTTTGGTAATAAGACTGCGTTGCGTTGGTTCGATTGACAGTCTGTGGCCTGTTTTATTGATGTTTAAATTTCGTACTGAAATGTTTTGTTAAACCATAACAAAATTTACCTTATATATAGTAATTATACTTTAACTTACAATTACTTGTTATCTTTTCTTTTTAATTTTGTGCATAAAGGTTTTGTTTGAATATAATAAAAATAAGAATAACAGTGTAACTTATATTTATGTTCTGAGGTGTGATAGTTGATCACCTGTGTCCTCAACAAGCATGCTGCTTGCAATATGATACATAATACTGTTTGCAGGGGCACCTGAGACCATAAGATTTCTCCGATAGTCAATTTTGATCCAACATTTTATTTTGTTTAGAGTTTACCATCGCCAACATCAAGTTTACTTTTGCACGTTGTTGCTGCTCAGCTTTTTTTCTCCGCGGATATTCGTCGGAAGTGTATTGAGTGGGAAGTCTGAATTATATTATTAAATGAATTATAAGATTTTTTTTGAATATTTACCCCTATGAATTTTTCTTATAAATTTGTTTGTAATAATTATTATAATATTTATTTTAAAGGTTAGATAACCAAATAACATTTTCATGTGAACTCCTCTTTGTCAGACTACCCACCCGAGCCTAAAGGCCAGACCAAACCGAGCGCGGGCAGCGGGCACCGTATTACGTTCTCAATCAGAAGGCGAGAAAAAAAGGCAATCTTGCGTGCAGCACGTTCAGGTTGTGAGTACACACACTTATAGCGTGTTCACGTCGAGATGGCGAATGTCGAAATAGATAAATTAATTAATTTATTGCGTGAAAAAAAATTGTTTATGTGAGTCACGCCTACCCGAATACAAAAACAACACGAAAAGTGAATCTTGGATTCACATTGCATGACTATTTATTGATTTCAAAGCATTTTATTTCATTTATCATTTGAATTACATTATTTATATAACTATTATTTATTTTCACATTTATTTACTTGCATCATGTTATTATTTACTTGCACTTTTGCCATATAATGTACAGTTTGATTTAATTAAATAAGTAGGAAAATAGTGAACATGTATGTTTACGATATGTTTAAATATCAATTAAAATAATTGAAGTAAGCTACAAACAGGGTCGGCGTTAGGACTCTTGGGTCCAGGGTAAGCGTTCTTAGACACCCCCCCTTTTTCCCTCCTTTCAGACCTTTTTTACTTTAAACTTTTTTTTATATATGTGTAAAATCAAAAAAATTTAATACAAAAAAATAATATATGCAGAGTTTAAAACTTGCATGTGATTTTTATTTGGCTGGGCATCCTTGAGGAAGGCGGACTCTACACCTTCCCCTCCCTCCACCCCCCCCTTATTTCTGAGTTATGCTGATACGTTTAGAAAGTTTTCACCTAGAGCTAGAGCAGAGGTGAAAATGGAAACAGCAAATTTCTTTGGTCGTGCAGAAATGCGGGAACTAGATACACAACTTCCTAGTCGACTCATTTCAAACAGTTCTGTACTGTGGTCAGAGAGTGACTCATCTCGACAGCTATTTTCAGACGAATCTTCCTAGTACTCTGCACCTGCACCTGAAACTTCATATTCCGTCACTGATCTAGATTTGATTACCATCAACGGTGTTTCCACTTCTGAAACCACACAGGACACACATAGTTCGGCAAGAGATGTGTGTGCCAGTGAAAATGTAATATTATCGCTAGACTTCAGATCTGTATAACATGTTATATGTTTTTCCTGCCTTCTTTTTAAGATGATTGTGTGATCCCATCTGACTATATTTAAATGTATTTTATATAGCATGTAAATGCATATTCAGGCAATATTGCTAGTTTTTGTTAAATTAAAATATTAGTTATGGTCATATTGTCATATTTTGAGGGATAATCTCGTAATTTTTTAATATTTATAGGGAATTCAAGGTATAGACGAGAAGAAATTAAGATGTTTATTGACAGAACTATACTCATATTATTCATTAGAGGAATATATTTGTATAGGCCTATATATTTATTAATATATTTATTACCAGCAAAATCAATCATTTTCTGATGTGGCCTCTTATATTCATGACTTTAGATGTAACTTGAGACGTTTCTTCCAGGTCGCACGATCTTTGGCGATCCTCTGCCAGTAAACTCCGACAACCCTGCGTATGTCCGTTTCCCATCTGTCCGGTGGTCTTCCTCTTGGTCTTGGTTGATCTCTTGGGCTCAAATCTAATACTGTATTTGTCCACCTCTGGTCTTTTCTAAGCGCAATGTGGCCGGCCCATTGCCACTTCAAGGATGCTGTCTTCTCTAAGATGTCTGAGACCTTTGTAACTGATCAAATGTCAGTTGCTCTTTTCTTTTCTCGTTAAGCCTAGCATTGACCTCTCCATAGCTTTTGGGCAGTCCTTTGTTTACCTTTTGTAACGTCATTTAAAGTCCAGGTCTCGCAGCCGTATGTCAGCACTGGTCATAATTTGCTTTAGATTTGTGGGAATTTTAGATTTAAGGTAATAGAATGCCTCCCAAATGCTTGCCGTTCCAGCTTGATGTGACTGAAAATTTCGGTTCTTACAACGCCTTTGACATTTACAAGCTGGCCAAGATAAATGTACAAACTGACATTTTCTAAAGATTCATTACCTAGTTGTACTGTGGCCCATTTGTTAGACATAATTTTTGTTTTTGAAAGATTCATTCTTAGGCCAACTGCTTTACAATCAGAGGCGAGTTCATCAAGGTCATGCAATGTCATCAGCAAATCTCAAGTTGTTAAGACTTCTGCCATTTATTCTCATTCCCTTTTCTGTACTTTCTAGCTTTGACATTGCCATCTTGAAGACAGCTGAAGACATGGGATCACCTTGCTTAACACCTCTTTCGATGCAGAACTCAGTGGTTGGTTCTCCAACGTTGACAAAGGCTGAGGAGTTTACATAGAAGTTATGGAGCACTCTAATATAAGCTGTATCCACATCATGTTCAGTTAAGGCTTGCAGGACAGCTCTGGTATCCCGGCCCGACGCTGTCATATGCCAGGAAGAACAAATTGAGATGGACCATCGATAGGCGGCGCTAACATCAGGCCAACTAGCGCCACCACATAGCAGCGCTTCCACCTCGGCCAATCAGAAGTGACTCGCCGACGATAAATACAGCCGAGCGGCCCCACTCAGCACAGTGCTGGTGTTTACTCCTGTTCAACAGCTGCCATCTCTCTGTGTATTACATATTGGACTCTGACAGTGCGCGTCTCTGCTTACGTTCGGTATTCTCCTTCGGACTCTGTGCATCACATATCGGACTCTGACAGTGCGCGTCTCGGCTTACGTTCGGTATTCTCCTTCGGACTCTGTGCATCTCATTCTTGGACTTTGCTTCGGTTCGCTCGTGATCGACTCCGGGTGACCACCCGTCCACCGTGTGACATTTTGGCCACCACGCGGACATACCGACAGCGTTATGACTTATTGAATCAAATGCCTTTTCGAAATCAATAAAGGCTATACAAAGAGGCATCTGGTATTCGTTTTCACAGCTAATTAGTTCTCGCAGTGCAAGAATGTGGTCGATTGTGGTAAAGCTGCTGCGTAATCCTGTTTGCTCAATTATTTGGACAGAATCAAGGGTGGAACTGATTCGGTTCAACAAGATCTTTGTAAAAACTTTGTACAGAACAGCCAACAAGCGTATATGTCGGTAGTTTTTGATATTATGAATATTTCCCTTTTGTGTAGCCAATGATTTTAGCTTTATTCCATGAAGAAGGGATGGGTGCATTGTGTAGTAAGAAAAGACCTAAACCAAGTGATTTGTTCGCCAACTAGCTTCAAAATATCAACGGAGAGACCGTTGTCGCCAGCGACCATTCCTTTATTCATGTTATCTATAGCATAACTGACATCAGATAGAAGTATGTCTGGCACTGTGGGTACATTGGAGGGGGCCGAGAATATCGGAGTTTCCTCTCAGCTGCTATATAGGTTGCTATAGCAGCTTAAAGGAAACTGCAATATGATAGGTGACATATAAATGAAATGGAGAAATGCCACTGGAGCGTTAGCTCCATCGCAATTAAATTAATAATAAAACAAAACTAATGTCACTGAATTGGTGAGAATTTACCAGTCAACTTATCTCTAAACTTCAATGTTCCGTCCATCTTTTAATCTCGACAATGCAGCAGCAGGTTGCCTGAGTCCAGCTGCACCTATCAATGTCTCATTGTAGCCAATACTTTTGAAAATAATTCTGTCAGTGTTAAATATGCAGTGGATCAGTGAGTACGACCAGGCCGAAAACAAACTTACTAAGTACAAAGTTACGAAAAGTAATTTGGAGTACAGACGATAAGTTATTTTCTGTAAATTATGTGAAGTTAAAGTGACTTCAAAAAATCGATTTAAAATATAAATTTCCAATGGTGCAGGAAGCAAATTATGAAAGCGATAAAATGAATGATGTATAATTTAGGACGTTTTGATGTATATTAAATTTAAATGTTTCGTTGTATTTTGTCATTTTTAGGTCATACCGGTATTTACCTACTCGCTTTTAAGATCATATATGCATGCACATTTTCTCTAATTTTTCTTTATGTAGATCTGAACTCAAATTGTCACTGTAAGCAAGTAGATGTAATATACGTTGTGTAGTATATGATAATATAATTGTATATTAAATTTTTCTACTTATTTTATAACATATCTATTGTACCTAATGTTTGTGCGATTCCTGCGATTTACTTATGGTAAACGTCTTTAAATAAAGTGAACTTCTTACAAAATTCTAAGTGATTGATCACTTACCTCAAACATATTACAAGACGTTCCTTTGTTCCGACTGGTCTCCTCCAGTTTGTCGTCAGCTCTTCAATTCCTGGTTTTATGAGGTGGCGTATTTCAATAAACTGAAAACGTGATAATAGAAAATCTGTCTTAGGACGAATTAAGTTCAATGCATAGACGGTGATATTCCCGAATTCTTCAGTTTTGTTTATAATTCTATGGACACAATGTCTCTTTTTCCCTGAACTTGTTAAAGCTAAGAGAAGAAGTTCTTCCTCTTAGACAGGAAGTCTTTTGTAGCTGTGGGTGTAGGGAAAAAGCAACAGACTTATAGGAAATGCCGTTTATTTAAGTCTGGTAGGTAGGGATTATGTAAAAAGAAAGTTTTGCTGCTAGGTAATAGTCATGGACGAGGTGTGGTCCCATTGCTGCAGGAAAAATTAGTATCAGGTTTCCAGATCATGAGCTTCTTCAATCCTAGTGCTAGTCTTGCTCAAGTGGTAGAAGGTATAGGATCTTTGTGTAAATATTTCACAGATCAGGATCATGTAGTGATAGTGGGAGGAGCGGGAAGTAGTTTGGGCAGGGATGTTAGTTATAGTATCAGACATGACATGGAAAAAGTAGCAAAAGCAATGTGCCACACTTGGATCAGGATGATGTGAATCCTGAGACACTATGATCAGCCATATGCAAACTCTGCTGTGAGGCGAGTGAATCTGGAACTGGAACGGAATTTATGTCTGACATTGGCTCTGGAATGGGCTTGGTACCTGTAGATGCTATTGATAGAGGAGAGGTTATTCTATGCATGGCCTGCACCTCAATAGTAGAGGGAAGGGGGTTCTTTCAAATCTGATAGCAGGACATTTAATTGGGACCACAAAACTCATGAAAAGATTCTTCTTGTTAATGGTGTTAGAGCAGCTCCTTTTTTAGATTAGGGTCAAGCATTAAGTAGAGAGCTTTAATAGAAATCAGTTTAAAAAATAATGAGTTTTCAGATACCAAAATTAAAAATTGTGTAGGGATTAACTTATTACATCAGAATATCAGAGGGTTATCAAACAAAGTAGAAAACTTGGAGAAAGGAGAAGTTGTCACTCATATTAGAAATGGTTATAGTTTTGATGATATGGTGATTTTAATTTAGATTTTTTAAATAATTTACCCTGTAAAGTCATGTTGGAATCATTAGTCAGTTAATTCAATTTTACTCAGGTAGTTAATTTTCCAACTGGAATAATAAATAATAGTCACTCAGCTATAGACAATGTTTTCCTTAATACCTTAAAATTCAGTTATACAATCAAGCCATCTATTAATGGACTTTCAGATCATAATGCCCTGTTATTAACTATCAACACTTCAATAGGAACCAGCTCTAAGAGTAATGTTTTTAAACTTCAGCGTGTAATAAATGATGAGTCAGTTACTTGTTTTAGAAAGTGCTTCAATACCACAAACCGGGTACATGTTTCCAGTGCACAAGCCTGGGCGCCGGGAGGGGGGTGCAAGGGGGTGCACTTCACTTGCACCCCCCTGACATCCCGGGTCGCCGTCTGGGCAGTAGTAGAGCTAAAAAAAAAAGGTCGCCCAGCCCGGAAATTTTTGGGCCGATAGGGGGGGGGGCACCAATGCAGCCCTGGTGCACCCCCTAGAAGCAATCCTGCCGACGCCCATGGCACAAGGTATGAATGAAAAATACAACATTTTTAGTAGCATGATGTTAAATTACTTTGAAAGTTGCTTCTCCCTGAAAAAGTGTTGTGCTTCTTGAAAATAACAAAATCCAGGGATAACTATTGGCAATAGAACACCATGCATTTGTAAATGGAAGTTATATATTGCCTCTAGAAACAGTCAGAATGCTAATGTTAAAACATATTACAAACAGTACTGCAAAATACTGAAAAGGGTTGTTAAAGAATCTAAAAGTATGTACTACAAACATAACATTTCTGATTCTAAAAATGAAATTAAGACAATATGGGAAATTGTAAATATGGAAATAGGAAAAAATAATCAAACAATTAATGACATTTTTATCAAAGAAAATTCAGTAGAATCTAATTTTTCAATTGCTGATATATTTAATAAACAATTTTTATCTGTTGCTGATAAATTGCCTGCAAATAGCTCAATGATACACAGTATGGATTTTCTCAACACAGGATTCCAAGAAAAATTTAACCCGATGTTTGTAAATTTAGCTACTCCAGAAGAAATAAGCAAAATTACCAGGTCCCTTAAGAGCAAATACTCAAGTGGTTATAATGGGATTTCCAGTAGATTATATAACTGTGCTCCAAAGAATCAAGTAATATACTAAGTTATCTGATTAATATATCTTTACTTGAGGGTACTTTTCTAGAAAGGCTTAAGTATGCTGTAGCTAAACCGCTCTATAAAAAAGGAGAAAAGTCAGATGCATTGAATTACCATCCTATTTCATTACTAACAGCCTTCTCCAAAGTTTTTGAGAAAGCATATGAACACCTTAAAAATAATAATATTCTAACTAAAACACAATTTGGTTTTCAAAATTGTCATTCAACAAAACAAGCTATATTTGCCTTCACTGACAATATTTTAGAAGGAATAAATGATCAATTAATTCCTGTGGGAATTTCTTGTGACTTATCTAAGGCATTTGACTATGTAAATCATAAAATTCTGATACAGAAATTAAAGTATTATGGTATAGATGGCATTGTTAATAAATGGCTTAGTTCTTACCTTCTGAATTGAAAACAGAAAGTGTCAATGGAGAATTTTAAGGCCTTAAGTGGTCCACTGTTTTCTGAGTGTGAATTAATCAGATGTGGAGTACCTCAAGGTTCTATATTGGGGCCACTATGTTTTTAATATATATAAATGATCTACCCTGTGTTTCATCTAAAAACTCAGAATTTGCCCAATTTTCAGATGACACAAACATAGGAATTAAAAATAATCCAGATTTATCTGCAGAATATATTTCAAATTATGTCTTTGAACTTATTAATAAATGGTTTACAGCTAATGCCTTGTCTTTAAACTTCGATAAAACTCAGTATAAGCAAATCAGTACATCACACGGATTAACACCAGATATAGACATAAAATTTGCAGACCAGTCCATTCAAGAAGTAGAGTGTGCGAAATTTCTAGGTTTGTATATTGATCATAATTTAAATTAGAAGGTACATGTTTCTGACTTACTAAAGCAATTAGGTGCATCCACATTTGCAATTCATACAATTTCAGATATATGTGATCTTTGTATGAGGCAGCTAGTTTATTTTGCTTATTTTCACTCCCTATTGTCATATGGAACAATATTCTGGGGAAATTCTACCTATAGAGACAGTGTTCAGAGCCCAAAAGTGAGTAATAAGAATTATGTGTGGGGTTAGCAATAGAAATTCATGTAGAGAGCTGTTCAAGAAGTTAGGGAATTTAACATTGGTGGCTGAGTATATATACACTTTAATGTCTTTTGTAGTCACAAATTATACTTTGTTTGAAACAAACAGTAAAATACACAATGAGTAGTAAAAAAATCTTCACAAGGATTACAAGTAGTTACCATTTGTTCAAAAAGGGGTCAAATATTCGGGGATACATATCTTCAATAAGCTCCCAACACATATTAAATGTCTAAAAGATGATAAAAATGAATTCAGGAAAAAATTGAAAGAATTTTTAATTTATAACTCCTTCTATTCTGTCAAAGAATTTATTTCTAAAGTATCTACAAAATAATTGCCAGTAACTGTGTAAAGGTAGTTAACATAATTAATTTAGCATGTATGCTATGGCTGCACATCTCCTTGTGTATGTATTATTTTGTTATACAATTGTTAAATGTATCATATATGTTATGATTGTACATCTTCTGGTGTATGTATTAGTTTATTATGCAATTGTTTAATGTACCATATATGCCGTGACTGTATATCTTCTGGTGTATGTATTATTTTGTTATGCAGTTGTTTATCTGTAAGTTGACAACTTTACACATCTCACGGAGCCAGTCTCTTATATTGGTATCATTACATACTACATATTTGAAGTATATTCAAGAAAGGAAAAAATCCCTAATCAACGCGCACAAAAAATACTTTGATCGTTTCGCGTGACGCTTGTTCTCCATACTGGATTGCCTTGGAAAGCCCGCGCTAACTTTAACATCGCGGCGAGCATCTCTTGCCTTTCACGCACCTGCTACCCGCGTTCTGTTTGTCCGAGCCTTAATGCGATCCACCGGCCCTGCATTTGGAGCAGCGGCGGCCTTAGCCATTGCGAGGCCCGGGGCAGCAGATTTTTGCGAGGCTCTTGTCGTTTGTGCAAAGTATTTGAATCTGAAGCAGGGTTTTCTGATTATCGAAGAAGAATGCAAAAGTTATAAATAAATAAATTTTAAGTTTTTAAGTATTATATTAGAAGAGTTATTAAAAGTTAACAAATATAAAGACATCAAATTATTAAGGATACTAACCTGAAGTACATAAATGCCTTGAAAGATATACACAGGGTTAAAAATTATGTTTGTAGGTTTTATTAAGACCAAAATATTTGATTAAAGCACAAAAATCTAACGAACAAACTACCCCATTATCAATTCAAAGAATAGAAAGGGTCGAAAAATGATCTAGTGTCATCGAATTCCTCAATTGAGTTTTAAAAATTTTCAACCATGAAAAACTTCTTTCTGCGGATGCAACCATGTTAAATAAATCTTTTTTCAAAAAAAAAAAGCTCTACCAAGGTGAGGGACTGCCTTAGGGCCCCCTCAAAAGACTTGGTATAGCTAAAGAAAAAAAGCCTATTTGGCCTGAAGGCCCTTTGAGCTGCGCTTAGGGGCCCCCTGAGGTGCACCACTTAGCCCTATAGTAGCTACGCTGAAAGTTTTACGTATCTTTTTTTACTATTATCAACTTTGTCAATATCATTTTCATCATCTGTTACCAAAGATGATTGGAAACCATTTTCCCTATAATTATCAAGCCAGTGTATAAATGCGTCTAAATGTTGTATAGCCGCATCTAGTCGCATTTTTTGTTTTGCAACATTTTTTAAAATAACATTTATATTTGTACGAATGTCATACCATATGACGAGTGTAACTACAAATTCGTAGGTAGGAGTAGTTATTTCCTTTTCTATAGCCTGGCATTCACTTACCAACTGACAATCTATTACATTTTCCGCTAAATCCCTTAAAGCAACAAACATATTTCTTGATTGGTATTTATAGGCGTTCACCGATTCTACCCTGCATTACCATCTATTTTCAGAAAGTAGTTTTAACGAAAAGGATTTTTACATGTGCCTGTTGGTTGGCAGGTATGCTGTCCGCCTGACACCCGCGATGCGTTCCTTCGCTCGCTCACGTCACCTGGTTGCCGCCTCCCGCGTAGTACCACGAGTGCCCGCGCCGTGCCGCTGCTGCCAGTGCTCTGCTTGGAGTCGCCGCGACCGCTTGGATTCGAAGTCCGGATCTTGAAGATGTTATATGAATTAGCAAGCCAGGGTCCTTCCTTGCTCTTAGCGTCCAGTTGCTCTATTTGCCTGGTTTTTAATTCTGCATCCAGCTCTTCTTGTAGCCAATTGTTTGCGTTGAATTCTTCACCCAATTTCTTGGTACCAATTCCTCTGCGTTCAAGTCTTCGCCTCGTTATTTCTGACACCAAAAAATGTAATAGCTATTACCATTACGTAACCGACTGTTCGTCACCCAACACTAAGCTGCAATCGGCTTAACTCCAGATTGTCATTGACCCCTCGTAATCACAGCTTGTGACGACTATTAGTGGGGTGATTAGTCGATTAGCCAGGAATGGCAAGTGGTAGGCACTGTTCCGACACTTACTTGCATGGAATGCTGCGCATCCTCGAACGTCCTCTCTTCAGCTTGCTTCAGGGTTGGCTCTAACTCCCCTGAAAGACAACTTGGACACGAATAGAGAAAGTCCGTAAATGCTTTAAACCCGTTTATTACTTTCCGTTAGTCCGAGTCTACACACGCTAGGTTATCCCGTGGAGCACTAATCCAGGCGCTGGTAACAGTACTTAGAGCAATTACACTTTACTGGAACATTCGATCGTACAGATGGAAACACGATCGGAACCGAGTTCGGACCCGGTTGGACCCAGCTGGCTTCCTAAACGGACATAGGAAGCCTCGTTTATATAGTACAGCAGTGTACTGACTTGGCAGACCTTGATCAAAGTTCGTTGTACATTCTAGAAAACTCTCGTAGCTCGAGAGCCACTCAGCATATATCGGACGTCAGCTTCGAATGTTCCCGAAGCTGCCTGAATGCAAGCGTTCACCAGATACCGCTCGCTCAGTGCTGAATCTGCCTTTGTCAGCGTCTGTCTCGACCACTACCGGTCTCGCGGTTTACACAGCTGTCGCCTTCAATCAACCTTTATTTCCACAATTTATTCCTTTATTCATTTTAATTGTTATCTATTAAATTTCTCCATTACAAAACACTGTGGCTAGGTCTTTGAGACCACAAAATATAGAATGATCTTATTCTTTATTAACAAAAACTATCTAGTGAATCAGAAGTAACCTCAAACAAAAGAAACACGTAAAGTGCAAAGTGACTGATGTTTGACATTTCATTACAGTGGCATTCAGAAATGCGAGAATCTTTCAAACCAATAAAGCGTGAGAAAGACTTTTATGTTGGTTTTGTGATACTATTTTTGTAAGTAGGCTAAAAGATCAACCAGTGAGGTGATAACGTGAGTCAGGTAAAGAAAATATTTTAATGTACCGTACTTTATTACTTTCGTAGATTGTAAAGTATGCCTACGCAAAATAAAGAATAATACTCTATAACAGAGTATGGTTGGCAACTTTGGATTTGACCCCCAACTCACTTTTAGGAAGGAAAAAAAAAAAATGAAAATAATAAAGGAAAATGAAGACAGCAGAAACACGTTCGTCACACAGCCGAGCTACAGACAAGTGTGAACACAGGAAGGGTGAGCCTTCACTCGGCCGACTGTCGGTGCAGTGACGGTGCGGAGTAGTACAAGTCCAGTGTGACTCGATCTTCCAGCAAGAGTTGACGAACGAAATGAAACACGGGAATTGCCCGAGCGTAAATTGTAAACACTATGAAAGCAATTAAACTGAGCGTTAAAGTGGGTTTTTTAATATGCAAGGTTTAAGATTCAAATAGTAATTAATTTCTCAATTATGTTTTATAGTTAAATTACACAAAAAAAAAAATATTCCCTGATAAAATATTTAATTTTGATACCATTAATCTTACTTTTTATACGAATGTGACATTAAATAAATCCTAATGAGAAATATGATTAGGTATTTATTAAAATATACTTTACCATCAATTAACCAACTTTATTTTATTGTTACCACTAATAGCTAAAGATAAAATATATTTTTTTTAAAATATAAACCTTTTTTCTGGTCGGATTTTTGGGCGAGGCCCCGGGTGATTGCCCTTTTCGCCACCCTCTGATTTTGGAGGTTAGAGATAAAAACTACAATAACGATTTTTGCCAGGAACCAAGCAGAACTTATTTTCTACTTACAATTTCCTGTGACAACTTCATAAAAGATTTTCAGTTTTTGGAGAAAAATATACCCCACGTCAGCACATGTTTTCATGTGACTATTGCTTTTTGAATTTGTTAGTTTTCTTGAAAAGTTAGGATTTTTTGTTGCTAATTATTACTATTCTCATACGGTCATACCCATATTTATGTTTGTGGGGAAATAGTCATTGTCTAAGAGGTGTTCAGCAATTACTATATTTTTATGCTCCTGTTTGGAATTGCCTTATTCTTTGACTCCTTAGTTTTTAGTAATCTTAGTAGTTTCAAAAATTTTATGTAGTAAATTAACCCTGTATTTTAAATTACATTAGGATAACAGTTTTGATGCTGGGGTTACTGGAGATCACGATTCTGCCTGGAGTTGGCATCATCATACTGAAGTGGTCAAACGCAAGACTCCGCTATAAACTCTTTCCGATGTACATTTAACGGTTTCATGCTGGTCCAGGCTGTAGTAAAGCCTAATTTGTGGTTGAAAATAATGGTTTAGGCCGTATTACAACTGAATTACTGCTTGAAATAATATGTCTTGAGACTGATTACATCAATATCACAATGATATTATGTAATGTTGTTATAGGGGAATCGCGATCTCCAATAGACCCTTGATGCTTTTTTGCTAAGATAATTCCAAAAATTAATTTATATATGGTCTCATTTGTGTGTCAAGGTTCATTTGTTGTATACAGTCCTCAAAAATAACCTAATAATGTGTTTTTTTATCTACACTTCTTTCAACTTAATGATCATTGTTTCTACTTCATAAACTAAAATGAGCTGAAAATTAACAGAGGAAAATATTCATATTTTGAAAACATCTGGTTCAATTATTATTTATATTGTATATAAATGATCTGGCAGAAATACTAAAGAATTGTAAAATTCACATGTTTGCAGATGACACACTAATTTATTATTATAGAAATAATCTAGAAAAAATGATACAGGTAATTAATAAAGAGTTAAAATTAGTTAATGATTGGCTAATTAAAAATTTGTCAAGTCTGAATGTGGCAAAAACAACATGCACGATGATGGGGAAAAAATTGTTTAGGGAACAGTCAGAGGCACTGCATTCTGTTGTGATTAATGGAACTAAAATTAAGTGGGTTCAAAATTAAAAATATCTTAGTGTAGTCATTGATAAGCTTAAGTTAATAGATCATGTAGAAAAGTAGCAAAAAAGGTAAATTTAATATACAAATTAAGAAAAGTGTTATCTAAACCAGGTAAACAGATATTGTTTAAAGCAATTGTTCTGCCTCACATAAGATACTGCTCCACAGTATTAATCATGGCAAGCAAAAGAGAAATTATGAAATTGCAAACTAATTTTAATAAGGGAACGAGGGCTGTTCTAAATAAAATATGAACTGAAAATGTCAGTAATATGCTTAAGGGGGTAGGTACACCTAACACATACAAATATTTGATAAAGTTGAGATGTCATTTTCTCCAAATCTATTTAAATTTGAGGGTTCAAATTTCATAGCTCCATAGAACTGTTATAGCTAGATATAAAAATTGATTTTTAAAGTAAAAATATTGTTTAACAATAGGATAATGTACCATCCAAATTGACAGTGAAAAATATATTGTTGTAAAGGGTTTTAAAGATAAAAGGCATAGTATTTGAAATTTTTCAGAAATGTTCTTTTAATATTGTAAACTAATATCAAGGCAACAAGTTGAACCTATAATAGAACATATTTAACTCTATATTTTTTATTAATAAATTTTTTTGTCAATAAATTAAAATTTTTGCTTAAATATAAAGGCATATTTTCGATTTGGGAAAAGCTGCATAAACAATAATGGTTCAGACTGTAGTACTTAGTATGTAGAACATGTCCTGCAAATTTGAAAAAGATCTATGCATATGGAAAAAAGTTATCTTTAAAACGATTTGATGAATTGCTGTTTTGAGATATTTAAGGTTAAAGATTTGGATCACCTTCAAGTGCAGTAAGATTTAAATGGCTGTCAATCGTGCAGGGCATTGCTTAATCACACATAATTTCCACACTGTTGAAGATATTGAAATAATTTTTTCACTAAAATGAAGCCAAAACTATAAACTGTTTTTGTGAATAATAAAATAAAAATATTTTTTTTTTTTGAAACCTGATAAGTGTACCTACCCCCTTAAGGACTTGGGATATTTACATACTGAAAAGGAAATAATTAGGTATGTACTGACTTTTGTATATAGGTTGGAAAGTAGATTATTACCATATATGTGACTAGATTAGTACAAAAGAATAATAATGTACATAATTATAAGACAAGACAGGCAAATCATTTCCATTCGAGTTATAATAAAAGTAGTAAAGCACAGAAAACAGTGTTGCACAAAGGTTTAAAAGTATTTAACAAATTACCTGATAAAATAAAAAGGACCAGAACTGTTACAAGTTTTAGAGAAAAGCTGGGTAAATGTTAGAGGAAAGAGATTGTAATATTTTCTTGTGGAGGATTCATTGAAATTAACACCTTGTTTGTTTTTTTCTCTTTTATTTTAATATGATGTATGAATTCTATATATATATATTAGCCATAGGCTATTTGAAAATAAATTAATCAAATCTCTATCTCATTAACAACGGATGATAAAAGTTAAAGTGAATTATTAAACTCTTCAACTTTTTTTAATGATGTAAAAATGTCTAGCATTCTACCAGGCTATCCTTCAAAAACTCTTGCCAAATTATATATGGTATGCTGATAATTCCCACCTTGATTGAAAATTATACTTATATAGAGAATAGTCCAGCACAACCAGAAACCCTGTACTCATGTTGCAATATCAGTATATTCACTGATGGAATTATTGATTTGATATCAAGAGAATCTATGAATAATTACCTTAGCTGCAGCGCTTAAGGAGGTGTAATTAGGATATTTTTAGCCATAAACATTGTTTTTACATAATATATTGATGTTTGAATCCAGTATTATACTTGAACTTGATATCTGAAGCCACATAAAAAAAAAAATCAAAATAAATAATGAAACAGTTCCAAAGAAAACAATTGTGTTTTTTCTCATAAAAGTAAGACCTATATTGAATATTCTGGATGAGACTTTAATAGTATAGTAATCAGTGGTGTAGCTATTGGAGGGCTAGGCGGTGCCGTGCACCGAGGAGCCCCCCTAGCTCATCTCAGGGGGTCCAAACTCAGCTCAGGGGGTCCCCTAAAGCTCAAGGAGCCCCTGCCAGTGCCAGCAAACCTCACAAGACTTGATAGAGCTAAAATAAAGATCACCCATCTGGCCCAAAATATTTTTTTGCACCGGGGCCCTTGTTAACCTAGCTACACCACTGATTGTAACACCTACCGAATATCAAACTAGTGGCTCTTCTCTCCATTTTCTACACAAATGTGGATGTTTGATAAAATGACCATTTTTGGGTATCAGTGAGAAGTTTATCTTTTAAAGTCACTAAATATGTTTAGATCTCTTATAACAATGTATAATACAAAAAATTCACAGATAGAAATATAAAGGTTTTGATTGATTACAAGTTAAAAAATTGGCTGAAAGTATAAAATGTAAATAATTTGGGGTTTCATCTAATAATAAGCTTAGTTGAGTATGGAAAACTTAGTAGGTTAAATCTTTTACGTCCTTCATATTACGCTGGAAAGTAATTACACTGGGCCATGAAACCTCGATCAGATTCTTGCCTGAATTTGGTGACACAGTATAAAATTAACATTATGGATGTTAAATACAGGGATGTGAAGAGATTCAAGGCAATGTAGTGATTTTTTTTAAACTGCCATGGCGTATATGCTTCGATGGCAATTTCCATACACATTTCTTTTTTTTTTTTTTACTTGTGGTATCCCACCCATCTACTTTCGCTCTTTACAAATATTAAATTCTTTCAGTGTTTTTTGCTAAATTGTTGAGCCCTTCCCTCATTAATTTATTCAAATCGCTGACTCTTTACCTACTCCCTTCAGACAAAAATAGATTGCAGCTTTGTGGTCATGGAAATTCCTTCCAAGCACTACTCCTAATTTTTCTACCAATATCTTTCAAAGCATCATAACCAATACACGCTCCCATCACTCTCTTCATCCTCCTTCTATCTTACAATGCCTACTTTTATTATCTCGGTTACTGATTGTGTTCTGCCAGTAATTTTCCACAAAATAAATCTCGCTGCTCTTCTTTGCACCTCTACCAACTCCTGTATTTAATACCTAAAATGTGGGGTCCCATACTACACTACCACATTCAAGTAACAGGCTCAGCAAAGCTTTGCAACCCAGTTCCTCCACTTCTCTGATAAATCCCCTCTCCTATAAATGAAAAATTTTGAATTCTTTTTCTACCACCTGTCCAATGTGTCCTTGCAAGTTTAGTTTTTTTAACAAATATTATGTAAAGATATTTACATTTTAAAGACTTCAATAACCAGTTCAAAGTGGTTGACAGTTGACTTAATGTGTACCAATCTCAAGTATAAGCTGGCTCTGGATACTGAAACTTTGACCTCCAGATCAGTTGAATGCATTTTCCACAAGATAAAAGTAATGAACAGAAATTGTGGTTAAGTAAGACTAAAAAATCAAGGCTTTTGTACCAAAGATTTTTTTAAAAACAGCAGCATTATTGTTTAGAATAAATCTAGTATAATTGTTTACAGACTTTTTTTTAATATGTTTAGCATATGTGAAACACACAATTGAAAACGAGATAAAAATCATATGGGACTTCAATAACTGTTTGATTTGGTATCAGTGTGTCAGTTCTGAGAGGGAATGGAGGAAATAAAGCATTTTATTCATCAAATATGAGTGGCACTAATAAATAATTACAAATATTTGTATTTGACTAAAGGTGCAGAATACTCAAGCTGAAATCTCAGACTCTCAACTCAGAAGTTAACAGAGATGTTGAGTAACAGCAATGGCTATTCTAAACTGATAATATGAAGTCACGATGTCAGTGGCGTAACAGTAGAGTAGCATATCAGGTAAACTGCCACGACCTCCAAACGAAGGGAGCCTCCAGTCACACACCTTAACCACTGAGCCACTGGATGTACTGTTAACATTATTATGTCGGTGACGCGAACACATAAGCATAAGCAATCACCCAAAGCATGTATAGAAGTTTTCACTTCAAAAACTAAAAATCTAACTCAGTCAAAAACCTGAAGGTTGGTCAAATCTTTCCAAATGAAATGTAACAAGCTATTACATCAGAAGCAGGAAGGCCATTTCCTTTCCTCAGTGGCCTGCATTTTTATGTGGAATCAGAACCACAGAAGATCTCATACTTTATTGCTTTACGGGCTATGCCGCGTCGTTTATTTGATTACCTTAGCTTTCGGCTGCTATACTACAACCTTCTTCAGAGATACTGTTTTTTATTTAGGTTGACATAGCAACCGTTGCCAAGCATTACAGAGAAAGAGGCCGCTATCTTCGTTGATGTTGTTTGAATTCTTTAAGATTTCTGCTGCCTCTTTCACACGTCGAGGCCACCACTGGTCTTCTCTCCACAGCAGCCTCATATCTTGAAATCACAGAAGATCTCGGCGCAGCTCAGATAATCAAATATAACTCCTGAAAATTCCTGCTCACCACAAATTTGTATCCGTGACCAGAGAGAGAAACTTTCAAAAGTAAGCACCTTAACCACTGAGCTACCAGACTGCCTTATTTTGAAGGCAACGTGTGCTAGATACTACCAAAATCGGTTTGAATACTGTGGTTTTGTTTGAACAACATTGACAGAAAATAAAGTGAGGGTGAAGGAGGAGAGGTTTAAGTTTTTGTAAATGAAAGATAAAGAGTATTTTTCTATTGCTTATAAAGTATACATGTGCAAAGTTCCATCAAAATAAGATAGAAACGGTCTCTTCCAAAAAGCGTCCATATGCTCAACATGTCATACCATTTTGATGATTCAAATTCATAGATTTAACTTCAGCCACCAGTCTTCCTATAGTAGTTTTCACTTGGGGAAAAAAGAGAGAGAGAGATTGTGCATTGTCCGTCAATTGGGTGCAGCAGTTCCCCCCCCCCCTCCCTCCCCTTCCTAGATCCGGCACTGACAGAGGGCCCCATCCAATGAATCTGGCATGGGTCTCATTGGTATAGTTACTCCACTGCATAGTGTTTAACCTCAAAAACCAAATGGGGTGGGTGAGTGGAAACACTTTAGCCTCACATTTGGGAGGACACAGGTTCAAATCCCCCTCCGGATATCAAGATTTGGGTTTTCCATCATTTTCACAAATAGTTCCAGGCAAAAGCCAGGATGCTTCCTTCAACAAGGTTATGGCTGAATTTCTTCCCATTCCTTTCCTTCCTCTACATCAACATCTACAAGGCATAAATCCATAAACAAAAAACCTCAGACACAAAACATGATTCATACAAATAACAAGTTAACACTCTGTAGACGATAGGCTAACCAATGGATGGAATACATTGAGAAACTGTATGATGGGGATGACTTGAACAATAGCGTAATGGAAAAGGAAGGCGATGTCAACATTAATGACTTAGGAGATCCTGTTTTGAGGATAGAATTTAATAGAGCTCTGAATGACTTGAAACCAAATAAGGCAGTTGGAACTGATGAGATCCCTGCAGAACTTCTTAAATCCTTAGGAGAAGAAGGAATCGAAAGATTATTTAAACTGATATCAAAAAGTTATGAAACAGGATAATTCCAACTGATTTTAATAAAAATATCATCTTCACACTTCCGAAGAAAGCACAAGCCGACAAATATGAGAATTATCGTAGCATTAGTCTAACATCACATGCTTCAAAATTACTGACCAGAATAATATACAGAAGAATGGAAATGGTAGTAGAAGAGATAGTAAGTGAAGATCAGTTTGGGTTTAGGAAAAATCGCGGTACAAGGGAAGCAATTCTGGCTTTAAGATTAATACTTGAAGGGCGGATCAAGAAAAACAAAGATACTTTTATGGCATTCATTGATTTAGAAAAAGCTTTTGATAATGGTAGATGGGACAGAATGTTCAAAATTTTGAAGAAGTCAGATCTAAAATATTGAGATAGATGAATAATTTATAAACTATATAAGAATCAAGTGGCTCTTATCACAAGAGACATGCATCAGTTAAAAAAGGTGAGAGACCAGGTTGTAGTCTATCCCCGTTAATATTCAACTTGTATGTAGAAGAAGCAATAAATAAAATAAAATAAATATTTCCATGTGGCATAAGTTTTCAGGGAGAAAAAATCAGTATGCTACAGTTTGCTGATGACATTGTCTTGTTAGCAGAGAGGGCTGAGGAAATTGAGAAGTTACTGAATGGCATGAACAAAATACTGAAGGAAGATTTTGGACTGAATATAAATCAAAACAAGACTGAAGTGATGAAATGTAGCAGAAACGATATCAATCACAGTAGATTAAATATAAAAATAGGATCAGATGCAATAGGTGAAGTAAGTGAATTCAGCTACTTGGGAAGAAAAATTAGAACCGATGGCCGAAGCAAGAATTATGTTAAAAGCAGAATAGCACTTGCAAAAACAGCCTTCATGAAAAAGAAAAATCTTTTAGTTTCGAATATTGATCTAGGAATTAGAAAGAACTTTTTATAACTCTATGTGTGGAGCACATCACTTTACGGTAGCGAAACATGGACTACCGGAAAGAAAGGAAATTGAAGCTTTTGAAATGTAGTGCTACAGAAGAACGCTGAAAATTCAGAGGACAGACAAAGTAAGGAATGAACAAGTTCTGGAAATGATGGGTGAGGAAAGAAGTTTGTGGAAGAAGCTTACAGAAAGAAGAGACAGGCTGGTAGGTCATATTTTGAGGCATGCTGGATTGGTTAATTTGCTGGTGGATGGAACAGTTGAAGATAGGAACTGTAGAGGAAGACGGAGATTAGAATATATCAAGCAGATAATTGAGGACGTGGGTTGTAAGAGATATGTAGATATGAAGAGGTTAGCACAAGATAGGAAGGGATGGAGGATTGCATCAAACCATTCGAGACACTGATGACACATACAAAAAACACCTCCATTTAAAATTACAACTCACCAAGTATCTATAGCCACAGAAGGTTTTACTGTATTTTTAATTTGAACATATGGAATTTGCAAACATAAGAACTAAGTGCATTTTTTGTTAATAAACAAAGTTTTTGGAGAAATAGTGCTTGCATGTAAATCTGATTCTGTTAAGATAGAAATCCAATATGTTTATTAAATATGTGTTCTTCACTCTTTCAAACGTTGCAAATTGTGAACGTTTTTGGAGTGTATAGTCTAAATCAGAAGTAACATATATTTATTCTGCATACCTTCTCGGAAATCATTACAAATTTAGGATAATTGCTTGTGTCTTATCCAAATTAAAGTTTTGCTTGCGGTGCATGTCCTAATCATTATAACCATGATTATAAGTGGTTATGTAAAGTTCATACTTAATGCCAGTTATATCCTAATCCACTTCAGATTACAAATCACCAAATTATCCAGTGTAAGTACCAAATAAAAATGTAACAAACACAGAGATTTAGTGGTAGTAAACAGGAAATGCACATTATTCACAGTGCCGGATCTAGGGAGTGAGTGCTACAAATTCGTGTGGTGGGTACCATCACTGAATATTGGTTAGATAGTGGTGACGAAAGTGCTTAGACAATGAAAATATGGAGGGATATGGAAAATAGCCTGTCAGCACAGATGAAAGAAGGAGGGCCAAATGAATACAAAAATAATGTACAGTGTTTCTATTTAGAAACTTTATTCATGTGCACAGGACTTGATCATTTGGCAAGGAGAGGTATGGGCACACTACAACCTACTGCATTCCTTGCCAAATTGCCCAGTCCAATTCACATGAATACAGTTTTCAAACAGACATATTGTAAGGTATGTTCATGTTTTTCTTTGGCACTCCTGCCTTCATCTGTGCTGACTGGTTATTTCCCCCATCCTTCCTTATTATTGGATATTGGTTGGACATGAAATGAACAAACAGTGCTATATCAGACCAAATGGATTGATAAATGAAATTATATTCCTTGCAGAAAGTGCTTAGTAATTAATGAAAATATTGTCATAAGGATCAGGCAAAATTCTTGTAGACAAGCATAACACTTTACCAGCTTTTGTTTTTACTTTACTAATGATGAAAATGGTTACGCCCATAGAATTTCAGTTGTTATATTATAAAAACAAACAATTAAAAGAAATATCAACTCCTCAAATATATTTTTATTATATTTCAAGTAGAATTACATTTTTTGAGTTCTATTTCCTTCTTTAGAAGTAAAATTATTTTGTGCAGTACTTAACAATAAATGCATATACAAAAAATAAATAAATAAAACCAGGTTACATATATACAAAAATTTAATCAGAAAAATTTGCATAAAGAACAGTAGCTTTTAGAAAAATATTCATTTCAAGATCTTGATACTCAAACAATGCCACAGTGCAATATGAACTGGGACAAAATTCTTGTACACAAGCATACCACTTTACCAGCTATTTTTGAAACTAACTAATCATGGTAATGTCTAAACACATAAAATTTTCACATATAATACTATAAAATCAAACAATTAAAAACAATATCAACTCCTCAAATTTACTTTTTTATTACAGTTCTTTAAGTACAATAACATTTTTGGATTTTGATTCCCTTCTCTAGACATAAAATTATTTTGTGCAGTACTTAAGAACAAATGCAGATCCAAAAAATAAATACATAAAACCAAGCTACATAAGCACAAAAATTAAATCAGAATAGTTTGTTTCAAGAGCATTATCTTTAGAAAAATGTTTCCAGATCATGCTACTCAGTAAAACAATGAAACAGTGCAATATGAATTGGAACAAGGATAACAAAGCTGCAAACAGTGACGACCACTATATCATGTGATAATATGCTTCATAACCCAAAAAACCTCAGTAGTATTATAAATAAAGACTGCAACAGAAGCCTGTGACTTCACTATATCAGGTGATCCATAAATCATGTTAGAGACTACGTAAGATATATTCTCTAATGTAAAACAATAGTACATTAGTCTTAACTACAGTAGTCCATGTCAGT
Source organism: Vandiemenella viatica (assembly GCA_031002005.1). Classification (NCBI taxonomy): domain Eukaryota; kingdom Metazoa; phylum Arthropoda; class Insecta; order Orthoptera; family Morabidae; genus Vandiemenella; species Vandiemenella viatica. The sequence goes on from CM061914.1 coordinate 101,348,914, forward strand.
GTTACGTGTATCTCACGTGTTTTCCCCACAATCAATGGATCACCTAAAATACTATTTAGCCATTGCATTAATTTTATTCTGTGGTAATATTCGTGCCTTAATATATAGAGGGTTTACTGTATCCACCCTTGTTCCACTTCATATTCTCAAACTTTTGCCAACTGCTTCTTCAATAAAACAACTCTTTTATTCCTCATTTTTTTAATAATCACTAATATTACTTAATACCAAGCATGGTGGCCTCACATTCGAGCCATCCAGATTTGGGTTTCCTTAAATCACTCCAGGCAAATGATGGGATGGTTCCCTCAAAAGGCAATACCCGTATTCCTTCCGATTCCTTGCCCCCTTTCTTTTCCCTCTTTTTTACAAGCCCTAAAACTGACCTTCACCTCTGGCAGAGCTTTGCATTGTTCATGTGAAGCACACTAGGACGCTTCATGGTTCGGATTCCACGTAAAGCTGTAGGCCCCCTTTCCCCGGTAGGATTATCGGAGTTTCATCCATGACAGAGACACATGCGCAGCTAATCAAAACTCTGTCACACAGCGGCCGAACAATACTTCGGGATCTCCTGGCCAGCAATGCCATATGCGTTTACCTTTACCTCTAATAACTGTGATCAGGCATACAGTCAGAAGCAAGACAGAGATTATTGTATTATCTCACAAATGCAATAAATAACAGCATAAATTTATGACACTTAGATGATGTAAAAGAGCATTATAAAATAATGAAACTAAGAATGCAAATTTTATTGCAAACTGAAAACTACGCATTGGCTTGAGTTATGAAAGTCTTAATTGTTCTATTTGAGGATGTTCTATATATTTTTATAACTTCCTTCACATCTTCACAATAATTGGAGCACATGTTACATACATCAGATGTGAAATAACACATTACAGCTAATAACTACTGCAAAGTTTTAAATAAATCTCTCCAAACATTTGTTATTCCTTTCTTGAAATGTGTTCTTGACGTTTCAGCTTTCCATTGTAAAAAGTCTCAAGAAATTTACGATTGAAAAATATTTTCCGTGGCTTGATCATAAATATGTTGAATCGATAGGGGCGGATCAAGTGTTTGCGCTGCATGCAAATACCACATTTCCGTAGCCTTTTGAAATTCCTCTCCTAGTTGAAGTCACTTTGCAACCTAACAACCACTAGAAAGAAAAGTGTTTATGTTGATACGATGCCTGTAATGACAATGGTTCTGGCAGAAAGTGTTTACAGTATTGTAGCAGTACCATTATTTAAAATTAAATCTTCTTTCTTCAAAAAAAAAATAATAATGGAAGGCTGTACTTTATAATGCTCAATTTAGTGACTACCGCTTGAAAATTACTGTTTAAAACAGACAATTAACTAAATTTTTATTTCTGGTTAGCGCGATACTCAATAATATATAAAGTTATATGACCAAGCCAACCACAGATACAAATATTACGATAACAGATGAAGACTTACAAAAACATCTTTCAAAATTAATTTGGAAACAAATCGTAATAAAAAGGTACAGCAGTATAAACTTATGAAGTTTAAGAAGCTTATGAAGTAAACATAGCATTAAATCCAAATTACTCGTATTTGCATTTAATATATTTACCATCAAATAAGTAAGGAGATAACAAAAACCCTTTAGTTTTCTGCTTATAGAAAACCAACCAGGCGATTTATCCACCAAACCTTTCCTGCTAAACAGCGTATCATCAGTTTAATTTTACCACTAGAACACTGTAAACAATTTCTGTCAGTACAGTTGTTGATCCAGGAATCATAGCAATCTAAATTTGTTTTCTTCCTAGTGGTTGTGGTTAAATTAAAATGCAGCCTGGACCATGGAGAAAAATAATTTCACTAAAGCCACAGAAATGCAATAATTGCATACAGCAAAAACAATTGATAACCTATGGAAAATAGTTTGCTATCGTAAATTTCGTGTGACTTTTAGCAGCGGAGAGAAGCTGAAATATCAATAACGCATTAAAACAACGGAATCAATGAACATTTTTAGAGATTTATTAAATTTGCAACCCTGATGGCATAGCGGTATTGCGATCTAGAATAACCGCTCTAAAAAATTACTATATTTTAATTACAATGTTATTACCTGCTTTGCAAGAATACTTTTCTGGCAGATTTTTTATTACAAATGGTTAACAGACCACAAAAATAATAATTAATAAACAAAAATATAAGAACTGACTACTCTTATCTTGTATTTTATTTCATAGAGGCAGAATTCATTCTGTCTGCCTAGTTACACAATTTTCAAATCTGGTTCAGATAAATAAAACAATAGTCCATTAATCTATAAAAATAAGGAATTATAGTGAAAGTAAAACCTTCATTTCTCACAGAAGAAGGCAGGAGGGCTGCAACGAACACATAAACACTTGTCCATAAAACCTTAATCACTTATCAGGTTGCCACACATGTTAAGAGAATCGGACGAGCACACACTAAGTCTTATCACAGTCATGTGGAGCACACGTCTGATCTCTATCTTATGTGTCATCTCTATTTTTCAAAGTGCTGTAAAATGTTTTAATGTGTGCTCTTCATCACCCTTCTTGCATTCACCTGCAGCAAGTAATGGGTTTACTTTTCTCACCTTTCAGTGTAGATTTGTTTCTGGAAATTATTTCAGAACGCAGTCGGTAACAGATATGATAAAAGAGCTGGAATGGGACTCATTGGAAGACAGAAGGAGGGTGAAGAGGGTCATGGGAGTGTACAAGGCATATATTGGTAATGAGGCATGGAAAGATATTGGTGTAAGAACTGAAAGTAATGCATGGGAGGGAAAAGTTGACCATGACCACAAGCTGGCACTCTATTTCAGGCACAAAGGTGAAGGAAGATTCTCTTTTTTAGGTAAGGGTGTCAGGGATTGGAATAAGTTACCAAGAGAAATGATGAATAATTTGCTAAAACCCTTGAAAGAATTTAAAGTTAAATTTGTAAAGGGCAAATGTAGGTGGGTGCAGAAAAGGGGGAAGATGGGTGTATAGGGAAATTTCCACCAGAGCATTCGCTCCATTGCAATTTAATTAAATATTATATTATACCATATAGGAAACTTGAAGAGAAGACAGGTTGATAAAGTAAACAGACCAATAATATTCACACAAGAATAATTTAGGCACCAATAATGTCACGTTTACAGTTTCTTTTTATTTTCAATATTGGCTGCCCTGTATATTTACCATTTTTTGTTTGTACAACACAATTGGCAACAAAAGTTCTACCGGTAGGCCTATTTTATAGCCCAATATTATCAGAAAGTCTGTACTCATTTTTTCTGTTAATGTGTAAACTTTGATTAATAATGTTTTACAAAATGAGTCATAAAATACACAAGCTGAGAAAAAGAAAGCAGTGCATAAAAATTTCCTGATAACATATATAATCAAAACTATGATTATTAATGCATGTTATCATGTTCATATCTTTCCATGCCTCATTACCTCATTACCAATATATGCCTTCTACACTCCCATGGAAGTGTTTAATGTACCATGTATACTATGACTGTACATCTAGTGGTGTACTTATTATTTTGTTATGCAACTGTTTATCTGTAAATTGACAACTTTCCACATCCCACAGAGCCAGTCTCTTGTATTGGGATCAATGGAAAATAAATGTATTGTATTGTATTGTAAAACTATGAGCCTAGCTAGAGGGGTCTATACGAAATATCAATTGAAAGGTATTATTATTTGCAGCTTATTCTTGTCCACTGAAATAACAAGCACAAGAAAATACTGAAATTAAAAAGAATTGTAAATAGTTATCAGTCATATGTAAATCAAGCAATTATTAGAAAAATCAGGTCAGGTTTCCACTGTGATACATCACATATACCGTATATTAACGTGTTGATTTTCTAATGGTAATATTAGTGGAGTTTGTGGTTGGTCATATTGACATTCAACCTGGACCAGAATGACAGCTGAATCATCTTGTTACAGCATAAGGTGCATGGAAATACATATAAAAAATTATAATTAGGTTAAAAGTGGAAGTAAGTAATAACTAATAAGCAGACACTATTCATATCTTATTGGTAAATAGGACAGAAGAAACTAAATATAATGATTGCGTAAAATCTTCTAGGGCTTTCCACCGAGGTAGCGCACTACCTCGGTGGAAAGCCCTGGAAGTTTTTAGGCAACTGACTCACCGATAAAGCTTTCATTCAAAATATAGTCGTGTCGAACGTTATACAACATCAATTACATTCAGAACTAATTTGCAATTTTAATACTGATTGTAAAAAGTACTGTAAACTACAGCAAGTATAAAACATATTGCTATGTTAGAATAAAAAAATAGAAAAAAAGTACTGCCAATACATCCTGAATTCTACATAGTAAGTTAAGGGAGCAGATTTACACAATTCTATTGTAAAACAGTAAAAATAATTTTAAAAAAAAAAATCATAATCTAATGCTACAAAACTTTTTAAATATTGTGAAAATATTGGCTAAGTAAGGAAGAAAATTTACTAATAGGCCTACTGTATAAAACATCGAAAGTTTCTGGGGTAATATTACGAACAACAAAAACAAATGGTTAGAAACATTATTTAGTAAGTAGGCGTTGGTTCACTGATTTTTGTGCAAACATCTTGACAAGGATGGAATATATATATATATATATGCAGCAAGTAACCAATTAAAGGTCAGTCACATGTACTGTAGCACAATAACTTCGCTGAATTCTTGTGACAAAATAACACGATTAACTTTTATTATGTCAATCTCATAAATGGTAATATGTAAAAAAAGAAATAGCTTTACGGTGAAAAAGTCAATGTTGGAGATTCGAAGCATGGTAAAACTTAATTCTCGGATGCAACGAGCACTCTGATCTGAACTGCTTTACAATGTCAGAATCAAATGTGGTGCTTATACATAAAACAGATCTACAACTTCATTTCCAGGGAACTTAAATTACTATCCATTTAATGGATGCCATAATAAAATTATATTTTGCAAATGACAGTTACTGATCTTTTCCTTGGCAAAAGTACTGGTCTGTTTGAATACAGATTGGTAAACCTTGATTTAATAATGTTACATCTAAACAGATTTATTCATGGCAATATTTAACTAGTAAACATTGTTTGTATGTATTTTAGTGATCCAAAATCCTCAGATTCCCTGAAACTATTTTGTTCTCTAACATAGCTCCTGAAGGAATATCAATTCTGTCTCCATGGTTAGCAACAATGATTACTGTTCCCTTCAAACATACTCCTCTGCCAAATGTGACATCACCTGAGACTGTCAAATGATCTAGATCCAGCAAATCTGGTATATCTGCAAATCTTGATAAAAATTCTTTTACTTTAGCAAAATGATTGTCACCAAGTTTAACTAATGGTGTTGTTGGAAACATACGCAGAGGGCTCATTACAAGAGAACCATGATTCAAGCTATACAAATTGCTCATCACCAGAAGTAAATCAGATGTCTTTTTAACTGGTAGAAATCGAGTTCTGGGAACATTTATACCAAGGCCACCATTAAAAGTTTTCATAGCAGCTCCTACAGCAGTTTCCAGCTGGATTACATTCAGCCCATTGGATAGTGTTTTGTTATTTACAATGATTTCCATATTCAGAGTTTTTTCCTCTAAAACCCTCTCAATAGCACTTAATTTCACCCACAGGTTGTTAGTGTTAAAAAACTTACAAGTTTTAATGGATTTAAAATCATCTACATGGTCTTTGGGCACTTGCGCAATTTCAAGCAGGCGAAGCTTCTTTTCATATTGTATCAGTGTGCCTCCTTTAACATCAGCCCTTGTTTTATCTGTAACTTCCATAACAAACTCGGGAGATCCTTCAGTTGAGTGGAAGAGCATATTAAGAATGTTTGAATCAACAGTTGCTCCCAAGTTGTCAATATTGGATATGAAACAATATTCCCTTCCTTCATTGATGAACTTGCTAAGCAGCCCACAGTTCTTGAAACTGTGGTAAAAGTCTCCATGACCGGGTGGATACCAAGCATCTATGTCGGATTCTACATCGCAATTTCTTGCAATTGGCAACAGTGAGTCTCTGCTGATTCTCGGAAAACAACTTTGATTAAAAGTATAAATTTCAACTTGCAAACCTTTATATCTACGTATGAATTTTTGTGTATCGTCATCGGTATTGAAAGAATTCATCAAAACAAGGGGTACATTAACATTATATGTTCTATTAAGATGCTCTATCTGTTGAACAGTAAGATCCAGAAAATTAAGATCATTTCTCACTGGTATCATAGATTTTGGGCCATGACATCCCATTGAAGTTCCAAGGCCACCATTCAGTTTTATAACTACAAGCTTGTCTAACATTTCACGAACTACCTCTGGCGATGGATGAGGGAGGCTACTGTGATCTCGTACTGCGTTATCGGGGAGCTTCTCGATGCGATCCCAATCAATAGACGGTCCTTTTTCGTTGAGAAAACGCTCAAAGAGTTGTTGAAAACATTCTAGATGTGTTCTCATTATGGGGCTTGCTTTTCCAGGAGTCTTATTCACAATGTTGTCAAGTTCCATCTTCAGCTGAACAAGGGCATCGCGTTTTGTCATCTCCTTAAACTCGCGAGAACCCGAAGGAACTCTCTGGTGACTAAACATCCCTTTTTTGTCCACACAACTCGTTAGCATGTTGGCTTCCATTATCTTCAGATTTTAGCTAGCACCAAAAGTATTAAAGCTCTTGAATAGCGCCCCACTACAAAATTATTGCGACGATGAAAACTGCGAATTACTAACGACAAAAACGTCTACTGTTTTCATAATAAGGTGCCGACTCTGATGTTTGCAACCGCAGCTCAACTAGTTGTCTGTAAAACCACGCATACAACCACATGCAATATATACCACATAACTGACAGACACATTGACAACTGACATACAGAGTAAACAACAGAGACAATACAAACCTTGCAAGTCTTTTCGTCTCTGGTAACAGGCAATCCTCCATGTAAACAATGGACCAAAGACAACTTAGGTACCAATCGTCTGCTGGATAACTTATTAAAGTATTTTATTTATTTTTATTAATGATGGCCTTCGGTCTATCGACCATACGGCCAGCTTCAATTTTTACATTAATTTTTTAGGCAAAGTTGCATTATAGGTACATTTAGTATATTTTCTGCTTAACCTATTACAGTAATATAATCAGACATTATATACCATGGATAATGTAATCAATCAGTGGTAACAATGATAACATTATATCAAATAAAATTTGTAAAGTCTATAGAAAACCGTTGATACTGGTAGAATTATGTGTTTAACTTGATGGATACCCGAATTAACTTTTATGAAATGGTAGTGCTGAGAACAATTAATGAAGGTTACTTAATATAATGACACTTGACATTTTATGATAATTTTAACCGGTTTAAATACAGTGTCTACTGTTACATTTGGTGCAATTATAATTATCAAAATTCCAGGATTTATAAAGTCATTTTTTTAATAGGTTATTTCTTTAAAGGGAGATATCAGCCTCTCTTAAATAAAGCTATCGCCCGATACACATTGTGTCTTTCCCATCTCAACAGGATAGGCCTATCTACCGATGTTGGAAGTGGGATTTTGAACTTGACCAGTCTGTTGTATAATTTGTTCAGTGGAGTCCGATAAAGGGAGCATGCTAGTATATTATATGACTGATATCTGCTATTTCTTCTTGATCTACCTGGCAAAAAGGCGAATGTGCTATGCCGATTTTGTGAAGATGTTTAGGGTAGCAACCGTGTCCAAGTCGCATGCTTATTAAGGATGTTTTAAATCTTTTACCCAATTTGGAGTCTTCAAATCAGGGTTTAGAAAGTATATGGCGTTGGACTGATGAATAAAACTTTCCTTTAACTGTTTGTTTTGAAGTCCATGATTCTGACCATTTGTGAAAATACCCTTTCCTAATGATTGTTATAAAGTCGGAGTGAGGCAGCAGAGTATAATGTTGCTCTTCGTCCGTTGTACTTTCCTTGGCCAGTTGGTCTGCCTTTTCGTCATGCTGTATAGCCGCGTGCCCCTAGATCCATAATAAGTACATTTCTTTCCTCTCACTGGTAGCTGAATACATTAAGTTTAGAATGTCGAATAAGATTTTGTTCATTCCGTATAGTCTTTTCATATTTTCCAACTTCTAAGTAACGCTTTTCGCGTCTGATAATACCAGTATTTTATCGAAACGTTCGAAGCCGTATTTCATGGCCTCTCTGATTACCATGGCTTCTGCAGTGTATACTGAGCATGGAGGAAGGAATATATGGAGACAAAATAACGCTAAATCTGTGAAACCTCATGAAAAAACTGCTCTCCTACTGCGGATGCGCGGCGGCCATAGGGATCCCCCCAAAAACATTGGCTGCTTGCACTGTGTCAGCTGCTGAGAATATTTCATTTTCTAATATTCTAAAGTTTTCTATAATCCTAAGTTGTATTGGATATGGTTGCACAAACAGACAAGATAGGAAACAACCTGGAATAGCGTTTCATAAGTAAGTCACATTGTAATATCGTTCTTGAAGTAATCATATGTTACTACTTTGCACCTCAAAAGCTAGCATTATTGTAGACAAGTGTTGAAAATTTAATTTAAGCGGGTCAAGTTTACATCGCGACACAGTGAATATGGTATTCTGCAGGCTTTACTCAAGTCTCAGTTTACACTGAAAGTGTACGACAAAATTAATTGTAATAATTTGTGCTGTGCGAACAACTAAACGTGATTAAATAAACGTTGTTGCCCGAAATGTAGTTCGCGATGCATTTCATATGATTAGGTGTGTCTACATAGTTTGATTTTGTAGCGGCAATATTAATGGAAATGTTGATAGGTTGAAATTCGGTGTGTACCAAAAGAGAACAAACAATTTATTTATTATTAGTTGTTAGCTTATGAATGCACTGATTTTGCTAGCAAAATTATATAGGCCACTAACAGCACAATACCTTCTAAGTAAGCTCAGAAACTATGAGGTTTTTAGAAGTGATAATTTTTTAAAAAGTTCTAAACATTGACTTAGCCTATTTTCAAAATTTCATATTTTGGTGACGTTTTTATTCTGGTCCAGGCCGCGTTTCAACCTAACCACAAGGATTAGTATAAAAATATAACACCCAATTTGCATGTGCAGCAAAATTATCTTTTGGTCCAGTCTGCATCATAACCAGCAGTGGCGCCAGTATCTGATGATTAATTCTTATAGAAGTCAACGAAAAAAATCGAAAATAAAGAATAAAATTTTTTGATACTGAGGTATCTGATGTTAGGTGTACTTTCTGAGACTCTTGAGTGAGGGGACAGAAGAAAGTGTAGCCAACACCATTTGTTGTTTTCGAACCGTCAGTATAAATTTGTACGTGTTCCGGCCAAGTAAAGGTAAAAAATCTCTCCATCTTACTGTTTGCCTTGTTACTGTTTATTATCCAATTTGGTAAGTAGTATATATTCGGCTTGTATCTCAAGATATTGTACTGGGATGAGAAGAGGGGTAGTGTCGTATCTTGGATTACTAGCGGAATCGTATGTTTTATTTGGATGTAGCTGAGAGGCAGCAAAGGAGTTCTGGAGCCAAGCATGGAGGAAGGAATATATGGAGACGAAATAACGCTAAATTGGTGAAACCTCATAAAAAAACCCTCGTCTCCTACTGCGCGTGCATGGCGGCCACTGGCTACCATAGGAGCCCCAAAACACTGGGCTGTTTGTACTGTGTATGCTGCTGTGAACATTTCATTTTCTACGTAATATTTCAAAGTTTTTTATAATGCCAAGTTGTGTTGCATACGGTTACACAAACAGACAAGATATGAAACAACCTGGAATAACGTTTCGTTACTAAATCCCATTGAAATGATTGTTCTTCCAATGTTTGATAGATAACTGCAAGATTAGTCTATTGCTATAAATTTATTCATTGCTCTCAATACGATGATATCATTCTCAAATGTTTTTGTTGGTGTAGTATAGACATTCAGCATATGTTACTACTTTGCACCTAAAAGGCTAGCCATATTGTAAACATAATAAATAAAGCCCGATGATAACCTCGTGGGGTGTCAAGTAACGGAAGGAATAAGTGATCATGACGCAGTTCTGGTGGATATTAGAGGATTCAGCGAACCAGCAGCCAAAACTGAAGGTGGAAATAGGTACAATTATAAAAAGGCATAGATTTCAAATTTGAAGAGATATTTCAGAGAACAATTCAGCAAATGGAAGGAAGGCACAGGTACAGTAGAGTCAAGTTGGGAAGAGTTCAAGGAGATAATAAGGAATGGGGAAGAAAAATTAATTCCAAAGCAGAAAATAAAGAGAAGTAGAGAACCTGTGTACTATAATAGGGAAGTGAGGAGGTTAAAGAGGTTGGTACGAAGAAAACATAACAGAGTTAAGAGACAGCAGGGTAGTAGGGAATATTTGAAACAACTAAACAAGGACTTAATAACAGCAAAGAAAGTGGTTAAAGATGGGTTTATGAAGAGTATTGTCAGTGTAGGAGGACCACTGACTGATGCATCTAGAAATTTCTATGGCTATATCAGGAAACTGAGGGGAACGGAGGCTGTAGAGATGCGCATAGATCAGGGTGGAGAAGTAGTTACTGAGGATTTGAAAAAGGCAGAGATTTTAAGTAACTGGTTTAGTGAGAGCATTAGGGACAATGAATCAGAAACGGGAATGTCTAATTCGGAGAACGAGCTTAACAATACGATTAGAAATGAAGATACTAAAAAATTTGAAATTCATCCTGCAGAAATCATGAAGGAAATAAGGAAGCTGAAAACACATTAGGGGTCTGGTGCAGATAATATTACTACAGATATCTTAAAGATAGCCGGGTGTGACATTGTACCTTATCTTGAAATATTATTTAAATTGAGTCTGGATAGTTGCTGTTTACCACAAGACTGGAAAAGTGCGATAGTAGTACCGGTACATAAAGGAGGGGTGAGAAATAGAGTCGAAAGTTACAGGCCAATCAGTTTGACTTCAGTGGTAGGTAAATTAATGGAAAGATTGATATGCAACCACATCAGAAATATATGAGAGGAACGTAAGTGGTTTTCAAGTAGGCAACATGGGTTCAGGCGAGGATATTCTTTCGAATCTCAATTGGTGGGATATGTGCAAGATATATCAGATGAAATGGACAAGGGAGGCCAAATTGATAGTGTAGCACTAGATCTTTCAAAGGTGTTTGACAGAGTAAGCCATAAAATGGTAGTAAATAAGGTAAAGAGGATTGTTAACAATTACAGGGTGATCTGGACGGGATATCTAGTTGGGTTGGTAAACATGGGATGAAGATGAATCCAAAGAAGAGTCAGCTAATTAGATACACAAATAAAAAACAAAAAGTTAATTATGAATATACTGTGGGGGAAGAATTGCTTGCTGAAGACTTTAAATGTAAATATCTTGGCATTACTTTTGATAATCAGCTTAACTGGGCAGGACCCATTGGACAGGTGGTAGGAAAATGTTTCAAAATCCTGCACTTGTTGGAGAGAGTGATGAGGGGATGCACGAGAGAAGTGAAGGAATTGGGTTACAAAACTTTGGTCAGACCATTGCTCGAATATGGTAGTGTAGTATGGGACCCACATTTTGAGTATCAAATACAGGAGTTGGAGAAGGTGCAAAGAAGGGCTGCTAGATTTGTTTCTGGAAATTATTGCAGAGTGCAATCAGTGACAGATATGATAAAGGAGCTGGAATGGGATTCATTGCAAGACAGGAGGAGGATGAGGAGGGTAATGGGAGTGTACAGGGCATATACTGGTGATGAGGCATGGAAAGATATTGCAGTAGGTATGAAAAGTAGTTCATGGAAGGGAAAAGATGACCATGACCACAAGCTGGCACTCGATTTCACACACAAGGGTGTGGGCAGATTTTCTTTTTTATGTATGGGTGTCAGGGATTGGAATGAGTTACCAAGGGGAATGATGTATATCCTACCGAAAACGTTAAACGAATTTAAAGTTAAAATTTGTAGAGGGCAAATGTAGGTGAGTGAAGGATAGCGGGAAGTTGGGTGTGAAGGGAAATTGCCACCGGAGCGTGTGATCCATTGCAATTAAATCAAATTAAAAAAAAATTAAACATGTGTTGAAAGTCTAATTTGAGTGGGTCAAGTTTACATCGCGATACAGTGAATATGCATGGTTTAGTCCAGTTTCAATTTACACTGAAAGTGTACGTTGAAATTTATTGTGATAATTTGTGCTGTTTGAACTACTAAACTTGATGAAACAAACGTTGTTGTTACCCGAAATGTAGTTCGCGATGCATTTCATGTGTACAGATCTGTCCACATAGTTTGATTTTGTAGCGGCAATATTAATGGAAAATGTGGGTAGGTTGAAATGCAGCCTATACCAGAAGGGCACAAACAATTTATTTATTATTAGTTTTTAGTAATTTCATAAGCACCATGTTAGAGACACAATATGTATCGCAATGTAAACTACTCCCATCTAAACTCCCGACTTTTGTTGTATGGTAAGAAGATAAATGCACTGATGTTGCTAGCAAAATTACATAGGCCACTAACAGTACAATATCTTCTGAGTAAGCCCAGAAGCTGTGAGGTCTTTTGAAGGGTTCAATTTTTTAAAAAAGTTATAAACATTGACTTAACCTAACCTATCCACCCCAATTTTGAGACAGCATATCTCGAGAACTAAGCGAGATATCGAAAAAACTATTCTTCACTTTCGATTTGTCTCGTCGTGTTACATAAGAATCTATCATCAAATTTGACTTTGAGGAAATTTTTCTTCTGAATTTCAACCCGAAACTCCTCACTTTTGAGACAGTATATCTCGAGAACTAAGCACGATATCAAATAAATTTATTCTTCATTTTTTATCTGTCTCGTCGAGTTACATAATAATCCATCATCAAATTGCGGTGCTAAGCTTGTATTATGATTTCCTTGAGGTTTTTGTGCCTATTCCCCGCGTTTCTACGGCCAAGCAACATGGCGGCTTCCCCACCCCACTTCTCTCTACCCGGTTTCACTCCAGTGCGTGGTGAAGGTCCCTTGCGTCGTCTCTATATGTTCCTTCCTCCACGGGGCCAAGAGTAGTATCTCTCCTGTTCTTCGTTGCTGTATATTCGCGAGCCTTCTGGATCACCGGATGGTAATAAAGTGCGTAATATTAATTTGATCTCCTGATAACATTATAATAAGCTGTGTTAGTGTTTCAAATAGTTTGAAAAAACGAATGAATTCAAAGACTATAATAATATATTTGATGGTTGTAATGTGCATGTTGGTATAAATCATATTGAAAATCCATCTCGTATCAGTTTATAAAAAAATTCAGCATACAGCTAAAAGATTTTAAAGGCAATAAAACAGTAGAATTCGGGTGGTAGAAATTCATTTAATTAAATATAGCGAAATCAACGTTCTCAAATGTTACGATGGAGCTAAGAATTTATTAACGCCTCATGAACACAGAGGCTACTGAATAAAACAACCTTTCCGACGTGATAGTCGTTTTCTATATATTCCAGTGTAACGTACTGATAACGTGAAGAGAAAACGAGTAAATTTACACCAAAATCGCGGAACAACTAAACAGAATATTCACCAGAAAATATAAAATTACTTTTATCCAAGATTTTATTTTTACTGTCATCACTCTCTCAACTCCTTTGATGTAATGCATCTTACTCTAAGCTCTTTATCTCATTATACCGTACACCTTCCGACATACGTCCTCAATTTTTTGATCAAAAAATTCGTATCTTAATCTACTTCTAAAGTTTTCCTTCAGCTGCTCCTTCGACTAACAAATTAACCCAATCCGCATGTCTTAAAACGTGACCTATCATCCTATCTCATCCTTCTGAAAAACACGCAAACTTCTTTCCTCACTCACCATTTGCAAAACACATTCATTTCGCACTTTTCCATCCACTTAATTTTCAGCATCCTTCTAAAACACCACTTTTTTAAAGCTTGAATTTTCATTTTTTTTCCCTTGTGATCCTATAGTCCCTGATTCACTGCCATAAAGTGCTAAGCTCCATACATACAAATTTAAAAAGGTCTTTCATGGACCTGTATCAACATATGAAATTAAACGATTTCTCTTCTGGTTCCGCCACTTAGAAATTTATGAATTACATGATGCGACATTACAATGTATCCTTTTTAAAAACCAAATTGTTATTTGGTTAGAAATTTACAGAGTGGGAGCAAAAATTGTGAGATTGCCGTCCCCTGGATCATTACTTTTATGCCCCCATCCCAGAGTCGGTGTCCCGGGCAGTAATGAAAAAACGTCACCGCGACGCCATGTTGGTAAGTGGTTACGCTCAGGACTAGCATTCTGGAGAATGCGGAATCAAATCGTCATCTGGCCAATCCGATTTTCCATGTTTTCCCTAAATCTCTGTAGGCGGATGGCGGGATGGTTCTAAGGAAAACGGACGTAACCAAATTCCTTCCCCTACCGCATGTAATGACGTCGAAGAGGCGTAAAAGGAGAAAACGAATGATTTTTTTTATATATATATATAGAAACTTGTTAGTGATTAAAGAAGAGACCTGCCTTGCAGAGAGGTTTAACCACAATATACATAAGCCTATTCAGGAAAGATATATCAAACGGAACTCACAACTACTTAATTCTGAGGAGAACAACTTAATTAATTTTCTACAAATCCACCGTAGCTATTTGAGCACATTCTCTTTTCATTTACTCTATTTTTTTTTTTTTTTAAACAACAAAAAATCAAGAAAGAGCAGGATAACGTATTATTTCTTCTGGAATATAATTTTTTTGCTTCGGCTTTAAGCCTCGTCGACGTGTATGTCATTCTAGGGGGAGAGGATGCGGGGCAAGGAACGGAAATAAATTCTTTCATGACCTTCTGAAGGAACCATCCGAGCATTCAAGTAGAATGAATTCGAGAAACTATGGGAAATTGAAATATGAATGGCCGGACGAGGATTCGAACCCACATCCTCCAGAATGCCAGGTCAGAGCTTTGCAACTCGCCTACTGGGCACGGTCTGGAGTAGAAGATTACATGCATAGTGTTAAAATCTTCAGGGAAACCTGTCTCAGATAGTTATATCCACACTATAAGTACATTCGGAAGGTCGTGGTTTCAAATCCCCGTCCGGGCATCCAGATTTGTGTTTTCCATGATTTCCCCAAATCACTCCAGGCGAATGCCGGGACGCTTCCTTCAAAAGCCCATGACCGAATTCCTTCCCATTCATTGTCCCCAATCCCATCCCGCCTCTAATGACCGCGACGTCAATGAGGCACAAATCCATAAGTATATAATTATAAATAAGACATTATAAATCATGAGCTGTTGGTAGTCAAGTTGTTGGCAACAGATAAAAAATGTTTACTAAATATATTATCACTTGAAATACTGGATTCTACTGAATTCTGCTTGATAAATATGTCTTTGTTTGATTTCGAAATTAAAATTGCATAGCGATTTTCACTGATACGAGAACCACCAAACTTAACATTAGAGCCACCGAAAATGGTATAAAATTCAAAGATATACTGAAAAAATTAAACGAAAAAGACAGGAAAGTGCATAATATAAGCTGTATGCCACCTAAAATTATTTTTGAAATATATATTAGTTACTTTGTTTACTAATATTAATAATTTTGTTTAATAAATTAATATTTATTTAATAATACTGCAAGCAGGTTTGTATGTATTGAATTTGCTTTGCTAACTGCAAAATAAGAAATATATCAGGACATAATTATAAGCCACACCAAGATTTTGATTGCCTAATGGTGTCTAGCAGCGACAGTCCGAGCTTTGGAGGAAGAGTAACCATTTACATCAAGGATGTTCAAATGCCGCCAATAGCACAGCTCTTTACATAATTTTAATATTGAGAACAAGGTCACAGTTTTTGTAGCTATTAACAAAGAAGTCGGAGAGGAATTGTCAGCATGGTTTGATGTATTCAGGCAAAACGTAAATAATTGTCAGCAATGCAGTGATATGAGGTGAACGGACGCAGACACAGTCGGGAATGGGCACAGTAAGTGCTGGCATAGCAGAATCATGGAGGAGGGAATTCCTCCATGAGCAGAATGTGTTATCTCAAGTTTTATCTGGCCAGCGACACTGGCTAGTCACAGTGGGAGAGCGATCGAGTGACGGAACAAATGTGTGTCGCCGACAGTTTAAACTCATGTTTTTTAGGTTCAAGAATCATTTATCATGAGTGTCAAGATTTATACTTTTCATACATACTTTTCTTTTAAATAAATGATAAAAAATTGTGAAACATGAATAATGCGATCATTGTAAAATGCAAGGTATCCCATTACCTTCAATTACTAATTAGAAATTAATTTATACAAACAGGTAAAACATTTTTTTATCTTTTTTTAATTAACTATTTAAAAATGAAACAATTCTGGCTTAGTTACTGTCACAGCCTTTTACAGACCTCCAAGATGTGGATGTTATATTAACACTCACAATCATTTGAGTCTTCCTGGCAGTTAAGGAAACAGCTACAAACATCATCAGCGTCAATAGGCAAAATCTACAATTTCACCAAATAGATCATCTAGGAACCGTGGAATGAATCCACCATTTGTGGAATGCCAGCGGAGCATGCGTCCTCATTAACGTTATTTGAAAGAATTGACAGAGTTTGTGTTAGCCAAACATCTGTCTACATATCGCTCCCCAGTGACACTGCAAAGTTATTTCAAGAAACCACGAAAATTTCAAACCTAATTGGTCTGAAAGGTGAGTGAACTCATTCCTTCCATATATCACTTGGATAAAGTTTCACCTACAAAAGACTAAGTCGAAGAAATCTAGTAACCGATATCTGGTGAAGCCAGGCACAAATGCTAATGGCTTCGAGATACACGGATTCATCTACTCCACCGGTACCTTCGACAATGTTCAGTACTATAGTCATATCTATACTATTATAAATCTGTAAGCAAGCTGCATTTGTAGTGAGGCTTGATCTCTAATAACGCAAAAACTACCGCATCAATTTGCATGGTGTTTCCAAATTTTTAAAGCTAATGTTGCTGATCAACATCTGCAGAAGTAGCTAACGACTAATATGTACCATGGGAAGAAGAAAGTCAGTAAAAAACTTCAGAAATGTGAAACTGTAGACCACAGATAATTATACACACTCAGACGGTCACTCCTTTCATAAAGAGACCTGACAAAATTTAGGATTTCTTTTTTTTACTTCTGCGATTCATTTTTCTGTACCGCAGTACTTCAAAATAAAAATAATACGTGAATCAAGTATAATCAGCATTTACTTGAATCGTAACAGGTCTGTTGAATTACGAAAAAGTTGTATTACAAATATTGAAGATGTATTGTCTCTGGTAGACTGTTATACAGTTTGTCTCTGGAACAAAATTGCTACGTGAATTCTGTATAATACAGCCACAATAAGCCAATACTTAATACGAAATTCAGTTTTTTCTCGAAGAGCGATGTCTGAAAAACAGCTATTATAAATATCAGCAAGTAATAAAACATACTTCTTTCATAATGACTTGTGCGGAATTGCACATATTTGGAAGTACTTTATTCGATTAATATGTCTCGTGGCTATAACGTGCAAATATAACTAGGCATCCGAAAATTCAGGTACATGCGACTCAAATAATTACATAGAAAAGACGGATATATTGAAAGAAACTCAAATAAAAAAAATTTCAGATCCTAATGCTACACCGCGTAAATTATAAAGCTAAAAGAATCGTCCCTTTGGCCTATAACAAAGCATATCAGCTGTCATCACTGTCCAGGTTGCATTTCAATCGATTTACAACTTGCGATAATTTTGCCACTCAGAAATAATTGCTTGAGTTACATGCACATTAGTACATATACTGTACCGTGATCCATTTTGACATTTTTGAATTAATTATATCTGACTGAAATAATGACAATAATGATACGACGGTTTGAAACCAAGATTAACTCCAATTCACGTAAATTTCTATTTTAAAGCAGGAATAATTGATGGTGTATCAACATAAAATAAAAACCAATATCCAAACAGCAAAAAATAAATAAATCAGAAAAAATTGAGATGCTGTGATTATTGGTAACGAATTTTTATTTCAAATATAACTAGGCATCCTAAAATTCTATTCTACACCGCGTAAATTTTAAAACTAAACCCGTTATGCCTGATGCTAAACAAAACGAGTCAATTGTCATCTGGTCCAGGCGGTTGTTTCGCCAGGTACTTACATGCGACTGAAATATTTCCATAGAAAATACGGCTATATTGAAAGAAACTTAAATTAAAAATGTTTCATATCCTAATGCTACACCGCGTAGATTATAAAGCTGCAGGCATCGTCTCTTAGGCCTATAACAAAGCATCATATCAGCTGTCAGGTTGCATTTCAAGCGATTCACAACTTGCGATAATGTTGCCACTCAGAAATAATTGTTTCAGTTACATGCACGTTACTACATAAACTGTACCATGATCACATCTCGACATTTTTGGATTAATTATATCTGACTGAAATAATGACAGTAATGATACGACGATTTGAAATCAAGAGTAGCTCCAATTCACGTAAATTTCTATTTTAAAGCAGGAATAATTGATGGTGTATCAACATAAAATAAAACCAATATCCAAACAACAAAAAATAAAAAACAACAAAAAATAAATAAATCAGAAAAATTGAGATGCTGTGATTATTGGTAACGAATTTTTATATTTCAGCACACTTCCAAGAGGACTAAGTCGTAGATTACTGCTATATTTACATAAATTTATGGCACCGCGGTTATGTTGCAATCCTCGGTATCCACATTTAAAAATAAACTTTTTTTAGTTAAGTATCGTGGAACGAATATTTTTCATTAAATCCACAGATACATCCTTAACAAAGCTTATACCCAGCTATATAATCCCAGGCAAAGTTTACACATAAAATCGCCAAAAAAAATTACACATAATGATTATAATATCAGCTTTCTTAACGTTACAACTGTTATATATCCATTTAAATTTTCGGTACCACGGTTAACGTGGAATCCTCCATATCAGCATTTAAAAATATTATGTTTTAGCTGAGTTAAATATTGCTTTCAGAAATAATATTCGGCTAAATGAGAGTGAAATAGACCGACAACATCGTCTGCAACGTCAAAGAGAACTAGATGAAATAGCTAGAGCAAATGAAAGTAACCTGCACCGAGTAAAGCGATTGACCTATAACCGGGTTCTATACGCTAAATCCATAGCTTCTGAAAGCGCACAGAAGAAAGAACGTCGTTTGAACCGTGAAAGCCTTTCTAAACAATAAATGTTTATACTTCGCACAATAATTACAACCACGAATTACTACTGTTAATTTTTCAGGAACCTTTTCTACTATTGAATCAATTGCATCATGTTAAAATATGAATAAAACAACTCTCTGACATCAGTATGAAAACCGAACCTAACGTAATAACCGAAATTAACGAAACTATTCAGAATACATTAACAGTTCATGCCTTTCCACGTTAATGTCTGATAAGAGAATAAAATCGGTAAATAATTTCTACACCTGCCAAGGCACGCGCGCGTGAAGCAGCGGGCAAATGCTAGTATAATAATAAAAATAATGTGTGTGGCATTATTGGCAGGGAGATCCCGAATGGTTGTTTGGCCTCTGTCGTAGCCAGGGGTGCCGACTCTGTGGGTGCTCGGGAGCTCCAGCACTCACGAGAGGTAAACAGTTGGTGCGGCGCATCCATGTACATAGGCCTATCCAGTAATCGACTTTGAGCGATACAAGTATTACCTAACTCCAACGCCGCGTGGCAAGGCAAGACGTCTCGATGATATCGTATCGCGCT
This sequence comes from Vandiemenella viatica, assembly GCA_031002005.1. Classification (NCBI taxonomy): domain Eukaryota; kingdom Metazoa; phylum Arthropoda; class Insecta; order Orthoptera; family Morabidae; genus Vandiemenella; species Vandiemenella viatica. The sequence continues at coordinate 101,368,833 of CM061914.1, forward strand.
TGCTTACGATGCAAACGTGTGCGACTGCGCGTCCAAAGATAATATAAACACTACGTTATGCATAATAGGATTATAGTGAGACTGCGAATAATTATGGAGGAATTTCAGCTGGATATCAAATTAGGTAGATCAACCGGAAGGAAGATAAATTCCTGTCAGCTTATTAAGTATACAGACAGAAAAATAAGATCGAGGAGGAACCGCTTGTTGAATTCAGAAAGTGTAAATATTTTGACACATCATTTAGGCCCGGTACACACGAGCGTTCATTTCACGTCGCGTGCACGCGACATTAGATGCACACGTAGCAGGCGGCAGTAGGCGTCCCACTGACAACGATGGACGTGTATAATAAGAAGCGGGTACTTTTCGCGTACTTTATCTTTAAAAATCATTAATTAAGGACACAGGATAGACGTTATTGGCAGTATAGGACTATTCCAAAGAACTTTTTTATAAAAAGCTTGAAAACAATTAATTAAACATTCCAAACGGACAACCTGTGCCGGCACTGCAGGTCCAAAAATGCCCTTCTATTTTGTTGGTGATGAAGCATTTTCCCTTTCACCAAATATAAGAGGCCTTACAGTGGTAAAGTTTTATATAAAAAAAAAAAGATTTTCAGCTACAGATTGTCAAACGCCAAGAGAAAAGTAGAAAGTACATTTGGCATTTTGTACAATAAATGGAAAATTTTTCATGAAACAATTAATGTAAATTTGGATTTATCTATCCTATTGATAAAAACGTGTTGCTCACTTCATAATTTTGTAAGAAGGAGAGATGGGTACAACATTGAAGACGAAATGAGTATAGAAGGTTTCGTCGATATCGGAAAGGACGCCTCAGTTCCAACAAGAGGAACTACTTAGCAGTCTATCCAAGTAAGGAACATGATAGCAGCATATTTTGTTACTGATGTTGCCACATTACCCCGGTAAAGGAATTTTATTTAAGAACTTTTGTGTTTGAAACAACAATTTACTATAAATTTTATAGGTATGATACATAAAATCTAGATTGTAAATACTTTAAGTAAAACTGGAATTATAATAAACACGAAATATTTTGCTTAAATATTTCATTTTCACCCTTCTCGTCCTTTTCCTCGAATCCCTCAATGAATATCCGACATATACTGGTCCAAGCTCTCCTCTTGATTCGATCATGATAATTTTTTGACGGATGTCCCAAATTTCTAGATAAGTCTTAATTACACCAACAAAATGTTCGATGTCAATATTTTCTAAAACTAATAACTCGTCTGCCGTGCTTGCGGTGTTCTGCCACCCGCGCCCTTGTGAACCGCTCCACGCTCCATTGGACACAATGTACTAGGATACCGCAGTAGCGTGCGCGGCGACCCTGCGACGTGGTAGGCGAGAACAAGGAAAAACGACCGCTGGGTCGCCGCGGCGCCTTTCAGGCCCCGGTGCACACGGGCGTCATTTCACGCGGCGTGCACGCTGAGATTCCGCGCTAGCGGCGACCCATCTCTCGTTCTTAAAAAATTGTGAAGTTAACAACACGTCTTTATCAATAGGATAGATAAATCCAAATTTACATTAATTGTTTTATGAAAAAAATTCCATTTATTGTACAGAATGCCAAATGTACTTTCTACTTTTCTCCTGGCGCGTGAGGCGTGACAATCTGTAGCTGAAAATCCTTGTTTTTTTTCTGATAAAACTTTACCACTGTAAGGCCTCATATATTTGGTGAAAAGGAAAATGCTTCATCACCAACAAAAATAGAAGGGCTTTTTTGGACCTGCAGAGGTTGTCCGCTTGGAATGTTTATTTAATTGTTTTCAAGCTTCTTATAAAAATAAGTTTTTTTGGAATAGTCCTACACTGCCAATAACGTCTATCCTGTGTCCTTAATAAATGATTTTTAAAGATAAAGTACGCAAAAATTACCCGCTTCTTATTATACACGTCAATCGTTGTTAGTGGGACGCCGCGGCGTGCACGCGACGTAAAATGACGCTCGTGTGCACCGGGCCTTAATAATAATTTCAGGCAGGACACATTCGGCAGATGACAGTTGTAGATGGTGCTGACTGCTGAGGGTATGTATCAGTGAACTGGAAAGACTAGTACTTCGTCAGACGATTGTTTGAAACTGGAGGGGTAAATTACTTACATTTTGTCGGTTTTTGTTCCGCCCATTTAACATCACATTAATGAAGGACATTTTAAAGATTCTTTGCTATTCTTGTATTTTTACCTTTGCATGAGATGTGATCAATAAATTCCAAGACTTACCCTATTGATCGAAAGAAAATTATTTGCTTTTGAATTTGGCTACCATCCACTATAATGCAGTCCCCTTGAGAAGCTATAGGTACACCAGTTCCATTCTTTGGATGCCCCTTGGAAGTCACGTTGTAGAAGACTGTCAACAACCTTATGCAATTTACATTGAATCTCTTTCGTCGTAGCTCAACAGCCACTCTTTAGCTTCAATTTTATCTTCGGAGAAAAGAGTAAATCGTAGTAAGCCAGATCGCGAGAATATAAGGGGTGTGGAATGACGACCATATTGTTAAGGGTGCAGTAGGGAGAAATTAACCGTGCATCTTCTCGCGAATGTCGAGGAGGGGTTAATATGACCATATATTTGGTTGCGCTCTTGAGATGTCTCGCCTTCTTCAACCTGGGACATTCATGGCTATTGTTCTGTGAAGATGCTGCTTGGTCTCAGGATAGTACCTTTAAATTTAAGTCTTCGGTAATGATCTGCGGCAAGAATTCTGGGTAATCCAGGGACCGGTGCCAAATGAGACTTCGACATGGTGCTCTATTTGCTCTTATGACAGAAACCCGGGAAAGAAAATGGCAGCAATGCAGTGCTTGTTCAAAATGATTTTGAAGATCCTTTGAACCTCTCCAGATTACACGATGATGTTAGCAATTTCTGATGATAAAGCGTTGATCATCATGAAAAACATCAAATTTTCCCCCAAATTTTCTGCAGTGTGAGGTCGCCCTGGTTTCTCGTCGTTCTTCCATTTTTAAAACGTGAAGGCCACTCAAAACACCTCGCCTGACTCGTTACTGCATTCCCGTCAGCTAGTATTAACGATTCATTGGATTCAGTTAGCGAGTTATTGGATTTCACTCAGAATTTGAGGTTGGATCTCTGAGCCAGTTTTGTGTCCATCGTGATTTCACAACTGTGAGGATTCACGTGCTAACAAAAATGTGTAACACGGACGCGCATTGTGGCGAGGCCCTTTATGTTATGCAGCACTACTGCCCTTGATATATTCGCCCACAGAATCTAATGATCACTCCTCGTACTTCAGAGATTTTAAGAAATTAAGCTGAACAGCATATATTTAATTGAAATGGAATGCATGCTCTGATGGCTATTTCCCTAATCCTCTATTTCACCCCCCTTTTTTTTATCATCTTATATT
>CM061914.1:101373256-101602729 GCA_031002005.1 Vandiemenella viatica
TCTAACCAATTGTTTTTTGTTGTTCGTAATATTACCCCAGAAATTTTCGATGTTTTATACAGTATTAGTAAATTTTCTTCCTTACTTAGCCAATATTTTCACAATATTTAAAAAGTTTTGTAGCATTAAATTATGATTTTTTTTTTAAATTATTTTTGCTCTTTTACAATAGAATTGTGTAAATCTGCTCCCTTAACTTACTATGTAGAATTCAGGATGAATTGGCAGTACTTTTTTTCTATTTTTTTATTCTAACATAGCAATATGTTTTATACTTGCTGTAGTTTACAGTACTTTCTACAATCAGTATTAAAATTGCAAATTAGTTCTGAATGTAATTGATGTTGTATAACGCTTGACACAACTACATTTTGAATGTAAGCTTTCTCGGTGAGTCAGTTGCCTAAAAACTTCCAGGGCTTTCCTCCGAGGTAGGGCACTACCTTGGTGGAAAGCTCTAGAAGATTTTACGCAATCATTATATTTCGTTTCTTCTGTCCTATTTACCAATAAGATATGAATAGTGTCTGCTTATTAGTTATTACTTACTTCCACTTTTAACCTAATTATAATTTTTTATATGTATTTCCATGCACCTTATGCTGTAACAAGACAATTCAGCTGTCATTCTGGTCCAGGTTGAATTTCAATATGACCAACCACAAACTCCACTAATATTACCATTAGAAAATCAACACATTAATATATATGTGATGTATCACAGTGGAAACCTGACCTGATTTTTCTAATAATTGCTTGATTTACATATGACTGATAACTATTTACAATTCTTTTTAATTTCAGTATTTTCTTGTGCTTGTTATTTCAGTGGACAAGAATAAGCTGCAAATAATAATACCTTTCAATTGATATGTCGTATAGACCCCTCTAGCTAGGCTCATAGTTTTACAATACAATACATTCATTTTCCATTGATCCCAATATAAGAGATTGGCTCTGTGTGATGTGGAAAGTTGTCAATTTACAGATAAACAGTTGCATAACAAAATAATAAGTACACCACTAGATGTACAGTCATAGTATACATGGTACATTAAACACTTCCATGGGAGTGATCAAGGCATATATTGGTAATGAGGCATGGAAAGATATGAACCTTATAACATGCATTAATAATCATAGTTTTGATTATATATGTTATCAGGAAACTTTTATGCACTGCTTTCTTTTTCTCAGCTTATGTTTTTTATGACTCATTTTGTAAAACATTATTAATCAAAGTTTACACATTAACAGAAAAAATGAGTACAGACTTTCTGATAATATTGGGCTATAAAATAGGCCTACTGGTAGAACTTTTGTTGCCAGTTGTGTTGTACAAACAAAAGATGGTAAATTTACAGGGCAGCCAATATTGAAAATAAAATGAAACTGTAAACATGACATTATTCGTGCCTAAATTATTCTTGTGTGAATATTATTGGTCTGTTTACTTTATCAACCTGTCTTCTCTTCAAGTTTCCTATGTGGTATAATATAATATTTAATTAAATTGCAATGGAGCGAATGCTCTGGTGGCAATTTCCCTATACACCCACCCATCTTCCACCTTTTATGCACCCACCTACATTTGCCCTTTACAAATTTAACTTTAAATTCTTTCAAGGGTTTTAGCAAATTATTCATCATTTCTCTTGGTAACTTATTCCAATCCCTGACACCCTTACCTAAAAAAGAGAATCTTCCTTCACCTTTGTGCCTGAAATAGAGTGCCAGCTTGTGGTCATGGTCATCTTTTCCCTCCCATGCATTACTTTCAGTTCTTACACCAATATCTTTCCATGCCTCATTACCAATATATGCCTTGTACACTCCCATGACCCTCTTCACCCTCCTTCTGTCTTCCAATGAGTCCCAATCCAGCTCTTTTACCATATCTGTTACTGACTGCGTTCTGAAATAATTTCCAGAAACACATCTACACTGAAAGGTGGGAAAAGTAAACCCATTACTTGCTGCAGGTGAATGCAAGAAGGGTGATGAAGAGCACACACACACTAAAACATTTTACAGCACTTTGAAAAATAGAGATGACACATAAGATAGAGATCAGACGTGTATTCCACATGACTGTGATAAGACTTAGTGTGTGCTCATCCGATTCTCTTAACATGTGTGTCAACCTGATAAGTGATTAAGGTTTTATGCACAAATATGGACAAGTGTTTATGTGTTCGTTGCAGCCCTCCTGCCTTCTTCTGTGAAGAAATGAAGGTTTTACTTTCACTATAATTCCTTATTTTTATAGATTAATGCACTATTGTTTTATTTATCTGAACCAGATTTGAAAATTGTGTAACTAGGCAGACAGAATGAAATCTGCCTCTATGAAATAAAATACATGATAAGAGTAGTCAGTTCTTATATTTTTGTTTATTAATTATTATTTTTGTGGTCTGTTAACCATTTGTAATAAAAAATCTGCCAGAAAAGTATTCTTGCAAAGCAAGTAATAACATTGTAATTAAAATATAGTAATTATTTAGAGCGGTTATTCTAGATCGCAATACAGCTATGCCATCAGGGTTGCAAATTTAATAAATCTCTAAAAATGTTCATTGATTCCATTGTTTTAATGCGTTATTGATATTTCAGCTTCTCTCTGCTGCTAAAAGTCGCACAAAATTTATGATAGCAAAATATTTTCCATAGATTATCAATTTTTTTTGCTGTATGCAATTATTGCATTTCTGTGGCTTTAATGAAATTATTTTTCCCCATGGTCCAGGCTGCATTTTAATGTAACCACAACCACTAGGAAGAAACAAATTTAGATTGCTATGATTCCTGGATCAACAACTGTACTGACAGAAATTGTTTACAGTGTTCTAGTGGCAAAATTAAACTGATGATATGCCATTTAGCAGGAAAGATTTGGTGGATAAATCGCCTGGTTGGTTTTCTATAAGCAGAAAACTAAAGGGTTTTTGTTATCTTCTTACTTATTTGAAGGTAAATCTATTAAATGCAAATAATTTGGATTTAATGCTATGTTTACTTCATAAGCTTCTTAAACTTTATAAGTTTATACTGCTGTACCTTTTTATTACGATTTGTTTCCAAATACATTTGGAAAGATGTTTTTGTAAGTCTTCATCTGTTATCGTAATATTTGTATCTGTGGTTGGCTTGTTCATATAACTTGATATAAAATTGAGTATCGCGTTAACCAGAAATAAAAATTTAGTTAATTGTCTGTTTTAAATAGTAATTTTCAAGTGGTAGTGACTAAATTGAGCATTATAAAGTACAGCCTTCCCTTTTTTTTTTTTTTTTTTTTTGAAGAAAGAAGATTTAATTCTAATTAATGGTACTGCTAAAATACTATAAACACTTTCTGCCAGAACCATTGTCATTACAGGCATCGTATCAACATAAACACTTTTCTTTCTAGTGGTTGTTAGATTGCAAAGTGACCTCGACTAGGAGAGGAATTTCAAAAGGCTACGGAAATGTGGTATTTGCATGCAGCACAAACACTTGATCCGCCCCTATCGATTCAACAGATTTATGATCAAGCCACGGAAAATATTTTTCAATCGTAAATTTCTTGAGACTTTTTACAATGGAAATCTGCAACGTCAAGAACACATTTCAAGAAAGGAATAACAAATGTTTGGAGAGATTTATTTAAAATTTTGCAGTAGTTATTAGCTGTAATGTGTTATTTCACATCTGATGTATGTAACTTGTGCTCCAATTATTGTGAAGATGTGAAGGAAGTTATAAAAATATATAGAACATCCTCAAATAGAACAATTATGACTTTCATGACTCAAGCCAATGCGTAGTTTTCAGTTTTCAATAAAATTTGCATTCTTAGTTTCATTATTTTATAAGGCTATTTTACATCATCTAAGTATCATAAATTTATGCTGTTATTTATTGCATTTGTGAGATGATACAATAATCTCTGTTTTGCTTCTGACTGTATGCCTGATTACAGTTATTAGAGGTAAAGGTAAACGCATATGGAATTGCTGGCTGGGAGATCCCGAAGTATTGTTCGGCCACTGTGTGACAGAGTTTTGATTAGCTGCGCATGTGTCTCTGTCATGGATGAAACTCCCATAATCCTACCGGGTAAAGGGGGCCTACAGCTTTACGTGGAATCCGAACCATGAAGCGTCCTAGTGTGCTTCACATGAACAATGCAAAGCTCTGCCAGAGGTGAAGGTCAGTTTTAGGGCTTGTAAAAAAGAGGGAAAAGAAAGTTGGCAAGGAATCAGAAGGAATACGGGCATTGCCTTTTGAGCGAACCATCCCATCATTTGCCTGGAGTGATTTGGGGAAACCCAAATCTGGATGGCTCGAATGTGAGGCCACCATGCTTGGTATTAAGTAATATTAGTGATTTTTCAAAAAAAGGAGGAATAAAAGAGTTGTTTTATTGAAGAAGCAGTTGGCAAAAGTTTGAGAATATGAAGTGGAACAAGGGTGGATACAGTAAACCCTCTATATATTAAGGCACAAATATTACCACACCATAAAATTAATGCAATGGCTAAATAGTATTTTAGGTGATCCATTGATTGTGGAGAAAACACGTGAGATACACGTAACACTGACATGGTCTACTGTAGTTAAGACTAATGTACTACTGTTTTACATTAGAGAAACTGTATATCTTACGTAGACTCTAACATGATTTATGGATCACCTGATATAGTTAAGTCACAGGCTTCCGTTGCAGTCTTTATTTATAAAACTACTGAGGTTTTCTGGGTTATGAAGCATATTATCACATGATATAGTGGTCGTCACTGTTTGCAGCTTTGTTATCCTTGTTCCAATTCATATTGCACTGTTTCATTGTTTTACTGAGTAGCATGATCTGGAAATGAACATTTTTCTAAAGTTACTGCTCTTGAAACAAACTATTCTGATTTAATTTTTGTGCTTATGTAGCTTGGTTTTATGTATTTATTTTTTGGATCTGCATTTGTTCTTAAGTACTGCACAAAATAATTTTATGTCTAGAGAAGGGAATCAAAATCCAAAATTGTTGTGTGAGTGGAGACTTTCCCGGTGTAGTGATGAAATATAATCTTCACGGGTGTTCAGCCAGATGGTGTCAAAGTAACACGACGTTTCGACAGCAAGCTCGGCTGTCTTCATCAGGTATCGGTGTCTGCTGGCTGTCGTAAGCTGGCTGTCACCGTGTCGACTGACACCATCTGGCTGAACACCCGTGAAGATTATATTCCAAAAATGTTATTGTACTTAAAGAACTGTAATAAAAAAATATGTTTGTGGAGTTGATATTGTTTTTAATTGTTTGATTTTATAGTATTATATGTGAAAATTTTATGTGTTTAGTCATTACCATGATTAGTTAGTTTTCAAAAATAGCTGGTAAAGTGGTATGCTTGTGTACAAGAATTTTGTCGCAGTTCATATTGCACTGTGGCATTGTTTGAGTATCAAGATCTTGAAATGAATATTTTTCTAAAAGCTACTGTTCTTTATGCAAATTTTTCTGATTAAATTTTTGTATATATGTAACGTGGTTTTATTTATTTATTTTTTGTATATGCATTTATTGTTAAGTACTGCACAAGATAATTTTACTTCTAAAGAAGGAAATAGAACTCAAAAAATGTAATTCTACTTGAAATATAATAAAAATATATTTGAGGAGTTGATATTTCTTTTAATTGTTTATTTTTATAATATAACAACTGAAATTTTTATGGGCGTAACCATTTTCATCATTAGTAAAGTAAAAATAAAAGCTGGTAAAGTGTTATGCTTGTCTACAATAATTTTGCCTGATCCTTATGACAATGTTTTCATTAATTACTAAGCACTTTCTGCAAGGAATATAATTTCATTTATCAATCCATTTGGTCTGATATAGCACTGTTTGTTCATTTCATGTCCAACCAATATCCAATAATAAGGAAGGATGGGGGAAGTAACCAGTCAGCACAGATGAAGGCAGGAGTGCCAAAGAAAAACATGAACATACCTTACAATATGACTGTTTGAAACCTGTATTCATGTGGATTGGACTGGGCAATTTGGCAAGGCATGCAGTAGGTTGTAGTGTGCCCACACCTCTCCTTGCCAAATGACCAAGTCCTGTGCACATGAATAAAGTTTCCTAATAGAAAAACTGTACATTATTTTTGTATTCATTGGCCCTCCTTTCATCTGTGCTGACAGGCTATTTTCCATATCCCTCCATATTTTCATTGTCTAAGCACTTTCGTCACCACTATCTAACCAGTAGTCAGTGATGGTACCCACCACACGAATTTGTCGCACACTCTCCATAGATCCGGCACTGTGAATAATGTGCATTTCCTGTTTACTACACTAAATCTGTGTGTTTGTTACATTTTTATTTGGTACTTACACTGGATAATTTGGTGATTTGTAATCTGAAGTGGATTAGGATATAACTGGCATTAAGTATGAACTTTACATAACCACTTATATTCATGGTTATAATGATTAGGACATGCACCACAAGCAAAACTTTAATTTGGATAAGACGCAAGCAATTATTCTAAATTTGTAATGATTTCCGAGAAGGTATGCAGAATGAATATATGTTACTTCTGATTCAGACTATACACTCCAAAAATGTTCACGATTTGCAATATTTGAAAGAGTGAAGAACACGTATTTAATAAACATATTGGATTTCTGTCTTAACAGAATCAGATTTACATGCAAGCACTATTTCTCCAAAAACTCTGTTTATTAACAAAAAATACACTTAGTTCTTATATTTGCAAAGTCCATATGTTCCAATTAAAAATACAGTAAAACATTCTGTGGCTATTGATACAACCTCATATTCTTAATGAGTTGTAATTTTAAATGGAGGTGTTTTTTTTTTTTTTTTTGTATGTGTCATCAGTGTCTCGACTGGTTTGATGCAATCCTCCATCCCTTCCTATCTTGTGCTAACCTCTTCATATCTCTTACAACCCACGTCCTCAATTATCTGCTTGATATATTCTAATCTCTGTCTTCCTCTACAGTTCTTACCTTCAACTGTTCCCTCCACCAGCAAATTAACCAATCCAGCATGCCTCAAAATACGACCTACCAGCCTTTCTCTTCTTTCTGTAAGCATCTTCCACAAACTTCTTTCCTCACCCATCATTTCCAGAACTCGTTCATTTCTTACTTTGTCTGTCCAATGAATTTTCAGCGTTCTTCTGTAGCACCACATTTCAAATGCTTCAATTTTCTTTCTTTCCAGTATTCCTAAAGTCCATGTTTCGCTACCGTAAAGTGATGTGCTCCACAAATAGTGTTATAAAAAGTTCTTTCTAATTCCTAGATCAATATTCGAAACTAAAAGATTTTTCTTTTTCATGAAGGCTCTTTTTGCTAGTGCTATTCTGCTTTTAACATAATTCTTGCTTCTGCCATCGGTTGTAATTTTGCTTCCCAAGTAGCTGAATTCACTTACTTCTATTGCATCTGATCCTATTTTTATATTTAATCTACTATGATTGATATCGTTTCTACTACATTTCATCACTTCAGTCTTGTTTTGATTTATATTCAGTCCAAAATCTTCCTTCAGTATTTTGTTCATGCCATTCAGTAACTTCTCAATATCCTCAGCCCTCTCTGCTAACAAGACAATGTCGTCAGCAAATCGTAGCATACTGATTTTTTTCTCCCTGAACACTTATGCCACATGGAAATTTTTATTTTCTTTCTTTATTGCTTCTTCTACATACAAGTTGAATATTAACGGGGATAGACTACAACCTGGTCTCTCACCCTTTTTAACTGATGCATGTCTCTTGTGATAAGAGCCACTTGATTCTTATATAGTTTATAAAGTATTCATCTATCTCAATATTTTAGATCTGACTTCTTCAAAATTTTGAACATCCTGTCCCATCTAACATTATCAAAAGCTTTTTCTAAATCAATGAATGCTATAAAAGTATCTTTGTTTTTCTTGATCCGCTCTTCAAGTATTAATCTTAAAGCCAGAATTGCTTCCCTTTTACCGCGATTTTTCCTAAACCCAAACTGATCTTCACTTACTACCCTTTCCATTCTTCTGTATATTATTCTGGTCAGTTATTTTGAAGAATGTGATGTTAGACTAATGCTACGATAATTCTCATATTTGTCAGCTTGTGCTTTCTTCGGAAGTGTGAAGATGATATTTTTATTAAAATCAGTTGGAATTTCTCCTGTTTCATAACTTTTTGATATCAGCTTAAATAATCTTTCGATTCCTTCTTCTCCTAAGGATTTAAGAAGTTCTGCAGGGATCTCACCAGTTCCAACTGCCTTATTTGGTTTCAAGTCATTCAGAGCTCTATTAAATGCTGTCCTCAAAACAGGATCTCCTAAGTCATTAATGTTGACATCGCCTTCCTTTTCCATTGCGCTATTGTTCAAGTCATCCTCATCATACAGTTTCTCAATGTATTCCGTCCATCGGTTAGCCTATCGTCTACAGAGTGTTAACTTGTTATTTGTATGAATCATGTTTTGTGTCTGAGGTTTTTTGCTTATGGATTTATGCCTTGTAGATGTTGAGGTCATTAGAGGCAGGAAAGGAATGGGAAGAAATTCAGCCATAACCTTGTTGAAGGAAGCATCCTGGCTTTTGCCTGGAACTATTTGGGAAAATGATGGAAAACCCAAATCTTGATATCTGGAGGGAGATTTGAACCTGTGTCCTCCCAAATGTGAGGCTAAAGTGTTTCCACTCACCCACCCCATTTGGTTTTTGAGGTTAAACACTATGCAGTGGAGTAACTATACCAATGAGAACCCATGCCAGATTCATTGGATGGGGCCCTCTGTCAGTGCCGGATCTAGGGAAAGGGGGGGGGGGGAACTGCGGCACCCAACTGACGGACAATGCACAATCTCTCTCTCTATTTTTTCCCCAAGTGGAAACTACTATAGGAAGACTGGTGGCTGAAGTTAAATTTATGAATTTGCATCATCAAAATGGTGTGACGTGTTGAGCATATGATATGAGTGTTGGATGCTTTTTGGAAGAGACCGTTTCTATCTTATTTTGATGGAACTTTGCACATGTATACTTTATAAGCAATAGAAAAATACTCTTTATCTTTCATTTACAAAAACTTAAACCTCTCCTCCTTTCACCCTCACTTTACTTTCTGTCAATGTTGTTCAAACAAAACCACAGTATTCAAACCGATTTTGGTAGTATCTAGCACACGTTGCCTTCAAAATAAGGCGGTCTGGTAGCTCAGTGGTTAAGGTGCTTACTTTTGAAAGTTTCACTCTCTGGTCACGGATTCAAATTTATGGTGAGCAGGAATTTTCAGGAGTTATATTTGATTATCTGAGCTGCACCGAGATCTTCTGTGGTTCTGATTCCACATAAAAATGTAGACCACTGAGAAAAGGAAATGGCCTTCCTGCTTCTGATGTAATAGCTTGTTACATTTCATTTGGAAAGATTTGACCAACCTTCAGGTTTTTGACTGAGTTAGATTTTTAGTTTTTGAAGTGAAAACTTCTGTACATGCTTTGGGTGATTGCTTATGCTTATGTGTTCGCGTCACCGACATAATAATGTTAACAGTACATCCAGTGGCTCAGTGGTTAAGGTGTGTGACTGGAGGCTCCCTTCGTTTGGAGGTTGTGGCAGTTTACCTGATATGCTACTCTACTGTTACGCCACTGACATTGTGACTTCATATTATCAGTTTAGAATAGCCATTGCTGTTACTCAACATCTCTGTTAACTTCTGAGTTGAGAGTCTGAGATTTCAGCTTGAGTATTCTGCACCTTTAGTCAAATACAAATATTTGTAATTATTTATTAGTGCCACTAATATTTGATGAATAAAATGCTGTATTTCCTCCATTCCCTCTCAGAACTGACACACTGATACCAAATCAAACAGTTATTGAAGTCCCATATGATTTTTATCTCGTTTTCAATTTGTGTTTCACATATGCTAAACATATTTAAAAAAAAGTCTGTAAACAATTATACTAGATTTATTCTAAACAATAATGCTGCTGTTTTTAAAAAAATCTTTGGTACAAAAGCCTTGATTTTTTAGTCTTACTTAACCACAATTTCTGTTCATTACTTTTATCTTGTGGAAAATGCATTCAACTGATCTGGAGGTCAAAGTTTCAGTATCCAGAGCCAGCTTATACTTGAGATTGGTACACATTAAGTCAACTGTCAACCACTTTGAACTGGTTATTGAAGTCTTTAAAATGTAAATATCTTTACATAATATTTGTTAAAAAACTAAACTTGCAAGGACACATTGGACAGGTGGTAGAAAAAGAATTCAAAATTTTTCATTTATAGGAGAGGGGATTCATCAGAGAAGTGGAGGAACTGGGTTTCAAAGCTTTGGTGAGCCTGTTACTTGAATGTGGTAGTGTAGTATGGGACTCCACATTTTAGGTATTAAATACAGGAGTTGGTAGAGGTGCAAAGAAGAGCAGCGAGATTTATTTTGTGGAAACTTACTGGCAGAACACAATCAATAACCGAGATAATAAAAGGAGGCATTGTATGATAGAAGGAGGATGAAGAGAGTGATGGGAGCGTGTATTGGTTATGATGCTTTGAAAGATATTGGTAGAAAAATTAGGAGTAGTGCATGGAAGGAATGTCCATGACCACAAAGCTGCAATCTATTTTAGTCTGAAGGGAGTAGGTAAGGAGTCAGCAATTTGAATAAATTAATGAGGGAAGGGCTCAACAATTTAGCAAAAACACTGAAAGAATTTAATATTTGTAAAGAGCGAAAGTAGATGGGTGGGATACCACAAGTAAAAAAAATATATATATAATAAGAAATGTGTATGGAAATTGCCATTGAAGCATATACGCCATGGCAATTTAAAAAAAAATCACTACATTGCCTTGAATATCTTCACACCCCTGTATTTAACATCCATAATGTTAATTTTATACTGTGTCACCAAATTCAGGCAAGAATCTGATCGAGGTTTCATGGCCAAGTGTAATTACTTTCCAGCGTAATATGAAGGATGTAAAAGATTTAACCTACTAAGTTTTCCATACTCAACTAAGCTTATTATTAGATGAAACATCAAATTATTTACATTTTATACTTTCAACCAATTTTTTAATTTGTAATCAAACAAAACCTTTATATTTCTATCTGTGTATCTAATGTTTATCTTATAACTATTCTGTCATGCTAAACCAGATATCTGTTTCATTTTCATTTGTGATGTGTTACAATTACACCAGTCAGTTACACAGAACCTAGCTTCTTACAGTAAACCAGTTCAGAAACATTTATTAAAACAATTGTGAAAAGACTGTTTCCTTATCCTCTTCAGTGTCAAATATTTTTACTTCTTTTTTCTACTTGATTTTTTGTATTATACATTGTTATAAGAGATCTAAACATATTTAGTGACTTTAAAAGATAAACTTCTCACTGATACCCAAAAATGGTAATTTTATCAAACATCCACATTTGTGTAGAAAACGGAGAGAAGAGGCACTAGTTTGATATTCGGTAGGTGTTACAATCAGTGGTGTAGCTAGGTTAACAAGGGCCCCGGTGCAAAAAAATATTTTGGGCCAAATGGGTGACCTTTATTTTAGCTCTATCAAGTCTTGTGAGGTTTGCTGGCACTGGCAGGGGCTCCTTGAGCTTTAGGGGGCCCCCTGAGCTGAGTTTGGACCCCCTGAGATGAGCTAAGGGGGCTCCTCGGTGCACGGCACTGCCTAGCCCTCCGATAACTACGCCACTGATTACAATACTATTAAAGTCTCATCCAGAATATTCAATATAGGTCTTACTTTTATGAGAAAAAACACAATTGTTTTCTTTGGAACTGTTTCATTATTATTATTATTATTATTATTATTTTTTATGTGGCTTTAGATATCAAGTTCAAGTATAATACTGGATTCAAACATCAATATATTCTGTAAAAACAATGTTTATGGCTAACAATATCCTAATTACACCTCCTTAAGCGCTGCAGCTAAGGTCATTATTCATAATAAGTGTGCCTTGTAGATTCTCTTGATATCAAATCAATAATTCCATCAGTGAATATACTGATATTGCAACATGAGTACAGGGTTTCTGGTTGTGCTGAACTATTCACTATATAAGTATAATTTCCAAAAAAGGTGGGAATTATCAGCATACCATATATAATTTGGCAAGAGTTTTTGAAGGATAGCCTGGTAGAATGCTAGACATGATTACATCATTACAAAAAGTTGAAGAGTTTAATAATTCACTTTAACTTTTATCGTCCGTTGTTATGAGATAAAGATTTGATTAATTTATTTTCAAATAGCCTATGGCTAATATATATATATACAATTCATACATCATACTAAAATAAAAGAGAAAAAACAAACAAGGTGTTAATTTCTATGAATCCTCCACAAGAAAATATTACAATCTCTTTCCTCTAACATTTACCCAGCTTTTCTCTAAAACTTGTAACAGTTCTGGTCCTTTTTATTTTATCAGGTAATTTGTTAAATACTTTTAAACCTTTGTGCAACACTGTTTTCTGTGCTTTACTACTTGTATTATAAGTTGAATGGAAATGATTTGCCTGTCTTGTCTTATAATAATGTACGGTACATCATTATTCTTTTGTACTAATCTAGTCACATATATGATAATAATCTAATTTCCAACCTATATACAAAAGTCAGTACATACCTAATTATTTCCTTTTCAGTATGTAAATATCCCAAGTCCTTAAGCATATTACTGACATTTTCAGTTCGTCTTTTATTTAGAACAGCCCTTGTTCCCTTATTAAAATTAGTTTACAATTTCATAATTTCTCTTTTGCTTGCCATGATTAATACTGTGGAGCAGTATCTTATGTGAGGCAGAACTATTGCTTTAAATAATATCTGTTTACCTGGTTTAGATAACACTTCTCTTAATTTGTACATTAGATTTACCTTTTTTGCTACTTTTTTATTTATATAATCTACATGATCTATAAACTTAAGCTTATCAATGACTACACCAAGATATTTGTAATTTTGAACCCACTTAATTTTAGTTCCATTAATCACAACAGAATGCAGTGCCTCTGACTGTTCCCTAAACAATTTTTTCCCCATCACCATACATGTTGTTTTTGTCACATTCAGACTTGACAAATTTTCTAATTAGCCAATCATTAACTAATTTTAACTCTTTATTAATTACCTGTATCATTTTTTCTAGATTATTTCCATAATAATAAATTAGTGTGTCATCTGCAAACATGTGAATTTTACAATTCTTTAGTATTTCCGCCAGATCATTTACATACAATATAAATAATAATTGAACCAGATGTTTTCAAAATATGAATATTTTCCTCTGTTAATTTTCAGCTCATTTTAGTCTATGAAGTAGAAACAATGATCATTAAGTTTAAAGAAGTGTAGATAAAAAAAACACATTATTAGGATATTTTTGAGGACTGTATACAACAAATGAACCTTGACACACAAATGAGACCATATATAAATTAATTTTTGGAATTATCTTAGCAAAAAAGCATCAAGGGTCTATTGGAGATCGCGATTCCCCTATAACAACATTACATAATATCATTGTAATATTGATGAAGTCAGTCGCAAGACGTATTATTTCAAGGGGTGCTGTGCAAAGTACGGCCAGTAGAAAAAACTAAAAAACTGTTACTTCTCGATGAAAATGTGATTAAAGCATTCCTTAGGCATTTCTATTTAAGAAAAAGTGTACGCGAAGCCGATACAACAGGTAGGAATGAAGTAATATATTGAAAATCGTCGGGTTACGCGCGGTGTTAGCCGATGTGTAGCAGCCATTTTTATCGCGAATGTTCTATTCCTCAAGCTGTACATATGTTAATTTTCAAAGAGTTGTATTGGTGGTCGATGTGGTTAGGTTGAAATGCAGCCTGGACCGGAATTATGACTAATATTCCGTGGTGTATAGTGAATTTTGAACGCATAAGGAGGCCGCCATGCTGCATTCTGACTATAATGACGTCACACGCGGAACGAGACGTCTATTGCCGCTAAATCGGTAATATGAGTAACCGTGTTGTGTTTAGGTTGATTTTCAGCCTGGACCAGAATGACTACTAATATTCCATGGTGCTGAGAGGATTTTGAGTGAAGAAAACAACGGCTACGCCAAATTCTGACTATAATTACGTCACGGGCGGCTCAATATCTCTATTAACGCAAAGTCAGTAAAGTGCGTAAACGTATGTTTCGGCACGGATTACACCTTTGTTACATATTTTACGTCTTTCGAGTACACTTTTCCTTAAACAGTAAGCGCCAAGGAAGAAGCTAGTAGTATTTTCAACCCAAATTAACAGTTTTTTCTACTGGCCGTACTTTGCACAGTAACCATTTCAAGCAGTAATTCAGTTGTAATACGGCCTAAACCATTATTTTCAACCACAAATTAGGCTTCACTACAGCTTGGACCAGCATGAAACCGTTAAATGTACATCGGAAAGAGTTTATAGCGGAGTCTTGCGTTTGACCACTTCAGTATGATGATGCCAACTCCAGGCAGAATCGTGATCTCCAGTAACCTCAGCATCAAAACTGTTATCATAATGTAATTTAAAATACAGGGTTAATTTACTACATAAAATTTATGAAAGTACTAAGATTACTAAAAACTAAGGAGTCAAAGAATAAGGCAATTCCAAACAGGAGCATAAAAATATAGTAATTACCTCACTTTTGCTGAACACCTCTTAGACAATGACTATTTCCCCACAAACATAAATATGGGTATGACCGTATGAGAATAGTAATAATTAGCAACAAAAAATCCTAACTTTTCAGGAAAACTAACAAATTCAAAAAGCAATAGTCACATGAAAACATGTGCTGACGTGGGGTATATTTTTCTCCAAAAACTGAAAATCTTTTATGACGTTGTCACAGGAAATTGTAAGTAAAAAATAAGTTCTGCTTGGTTCCCGGCAAAAATCGTTATATGTAGTTTTTATCTCTAACCTCCAAAATCAGAGGGTGGCGAAAAGGGCAATCACCCGGGGCCTCGCGCAAAAATCCGACCAGAAAATAGGTTTATATTAAAAAAAAAAATATTTTATCTTTAGCTATTAGTGATAACAATTAAATAAAGTTGGTTAATTGATAGTAAAGTATATTTTAATAAATATCTAATCATATTTCTCATTACGATTTATTTAATGTCACATTCGTATAAAAAGTAAGATTAATGGTATCAAAATTAAATATTTTATCAGGGAATATTTTTTTTTTTTTTTGTAATTTAACTATAAAACATAATTGAGAAATTAATTACTATTTGAATCTTGAACCTTGCATATTAAAAAACCCACTTTAACGCTCAGTTTAATTGCTTTCATAGTGTTTACAATTTACGCTCGGGCAATTCCCGTCTTTCATTTCGTTCGTCAACTCTTGCTGGAAGATCGAGTCACACTGGACTTGTACTACTCCGCACCGTCACTGCACCGACAGTCGGCCGAGTGAAGGCTCACCATTCCTGTGTTCACACTTGTCTGTAGCTCGGCTGTGTGACGAACGTGTTTCTGCTGTCTTCATTTTCCTTTATTATTTTCATTTTTTTTTTCTTCCTAAAAGTGAGTTGGGGATCAAATCCAAAGTTGCCAACCATACTCTGTTATAGAGTATTATTCTTTATTTTGCGTAGGCATACTTTACAATCTACGAAAGTACCTAATAAAGTACGTTAAAATATTTTCTTTACCTGACTCACGTTATCACCTCACTGGTTGATCTTTTACTTACAAAAATAGTATCCAAATGCAGTCTTCACAAAACCAACATAAGTCTTTCTCACGCTTTATTGGTTTGAAAGATTCTCGCATTTCTGAATGCCACTGTAATGAAATGTCAAACATCAGTCACTTTGCACTTTACGTGTTTCTTTTGTTTGAGGTTACTTCTGATTCACTAGATAGTTTTTGTTAATAAAGAATAAGATCATTTTATATTTTGTGGTCTAGCCACAGTGTTTCTTACCAACTGTGTAATGTAGATCTACCTATTTTATACTGTAATCCTATCGGGGTTATGAGACCTACAGTTTAACATATAATTCTTAGTATCTTCGCATTAACAAATCAGTGCTCTGCCAGAAATAAAGGTAAATTTTAAGCCGTATAAAAATTGCATCCGAGACCGGGATTTTAACCTGGGACCTAGCGTACAGCAATCATATGTCATAACCATCTGAGACATTATATCAAATCTACAAGTAATGAAAAATATGTATTCAAACATAATAAATTTAATGTAATCATTTTTGCCAACCCAAAACACACACCAAAAATAGGGCTGCTTTTCTCACAGCATGTGATGGATGATGAAACGAATTTTTATGAATGTTTTAGAATGGCACAATCTATATATTACAATCATCTGATGAACATGGGAGTGAGGATGAAGACATTTTTTTTTTTTTTTTTTAAGGCAACCAATAACACGGATACATTATTCCGTCGTGAAGAAGTGGAAATTTCCAAACTCCCTCTATATGCTTCTCCACATTCACCAGCCCGACCAGAAAAAGTAAACCAAAAACCGTGACTCCAACTGAACAAGAAAGTCAGTGAGACTTAAGAATTTTTTTTTTTTTGCTTATGGCTTTGCGCCTCGTCGAGGTTATCAGATGCGGGATGGTACTGTGACAAGGAACGGGAAGGAATTTGGCCATGGCCTTTTGAAGGAAGCATTCGCCTGGAGTGTTTTGGGTAAACCATGGAAAACCCAAATCTGGATGCCTGGACGAGGATTCGTACCGGCGTCCTCCCGAATGCGAGGCCAGAGCGTTAACCACTCACCTACCACGCTCGGTAACAGTTTAGAAAAAGTGCTTGCAATAGAAAATTTTTTAACATCTCACAATTAGGCCTTGAGAAGTCAGAGAGAGAAATTGATATCTGACTCAGATTCAAGTGAGACTAGCAGCAACTTTATAGATTTAGTAAAGTTAATATCTTCATTTGATCCAATATTACGACTTGACCTAAAACAAGTAATAGACAAGTCATTTAATGAGCATTATATCAAAAAAAATTCAAAATTAGTATATACAATTAATTTCAAGTTACTAGAAGACTCAAGCTGCTGACAAAACAGTAAAGTATAAAAATTACGCAATTATTTTTGATTGTACTTGTAATGTTTCTTGTGTTGAGCAATTGTCAATTATTGCAAGATTTTTTAATACAAATACAGCTGGTAGAATTCATTCTACCTTTTGTCTGATCAATACAGTCATGCGAATACAGTGTATTATGGATAAAATTAAGTTAAATACAGTTGACTTTGAAGAACATTTTATGGGCTTCTTAGCTGTCAAAAAAGCCACAACTAAGAATTTAATTAATTATATAATCACAGAGCTAGAACAGTTGGATAAATCATTGCAAAACTGCAGATGCCAAGGATATGATAATGAAGCCAATAAATATGCGTAGATAAAAAAGTGGTATCCTGAAACATACACTTGAAATTAATCCACATGCTTATTTTTTACCCTGTGAGGGTCATAACTGGAATCTCATCATAGGGGATGCAGCATCACCTTGTGTTCAGTTTTTGTTTTTAATTTCTCTGTCAGATTGAGTTATAGGTGAGCTATTTTTAAAAGCACATGTAAAAATCCTTTTCGTTAAAACTACTTTCTGAAACTAGATGGTAATGCAGGGTAGAATCGGTGAACGCCTATAAATACAAATCAAGAAATGTGTTTGTTGCTTTAAGGGATTTAGCAGAAAATGTAATAGATTGTCAGTTGGTAAGTGAATGCCAGGCTATAGAAAAGGAAATAACTACTCTTACCTACGAATTTGTAGTTACACTCGTCATATGGTATGACATTCCTACAAAGATAAATGATAGTTTAAAAATTGTTGCAAAACAAAAAATGCGACTAGATGCGGCTATACAACATTTAGACGCATTTATACACTGGCTTGATAATTATAGGGAAAATGGTTTCCAATCATCTTTGGTAAAAGCTGATGAAAATGATATTGACAAAGTTAATAATAGTAAAAAAAGATACGTAAAACTTTCAGCGTAGCTACTATAGGGCTAAGTGGTGCACCTCAGGGGGCCCCTAAGCGCAGCTCAAAGGGCCTTCAGGCCAAATAGGCTTTTTTTCTTTAGCTATACCAAGTCTTTTGAGGGGCCCCTAAGGCAGTCCCTCACCTTGGTAGAGCTTTTTTTTTTTTTGAAAAAATATTTATTTAACATGGTTGCATCCGCAGAAAGAAGTTTCTCATGGTTGAAAATTTTTAAAACTCAATTGAGGAATTCGATGACACTAGATCATTTTTCGACCCTTTCTATTCTTTGAATTGATAATGGGGTAGTTCGTTCGTTAGATTTTTGTGCTTTAATCAAATATTTTGGTCTTAATATCAGCTACAAACATAATTTTTAACCCTGTGTATATCTTTCAAGGCATTTATGTACTTCAGGTTAGTATCCTTAATAATTTGATGTCTTTATATTTGTTAACTTTTAATAACTCTTCTAATATAATATTTAAAAACTTAAAATTTATTTATTTATAACTTTTACATTCTTCAGAAAACCCTGCTTCCGATTCAAATACTTTGCACAAACGACAAGAGCCTCGCAAAAATCTGCCGCCCCGGGCCTCGCAATGGCTAAGGCCGCCGCTGCTCCAAATGCAGGGCCGGTGGATCGCATTAAAGCTCGGACAAACAGAACGCGGGTAGCAGGTGCGTGAAAGGCAAGAGATGCTCGCCGCGATGTCAAAGTTAGCGCGGGCTTTCCAAGGCAATCCAGTATGGAGAACAAGCGTCACGCGAAACGATCAAAGTATTTTTTGTGCGCATTCATTAGGGATTTTTTCCTTTCTTGAATATACTTCAAATATGTAGTATGTAATGATACCAATATAAGAGACTGGCTCCGTGAGATGTGTAAAGTTGTCAATTTACAGATAAACAACTGCATAACAAAATAATACATACACCAGAAGATGTACAGTCACGGCATATACGGTACATTAAACAATTGCATAATAAACTAATACATACACCAGAAGATGTACAATGTTAGCATATATGATACATTTAACAATTGTATAACAAAATAATACATACAGAAGGAGATGTGCAGCCATAGCATACATGCTAAATTAATTATGTTAACTACCTTTACACAGCTACTGGCAATTATTTTGTAGATACTTTAGAAATAAATTCTTTGACAGAATAGAAGGAGTTATCAATTAAAAATTATTTCAATTTTTTCCTGAATTTATTTTTATCATCTTTTAGACATTTAATATGTGTTGGGAGCTTATTGAAGATATGTATCCCTGAATATTTGACCCCTTTTTGAACAAATGGCAACTACTTGCAATCCTTGTGAAGATCTTTTTTACTACTCATTGTGTATTTTACTGTTTGTTTCAAACAAAGTATAATTTGTGACTACAAAGGACATTAAAGTTTATATATAGTCAGCCACCAATGTTAAAATCCCTAACTTCTTGAACAGCTCTCTACATGAATTTCTATTACTAACCCCACACATAATTCTTATTACTCACTTTTGGGCTCTGAACACTTTGTCTCTATAGGTAGAATTCCCCCAGAATATTGTTCCATATGACAATAGGGAGTGAAAATAAGCAAAATAAACTAGCTGCCTCATACAAAGATCACATATAGCTGAAATTGTATGAATTGCAAATGTGGATGCACCCAATTGCTTTAGTAAGTCAGAAACATGTACCTTCTAATTTAAATTATGAGCAATATACAAACCTAGAAATTTCGCACACTCTACCTCTTGAATGGACTGGTCTGCAAATTTTGCGTCTATATCTGGTGTTAATCTGTGTGATGTACTGATTTGCTTATACTGAGTTTTATCGAATTTTAAAGACAAGGCATTAGCTGTAAACAATTTATTAATAAGTTCAAAGACATAATTTGAAATATATTCTTTAGATAAATCTGGATTATTTTTAATTCCTATGTTTGTGTCATCTGAAAATTGGACAAATTCTGAGTTTTTAGATGAAACACAGGGTAGATCATTTATATATATTAAAAACATAGTGGCCCCAATATAGAACCTTGAAGTACTCCACATCTGATTAATTCACACTCAGAAAACAGTGAACCACTTAAGGCCTTAAAATTCTCCATTGACACTTTCTGTTTTCAATTCAGAAGGTAAGAACTAAGCCATTTATTAACAATGCCATCTATACCATAACACTTTAATTTCTGTATCAGAATTTTATGATTTACATAGTCAAATGCCATAGATAAGTCACAAGAAATTCCCACAGGAATTAATTGATCATTTATTCCTTCTAAAATATTGTCAGTGAATGCAAATATAGCTTGTTTTGTTGAATGACCATTTTGAAAACCAAATTGTGTTTTAGTTAGAATATTATTATTTTTAAGGTGTTCATATGCTTTCCCAAAAACTTTGGAGAAGGCTGTTAGTAATGAAATAGGATGGTAATTCAATGCATCTGACTTTTCTCCTTTTTTACAGAGCGGTTTAACTACAGCATACTTAAGCCTTTCTAGAAAAGTACCCTCAAGTAAAGATATATTAATCAGATAACTTAGTATATTACTTGATTCTTTGGAGCACAGTTTAATTGATCTACTGGAAATCCCATTATAACCACTTTAGTATTTGCTCTTAAGGGACCTGGTAATTTTGCTTATTTCTTCTGGAGTAGCTAAATTTACAAACATCGGGTTAAATTTTTCTTGGAAACCTGTGTTGAGAAAATCCATACTGTGTATCATTGAGCTATTTGCAGGCAATTTATCAGCAACATATAAAAATTATTTATTAAATATATCAGCAATTGAAAAATTAGATTCTACTGAATTTTCTTTGATAAAAATGTCATTAATTGTTTGATTATTTTTTCCTATTTCCTTTCTTAAAATTTCCCATATTGTCTTAATTTCATTTTTAGAATCATAAATGTTATGTTTGTAGTACATACTTTTAGATTCTTTAATAACCCTTTTCAGTATTTTGCAGTACTGTTTGTAATATGTTTTAACATTAGCATTCTGACTGTTTCTAGAGGCAATATATAACTTCCATTTACAAATGCATGATGTTCTAATGCCAATAGTTATCCATGGATTTTGTTATTTTCAAGAAGCACAACACTTTATCAGGGAGAAGCAACTTTCAAAGTAATTTAACATCATGCTACTAAAAATGTTGTATTTTTCATTCATACCTTGTGCACTGGAAACATGTTCCCAGTTGTGGTATTGAAGCACTTTCTAAAACAAGTAACTGACTCATCATTTATTACATGCTGAAGTTTAAAAACATTACTCTTAGAGCTGGTTCCTATTGAAGTGTTGATAGTTAATAACAGGGCATCATGATCTGAAAGTCCAGTAATAGCTGAGTGACTATTATTTATTATTCCAGTTGGAAAATTAACTACCTGAGTAAAATTGAGTTAACTGACTAATGATTCCAACATGACTTTACAGGGTAAATTATTTAAAAAATCTAAATTAAAATCACCATATCATCAAAACTATAACCATTTCTAATATGAGTGACAACTTCTCCTTTCTCCAAGTTTTCTACTTTGTTTGATAACCCTCTGATATTCTGATGTAATAAGTTAATCCCTACACAATTTTTAATTTTGGTATCTGAAAACTCATTATTTTTTAAACTGATTTCTGTTAAAGCTCTCTGCTTAATGCTTGACCCTAATCTAAAAAATGAGCTGCTCTAACACCACAACAGAAGAAGAATCTTTTCATGAGTTTTGTGGTCCCAATTAAATGTCCTGCTGTCAGATTTGAAAGAAGCCCCTTCCCTCTACTATTGAGGTGCAGGCCATGCATAGAATAACCTCACCTCTATCAATAGCATCTACAGGTACCAAGCCCATTCCAGAGCCAATATCAGACATAAGTTCCGTTCCAGTTCCGGATTCACTCGCCTCACAGCAGAGTTTGTATGTGGCCGATCATAGCGTCTCCGGATTCACATCATTCTGACCCAAGTGTGGCACATTGCTTTTGCTACTTTTTTCCAGGTCATCTCTGATACTATAACTAACATCCCTGCCCAAACTATTTCCCGCTCCTCCCACTATCACTACATGATCCTGATCTGTGAAATATTTACACAAAGATCCTATACCTTCTACCACTTGAGCAAGACTAGCACTAGGATTGAAGAAGCTCATGATCTGGAAACCTGATACTAATTTTTCCTGCACCAATGGGACCACACCTCGTCCATGACTATTACCTAGCAGCAAAACTTTCTTTTTCCCTAATCCCTGCCTACCAGACTTAAATACACGGCATTTCCTATAAGTCTGTTGCTTTTTCCCTACACCCACAGCTACAGAAGACTCATCCCTGTCTAAGAGGAAGAATTTCTTCTCTTCGCTTTAACAAGTTCAGGGAAAAAGAGACATTGTGTCCATAGAATTATAAACAAAAGTGAAGAATTCGGGAATATCACCGTCTATGCATTGAACTTAATTCGTCCTAAGACAGATTTTTCATCTATTTTCTATTATCACGTTTTCAGTTTATTGAAATACGCCACCTCATAAAACCAAGAATTGAAGAGCTGACGAACTGGAGGAGACCAATCGGGACAAAGGAACGTCTTGTAATTTGTTTGAGGTAAGTGATCAATCACTTAGAATTTTGTAAGAAGTTTATTTAAAGACGTTTACCATAAGTAAATCGTAGGAATCGCACAAACGTTAGGTACAATAGATATGTTATAAAATAAGTAGAAAAAATTTAATATACAATTATATTATCATATACTACACAACGTATATTACATCTACTTGCTTACAGTGACAATTTGAGTTCAGATCTACATGAAAAAAAAAGAAAAATTAGAGAAATGTGCATGCATATATGACCTTAAAAGCGAGTAGGTAAATACCGGTATGATCTAAAAATGACAAAATACAACGAAACATTTAAATTTAATATACATCAAAACGTCCTAAATTATACATCATTCATTTTATCGCTTTCATAATTTGCTTCCTGCACCATTGGAAATTTATAATTTAAATCGCTTTTTTGAAGTCTAACTTCACATAATTTACAGAAAATAACTTTATCGTCTGTATTCCAAATTACTTTTCGTAACTTAGTAAGTTTGTTTTCGGCCTGGTTGTACTCACTGATCCACTGCATATTTAACACTGACAGAATTATTTTCAAAAGTATTGGCTACAATGAGACATTGATAGGTGCAGCTGGACTCAGGCAAGCTGCTGCTGCATTGTCGAGATTAAAAGATTGGCGGAACATTAACGTTTAGAGATAACTTGACTGGTAAATTCTCACCAATTCAGTGACTTTAGTTTTGTTTTATTATTAATTTAATTGCGATGGAGCTAACGCTCCAGTGGCAATTCCCCATTTCATTTATATGTCACCCATCATATTGCAGTTTCCTTTAAGCTGCTATAGCAACTTATATAGCAGCCGAGAGGAAACTCCGATATTCTCGGCCCCCTCCAATGTATCCACAGTGCCAGCCATACTTCTATCTGAAGTTAGTTATGCTATAGATAACATGAATAAAGGAACGGCCGCTGGCGACAACGGTCTCTCCGTTGATATTTTGAAGCTAGTTGGCGAACAAATCACTTGGTTTAGGTCTTTTCTTACTACACAATGCATCCATCCCTTCTTCATGGAATAAAGCTAAAATCATTGGCTACACAAAAGGGAAACCTTCATAATATCAAAAACTACCGACATATATGCTTGTTGGCTGTTCTGTACAAAGTTTTTACAAAGATCTTGTTGAACCAAATCAGTTCCACCCTTGATTCTGTCCAAAACATTGAACAAACAGGATTACGCAGCAGCTTTAGCACAATCGACCACATTCTTGCACTGCGAGAACTAATTAGCCGTGCAAACGAATACCAGATGCCTCTTTGTATAGCCTTTATTGATTTCGAAAAGGCATTTGATTCAATAAGTCATAACGCTGTTGGTATGTCCGCATGGTGGCCAAAATGTCACACGGTGGACGGGTGGTTACCCGGAGTCGATCACGAGCGAACCGAAGAAAATTGCAAGAATGAGATGCACAGAGTCCGAAGGAGAATACCGAACGTAAGCCGAGACGCTCACTGTCAGAGTCCGATATGCGATGCACAGAGTCCGAAGGAGAATACCGAAAGTAAGCAGAGACGCGCACTGTCAGAGTCCAATATGTAATACACAGAGAGATGGCATATGTTGAATAGGAGTAAACACCAGCACTGTGCTGAGTGGGGCCGCTCGGCTGTATTTATCATCGGCGAGTCGTTTCTGATTGGCCGAGGTGGAAGCGCTGCTATGTGGTGGCGCTAGTTGGCCTGCTGTTAGCGCCGCTTATCGATGGTCCATATCCATTTGTTCTTCCTGGCATATGACAGCGTCGGGCCGGGATACCAGAGCTGTCCTGCAAGCCTTAACTGAACATGATGTGAATACAGCTTATATTAGAGTGCTCCATAACTTCTATGTAACCTCCTCAGCCTTTGTCAACGTTGGAGAACCAACCACTGAGTTCTGCATCGAAAGAGGTGTTAAGCAAAGGTGATCCCATGTCTTCAGCTGTCTTCAAGATGGCAATGTCAAAGCTAGAAAGTACAGAAAAGGGAATGAGAATAAATGGCAGAAGTCTTAACAACTTGAGATTTGCTGATGACATTGCGCTTGTTGCTAATGACCTTGATGAACTCGCCTCTGATTGTAAAGCAGTTGGCCTAAGAATGAATCTTTCAAAAACAAAAATTATGTCTAACAAATGGGCCACAGTACAACTAGGTAATGAATCTTTAGAAAATGTCAGTTTGTACATTTATCTTGGCCAGCTTGTAAATGTCAAAGGCGTTGTAAGAACCGAAATTTTCAGTCACATCAAGCTGGAACGGCAAGCATTTGGGAGGCATTCTATTACCTTAAATCTAAAATTCCCACAAATCTAAAGCAAATTATGACCAGTGCTGACATACGGCTGCGAGACCTGGACTTTAAATGACGCTACAAAAGGTAAACAAAGGACTGCCCAAAAGCTATGGAGAGGTCAATGCTAGGCTTAACGAGAAAATAAAAGAGCAACTGACATTTGATCAGTTACAAAGGTCACAGACATCTTAGAGAAGACAGCATCCTTGAAGTGGCAATGGGCCGGCCACATTGCGCATACAGTATTAAATTTGAGCCCAAGAGATCAACCAAGACCAAGAGGAAGACCACCGGACAGATGGGAAACGGACATACGCAGGGTTGTCGGAGTTTACTGGCAGAGGATCGCCAAAGATCGTGCGACCTGGAGGAAACGTCTCAAGTTACATCTAAAGTCATGAATATAAGAGGCCACATCAGAAAATGATTGATTTTGCTGATAATAAATATATTAATAAATATATAGGCCTATACAAATATATTCCTCTAATGAATAATATGAGTACAGTTCTGTCAATAAACATCTTAATTTCTTCTCGTCTATACCTTGAATTCCCTATAAATATTAAAAAATTACCAGATTATCCCTCAAAATATGACAATATGACCATAACTAATATTGTAATTTAACAAAAACTAGCAATATGGCCTGAATATGCATTTATATGCTATATAAAATACATTTAAATATAGTCAGATGGGATCACACAATCATCTTAAGAAGAAGGCAGGAAAAACATATAACATGTTATACAGATCTGAACTCTAGTGATAATATTACATTTTCACTGGCACACACATCTCTTGCCGAACTATGTGTGGCTTGTGTGGTTTCAGAAGTGGAAACACAGTTGATGGTCATCAAATCTAGATCAGTGACGGAGTATGAAGTTTCAGGTGCAGGTGCAGAGTACTAGGAAGATTCATCTGAAAATAGCTGACGAGATGAGTCACTCTCTGACCACAGTACAGAACTGTTTGAAATGAGTCGACTAGGAAGTTGTGTATCTAGTTCCCGCATCAGCATAACTCATAAATAAGGAGGGGGAGGGGTGGAGGGAGGAGAAGGTGTAGAGCCCGCCTTCCCCAAGGATTCCCAGCCAAATAAAAAACACATGCAAGTTTTAAACTGCATATATTATTTTTTGTATTAAAATTCTCTGATTTTATATATAAAAAAAGTCTGAAAGGAGGGAAAAGGGGGAGGGGTGTCTAAGAACGCTTACCCTGGACACAAGAGTCCTAACGCCGACCCTGTTCGTAGCTTACTTCAATTATTTTAATTGATATTTAAACATATCGTAAACATACGTGTTTACTATTTTCCTACTTATTTAATTAAATCAAACTGTACATTATATGGCAAAAGTGGAAGTAAATAATAACATGATGCAAGTAAATAAATGTGAAAAATAAATAATGGTTATATAAATAATGTAATTCAAATGATAAATGAAATAAAATGCTTTGAAATCAATAAATAGTCATGCAATCTGAATCCAAGATTCACTTTTCTTGTTGTTTTTGTATTCGGATAGGCGTGACTCACATAAACAATTTTTTTTCACGCACCAAATTAATTAATTTATCTATTTCGACATTCGCCGTCTCGACGTGAACACGCTATAACTGTGTGTACTCACAACCTGAACGCGCTGCACGCAAGATTGCCTTTTCTTCTCGCCTTCTGTTTGAGAACGTAATACGGTGCCCGCTGCCCGCGCTCGGTTTGGTCTGGCCTTTAGGCTCGGGTGGGTAGTCTGACAAAGAGGAGTTCAAATGAAAATGTTATTTGGTTATCTAACCTTTAAAAGAAATATAATAATAATTATTACAAACAAATTTATAAGAAAAATTCATAGGGGTAAATATTCCAAAAAATCTTATAATTCATTTAATAATATAATTCAGACTTCCCACTCAATACACTTCCGACGAATATCCGCGGAGAAAAACAGCTGAACAGCAATAACGTGCACAAGTAAACTTGATGTTGCCAATGGTAAAACTCTAAACAAAATAAAATGTTGGATCAATATTGACTATTGGAGAAATCTTATGGTCTCGGGTGCCCCTGCAAAATGTATTATTATGTATCATATTGCAAGCAGCATGCTTGTTGAGGACACAGGTGATCAACTACCACACCTCAGAACGTAAATATAAGTTAAACTGTTATTCTTATTATAT
Source organism: Vandiemenella viatica (assembly GCA_031002005.1). Taxonomy (NCBI): domain Eukaryota; kingdom Metazoa; phylum Arthropoda; class Insecta; order Orthoptera; family Morabidae; genus Vandiemenella; species Vandiemenella viatica. The sequence goes on from CM061914.1 coordinate 101,400,458, forward strand.
ACAAACAAAACCTTTATGCACAAAATTAAAAAGAAAAGATAACAAGCAAATGTAAGTTACACTATAATTACTATATATAAGGTAAATTTTATTATGGTTTAACAAAACATTTCAGTATGAAATTTAAACATCAATAAAACAGGCCACAGACTGTCAATCGAACCAACGCAACGCAGTCTTATTACCAAACTTATGTTGCGACTCGTCGTATAGACGGTTCTACAAAATTCTACCACCGTCGTATTGTCTCTGGTCGTCGGATGTCTTTAAGTGCGAAGTGGCGTGCTCTTGATTTTATACATCACTATGAATATTATGAGTAAAAAGAAAAGGAGTTAGTAGTAACATTTTTCGCAGTGTTTCTGCATAATATGATTGATACTAGGGGCCTTTTTTTTTCAACCTTCGATAGTCCATAAGTAAAAGACAAATGGAGATGGAAAAAAATATTTTATTATGTGTACTTAAGGTTACTTTTCAAAATAATCGCCTTGAAGATTAAGACATTTGCCATACCTGTGGACAAACTATCCAATACCTTCTTCATAAAATGTTGCCACCAATGACTTTAAATGAGTCATCACACTGTCTTGAAGCTCTTCGTTGGTTCGGAACCGCTGCCATCCTAGCCACTTCTTCAGTTCAGTAAAAAGATGAAAGTCACTTGGTGCTATGTCGGGACTGTATTGCGGGTGATCAAAAATCTACCATTGAAATTGTTCAAGAAGTCGCTGGGTGACGCCAGTACTGTGAGGGCGAGCGTTGTCGTAGAGCAGAACAATGCCAGAAGTCAGTATGCTTCTTCTTTTGTTCTGAATGGACCTCCCTAAACGGTTTAAAGCTACACAGTAAACAGCTGCAGTAATCTTGGTCCCCGGCAGCTTAAAATCCACGTGCAATACACCTTTTTGGTTCCAAAACACGTTAGCCATATTTTTGGTACAGAGAAGATCTTGATACCTCTGGAAATTTCATTGATAAATCACTTCGTGAACCTGTGGTTTTCTCTTACCACTTTGTCAACTCCTTGAACAAGGTCATCTGTAGCGACAGATTTGTACCCTTGACCTCCTTCATCGTGCACATCAGTTCGCCCTTCTTTAAATTTTCTGCACCATTCACGCACGGCTCCTTCACTCATAAAGTTCTTTCCATACACTTGGCTCATTCTTCGATGGATTTCTTCCGCGCTGTTTCCTTCTGCTTGCAGAAAACGAATAACGCTTCGTAACTCACACTTAACGGGAGAACTGATCAATGCGGTCATGTTATTGTGAGTGCAGCTTGGCACATAATGAAGTCACAAACGCGGCAACAACAGTGTGTCTGGTAGGGGAGATGCGCAATCGTCTACTGCGCACATCACTCACCTGCCACGTCTGGTCTCTATGCTGTGCAATCGGAGATAGAAAAAAAAACGCCTCTCGTAGTATATTTTCATTAATATTCTCATGTGAAAAAAAAAAAAAAAAAAACCTTACTCTTATTTATGTACCTATTTTTCTGATGTTACAGTGGATAATTTATTAATATTTGTAATATGTAATCTAATGTTAATGACATAACATGTGAAGCAAACTTATTGTTGATAAGAAATGGTTTACATTTTATAAATTTGAGATAATGTAACTATTTTTAGAAAATATTTCAGATACTTATTATATTACAACTCACTAGCAATTGCTTCGATTATTTCCATATTGCTTTACAGATCGTTATTTTTAAGCTTCTGTAATTGTACAAAATTTCAAATTAATTTAAAATTCCATTATTCTGAGAAAAAGGTATATAACACAGAAATTTTCGAATTTTGAGAAAAAACAACTTAGGAATATAGATGTGGCATCTGGGTGTAGGATTAATGAAAACCATCAATCAACACCCCGAAGAAATCTAGTATACCCAATAAACTGTATATTATTGTAATCATGAAAATTTCTGTATTATTTTTCACTCAAAAAAATAGAAATGCCAAATTTTTACATAGTTTGGTCGCACGGACCGTCTCGAACATCAATACTCAAGTTACTACCGGTGCGATCGTGTACGACCGGAGTGTGTCGTGTCGCACGGACCTGCGATATGACTTTGGTCGTACAGTCAGCTTTACGACTAATACATTCACGATCGGATTTGTCGCATACGACCGTGGGACGGTTCGTGCGACCGTGGTAACGTGTAGGCCTATGGCCTGTTTAACATATTACAGAAAAACAGTGTACGCTAAAGCTACCTCCAGGAGAGGTGATATGTGTATGTGAATAAATAAATGATAACAACAGATGTATTGGCGTACCTACTTATTGAATAATAATTTAGTATTTTAGCAGGCAACTGCAGAAGAAATGACCTAAAAGATTTACGTATGGAACTAAGAAATCACTTGCCTAAGGATTATGGTTCAACAACTTTTAACAAAATTGTGCACGATGGATATCTCTGGCTACCAACATTTGAGGAAACAAAGTACATCTTTGATTAACCGGGAATGTCTGGTAGTTGTTTACGTTGGTGATTTCGTTGTACTTGATGTTGCTGACTTGTAGCACTTATGGGTTCACAGGCGGACGCTAACAGAAATTTTGATGAATTGGAAGACGACTCTGATGTTGCTGAAAATGATGGTTATAATTTTGAAGGAATACATATTCCACTCGCTCCAAAACCTGTCTGTTCTTTTGAAAATAAAGGACCAAGACTTATAATCACTCATATTGAAAACGAAAATTTTAAAAGCTATGCTGGTAAGCAGACACTTGGACCATTTCATTCGACTTTCAATTCAATTATTGGTCCAAATGGTAGTGGCAAAAGTAATGTTATTGACTCAATGCTCTTTGTATTTGGGTATCGTTCATCCAAAATAAGGTCAAAGAGAGTTGCTGTTCTTATCCACAAATCAGAGAAGTTCAAGAACTGTCAAAGCTGCACAGTAACAGTCCACTTTGCTCAAGTGACTAATTTGCCTGATCAGAAGTTCACTGTTCATGAAGATACCAAATTCTGTATTGGACGTACAGCCTTCCTAGACAATACATCATTTTATACGTTGAATGATCGAAGGACTAAATTTAAAGATATATCCAGTTTGTTGGGAAGTCATGGAATTGATTTGGAACAGAACCGCTTTCTTATTCTTCAGGGTGAAGTCGAACAAATAGCTATGATGAAACCAAAAGCATTAGATGAAAATGAAACAGGGTTATTAGAATTCCTAGAAGATATCATTGGAACACACAGATTCAAGGAACCTATTGAACAACTTCATGAAAAACTTGAAGAATTGACTAATGTGAGGTCAGAGAAACTGAAAAGTGTGGAACAAATTAGGGCAGAGAAAGAAGCTTTGGAAGAACCAAGACTAAAAGTATTGCAGTACCTATATTTAGAGAATGAAGTTGCTGTATATACTAATATGCTAATGCAGAAGTACATGAGAGAAAATCAGCAGATGATAGACCAGAAAGAAGAAGAAAAGTTACAATTTAAGAAACTACTTGAAGAAAAAGTAAAAAAATTGAAAGAAGTTAATATTGAGAAAAAGAAATTTGAAGTGGCAAAGACAGCATTGATCAAGGAACTGAATAAATTTGCAGATGAAAAAGACAAATTAAGTGCACAGTTCAAAAAATATGAGAATGAAGATGGCACTTACCAGGCTGAAGTTGTTCAAGCTGCAAGGAATAAGTCAAGAGCCAAGGAACAACTTGAAGAAGAGACAAAGATGTTAGCACATTTTGAAGCACTACCTGGAAAGTACAAGGATGACCTGAAGGCCTTAGAAAAACGTGAAGCACAGTTAACAAAAAAAGTTTCAGAAGTAGAAGAAGAAATGAATGAAATGCGGCTCGAAATAAAGAATGGAATTGATCATCTTTGTTCTCAGAAGGATAATCTAGAAACCAAACTGACAGAGTTTCATGCAGTTGTTACAGCCACCAAAAATCAGTATGATATGTTGCATTCAGAGCTACAGCTACTAACACTACCTGAAAAGACTGCAAATGAAAAACTAAAGAAACTGATTCAGAGTTTAAACGATTCTCAACAAAAATTGAAAGAACAGAAGGTAGAGAATTCAGAATTGAAGAAAAGGATACCAATATTAACGAGTGAAATTATCAATGCCGAGGCAGAGAGAGAAAAACTTATGAATGAGGTAGAGATAATTCGTAAAGAAATACAGACACAACTGAAGCTTTTTGAAGAAGCCCGTTCTTCTTTGCACATGACAAAATCCAGGAGCAAGGTTGCACAATACCTAATGCAGTGCAAGAAACAAGGAAAGGTCAATGGTTTTTTTTGGAAGACTGGGTGATCTCGGTGCCATTGACAAGAAATATGATGTAGCCATATCAACAGCATGTGGTCGGCTAGATAATATTGTAGTAGATACAGTACAGACTGCACAGTGTTGCATTGAGCTGATGCGTGAAACTACTGTTGGCAAAGCATCATTCATTGCACTCGACCGTCAAAAACACTTCCATACTTTCTGCAGCACCTGTATCCAAACACCTGAAAATGTTCCCCGACTTTTTGACTTGATCAAGGTGGATGATGAGAAAGTGCGTGTTGCTTTCTACTTTGCTCTTCATGATACACTTGTTGCAGAAGATATGGCTCAGGCATTAAGAATTGCGTATGGGAAACAACGTTACAGAGTTGTTACTCTTCAAGGACAGATTATTGAACTTGCAGGTACTATAACTGGTGGTGGTAAGACAGTAATGTCTGGTCGAATGGGCCAGGAAGTTATTGTAAGTCAGAAGTCACATACAGTTCAAGAAGTAGAAAATTTGGAAAGTAAAATAAGGGAGTTACGTGACAAATATGGAAATATAACTGAATGTATTCAACAGCTTGAAATACTTATTCCAAAAAAAGAAATGGAATTATCAAATATTAATACCCAGATTGCAAAAAATGCTAGTCTGTTTGAAGGCTTAGTCACTGAGATTCCATTGTTGGAACAACAAGTTTTGGTTCAGCAAAAGCATGTGTCAGATGTTACTGTTGATGCAGACAAGCTTGCTTTACAACAGGTAGCAGTAGAAAATGCTAGAACTGAATATGAAAAGGCTACAAAGGATGCTCAAAAGATAAGTGTTGAAATTGAGCATATAAACCTGGTAATAGTACAAAAATCAACTGAAAAAATGAGTGCTGTACGCAGGAAGGTTGATGAAACCAAAAAAATGTTAGAGAAGATACGTCAAGAGATAAGAAAGTCTACAGTTGGCATCACAACAGCTGAAAGAAATGCTGCCAAATCAAAAAAGAAAATACAAGACTTGGAAGCAGAGATTGAACAAGCAGATAATTTATTTAAAGACTTAAAAGATAAAAAGAAAGGACTGGAGGTTTTGGCAAGAGAAGTACTAGAAAAGTTGAAAAAATTAATTGCCAATATAAAGACTAAGCAGGATGAAATTGATAGTATAGATGAACAGGTGAAAGAAGTCAGGAAGCTACATTTTGAAATCCGATCAGATGCTCAGGATATTGAAAATGAAATTGATACTAAGCAAAGAACAATAGTTGAATATAAAGGAAAGATTCCAGCAATAGGAAGAAGATGAAAGCTTTGAAACTTAATGAAATACCAGGAGAGAGTTGGAATATGAAACTGGAAACACTGACCAATGAACAGATTGACACACTTGATGTGAAAGAGCTTCAGTATCAGCTGACACTTTTTGAAGAAAATCTGGCACCAGAAAAACCTGATTTAGCTGTAATAGAAGAGTACCTTGAAAAGGAAACAATGTATCTCGAAACAGTCTCGGAACTTCATGAAGCATCACAGAGAAGAGAAAGAATCCACCAAGTTTACGATGAAATGCGGAAAGAACGACTTACAGAATTTTTAAAAGGTTACAGAATCATAATGACAAAATTAAAAGAAACGTATCAGATGCTGACATTGGATGGAGATGCTGAATTTGACCTTGTTGATTCATTAGATCCTTTTGCTGAGGGTATCATATCTGACTGTGAGGCCTCCAGGAAAATCATGGAAGTGTATATCAAATCTTTCTGGAGGTGAAAAAACTCTTTCTTCACTGGCACTGATATTTGCCTTGCATTATTACAAACCCTCACCATTATTTGTAATGGATGAAATTGATGCTGCTCTTGATTTTAAAATTGTTGCTATTGTTGGACTCTACATTATGGAGCGCACAAAAAATGCTCAGTTCATTGTAATTTCTCTTAGAGCCAACATGTTTGAATTAGCCAAACATCTTTTTGGTATTTTTAAAACAAATGACTGTACAAGGTGTATGGTTATAAATCCGGAAACATTTACAGCTGTGTTGGACTGTATTTCGCCAACTATTGATACTAAGAAAACGTACGATAATGACTCTGTTAACGATGAATGTGAGATAGGAAATAAGGATAGTTTAATAAATAACAAAGAACTTAACTTTAAACCTCTAGTTGAACTACCAGCAGGTAGCAGAAAAAAAAGAAAAGTTTCAGAAAATAGCATAGTGAAATCATTATTACAAGACACTAAAAAGAAAATAAAAATTGAACCTGAAGATGGCTCTAGTATTATGAAAGGGGTCTGATTATACCATGATAATTTCAGATACAGCTATTAATGAGCATTCAAGAGGTGGTGAGGGGAAAAAAAAAAAAAACCTGTCAAGAAACCAAACATATAAATGTAGAAATAGTACACCTAAAATTTAAAGCCTTGGCATACTGTTGATTTTGAAGATGTTTAATATGTGAAGTGGATAGTGCAGAACAAAAATTGTATGAGGTGGATTGAGGATCATTAATAATTTCTGCTTCACATCATGTCACCATACAAGATAGCAGCAGGGGTTTGATTGAATTCTGAAAATATTAGTTTTATTGTTTTAATGAACTCTATTGTATGTTGCATGGCTTTCTCAGCCACTAATAATATTATGCTTATAGTTAAGATTAATGCTAATCCTTCTGTAATTTACAACTTTTATAATGATAAAGTATGTTTATTATATTATAATAACTGTTTATCGTAAGCACTGGCAGTAAACCTTCATATTTTAACTCAGTTCTCTCTGATATTGCTGGGTGTATAGAATTTGCTGCTGGGACATTAGCTCCATCTGAATAATTAATAGGAATAATAATATCATTCTGTGTACAGTGGACACCTTCTTTACCTGTTTTTAAGAGCATTCAAAATTCACAGATGTTAATGGCCACAAATGTTCTAGTATGTCTCTAACTAACAGGAAATATCCTGGTGGTTTTAATCTTATTCATCACCATTCTCCCAGAGAGATTCAGTACCACATTATCAATCGGGCATCTTTACTCCACACCATATAAAATATCTTTCACATGGCCCGCTGATATTGACATGATTAACATTTATTAAATCCAAACAGAACTTTTTTTTTTCCTCCCATAAATTCCTAATACAGCGTGACACAAAACTCTTCATTAATCTGGCTACCACTGAAGTCAAAACTAATCAGTCTTCAGCTTTCTACCATGTTTCTCTGCCTTCCTTTATGAAAAGGTACTCCTGTTTGTAATTTCTGGTTTGCAGGTAGTCTCTATACAATACAATACAATACAACACATTTATTTTCCATTGATCCCAATATAAGAGACGCTCTGTGGGATGTGGAAAGTTGTCAATTTACAGATAAACAGTTGCATAACAAAATAATAAGTACACCACTAGATTTAATTTAATTTAATTTAATTGCAATGGAGCACAGGCTCCGGTGGCAATTTCCCTACACAGCTATCTTCCCCCTATCCTGCACCCACCTACATTTGCCCTCTACAAATTTTATCTTTAAATTCCTTCAAAGTTTTCGGTAAATTATTCATCGTTTCTCTTGGTAACTCATTCCAATCCCTGACACCCTTACCTAAAAAAGAAAATCTTCCCACACCCTTGTGCCTGAAATCGAGTGCCAGCTTGTGGTCATGGTCATCTTTTCCCTTCCATGCACTAATTTTCATACCTATTGCAATATCTTTCCATGCCTCATCACCAGTATATGCCCTGTACACTCCCATGACCCTCCTCATCCTCCTCCTGTCTTGCAATGAATCCCATTCCAGCTCCTTTATCATATCCGTCACTGATTGCATTCTGCGATAATTTCCAGAAACAAATCTAGCAGCCCTTCTTTGCACCCTCTCCAACTCCTGTATTTGATACGTAAAATGAGGGTCCCATACTACACTACCATATTCGAGCAATGGTCTGACCAAAGTTTTGTAACCCAATTCCTTGACTTCTCTCGTACATCCCCTCATAACTCTCTCCAACAAGTGCAGAACTTTGAAACCTTTTCCTACCACCTGTCCTATGTGTCCTGCCCAGTTAAGTTTGTTATCAAAAGTAATTCCAAGATATTTGCATTTCAAGTCTTCAGCAAGCAAAGAATTGCTTGCTGAAGACTTGAAATGCAAATATCTTGGAATTACTTTTGATAACAAACTTAACTGGGCAGGACACATAGGACAGGTGGTAGGAAAAGGTTTCAAAGTTCTGCACTTGTTGGAGAGAGTTATGAGGGGATGTACGAGAGATGTACAGTCATAGTATACATGGTACATTAAACACTTCCATTACAAAATAATACATACACCAGAAGATGTACAGTCATAGCATATATGGTACATTAAAAAAAAACCATAATAAAATAATACATACACCACAAGATGTACAGTCATAACATATATGGTACCGTAAACAATTACGTAATAAACTAAATACATACACCAGATGTACAGTCATAGCATACATGGTAAATTAATTATGTGAACTATATTTGCACAAGATACTGGCAGTTATTTTTTAGATACCTTAGAAATAAATTCTTCGACAGAGTAGAAGGAGTTGTCAATTAAAAATTCTTTCAATTTTTTCCTGAATTTATTCTTATCATCTACTAGACATTTAATATGTGTTGGGAGCATATTGAAGATATGTATTCCTGAATATCGGTCCCCTTTTTGAACAAATGACAATGACTTGTAAGTCTTGTGAAGATCATTTTTACTTCTAGTGCCATAATTGTGTATTTTACTATTTGTTTCAAACAAAGTATAATTTGTGACTACAAAGGATATTAATGTGTATATATACTCAGATGCTAATGTTAAAATCCCTAACTTCTTGAACAGCTCTCTACATGAAGTTCTATTGCTAACCCCACACATAATTCTTATTACACACTAGATTTGGCGTGAATAAAATTTTTGGTTAAGGGGTGAGCTCAAATCCTATTTTTATCACTTTTGAGGTACCAGTCTCTTAACATTTTACTCCACCGAGCTCTCTGATTATATCCTGTAATTTTCTACTTTGCTCATCCCTGCTTTCATAAACAACCTCTTGCTCATATTTTCCATACCTTCCCCAGCATTACATTCTCCGATTTTCCCACTGAACTAGTTGCCTTATATTTCTATCTGTTTCAAATTTTTGATAAGTTCTTTTCTATCGTTATATATATATATATATATAGTAACCAGGATATAATAGGAGCTAAGTAGCGAATGGATTTACAAAAAAAAAAAAAAAAAATGGACAGCAAAATGAACCACCACTTACCTTAGATGATGATTTCGTGGCGGGAACACATAAAAAAGCACAAGAACGGCAAAGACAATGAATATTTCGGGACTTGGCCCTTCATCATTAGGAGACACATGGACGGAGGGTGGTGCAGGATATGGTCTCACAGATGTCTTTATATATATATTTCTTCTGTCCGTGTGTATGTCACTGAACTCCTCCTAAATGGCGGGACTGATTTTTATGAAATTCTGTCTGAGTGATTAAGTTGATTGCAGAATGGTTTAGATCAGTGATGTCAAAGATATGGCCCGCAGGCCGCATCCGGCCCCCGGGCCCTATCAATATGGCCTGTGATCGCAATGTGACACAGAAAGAAGAATCATGGTCTTTTAGATTTAACTCGATTCCTCTACAGAAGTAACGCATATTTTTTATTTGATTTCAACAAAACTTTGCACATCTTTACTTCAAAATAAACTGAAAAATACTATTAACATTTGGTTTTGAGAAACACAACTACTCTCATCTTTTCACTCCCATAATTTTTGCCAATGTTTTTTCTATACATAGCCACGGAACTTTTCACACATATCCTTTAAAGCAAACAGAAAAATACTGTACACATTTGATTTGCAAAAACCCAACTCCTCTCCCTCTTTCAACCCCCTTAATTTTTGTCAATGTTCTTTAGAGATACCCACAGTTTTTATCCACTATCAATGGAATTTTGCATATGTATACTTTAAAATCAACAGAAAAATACTGTACGTTTGGTTTTCAGAAACCCTGCCTCTCCCTCCCTATCCACCCCCTTATTTTTGTAAATGTTCTTTATATGTACCCACAGATTTCATCTGATTCCAATGGTACTTTGCACACGTATACATAAAAAAAACAACAGAAAAATGCTGTCTACATTTTATTTTCAGAAACCCAACCCCTCTCACTCTTTCTACCTCATTAATTTTTGTTAATGTTCTTTATGCAAAGGTTCAGTTTCTATCCGATTTTGAAGGAAATTTGCACATGTATACTTTAAAGCAAACAGAAAAGTACTGTCTACATTTGGTTTACAAAAGTCCAACCCCCCTTTACTCCCATTCATCTTTATTTCAAAAGTTGTTATGAGAAGCACAGTTTTTATCAGATTTTTGATGGAACACTACACAAGTATATGACAAAGAGAATTGTATTGCCTACATTAGGTTTCAAAAAACCAACCTTCTCACCCATCACCCTTCTTACACATGAAACCATTCAGTTTTTCATTTGTTTAATACATGCAAATCTGTCTGTTTTGTATATGCATACCAAATTAAGAAAGAAAAAAGGCATTTGCAATGCATGACGGGCAAAGCTAGTTATATACAGGGTGAGGCATAATATCGAGCGATTTTAAAAAGCGCGTTTATCAAGCTGTGTCGGAGAGAGGTGGATAGTGTCAGTTAAGTTTGGCGCGAAATAGCATTCAGTTAAAATGGAGCGCTGGACCCCACAGCATCGTGCGTATGCTGCCAAAGCATATTATCAAAACGGCTGTTCTTACCAGCTAGCACGTCGAGCATTCCGCAACAACTTCAACATTAATCGCCCGGTGCCATCTGCCTGTGCGATTAAAAAGTGGGTTGAGAACTTTGAAGAGACGGCGTCAACAACAAAGAAGAAAACTGGGAGACCAAAAAGTGTGCGCACACCTGAAAACATTGAACGTGTAAGAGTTGCCATTGAGAGAAGCCCTCATCGCTCAGCTCGCCGGCACAGCGCTACACTTGGGATTTCAAACAGAACGGTAAGAAGAATTTTACACCAAGATTTGCACTTCCACCCCTACAAAATCCAAATGGTTCAGGCTCTTAAGGAAACAGATTATGTGAGCCGAAGCCAGTTCTGCTTAGAATTTTTGGACTTGATTAATGAAGACGAGGACATTGTAAACCGTTTGTGGATGAGTGATGAAGCTCACTTCCATCTCTCTGGTGTGACTTTTTCTTGTGGGGTTATCTGAAAAGCAAAGTTTACCAACATAACCCTCCTCGAACAATTGTAGACGTGAAAGAGCAGATTCGACAGGAAGTTGTTCAAATGCCACTGGCAATGCTGCGCAATGTGATGAGTCACTTCAAAGTCTGGCTGGAGGAATGTGTGCATCTAAAAGGACGCCATCTTACCGGAGTTATCTTCAAGAAATAACCGATGTTTTACTATTGCAGAAAATGCTTTTTCATGTATTTTATGATTATGATATAAATATTTTTTTTAAACGAAGTGTTTTTACTTAACAGCCTTTTAAAAATCACTCTTTATTATGCCTCACCCTGTAGATATATATATATATATTAGTTTCGTTTCCTAACATATCTGTAAAAATGTTGCTTCACTCAGTGTTCCCTCCATGGTTATTATATTCTTCATGAATACACATTTCTTTCTTCACTTGGCTAATATTAATTTATTTTCTCTTTGCATCCACTAATACCCAGTTTATTATTCCATTAAACTGTATTCTTACTAACCCCTTTGCTTTATATTGCAGTATGTAGGTTCCAAGTTTTTATTTTATTTTTTAAATTTTCAAATAAACATTTTTCTTCCATTTTTATTATCCCTCTATGCTGTTGCTTCTTCCTCCCAATTGGATTTTTGCCATTACTGTATTTGTGCCATCCTGCAACAATTTGAATCTTTTCCTAAAATATTCTTTCAATTCTGGAACTTTTCCTTCTTACAGTAATACCTCTGCCAAAACTCCACTCTTCCTACAGGTGTACAAAACTAGCATACAGCCATTACAGCTGCTTATTCCTTCCTTTACCAAGGTCACATATAGCTGTCATTATGCTTTATTAGGAAGTTGTCCAATCTTCTGCTTTGTTTTACCTTTTGTGAAAGGGTTCATTTCTCATTGAGGTAACCGAAAATTTCTGCTGTCATTTATTATTAATACTATTCCTCACTAGCATATATGTATTGCCCTTTAATAACTATCCTGCTAACTCATCTGAACTCTAAATGTGCATTATGTGTGCCTCCAAGGACCTCATCCTGTCAAGGCCGTTATCAGTTCCTTTCCTAACTTGAGAAACTTTGCAACAGGTCTAGCAAATTGGTAGTAGATGGAGCCTTGATATCAAATATACACAGTCCCAAAAAGAGGTTGTGCTGGATGACCCTCACAAAACTGGAAATGTTAATTGACAAAAAAAAGGAAAAAGCCTGATATAATCTACCTGTAAAATATCATGTCCACCATCTATGAATATCCAGGAACATAAGCTGTAATTGCTAACCAGTAAGAATATTCCTCCATTAGACCCTCTGCTATCTGTCTATAAGCCTTGGGAAAAACAACTGATACAACTGAACTCCTTTCTTTAAACAAGACTCGTCTTCTACGATTTCCTGTGATCGGTACATCTCCATCGAGTTATCAAACTCATTAATTATACTTCTACATTTCATTGGTAATAGTCTAATATCTGGCATTCATATAATCTCATCATTACCTGTTTTTACATCAAAGTTACCAACTTTACCAGTATCAGTGATTAAATCATCATGTATCTGTAATCACTGCTCTCTTTATAGTCTTCACCAGAAACCTCTAACTTATAAAAGGCACTGTCCTACCTGAATAGTAACTGAAAGTGAAATGACTTTTAAAATGTAATTGGGGGAAAATTATGTTCTGGAGCAGTTGGATATGTGCTGACAAGACTGGATTAGGATTAACTCAAATGCTATATCAGGCCATCAACGCAAAATTGGGCTAACCAATCTGCATATAGGTTAGACCACTTTTGCACTGATGGCCTCATATATGGAGAGACAGGATGAGAATAATTTATGTTCTGATATTATAAAGGAAAATTCAAGTATAATGTTCAGAACTCTTATGTTTGTCTATAAACTTAATGTAGAAAAAAAAGGGGAGGCAGAAAGAAACAACGTGATTAGAATGTAGAATGGTCGCAGCAATCTTCAGGCAAAGAGTACAGTATACGTAACTGGTGCAAACACTCAACAAACCCACCCCGGTATTCTGTAAAATAATGGAACACTAAATGCCACTTGGCTAAGCTCAACATAATTCATGGAGTCCATCAGCCAATTTTAACTACCTTGCAAATGCATTGATCGATTCATACCCAAGGCCTTGAGTAATCTTGTATGATCATTATCTGCTACAGTTTGAAATAGGTCAGCCTGACAAGTGACCTTTATTGCCATGAAGTTGTGCTCTCTGTAGGAAATTTTGCTTAACACTGCCCCCTTCTTCTTCCATAGGGTTTGATTTCTGCCATAATAGGACAAGTTGATTTACTCTTTTTGTGGGTAGTGTTTTATGTCATTTTCAGCCAAAGTCTACAGTGTGAGTGTTTTTTTAATTTTAACAAATTACTATTTCATACACTGTTCAGTTGTAAAGGTCAGTATCTAGACATCAATTGTGGATCTTATTATATTACTTAACAAAGATCTGGCGGGCAACCAATTTAATGTAAGCATGGCTTGCTGCTCTCATTTCCATCAAAATTAAGTAATAATAAATCCAGGTAGTAACCACTTTCATGACCTGAGATGGAGGTCACAACAATCAGCTCAATTTGAATTGTTTTAAATCTCTGTATTTCAGAAGGGTAGTGAATAAGAAAGCATAATGCCACAAAAATAATTTCTGTAAAATAAGGCAAAGTGTCATGGCTGTTTACTGATAAAAAGTTTTGAGATCTTGCTCTAAGTCTACATACTACAATTATTTCCTAGAACATAATGGTTTGCATCAGTATTATGGATTGTTGATTTAAAATAAAAAATAGGATGCACAGTTCCATAATGCATGTCATAATTTTTATTACGTTGAAAGGCATAATATGTATGATTTATTTTAAAAGTTGTAAAACCCTAAAGAGGTGCGAAGGAAATCTTGGCTTTAGTGTATTTGTGAGGCTGATAAAGCAACTCAATTAAGGTATTTATATGGTAAAAATTGTACAATCTAGTTTATCAAAATATGATATGTATAATGGCAAAATCACCTGATTTGTTTTTATTCTTTTAAATCGACACTTCGGAACATCTAGAGCAGGGGTGGCCAACCCGTGGTCTTGAACACTTTTCCGACCCACGAGTTTTGATTCAACTTACACCTTAACTTAATTTTTTTTTTTTTTTTTTTTTTTTAAATGAAATTGACCAAACACAAACCATGCTCAAACATAACAGATGCTATCCTGAAACACCAATTAATATTTAATTTAATTTAATTTAATTGCAATGGAGCACAGGCTCCGGTGGCAATTTCCCTACAAACCCATCTTCCCCCTATTGTAAGCACCTTAGAATTTTGGCAAATTCTAGTTTTGCTTAGGTGGGACTTAGAAATTTCGAGAAGTGTAGTTTTCAACTAAAAGTAATTTCCCTGTAATCTTGCTCACAGTTATAATCCAACATAAAAATCATTTTAAAGTGTAATCATCATATCGGGAAACGTTTGGTTTAAGAGATATTCCCGTTTGTTCAAGTTTTGAAACACGCGATCGGAAAAGTGAAATTCTAAGATTTGCAATATCTCTAAATCGCGTAAAGCTACAACCGAACTTTTATCACCAGCTGTAGTCAGCACTATCCCCGATATTTTGGCAATAAAATTAAGTAATTCAGCAAAGTCTAATTAGTGATTTTAATTAAGAGAAAAAAATAAGCTTTTTTATTAAAAGAGATATCAATTTAAATTTTACATCAGCAGATAGCCCTAATCAAGACTAGTTCATACATATTTGGGTTTGCATAAGAAGTTTAAGCATTTGACCTGTAATTAAGTTTTTGTAAAATTGATTGTCGTGGATTGTCGGGTGAGAAGTTCGGGAAAATACACAAAGTCCGCCAAGATTAGTCACGTGATGAGTTTAGTGTTTAGACGATGGAAACCTTTTGGAATAATAAATTGAATTAAAATTGATAGAATAGGACAATAGAAAGTCCCTGTAAAAATTTCAAGTTAAACCATTATCTACTTTTAAAGATATTAATTAAAGAAAGTTTTGCCAAGGTCATAGGCGCGCGCCGGGCTATAATAGTTCGTGCGGTTAGCACACGTTGCCTCATTCTTACGCCGGGAAGTGATCGAGCAACTCCGCGCATGACATTCATCAGTGATTTGTAGAACCAGAACTTAGAAAATGTAGTCTATTGTTTCGACTTTCGGTTTCGTCTAGCCCGGGCTTCGGGAACATTATGTGAAGTAATATTACGTCGGTTTGGTCGTCGTGTCGTGACTTGCTATGCTAGTCAGTGAACTGTTTGCGACCATGTGGGGAGTCGTGTTAAATAGCAACCTTAATGACTGTAAAGAACTTGTAAATTTACTAAAGGGGTTTGGTCGGTTCAAAATTTCTCTCCACAATCTGTAATCGTTGGTAAAGATAGTTCGATATGCCTGCTCAACTGTAAATGCTATTTTGAACTATTGACTTTGAAAATAAAAACTTTGGAGTTTTCTAACAGTGACCTTGTGTGCTTCAGTGTTAGCATAGAACCCTTTTCTCTATTTGTGGGTAACAAATATAGTGGCGACCTGAGCATTCAGTTGAGTTATCCGGGCTACATGGTCAAGTCAATTCAAAATTATATATCGAGTTTTAAAGAGAACTGTTAGTAGACAAGAGTGTAAGTTAAGGCACTTAGGCGATACTACCACCCCGGTATCAGCCTACGGTCTTACACTATCCTGCACCCACCTACATTTGCCCTCTACAAATTTTATCTTTAAATTCCTTCAAAGTTTTCGGTAAATTATTCATCATTTCTCTTGGTAACTCATTCCAATCCCTGACACCCTTACCTAAAAAAGAGAATCTTCCCACACCCTTGTGACTGAAATCGAGTGCCAGCTTGTGGTCCTCCTTACATTAATTATTGTATCTGGCTGTCGTAGATAAATAAAAAGCAATATGTAAATTTAAACGAACATACTAATTGTAACTTTGTGACATATAATTGCCTCGCATTAATTTTTTCCCCCAATTACGATGTGGAAATGCCCAAATCGAGACCGATTTGCGAAAGATAAGCGAAAGAGTTGAGATACTAATATCTACTACTAGTAAAATAAATATTTTTTAATAATTAAATTTTTTCATTTCTTTTATATTTATATATTTTTATATTTCATTTTTAGTATTATATATTTCTTTAAAATGTGCATTTAGTATCATTGTTATTATGTTATTTATGTTTACATTTAAAAATAATAGTAAACACAATAATAATAACTCATTATGTTTGAAATTTTCACTCCAAAAAAATGTCTATATTGGGTCTAAATTTAATATGGGGATATATAACTTTATATGTGGCGCATGGAGTTATGATGCATTTCCAAAGTGGCCTGCAAGATCATTTGGGTTGGCCACCCCTGATCTAGAGAAACAATTATTTTTCAGAAAATGAAGCTAGTAAACACTGTAAATAGCAACGAGTCTCAGTCTTATTTTTACAGTAACTGTTTTGAGTGTGGGTAGCTTATTCTGACTCAACTACCTATTCTGGTTTCTGCACATTAGAAACTTTTTGTTAACTGCTTTTCCCAATAGTCTTGGTAATACCACATTTTCAAACATAGAATGCTTTCCTTGATAATGCACACACTCTTTCAAAGCAATGAGTTTGTGCCCAATTTATTCTGGTCACTCAATTTTCTTTAAATTTAATTTAACAGTGATAGAGTGCAATCTCAAGTGGCAATTTCCTTACACACCCAATTTTCCTCCTTTCTTGCACCTGCCAACTTTTCCCCACTATGAGTGTTAATTTTAAATTCTTTCAGCAATTTAGGTAAATCATTTATCAATTACCTTGGTAATTATCAGTTAGTGATTGTGTTCTGCAGTAATTTTCAGAGACATATGTAGCAGTCTTTCATTGCACCCCCTCCATTTGATACCTGAAATTTGGACCCCATGCTACACCACTATTTTCAAGCAATGGTCTGACCAAAGGTTTTGTAACGCAGTTCCCTCATTTACCTAGTACATCCCCTCATCACTCTCTCCAGTAAGTGAAGGATTTTGAAACCTTTTCCTACCACCTGTCCAATGTGCCCTGCTCAGTATAAGGTTATTATTCAATGTTATGCCAAGGTACAAAAAGCAATTAATGCCCCACCTTATAATCAGAATCAATCTTTATTTTTTATCTGTGTAGGTAATAAACTGACTATTCTTTGCATTTATCTCCATCTCATGCTGACCTATCCAACTAGATATTCTGTCCAGATAGCCCTGCAGCTATTCACAGTTTTGATCCTATTATACAACATTATATTACCTATAAACAACCTAACTTCTGACAGCAAACCATCTATATAATTACTCATTAGAATTATGGTTAGAAATGTTCACAATACACTAACCTGTGGCACTCATGTTTTCTCTTCCACTTCTTTTCATACTTGTTCCTATCCTAAATAATTGATTTATACATCTTCTATCCAGTAAAGAATATTTTCAGCCACTCAAATGTTTTTTTCCCTCATTTATCACAATTTTATGGTTCACTCAGTCAAATGCCTTAGATCTATTATTACACTGTAAATTTGGCTTCTCTTGTAAATTTCACCCAAAATATCTTCCACATAGACAACTAGCTGAGATTCACATGAATATCCTTGTCTGAAGCCACATTGTCAATTTTAAAGCCTCATTTCTAACCGAGATTGCTGATAAGGTTGCATTTCAGTCTCTCCATTGCTTTATGTACCAATGATGTCAAATTAATCAGTTAATAATTTTCGACCCTATTTGTCACCCCTCCTTTATGTACCTCTATTATTTTTTAACGTTTCGAGTCCTCTGGTTATTATCAAATCTCCAGATTCAATCTACACAGTGTTTCAAGATAAGGTACAAAGTCACATCCTGCTATTTTTAAGACATCCGTTAGTAATACTATCTACACCTTTATGCTTTTTAGCTTTGTTAGTTCCTTAATGATAACTACTGGATGAATTTCAATGTTTTTAATCTGCTCGATTTTAATTATCTGATTTATACCCTCTCATTCTTAAATTACAGCCCCTAATGGTCACTCAAATCCTCAGTAACCTTTTCTCCATCCTTATCTATAATTGTCCAAATGCCTTCCCATATCCTCAGTTTTCTAAAATAACCATAGAAATTTCTAGATGCATCATTCAGTTGTCCCCATGCACCAATAATATTCTTCATAAACCTGTCTCTAGCTTCCCTTTGCTGCAATTAATTCCTTTTTTAATTTTTTTCAAGTGTTCCCTGCATAATGCTGTTGTGTTCTCTTCTTACCAGCCTCTTTAACCTCCTAACTTCTATCATAATATGTAGGGAATGTACTATTCTCTATTTTTTGTTTTGGTATACATATTGCGTCTTCCCTTCCTATTTTCTCCTTGAACTGTTCCCACTTTGGCTCCACTTTACTTGTGCCTTTCCTCCATATACTGAACCATTTTCTGAAATATCTTTTCAGATCTGAAATATGTTCCTTTTTATAACTGTATCAATTTGACAACTATAAACTGAGCATGGTGGGCGAGCAGTGACACTCTGTCCTCACATCTCGGAGGATGCAGGTTCTAAACCCTGTTTTTCTCAAGTCACTTCAGGAGAATGCTGAGATGGTTCTATAAAAAGGCCATGGCTAAAATCCTTCTCCTTTTATTTTTTTACGTATGGCTTTACACCTTGTTGATGTCGAGGTCAATAGAGGCGAGATGGGACTGGGGAGAAGGAATGGCAAGGAATTCAGCCATGGCCTTTTGAAGGAACCATCCAGGCATTCACATGGAGCGATTTGGGAAATCATGGAAAACTCAAATCTGGATGCCCGGACTCGGATTCGAACCGGCATCCTCCTGATGCAAGGCCAGAGCATTAACCACTCACCTACCACACTCGGTAAATCCTTCCCATCCCTTGCAGCAATCCTTTCCAGCCTCTAATGAGCTCAATGTCAACAGGGCATAATGTCAGAAGAAGAAGGAAAAATTATCTTTCAGTTTTGGCCACTGGTTTACTGAACCCTCTAGTATCCTGCTTTAGATAACTTATTCCTTCAGTTACTTGAAACCCTATAAGATTATCATCAGGCTTTATTAGAAATATATACAACATGTTGGGTCCCTCGTGCTCTGTTTTACTCCTTGTGTGAACCCTCATTCCCTTAGTAAGGTATTTGAACATTTCTATTCTCTTCTTTCCCAGTTAACATTTGATAAATTTAAGTCCCCACCAATAATGTTCACCTCTAAAGTCCAAATATTTATTTAATTCACAAGAGCCTAGTCTTCATGCTTCCACTGCAGCAAACAGCTAACACCCTAATTTTTCTTTTTTCCCTAAGAGCATCATATTTGTCATTCATTCTTTCACTGTGGTAGGCAACAAACACCCTAATTTTTTCTTTTTTATACCCCAGAGATCGATCCCTTGGAAGAACTTTAAGGGAAATTATAGTGTAATGTTTTGCAGCACTTAGTTTGCTTAATGTGAAAAGACTAAACTTGATTGGAATGTAGAATGGTTGTAGTAGACTTCAGGCAAAGAGTACAAAACACATCTGTGGTACAGATATTCATCAAACCCACCCTTGTACTTGGAGAAATAATGGAAGACCAAATGCCACTTGAAATTCTAAGTATGCTTGGCTAAACTCAACATAATAGATTGAGTCCACCTGCTAATTTTAATTACCTTCAAATTCATTGGTTGACTCATACCAAGTGTACAAACCTGTTGAGTAAACTTGTATCATCATTATCTGCTACAGTTGGATCCAAGTCACATTGACAAGGTGACTTTACTGCCTTGAAGTTACGTGTTTAAAAACTAACAAGGGGACCTTACGATCTTGGAAATTCAGTTCAAAATGAGACTTCACAGTTTAGTAGTATACCTTAAGGGTGTCACCCAGTAAAGTATTAAAGTGCACTAGCCAGAAGATTCTGAGAAAAAGGTTTCTAAAGTGTTATGTGCAGCTCATTTACTGGTCCATTTGTACGCCATGCCAACACAGTGAACTCGCTTACCATGTGGCCGATCCGGGTTCGATGCTACCTTGGGTAACTTTTAATTCTCTCAGGCTTCAACACAACGATTATGTGTCCAGGAATTGATTATTGCATACTTATAAAATTGATTTCCCCCTTTTTTTTTTTAAAATTTCTTCTTCCCATTGGGATAAATATTCCTTCTTTATTAACTGGCTGCATCTTTTTTTAAATAATGTTTGTAGATTCCACTTGAGGTGAGCCTTTGCGATGTTTAGAACTTTAATTTTGTAATCCAAAGAGAGACTGTCTAGCTATCTTCTTTTTTTCTGGCTCATATTCATCTGATGAGCTTTGGTCTTTGACTTTGTCAAAAGGTTCCTCGTCACAGTTTTTATTTTCATGAGCAAGTTCTTCATCAATCACAAGTATTTTTTCAGCCAGCATGTCCATAGTACATTTATAATATTTTTTTTCACCCATCAACATTGCTTCATGAAAAATTGAAGTTGTAGCTTCAGATTATTTTTAGCAAGCAAACTTTGATAATAAACTGTAAGGGAACCAAATAAATCCCCAAAACATAGTGTAAGCGCGAAGTGGATATACGCGTCTGGCTAGCTGCACAGCGTGCGCTGTAAGAAGATACGGTATGTGCTGAGACAAGCACACGCGCTGGCCGGCAGCTACACGCAGCCGTGTGCCTCGGGATTGTGAATGTAACACATCGATGTAGCTAGTGTTTCGTGATTTACTACCAACATTATCGCTTTGTACCCCATTTCGGCAGTAGGAGTCTAAATTCAAGCTAGCGGGGGTACTGCTAACATATTGCGTGGGACAGAAATTACGTTCTTGTGTTTGTGAAACTGTCTGTGTGTGATTAACGACAAATAAACGGGAACTATTTAGTAACTTCTGTTTCCTTCCGTAAAACCTTTCTAATCCGTATCAGGCTAACAACACTCAAGCCAAAGAACTCTACGCAGCCTTCAATATAAAACAGTTAACATCTTTTAATAGACATTAGTTGTTTCGGCAGCTATTGTCCCCGCAGTTGTCGATTCTGCGTGATCAACAATCGACTGGTGTCAGCAGAAGGCCGTCATCCTGACAAGAAAAGAAGAACATCAAGAAGAGGTTACTATCGGTCAGGTTAGTGATCACACCTTCGATAGTCAACCAGTCATCAATCAATATCCGCTCAGCCATCCAAAACGGAACTCTGGCGTCATCTGCGGGACTCAAACCCTGCACCACACGCATATAAACAGAGTATCTACTACAAAACAACCACAAGTTTGACATTTCGCTGTATAACGAATCTTCACTGATTTCATCTGCAAATTCTGATACTTTCTCAATTTCTTCATTAACAGTTAATGTTTCACAGTACAGAGTCTCTGCGAAAGTGAGGAATGAAATATTATCTTTAATTCACATTTTAATTAGCTGTAACAGCCATTTCATAAACAAAAATAGTTATTGTTTAATTGATAATATTTTAGGTCATTAACTTTATTTAAAAGCTGTAATAATTTTTAAAACCAGTAGGAGGAGGACCTGTTTTCTGGGAACAGCCAATCAGCGTTCAGGGATCGCATGACGTCACGAAGTGAGCAGCCAATCAGCGTTCAAGGTCGTATGACGTCACACGTTAGTTCCTCAACCGGCCGCACAGATGGCGGAAGCTGTCGGGCTTGCGCATATGTTAGTTCCCCGACCGCCCGCCCAGATGGCAGCATCTCCCAAGGGCTTAATTTCTTTGGCCGCAGATATTCCACACCGCCCACCCAAGCCCTGAGGCAATGGCTATTTCTGTTCTGGAATGCGCGCTCTGTGAAATGTGTACACTGTTTCAACACACCTACGGAAATTCCCACTCGACTGTTTGCTTTTCCACTAAGCGTTGCGAAATGTGTACTCTTCGCGTCGGCTACCAGTTGTGCAAGCGGTATTTCTTGTGTAAGCGCGGAGTGAAATGCTCCATCCGACGCTATAAAAGGAGCGCCCGTGCCTAGCTCTTGCTCTGTACCGTTGCGAACCTTGCACTGTGCGCTTCTAGCAGTGACCGTTGTTAACCTCGCAGTGTGTGTTTCTCGCAGTGTTCAACACAATGTCTCAGTCTTATGAAGGTAATAAGTTATAATAATTATTATTATATGTGTGTGTTTGTGTGTGTATCAGTGATACTAAAGATGAATTTTCTTTTGCAGAGCTCCCAGTTCTATCTGCTGCTGATGTAGAAGAGTACCTCGCAAACAGTAAGCTAATTTCCTTATTGTTAGTAGTATTAGTTTAAATTATTATTATTATTATTAAGACTAATTTTTCTTTTTCCCTGTTTCAGATCTACAACAGATCTCACCGCTTTTTAGCGATGATTTAGATAATGGTAAGTTTTTGCATCTAAACTGGAATATTTTTGCTGTAGATGTTTACTTGTTGCATACTATAATTTATTTTCTATTGTAGAACCACGAGTTGTCTCAACTCCGGAGCTGCTGTTGCTATACACTTTTTCTGGAGGTATGTATTTGACTGTAATTAATTTTTTTTAATTTCTCGTGCGTGTGTTGATACTAAGAAAATTAATTTGTTCTGTTGCAGAGCCTGTGAATGCTAGTGATGTTTCTGGCAATGATTTTGCAAGGGGTAAGTAATATATATATATATATTTCTTGCTGTAGATAATATTCGTGTTTGATTTTTTTCTGTAACCAACTAAAAATTTTTTTTTGTTGCAGAGCCTGTGAATGCTAGTGATGTTTCTGGCAATGATTTTGCAAGCGGTAAGTACTATATATATATATATATATATATATATATATATTCTTGTTTGATTTTTTTTCTGTAACCAGCTAAAATTTTTTTTTTGTTGTAGAGCCTGTAAATGCATCCTCTGAGCTGGCGAGGTATTTTGCCAATTGTAAGTTAAAAAAAAATTCTTAACTGAATTACTTTAAACCTTTTTGGCTGTGCAGTAAAAGATGATTTTTTCCCCACAGATTGCCCTGAACATGATGATCCCAACCAGCCTGAGGACGTCTTTGTTGGTAAGTGTTTAGATTTTTTTTTTATTGAGTTTTTCTCTTTCTTTTCCTTCTCTAACTAAAATTTATTTTGTTATAGGTCAACATGGTTCCTCGGGACCCCTCTCAAAAAAAAAGGAATTTGGCCACAGATAATGATGAAGGACCATCTAAAAGGATTAAAATGGCAGGTAAGGTATTTCTTCTCATTTTTTTTTTATTATTTTATCTCTTAGACTTTTAACCATGAAAAATCTGACTATTTTTTTTTTTGTTGCAGATGTATATATGTCGCCGCCGGACCTGGAAGCGTTGGACGTGCCACAGCCAAGCACCAGCGCGTGGGCAGAACCATTGGAGGATGAGCTGCTTGCTACTTTGTCACCGATTGAAGCTCTCTGGGCGACAGACGAACCATCCTCCCAGTGGCTGCCCAACACTCAAGCGACCGGGTCCGGCGTTAATGAGGGTGGGGAGAAAACAGGTAAGCCTGATGCTACGCGCTTAAAGCCAACTATCAGGGCAAGTGCTTACGGGAATAGGTTACTTCACGTCACTGTTGTAAATACTGAAAATTTTAAAGATCCTGATAATTTTATTAGAGCATGTTTCAAAATTTTTAATGAACAAATTTCCGCGATTATTCGCAATCCTTCAACACCGGCTATAAAATGCCAGGTGGGGTTGGATTGCCTTTTCCAAATTCAGAAGAACAATGTCACTAACGTCAGCCGTATTTGTTTTATGCCCAAGATGCGCGAACTCACATTAAGCGCTTCCCTGGAAGAGTGGTATGAAGTCTATGTGTTTCAAGATATCAAGAAGAGATTTAGTGAATTCCAAGACCGGGATAGTGGCAAATGCCTCGATCAAATTAACTCCCTCGACATCCATGTAGCTAAATTCGAACCACTTTTTCGGGGCTCTTCATTTATAGCACTGCCATCCGATATCCAAGCAAAGAAAGCAATTATCAATGTTAAAAACAGTGATGATCGTTGTTTTCTTTGGACGATCCTGGCATTTCACGAACGGGTGCAAGTTCACGCGGAATTAGTTAGCAGATATATTAAAGTCCGTTCCAAGTACCGTTTAGATTTTGCAGGCATAGAATTCCCTGTAAAATTGTCAGACATTTCTAAATTTGAGAGGCAAAACCCCGAATATTCCATCAATGTCTACGGCTTGGAACCAGAAGGTAGAAAACATAGAGTTGTAGGCCCCCTCCATCATGCTGCAGTCAAACGCGGTTTCCATATAAACATGTTGTTGATTACAGAGGGTGAAGATAAATTTCACTACTGCTGGATCAAGAATTTGTCGCGGTTAGTCAGATCATCATTAACTAAACACTCATATACAACACACATTTGTGACAGATGCCTGCAGCATTTCGGGTGCGAAGATCTCTTGGAACGCCATGAGGTCGATTGCGCAAGGGTTGGCGCTGTAAGAGTAGACCTACCCGGCGACGAAGACAAAACCTTAAAGTTTAAGGATTTTGTACACCAACAGCGTGTACCATTCGTCGTTTACGCGGACTTTGAATGTTTGTTGAAATAATTTGAGAAAACTTTGTAACTTACATATATTTTGTAATAATATGTGTGCAATTGAAAATGTATTTTTAATCGCCAATTGGTGGGCGAAATAAAAAAGATTTAAAAATATATATTCTATCTTATTATTTAATTAGGATAGGTGAAATGATAAAAGAAAAATCTGGTAAAATGATTTTATTTACTCACATTGAAATTCTCTGGTTACAATTTTTTTGACTTCATCAAGTACAATTAAATTTTTGTATGCAATGATTTCATTTTTTAGTTGCATATAGTCAATTGTAGAACTGTAAGACACATGACTAGGGTGAACGCCGCCGATGTGTACATCGATTAACTTTGTCACCGAAGCCGTACATTTGTAGTAGTCACTCATCACT
Organism: Vandiemenella viatica; assembly: GCA_031002005.1. Lineage (NCBI taxonomy): Eukaryota > Metazoa > Arthropoda > Insecta > Orthoptera > Morabidae > Vandiemenella > Vandiemenella viatica. The sequence continues at coordinate 101,426,008 of CM061914.1, forward strand.
TTATCCGCCAACTCATTCACAAATACCTTGTAGTAAACTGATGCGTTGTAGCTCCACTTTTTCCTGGCGGACAAGGATGCGGTCACTGCAGGCTGCACGTCGATGAGGTTCTGCCATGTAGACTTGGCGAGGAAAATGCCGCTGGTAGGATCAGTGCTGTTGTGAAAACATAACATTTTCACCCCCGACACCGTCAGGCAGGATACAACATGCTCACCGAGCGGGATGCTGGTCTGGCCGCTTCCGGTGAGCATTTTGGAGACTGCGTCCGACTCCATGGCGAGGACGTCCCATTCTTCGGATGAAAGGGTGATTTTGTTGTAGCCCACCCTCTCAAGTACCACAACAGGCTCGAAATCACGTTGCGGTGACAAACCGAAAGTCAGCCGCTTGGAGTCTCCGGTGTTAAGCTGGTACACAGACGCGAAGAACATTACTGGACGACACATCGCAGCGGACTGAGGGACACTAATTATTACCGCATACGTCATCACCACCTCTGCTAAATACATCAGTTCCTTTTAAATCTTGTTCAACTTTGCGTTTAACATAGTCATACACTAACAGTTTTTTATATGCTTTAATTTCTAACTTTAAACGTTCATAGACTAGTGTTGAACAGGGGCTGTATGACACTTCATTGACATGTACACTATCAAAATGCAAATCTATCAGGCCATTCACAGAACAACGGGGGAAGTCACGAATCACTTTCACTGATAACGTATTCACAAACTCGTTGTAGTACTTGGTAACTTGATAACTCCAGGGCTTCATGGTGTTGATGGCGCCGGTCACTGCTGGCAGGGCGTCGACCATGTTGTCCCATGTTGATTCGCCGAGAAACACACCATAGGCAGGCACAGCATTGTTGTAAAACCATATAGTTTTCGCTCCAGCCACTGTTCGGGAAGAGATGGTGTGGTTGCCGAGCGAGACACTCGTTTGTAGATGCTCAGTGTTGTTGAAAAAGCCACCAATTGTATAGACCATCTGTCTCAGTACATCCCACTCTTCATGTGTGAGAGTGACTTTATTGTACCCAACTTTTTCGAGTACAACTACTGGATTAAATTCCAGTTTAGGTGACAAACCAACAGTGATACGCTTGGTGTCACTGCTGTTTAACTTGTAGCATGTTGAAAACAGGAGAACCTCACTAGCCATAGTGAACTGGACTTGACGATCGCCGACCGGGAACTGAGCGCTAGCTGGCTGGTGTGATGGCCTTTATACTCCGGCAGTGACGTCAACACCCACTTCTGTATCAAACAGTATACATCTGGGAGGAAGTGGATTCGTGACCATCATACTCGATTTCCCGATTAATGGATGAACTAATCGTCCATTGTCTACTTAAACCAATGGGTCCATTTAAACTAAGACTTTAATTATATTTAAGTTACTCGGTAAAGGTGGAATTGGAATACGCAACACACGATGACCACTAGTGATAGACGAATCCATAGTTTTGTCGCCGCGATACAACTTGTCTGACGTCCGCATTCCAGAACAGGGAACGGCTAATGGAGAGCAGTGAGAAATATTTGTCGGAGACCAAAATGATACATGCCACGCCACATACCAGTGAGCCAAAGAACTAACGGGGGCTGCCATCTGCCAGCGGATCTGTGAACTAACGGTGCAGGACTGCTGCTGCCATCTGGGCGGGCGGTCGGGGAACTAACATATGCGCAAGCCCGACAGCTTCCGCCATCTGTGCGGCCGGTTGAGGAACTAACGTCATACGACCTTGAACGCTGATTGGCTGCTCACTTCGTGACGTCATGCGATCCCTGAACGCTGATTGGCTGTTCCCAGAAAACAGGTCCTCCTCCTACTTAAAACAATTATTGAAAAATTACCACTGGTAACACCAAACCTGGATTGCCCACCTAACAAGCAAGGTCGCTACAGACTCAGCCACTTCGCTTTGCTGGCATGGCGTAAAAACTGACTAGTATATGAGCAGCGAGTAAAATATAAGATCCCCTTTTCTCAGAATCTTCTGGCTAGTGCGCTTTACTACTTTACTGGGTGGACACCCTTAAGGTATACTACTAACCTGTGAAGTCTTATCCCCAACTGAATTTCCGAGACCGTAAGGTCCCCTTGTAAGACAATTGTGCCACAAGACTGAGTAAATAACCAATTGAGGTCTACAGGGAAATTTGCTTAACACTGCTCCCTGCAGAATAGATGATGTATCAATAACTTCCAAACTAAGCACAAGAACTAAGCAAAATTTAATGTGTTAGTTAAGATTGAAGATTTATATGTATAATGGAAATTTGAGCACCTGAAAAAACAGCCCCATAGTTAATTTACTGTGAACTCTTCTTCAAGTAGGCAGGATTTGACCATATAAAAGACGAAATGGAACTCTATAACATTAATTAAAAGAGCAATTGCGAATATCGCGAATGATAATGTTTAATAAATTGGATATATATAAAGGGCTGGAATATCTTTGGTGGAATCACTTTAGTCAATTCTCATAGTCTTTAATTTTTGGATTGAAAATTTATTTATATGGAATACTTATTTTACGATCATTATGCATGTCAAACAGGTATCCTAATTGTTTTGTAAAAGGTGTGAATTTAGTTGTTGTCATTTTAAATTGAAGCTAACTCACTGGTTTCTTGAGCCCAGGTTTTCCTTTTAGGTAGTGCGTAGATGACCCTATTTTCTCAATAACATTACTCTTACATTTTAAAGTCGTTCTAAAAGTGATTTCTGTTCAGTAGTTTTCATTTCAGTCGTAGAATTTTGCTTGTGGTTTCGTTAAAAATCAATGAGGATATGTTGTACAACGATGTGTTCTGAGAACACTGCTAACCCTCTTATCAAACTTGCTGTTTTAGTTGCCAATAACTGATTAATCAACACTGAGATCAGACAAAAATTTTCTACATATTACAAAATGCTGTATGGCTTCTCTCTGCGCAACTTTTTACATTGGCACTAGAAGCGAAATTGAATGGGAAGGAAGAATCACTCGATAAGGAATGAGGGTATTAAGAAAGACAAATGTTTTATGTGCAAAAAACTTTCTACAGTTTAAAATCAGCCTCTAAACTTATATTCGGGTTCTAATGTCGTCATATCGTCTGATGGTGATGAATTATCCTCAAGCTCTTCATCTTCTTCACTGGTGTCCGTCGTCAAAACAGGTTGGTGATTCTGTTCGTTGCCGCTTGTGGTGGCCATCTCTGTTCTTACGGTGAGCATGAATCTCCGCTGCGAGGTACTCTCGTTGGATACGAAAGTCACCACTGCTACATTTCCGCCCAGGAAAACCTCTTCCACGGTTGATACATTGTTCCCGCAGTAACTGTAACATTGTTTCTCTCAATTAACAAAAAAAAAAAAAAAAGCAGTTACTAGAAGATAAATTGTAAACTAGGTTTTGTCCTCTTCAGAAGGAGAAGAATTAATTTACCATCATTAATTTACTTACGTTTGATAACTCATAAAATCCCATCCAAAAGAAAAATCGAAATCCTCGAAAGAGAAAAAATAAAACAATTAAGTTGAATCTTCAGTTTTATTTCTAGTATTGTCAAGTGCTAATTACTCTCGCGCACGGAAGGTTCCGTAAATTGTGTAGTAGGTTTGTTTCACTACAAAAATAAGCAATAATCCCCAGTGGTGGTTCAGGTCATCGTTCCAACACTTCTCAGATACATTGCATTAACAGTTTGAAGTCAGAAGCCATGGGCGTATCCAGCGAGGGGCAGAGGGGGGCTGCTGCCCCCCCTAGAAGAAAAATTAAATTGCCTTTAGTACGCTTCGACGAGTGAAGAACTAGTTCAGGAGCACTTTGGGAGTGAAAGATTGACTGGATTATGTCTGATGAGTGTGCATCGAAATTTCGTGAAAGAACACCATGAGATATTGACAAAAAAATTATTGAAAATGAAAATCCGAGACAATTAATGTTTACATAAAAAATTAACTGACTTACGATATTAATTAACTACATAATAGGTCCTTAGATTAAGTAGTTGGGTTACTATATTAATCAATGATAAAAATAGTTTCCTGAATAGGTTTGAGTTTGATTTTGTAATGTCATGTTTCAGTCCCCCACCCCACTTCCTGGAAACCAAAATGAGTTGCCCCCTCTAGTTCTGATCCTGGATACGCCCTTGTGACAGAAGCTATTAGAATGAACCATACCTCGAAAAATAGAGCGATCAATTTCTTGTATCATGGAAATTTAATTAAAAACTTAAATCGACACTGCTTGATCGAGCGCTCAAACCAGAAACGGTTTTTGATACATAACACTGTTTGTGTGGTTCTGTCCGTATACAAATGCGAACGAGCCTCTCTGCCTATCTGTACAGGCCTCAAGCACTTAAACGGTATAAATTTGAACTTCAAATATTCACATTTTGCGTGGTTTATTGACCCAAAATCAAAATCGTTTCTTAAAATTTTGTAAAGCTATATTTTGGTGGTTTTCACAAAAATAAAAGGGCGTCGAAAAAAATAATCTTTTTTATACCATCACAAGAGGTGTATGTCAGATATCATTAGCTTGAGAACAGACTATTAGATATTTTTGATTTAAAAATGAAAACGTCAGTGGCAATGAAAGTTTTAATTTTTAACCACTTATGTTACCCGAGATATCTTTATAATAGATTGACCTTGGAACTTAAAATTTGTCTCTACAATTGACCATACCCTTTATTTAAACGAAAAATACTTATATATAAAATAATTTATAAGTTTAATGCAAAACAAACAAAAGTTTCTGTTTTGAGGTTATTTTGTCATGTATAAATGCAATTTTATCGAATAGTGTCGTCAGTTGACAGTTCGTTACATATTAATACACCTAGAATATATTTTATTTAATCTAATGATTGCAATAGCAGTTCGAGTGGCAATGCGGTGAAAGTTTGGACGTCATGGAGCGAATTCCACTCTCTAATGTATCAATTTTTATTTTTTAATCTGCTTAACGTCTCTCTAACAGCGAGGTCTTTAGAGAAGGGAAAGGATGGGAGGGGGGGGGGGGGAGGGCAAGGAATTGGAAGGAATTCGGCCATGGCCTTTTTGAAGGAAGCATCCCGGCATTTGCCTGGAGTGATTTGGGAAACCATGGAAAACCCAAATCTGGATGCCCGGACGGGGATTCGAACCGCCGTCCTCCCAAATGCGAGGCCAGAATGCTAGCTGTTACACCACCACACTCGGTTAATGTATCAAGTATTCGTTTTTGTTCCAAGTGAGTACCTTCTGACCGGCCACGTACAAGATATCTATTAAAGTAATTAAACGCAAGCCTAATTGCGAGACACCTAACTCCTCTTGTACAGTTTTGTTATCTCTTCGGCATCATTGATGAATCAAAAACTACGTAGCTGCAGCAGCGAAAGGAACAGAGGAAGTGAAACAATGTATTTATGTTCTGTGAGTTTTTTAATTATTTTTATTAAAAGACAGTTATTTGAAGTCTGTTTCAAAACCAGAGTTGTATGGACAATCACGATTGTTGCATTTTATTATACGTATCCCTAAGACTTTGAACAATATCAAAGATTTTGTATTCTTATCAGGCGGTGTTAGATGAGGTCCATGTTTCTGTCTTAAAAGTATTGATTCTAGTTCTTCTGCACTGTAGAAATTTCCAATTCTTTTGTTCACTGGTGTTTTTCCCTGACAAAATGGATGTGAAAATAGATATGCGAGGTATTCACTCATGTAGGAAATGCGGTATCAAAGGAAGTGGAAGTAAAAATGGGAGTGCCACAGGGTAGCGTATTGGGACCATTGCTATTCATTATTCTAATGAATAATTGTGTTGATTGTTTACTATCTGAAATTAGATTGTTTGCAGATGACATAATGCTGTATAAAAGGATCAAAACGATAGAGGACTGTAAACAGTTGCAGGGTGATCTGGACAGGATATCTAGTTGGGTTGGTAAACATGGGATGAAGATAAATGCAAAGAAGAGTCAGCTAATTAGATACACAAATAAAAAACAAAAGGTTAATTATGAATATAAGGTGGGGAAAGAATTGCTTGCTGAAGACTTGAAATGTAAATATCTTGGCATTACATTTGATAACAAGCTTAACTGGGCAGGACACATTGGACAGGTGGTAGGAAAAGATTTCAAAATCCTGCACTTGTTGGAGAGAGTGATGAGGGGATACACGAGAGAAGTAAAAGAATTGGGTTACAAAACTTTGGTCAGACCATTGCTCGAATATGGTAGTGTAGTATGGGACCCACATTTTGAGTATTAAATACAGGAGTCGGAGAAGGTGCAAAGAAGGGCTGCTAGATTTGTTTCTGGAAATTATCGCAGAATGCAATCAGTGACAGATATGATAAAGGAGCTGGAATGGGATTCATTGCAAGACAGGAGGAGGGTGATGGGAGTGTACAGGTTGTATACTGGCGATGAGGCATGGAAAGATATTGCAGTAGGTATGAAAAGTAGTTTATGGAAGGGAAAAGATGACCATGACCACAAGCTGGCACTCAATTTCAGGCACAAGGGTGTGGGAAGATTTTCTTTTTTAGGTAAAGGTGTCAGGGATTGAAATGACTTACCAAGGGGAATGATGAATAACTTACCGAAAACATTAAAAGAATTTAAAGTTAAAATTTGTAGAGGGCAAATGTAGGTGGGTGCAGGATAGGGGGAAGATGGGTTTGTAGGGAAATTGCCACCGTGTGCTCCATTGGAATTAAATTAAATTAAATTACGAATAGAATGGTTTATTACCAAATAGAGTTTTACTTTTCTATACCTTCACACAGGAATATTGATGTAGTTGAATGACTTCCCGGTGATTTTTTATGACCATGTATTCACTTTCTTAGAAATTAAAATGAAATCAAATTCAAGGTCATAATTGTTATGATGAATAATTCGGTCTTCCTATTAGAATAAAACAAATTTTTCGTTTTATGTGCAGGATTGTGGTAAAAGCGATCACAGCTCTCTTTGTTTTACATAATCGGATAAAATTTAAATTTACCTTCTGAATTTAATTTAATTGCAATGGAGCACACGCTCCGGTGGAAATTTCCCTACGCAACCATCTTCCCCCTTTCCTGCACCCACCTACATTTGCCCTCTACAAATTTTAAATTTAAGTTCTTTCTACGTTTTTGGTAAATTGTTCATCATTTCCCTTGGTAACTTATTTCAATCCCTGACACTCTTACTTAAAAAAGAGAATCTTCCCAGCACGTTGTATGGACAGTTTCGCTCTTAATAGACGAGACGTATTTTTTAAGTAAGTACCGTTTTGTCACACCGTGGCTGCAGCGCTACGGTCGGCGTTCCGCGCATGCGCACTGGGTACCTGCATCTCTTGCCTTTGCACTGACGCCAATACAGTCTAATTCTTCCTTGTTTACGTTGTTTAAGATGGCTCCGATAATCGTGAGTCTTGCCGACTGTGAAGTACGGGCTATTATAAGATTTCTTTGTGCTAAAGGCCTAAAACCGATCGATATTCATCGTGAGATCTGTGCAGTTTGTGGACAAAACATTATGAGTGATGGAATGGTGAGAAAGTGGGTGAGAGGATTTAAAGATGGCCGCACAAATGTGCATGATGAACAACGGAGTGGTCGTCCTTCGGTCGTTAATGAAAGTTTGGTGCACAAAGTGGACAATAAGGTGAGAGAAAACAGACGCTTTACGATTTCCTCCTTGTGTGATGACTTTCCTAATGTTTCTCGTAGTGTTTTGTATGGCATTGTGATTGAGCACTTGAATTACCGAAAATTGTGCTCACGTTGGGTACCGAAAATGTTAACGGATGTGCACAAAACCAAACTTTTAGGCAGTGCATTGACTTTCCTTGAGTGGTACCACAACGATGGTGATGATTTCTTAAGCCAAATTGTTACGGGCAATGAGACATGGGTGGCCTACCTCACACCTGAATCAAAGCAACAGTCGATGGAATGGCGGCATTCAGATTCACCCAAAAAAGTAAAGTTCAAGCAAACGATTTCTGCCCGGAAAATCACGTGCACAGTTTTTTGGGACAGAAAAGGAGTAATGCTTGTGGAATTTCTGCCTCGTAATGAGACAATCAATGCAGCAGCTTATTGTGAGACATTGAACAATCTGCGCCGTTCAATCCAGAACAAAAGACGTGGAAAGTTGAGCAAGGGCATTGTTTTGCTGCATGACAATTCCCGTCCACATGTGGCTAATCAGACCAAAGATCTCATCACATCTTTTCGATGGGAAACTCTAGATCATCCTCCATACAACCCTGATCTGGCGCCCAGTGACTATCATCTGTTCCTGCACATGAAGAAACACCTGGGCGGTTAGCGTCTTGAAGAAGATAACGAAGTCAAAACAGTTGTGATGCAGTGGTTAACAAGTCAGGCGGCAGACTTCTATGAGGAGGGTTTTCAAAAACTGGTACTACGTTATGACAAGTGCCTCAATATTGAAGGGAATTATGTAGAAAAGTAGAGTAAGGTACAGGCTTTCATGTAAAAATAAAATTATTGAGATATATTTGCATGTCTTTTTTTTTTAATTTCAAAACGGTACTTACTTAAAAAACATGCCTCGTATCATTTGATGTATCTATGAAGTTTTTTCTTTTTAAGAGAATTATTTACAGGCCAACAATAGGTTGGTTGTGATCGACCAAAGATGTATAGTAATAGGGAAGGCTTGAATTTTAAGAGTTGAAGGAAAAATACACTGCAATGTAGTGCCTACCATAATTTTATACAATTCTGAAACTATGTAGCTAGTAGAAACCTGAATCAAATGGTAAGGGGTTCTGTCATGAAAGCGATAGAAGCATTAGTTGGTGGATTCAAGAAATACTCGCACGATGTTTCTTATTAGCGATGGCTCATTTACACGAACAATAAATAAACACTAGAAATGAGATTCTTTGTTATCACGTAGTTACAGTGGCTTAGTTCGATTAAAAAATAAAGGGATTTCAATATTAATAATAGCCGATACTTTCTTGGTTATTTAAGTTATTACCTTCAACTACGATCTGAAGTTGAATTTGGTCTAAACTAATTGTATCTGAAAGTACAGGGCGTTCGCCGGAAAACGCAACCCTCCCAGTCTGTTGCCGTCGGCAACTTGCTCGGACAGCGGTGCCAGCAGTTTCCGCCACGCGGCACCGTGAATCACCGCACTGTTTAACACCTCCGCTGCCCCAACAGTGCAGTGCAGTGACCCTTACATTGTTAAGAACGGTTTCTTTGCATTGTAGCTAGTTTGTGACTTCAGTCTCTTATTAATCAGTGTTGTGAATAAACGTTTCTTTGCGGTTTGGCTGGTTTGGGGCTTCATACTCTTACTAATCTGTACCGTGTTTGAGTGTGAGTAAAATTATGGTACGTTACAGTTTGCAACAAAGAATATTTCTCTACGATACATATGTGAAGAAGAAGTCGTTTAAAAAGTGTCGCAGTAAATTTCGTCGCGAATATCCTGGCGCTTTACTGCCAGCTAAATCAACAATTCTGCGTCTGGTTAAAAAAGTAAGAGAAACGGGTTCATTTTTTAACAAAAAGAGACTGTCGGTCAACCGTATTCTCACAGAGGAGAAAATTGACGATATCGCTTTTCGACTAGAACAGTCACCCAAAAAATCATTAAGTCAGTTAGGGCAGCGTGTGTCTCGAAATATGTTCAGAAGATGTGAAATGTGCATTACACAAGAGTGTCAACACTTCCAGCATCTTTTATAAGGTAAGCTAATGAATTACGTCACATTTAAATGCTTAGCACATACAAGTTTATGAAATAGTCCGCGGCCGACGGTCGAACAATGCCGGGAGCTGAACGCTCGCTCGCCGCGAGCAGTTTCTTCCTTGTAGCGCTAACAGTGGGTTGCGTTTCCCGGCGAACGCCCTGTAATATGTTACGCAATATTCTACCAGTCTGAAGTGTTCGTTGATACTACATTCATAATTTTACATATTCCACAGTTAATACTATACAACTGTAAATTACGACTTTTTGCAGTGTATTTTTTTTTTTAAACCCTATAAAAATAAATGAAAACTATCAACTAAATTTAATGCCAAATGTTAATTAATCGGCCATAGAAACAAAGGGTATTTTTGTGTTTTAGTTTTACTCAGAGTACCGAAAATGCGAATTAAGAATGATTTAAATGTCCTTCGCATGTGTTACGAGATTATTAAAGGATTTCTTCTCATCATGTATTGGGAGAGCTTAATACTGTTCAGTTGTTTACTTTTTCATCTGCCTTTCTTTCTTATGGGTTTACGCTCGTCGACATCGGGGTCATTAGAGGCGGGAAAGACGTGAAGGAATTCGACCATGGTGTTTTAAAGGAACCATATCGGCATTCGTTTGTATTGATTTGGGGAAACCATGGAAACCCCAAATCTGGATGATTACGCCAGGGCCGCCGTAAGCGGGCGTGCAAGGCATGCACCGCACGCGGGCGGCACATAGAGGGGGGGGGGGGGGGCGGCAAAACGAGTGATCGACAGTCGCCGCCCCGCGATAGTTGCCACTCCATTGTCGCCGCGACGAAATTTGCGGCGTATTATGTAACGGGCGACCTTTTTTAGCTAACAGCTGCTTCGGGCGGCCGGCGAAACTCGGGATGGAAACAATGGGGGCGGCACATAATGTTGGAAAGGGCGGCAATCTCACAGTTTTCTGACCCGGTTCGGAAATTTCCTAAATCCACCACTGGCTGTAGTTAGACAGGGGGCGACATAATCGGTATTGCACGCGGGCGCTCAAACAGCTAGCGGCGGGCCTGGATTCCGCGTCCTCCCGAATGCGAAGCTAGAGCTTTAGCGCTCACCCACCACGCTCGGTTTTACTTTTTTACTGTGTTGTCGGTTTTGGGTGGGAATATGGACCATATTTCCATTTATTTAGTAGATGATCAGGGAAAACTGCGCCGAATAAGTATGAGCGGTGTCAGGTTGGTATCATGAAGAGGGGGGGAGGTGGCGTGTAAGAGAGAGGATTAATGGTAAGCATGTAAACATTGTAGTAGGAAACATTTTGGTAATAGAGCTAAAAATTTCACCCATTATGGACAGACACTGGGAAGAACGTCGGTCGCAAGTTCAGATCCCTCAATCTCTGTGCCACCTGTCCCGATTTCTATTTTTCGTCAAACGACTAGGCGAATGCTGGCATGGTTCTTGATTTTCAGCCTCAGAAATACGTTACCAACAACTTTATGAGTTGCGAACAGATGTCAATACTCACTCTGCTCCTTTAGATATTTCGTACTTATTAAATCCCGAGCCATTTAGATGATATAGAAAACGTAAAAGGGACTAAAAGGGACTAAAGTAAAATTTCAATGAAAAAAATATTTCGGGATGTGATATTAATTGTTTTGAAGCAACCACAATGGCAAATAACTGCTTGCAATTAATTCTCCCAGTTGTTGAGTGTTCCTGATATTAAAACGGCTACAGAAGACACAATTTCGGTCCCAATTTGCAGGGGAAATCCAGATTGCAGCATGAGTAGGTAAATTGGGTGTGTTGCTTCCGATATCGGGATTGTCCCTGCAGACAGCGAGCAAATTGAGACGTGCGTAGCGCGATTGGGACAATTTCGGCTCAATCGGATTGGAGCAGGGAGTGAGTGCGTTTCGTGCCATTAGTCGTGCGTGTCGTTAAAAATGTCTAAAGAGAAAATGGTATACCCCAATTGTGGGACAAACACAACAAAAACTACATTAATCGCAAAATGTGAAAGAAGGATTTCAAGTTTTACTCTAAATTTACAAGGAATCGGACCAGGAAGTAACACTTATAGCAGGGGTCGCCAACCCAAATGATCTTGCGGGCCACTTAGGAAGTGCATCATAACTCCGCGGGCAACATATAAAACTATATATACTCACTAGAGACATTTTTTTGGAGTGAAAAATTTAAACATGAGTTATTATTGTGTTTACTATTATTCTTATGTGTAAACATAGATAATATAATAATAATGATACTAAACGCACATTTTAAAGATGTATATGACACTAAAAATGAAATATAAAAATATTTTGTAAAAATGAAATTAATCTCGCGGGCCGGAAAAATGTTCAAGGGTTGGCCACCCCTGACTTACAGTCTTTTTTCTTCCTTAACGTAGTGCTTTAGATATTTGTAGGTAGCCCAACATGTTTCAGGTGTGATGTATGAAAGCATCTGTGATGAAATCGGGGAACTAAATTTCTTCATATGTTTGTCTACTTGCCAAAAATTGCAAAGTAACGACTAATCGTTCTCTGGCGCTTATACTTTCACGCATTAGGCATATATATATATATATATATATATATATAAGGGGTCACTAAGCGGAGTATTTCTGCAAAACTTTCAGAATCTACCCTCAGAAAATTTCTAAAATCTGGCTTTAGGCTTCTCAAAATGTTCGTGTAAGATAATTTTTTTCTTAATAAAATCCATGTCTTCAACCAGTATCTTCTTTTTATCTCAGTACAAACTGTAGTACAGGTTACTGTTAAAACGAAGTATACTTTTTGTTGCTTTGACGTAAAAGGAGCCATTGTTAAGAGCTTGCAACTAGCAGTCATGCGATCACGATGTAAACTAAAATTGGGAGTGAAATTGTGATTTGTGGACTGAAGCCCCATATGATTGCCCTGCTGATTGCCCCTGCAGATTGGGACGGAAATTGGCTCCCTTTAACGTTACCTGACAATTGGCTGCAACTCGCCGCTGACGCTTATATCGTGCACGACGATGACGTCTTCTTCACAGGAGGGCGCCATGTCCACCTGCGACAGGGTGACGGCCAGTCTCTGGCTGGAAGGCGCCGAGAAGCTGAAGGCGCAGCGTAAACGCCCCACGAACTGTGGGCCCGACGAGAAGGAGAAGTTGCGCGTCTCGCCGGCTGACAGGTAGTGGACCACAGTGCACTGGTCACCCAGCCCGCTGGCAGCACCCACCAGCATGCCCAAGGACGTCAGCAGTCTAGGTGGAAAAAAAATCAGCATTTATATCTCCTCCGAAAACAAGTACATTTTTATTTATTTATTTTACGGAATTATGCGCTGTCGTATTCAGCAGATATAATAGATGTTAGAAGTATGATGTGGAAAGCACAAGGGACACCTTTGACCTAGAACGCTCAGAACCGCACGTAAACATGGTTAGAATAATAACAAGCGGTCATAAACAAAACAGTGGTGTGTGTCATTTCCACACAAAACGTTGTATTCTACCTCAAAGTAACATTTTAATAGACGGAAACAAAGTAACAAGATATCAATACCACATGAAGGAAATTATACGTAATTAATTGACGCCAGTGTATCAGTACATTTTCAATCAACAGTGTCAAAACCTCTCTGCTTAAAGTACTTAATATAGCGCAAAACACGCATACACAGCAGTGCTTATATTAGTCCTCAAGGTGCAGATGTGGGATTTCGATGAAGTGGTTAAAACAAAGTGGAAGAGAACAAAGTGCACATCTCACTAAAGCCACGTTATCACATTCCAAATGACTTTCGCATTCATGCAGTCCAATATCAAAAGCCACACTAATTACATTTTTAAATGATGATGTTGGTATGTCAATGTCATAACCTGGGTTTCGCCAAGCATATTGCAGCATAGTCTTCTAAGTAGACGCAACAAATTGATTGCAAATCACAGAGTGAAGTTTCATGATGAAATAACGTACATGTATCTTCACTTGTGGTTTAGCACATTGTAGTCTTACAAAACCAGTACGTTACTTCAGGTAGAATGCAACATTTTGCATAGAAATGACACACATCACTGTTTTGTTTATGATCGCTTGTTATCCTAAGCATGTGTTCGTGAGGTTCCGAGTGTTCCAGCTCAAAGGTGTCCCTTGTGAGAACGTTTCCCTTTACCGGTCGGATGTTCACTTGGGGTCACCGCGAAACATGTCAACATTGTAATCCAGGTTTATATTTAAATCAGTTGTGGAATTGGAAAAACCGTGTGGTGTGTCGCAATTGTGTTAGCATGGCTTCATATCCTTCCCGAAGACTTCAGTTGACTATATGATTCCATATCACGCCGAGATTTTGCATTTTTCTGACGTAAAGGAGAGCCCGTAGGTTTTTTACAGGGGTATCTAGTGACTTTAGGAATGTCAATGTACACTGATCAGCCAAAACATAATGGCCGCCTGCTTATTAATGTGCTCGTCCATCTTTGGTACGCAATACAGCAGCGATTCGGTGTGGCATGGATTCGATTAGTCTTTCTTAAGTTTCCGGAGTTGCCTGCACCAGATGTCTACGCACAGGTCACGAAATTCCCTTAAATTACGGACCGGTGGTTTGTGGACGCGGTGCATGGGTACGAGCATCTCGGAAACGGCGAGGCTGGTCGGCATCTATGCTGAGTGGTTGAAGGACGGTGAAACCACGACTGGGTGACAAGTTGGTGGATGTCCACGCCTCATCACAGAACTTGGAGGTTGGAGGCTTGCCCGCTCTGTAAAGCGGGATAGGCGGCGATCTGTGGCAGATCTGACAGCAGAGTACAATGCTGGTGCAAGCACATATGTTTCAGAGTATCCTACTTATCACAACGTGCAGTTTCGTTAAAATTCATTCATTAATATTTGTGTGTTGCGGCGATAAAGAGACAAAAATTTCAATTTTCATGTTTTAGCTTCTGTATCATCGGCATTTATATTATTAATCTGGTTAGAAACTATCCTGTATTCTAACCACTGACGTAAGGTATTACTGCGTGCTTCGTTAAAATCTGTCCATTAGTTTATGCGTGGTACGCAAACATACAGACGACGTCCGTAAGTCGTTCTAGTGTTACGTTCGCATGTACGTATGTCATCTTGTGAACATTTCCACAACATGCCTTGTATTTGTCTCGTAGGCATTTTGTGTACAATTTATTAATAGGTTTGATGTACTGAGACTTTCGATATTATTGTGTAAAAATTGACCAAAATTGTTAGGTACAACTAACACTTATTCGAAAATAAAATTGGAAAACTACGTGTATTATTTTACATTCAATGTCTACTTCTAGAGAGAGTTCAAGAGAGTCAAATTCTGTACATTTTGTTGTTTGGTTTTGTTGTTGAAACTTGAAGTTAAAAAGGTTTTCAATTTTACAATATGGCATATGTATTGTTAGAAAATTAGCAGCTGCGTTATTAAAAGTTTCCTTTAATCTTATTGTTTATTTTGTTAATTTATAAAATGTTTCGACTGGGAACATAAAAATGACATATTGCTGAACATAGAAAATGTTACTACATGTACTTCACATATTATTAATATCATTTAAAAAAAAAAGATAAACGTTCAATAACTCTTCCCTGGCATATGCAGCCAATTATCAAACAAGTACGAGGTTATATTTGCGAAGAAAAGAGACTTTAGTCTAATTCCTCCAGTCGCACCATTAGGCATGGATTTATTCAAATGTAACCTCTTTTTTCTTTTGGTGGAAGTGACGTGAGAATAAAGGAGTATGTAGAAGAATTTCGAAAAAGTAGATAAAAACTGTTGGTTCATGCATTAAGATACAGACAGTTGGTTAAATTCGCCAGTAGAGAAAATATTTGAAGAGAAGAACTCAAACATTAGATAACATGGAAAAATTAGCCGGTGACATAGTTTGTAGGTTTGGAGGTGAAAGTGTTAGCCCAGGGTATGAAGTTCTGGAGAAGTGTATCAATCCAATCGAAGTCTTAAATAAAAGGACTCTTTATCTACTCTTTAACATTGAACTACTATATCAAAAATTTGTGATTCACTTAGCTTTTGTACACATCAGTCCTAAATTGTGTGTAACATTGTAAACATTATACTTAATTTTTGGACAAAACCAACATAATTTGTGTGTGAGATTTTAAATTGAGATACAAAAAGGCTCAAAATGTTAAAGAGAATCGCAGATTTGAGTTAGCACTGGATGTTTCACCAAAATCGTAACATTTTTCAGTGAGAGAGTTAATAACATTCGTTAATGACAGAAAAAATAAGTTTTGTTTAGAAATTTTTTGCGCCATTTATCTATTGTATTCACGTCTGTTGGTCAAAGGTCAGCGAATTAATACATTTTAAAATTTTTATTTAATAAAAACGGATCAAATACTACGAAATGGCCTTGTCATAAAAGAAAAATCTAAATGCTTACCTCTACATAAATATGTACGAAATTTCGTGATTACATTTAATCATTAATGTTAAAAGCGATTTCCTTTTAAAAATTTGTGTTAGTCACATAGCTACACAAAAAACAGCAAAACAGGTATTTGATATCCATCATAAATTGAAATCTTTGAATCTAAATTTTAAACCGTTAGAACACTTTTTCTTAACAATGTGTGAGCTTAAGGTTAAGTGTATAGGTCAAAACACATAGAAGTATTTTAACACATGTTCGAAAAACGAAAAAGTTATAAAATATTAAAATTCTTATAAAAACATAGAACACTTCAATGTTTTCATTAAATATTTTTAAGCGCCAACTTTGTTGGATGGTGTATCAGACTCCTTCTGAAAGGAACATTTGGAGGTGAATGACAGGTGACTTACGTTAGCAACGATCCAGCTGGAATTCCCATAGCGCTCTCTGTTGGACTGACTCGGTTGTGGCCTCTCTTAGGATCATATATGCCTGGTACCGACCTGTCTACCTGGTTGCGAGTTATCACTACAAGGTTCTTCTCAGCACGACCTCCGCGTAATCGTACTTAACGTTCTCGTTGGCCTCCGGAAGGAGACGTTTAAGAATGTTCTTACTTGCGTAAAGTGTCAGGGCCTTGAGAAAAAGACTCTTAATTCAGATTTGTCTCATCCCAAGATTACATCGGTGCCTGTGTTTTTAGGTCGATCCTACGTTCGCAGTTCGACTACCGGGGATGAAACACATCTTACTATCCGAAAATTGGCAGTAAGGGTCCAAGAGGGCATGATTCCTGATATCAGATTCGTAGTTCCGTTGAGTTTACAGAATGAAGGAAAACCAAACTTTCGGCAGATCAAGACAATGTTGCTGTATCTTCTGAGGACCAGCTTTATTTATTATTATTATTTTTAAAAAAACTAGTGACAGCAGATAAACGTACTATCCATTTCATCTCTAGCTGAGCAGTAGTAGGCGAGTCTAAGAACTGTCTTATGATGGAACACCTGTTACCGTTTTCTTGAACGTTGTTAGGGATTGTACGTCTTGCGAATACGTTCAGTGTTCAAATTTTGCGCAATGGAAGACTTCTGTATCAGTGTATTCTTCTGAAATCAGTTGAGCAAAAGTCTCATCAAACATCATTGGTGAGACATTAGCCTCGTAGTACGTTGGACTATTTAGATTTCGATTTCTCTGGATTTTCCTATAACACTCTAACGATTACTGGGGTAGTGAATCGACAGTGATCTATCCAGTTTCATTACAATTCACTGTAATAATTAAAACCTCGAATGTAGAGTTCACGCAGAAAATATCAATCCTAAAGGTTAGTGACTTAAAAATCTGGAAATATCCCTGCCTGGAATTTGGAAATTGGAATCTTCATCTAGAAATCGGGTCAATTTTCCATATATCTTTTTTTTTACAGAAACTCAGATAAATGTAACGGAGTAATTTTAACCAACAATTACTAATGTTTGATTCACGGATTGCTTAATTTTCCTATGTTACCGAGATCATTCTGCGAACACGCCAGTGCCAAATAAAAATTCGGTGCGTAGCCTACTAGCCTGAAATTACAGAAGATAAAAGAGGAGGATAAAATCACTTCTTCAATAACTGTGTCCTGGTAATCTTATACAGAAAATGTTAGTTATGTGAGTTTATTTATAAATGCTTCCAGAAGCACCCTGAAATTAAACAAAAGCATTATTGGACGAGATATACCATTCTTCATGAAGCAACAGCATTTTGCGGTCTTCCAGTGGTGAACCAGAATCAATAAAAGCGTAAGTTGGACGTACTTCTTCAACTGGATAAAACGTTAATAACGAGTTTTTATACAACTATCAGCTTTTTGTTTGTTACATATTTACGGCTCGTCGATGTAGAGGTGGTTAGTGCCGGTAGAGGAATGTGGAAAAGCCCCGGGAAATAAATCCTGGCATTTGACGAAACAAGTCCAGCATTGCTGTTGAGTAATTTTGGTAACCATGTAAAATGGAAATATGAATAGCCAAACCGCGTTTTTTTTTCCCGAATAACTATTTTTCTACTCTAGTACCCATCACTAAAATAGTATCAAATTGTCAAAATTGCTGTATTGCATATGAATGTTAGTCATGTTTATTGGACACAAA
Source organism: Vandiemenella viatica (assembly GCA_031002005.1). Taxonomy (NCBI): domain Eukaryota; kingdom Metazoa; phylum Arthropoda; class Insecta; order Orthoptera; family Morabidae; genus Vandiemenella; species Vandiemenella viatica. Next base: position 101,444,305 of record CM061914.1, read on the forward strand.
TTTATTCCAAGTTGATGTAAATTTTTTAGTAGAAATATAATAACATTTTTAATAATAATAATAATTAAAACAAATTTTGTTGGACTCTGGCTCTCGCAGATTTACTGTTTCTCTAACGAAGCCGAGGGTGGCGTGGACAGCAACTGCCCGATCTGCATCTGCATCTAAGATGTTGGACCATCCCATGGGCTCCACCGACTCGTCACTTAGGTTTTACTTTGACAGGAGGTTAACTTGGCGAGCGTACACCGCAGACATCAGGCAACGAGTCAATATACGACAATACGCATTCTACCCCGTGATAAACCGGGGAGAGCTTATTGGCGCCTGAGCTAGGATTTGCCATCTACTGTACTCTGATGTAGTAATGGAATATTTTTGCTCCGTGTGTGGGTAAACGTTCCGTTGTATCCTGAAAAGGTTGCAGGTGCTACAGAAAAGATGACTGAAGTGAGCCCTTCATCTGCTCATCCCCTTCCCCACTGATGCAGTCCATGATGCGTTGGGCATCGGGAACTCTGCAGATTGCCGAACGCTTCCGGCTGGAAAGTTCTCCAATGCTGCACATCGATCAACCTACCGACTGATGAGAAGTTTTGAGCGGTACGAATCAGCCGTCTATCGACTCAAGAGGCCAATGGTACTGATTAAATAAGAGCAAGAACAGTTAATGCTACCCCAGTGAAGTGGTAAACCAACCGTGGAGCTATGACACATAAAGATGACTGAAGGAAGAACTGAATTAAAACAAAAACCTCCATACTATCTACATTATAATAAGTAACTTGGTTTGATGCCAAAGAGATCAAATTCATCCTTGAACCGTATTTTACTTTTCGATGTAGTCCCCTCGAAATTCAAAATACTTGCTTCAATATTTCCCTGTGCTACTGGATTTGTTCAAGGCCCTCAAGATACTCATTTACCTTCTGCATGACCTCTTCATCTGACTGGAATTTGTTTCTAACTGCGAAAGTTTCGGGAACAGATGGCAATCTGAGGAAGAAAGATACGGTGAAAGGATTAGCTTACTCAATTTTTCCTGAGCAATGCGTCTCGAATGCACCGGCAAATTGTCATGGTGAAACAAGATCTTCATTATCCCCATTCCCTAATGTTTTTCCGCAGTCACTGCCTTCAGTCTCTCCAAAAGTGATACGTAGTATTCTCCCTGCAGTCAAACAAGAGAATTCCTTTTTTATCCCAAAAAACTGAAGCCATCACCTCTACAGTGGTGGAAACGCACTTCGCATTCTTAGGAGACGATTCGATTGATGCAGTCCATTGTTCTGACTCCTGTTTCCTTTCCGGTGTAATGTCTCCACATTTCGTCCGAAGTTACAAAATGCCGCAAAAAGTCGGTTTGATTTTTCCTAAACAACTCCAAACATTTGCCGAAGTTTGCATGCGATTTCGCTTTTGTACCGGAGTGAACAGTCGCAGAACCCATCTTACGCAAAGTTTTTTTCGTGTGTAATACAAAATAAAATGAACCCACTCACTTGAGTTGCTAGTTACTTCTGCTGACTCCTTCACCTTCACTCGTCTGTCAGTAAAAACAAAATAATTTCATTTCTTGCCTCACAACTGTTTTTGGAGCTCCAGGACATAGTGCATCTTCTGCCACCTTTTAACTCATTTACCCGGGTGTTTGGGTTTCATAGGAAGTGCACGCGTCACTCAATGTAGGCAAAACCCTCTCATGAATTTCCTTTGATCTTTTCCTTTCCAGAAAAAAGAACTGAATCATACCACGAATCCCAATTTTATCCAACTGGCACTCGACACGCTTGATTTTAAGCAGCTGAAAAATAAATAATTCGTATCTACAATAACCTTTGAGCAAAAAATTTAGGTAGACAGAAAGCAAAGATTATAACCACATACACAGTTGGCGCTGTCATCTTCTATTAGTACGAAAACCAAGTTACTCATCAAATCACCCTCGTAAGAGCCTTTTTTGAAGTTTAGTACGAAACCTAAGATACCTCTCTCAGCATTGTTTGTTGGTTTCGGCATTGCTGGCAGGAAAGCTGCTAGAACGATTTCTCGTCTCCGCTATCAGTGAGTTCCTCGCTGATGCGGGTTGCTCGTGGTGCAACAAATGTTTTACGCCAACCGGTATCATGTGCGGGACTTTCGATATAGTTCTGCTGCCTCACAGTCACTCAGTGAACACCGCATTGAGCTGCCATATTCACTTTACATCCTATCAGGTAAGAAGCTTCCAGTTCGAATGAACCTACTCGTATTACTTAATAGAGGCAAAAGAAAGATCCACTGAGTCTTAGAGTTAGGTGAGAGTGACGTTTCGTTAAGGTAGATTCGAAAATAATAATAATAACAATGTTCATTTTGTTTTTAACAGCTAGTGTCGATTTTACTGTCTCTTTCCGGGTAGGGCCGCATCGACTTGTTAAAAAGTAATGTTCGGGGTCTCATTTGGGGCCTTCATCAGTGTAATGACGACCAAATGTTTTTAACCAAATAAGAGCGAAGGTCCAAACGTATTTTTTTGATAATTCGATGCAGTGCAACATTGAAATCCATACCAACAACAGCAACATTTGAATCTTATACAGTTTTGGTTCTCTACATGAATTTTAATGCCTTCATTTATGTTTCTTTTGTTTGCAAACATTCATTCATAAGTAATAATGTAAGAGCCATTGTGAAAATGTGGAATGCGTTGTAAAGTGGTCCGAGTAAGGAGCGTTTACAACTACTTGGTTTCATTTTGGCCTCCCCTCATGTAGCCTAACACGGTTTCTACTTAAACCTCCTCCACCTGTTCTGCTGAAAAGTATTTTTTTAAAAATTAATTCTGAAAGACATTTTCTACTGTTTTATCTTGAAACTATCGTTAATATCATTGGGTATAAAATGCACACGACCAGTATTTGTTTATGCTCCTTTTTATAATTATAAATATTCTGAATCAACAGACGACAATAGCCAATCCTGCAAATGATTAATTATTGGGGAAAGATCTTCCTCTGATACTGAGGTGTTACTAAAAAGAAAAACCATTCGATTATTTATTGATAAAATAGAACAAACTTTACTTTCCTCGTAAAAAAAAAAATCATCTTTATTAATTTTGTTTTACTACAGTTCTGTCACCTTTCTTTGCACATTACCAAAGAATTTTTACTTGTCTATCTCAAAATATTTCCATGGCTCATTGAATGTGGCGTGCTTTACAATAATCTACTGCCATTATAATCAAGTTTTATCAGCATATGACTATCATTCCATTGATCTATTAAAAAAAAAAAACCGAACGTGGTGGGTGAACGGTTAACGTACTAGCCTCGCATTCGGGAGGACGTGGGTTCGAATCCCCGTCCGGGCATCCAAATTTGGGTTTTGCATGGTTTACCCAAATCACTCCAGGCGAAGGCCGGGAATATTCCTTTAAAACGCCATCGCCGAATTCCTTCCCGTTCCTTGTTCCCAGTCCTTTTACGCCTCTAATGTTCTCGACGTCGACAAGGCGTAAAGCCGTAAGCAAAAAAAAAAAAAAAAAAAAAAAAAAAAAAAAAAAAAAAAAATTCTTCGTGGCATTTGGCTGTGTACAATTTTGATGAGGACGGAGTTCAAAAGATACTAGTGCTAAAGAGAAAAGATGTAGATTATAGTGGATCCTGTGTTGCAATTTCTTTTTTATTTGTTTCGCTATATATTAAAAGATGTCCCGTCCCTTGATGTATATTACTCGTAGGGTGACAATGCTGTTGGTTGCGTTGCTGTGCTGTTGCTTGGTGTTCCTGCCGACAAGTGCCGAACCGCTGCCATATAACTCCACCTCCAGCAACTGCACACGGGCAGTGTCAGTGGGAGGGCCCGCTCACACGGTGACAGAGCTGAGGTTCCTAGGAGGTCTGCAGACTCGACTGGCCGCCACGCTGTACGCCGAGCACGACCGGAGGCTGCTGCTGCAACTGACCGACGTTGATCTTCCCCCCGGGGTCTTCGGCTGTGACATCTCTGCCATCAGGGTCTACTCGCTGGCACGCGGACAGCTATATCCCATAGAGACGTGAGTACGATCACAAGAACCGAGTTGGGTATGGTGTGAGATAAAGGCTGTGAGGTGTAGTTGAATGAATTATTTATTTGTCTAAACTTAAGTGCAGAACTGTGGAGTGAAAAATGTTTCAGTGAGGTTTACATTTCTGACTTTCAAACACCGAACAGGTCGAGAATTTTTTGTTGAGTGTAAATGTATCCCTCCTCTCATCCCCGGCAGCCTACGAATGAGAATATTTGGAAAATAAGGTGACATAGCGATTTGTAATCATATGTCCTCCATATTCTTGCTTATTTTTTTTTAAGGTGGTCGCTGTCTCAGATAGAAGACTTTACGAATTTAAGAATAAAATAAGAAATTCAGTTGAATGTAGGGACTAAAGTCACATTTTATAGGGGGTAATGTTTGTTTTGTTTTTTTACTATCAAAAAGTAAGCTACTTTTTTTTCTAGACGAAAAGTCAGCAATGCTTTGATACAAATCACGACTTTCCATTTTTAACTTCTTTGCCTCTGCGAAAGATCAGACTCGGTTTGAACAATTCTAAGATTGTAAGTATTTATTCTTTCTTTCACAGGTGTGAGATACGTTTTGAAAAGTTGTAAGTTCCTCATATATGAGAGATCTGTCCTGAAGATACGTTGTAACATAGCATGTCTTCAATGCGCTGAAAATCCTCTCAGTTTCTCTTAGTTGGATTTCAATGTCATCTGGAACATCGGAATCCTCTTTTTCTTTTCGCAATTACTATTCCTTCTTAAATGATTTTTCTTTGTATCTCAGATTATCTTCATAATTTCTCTCCCTCACCAGCACCTTTCCATGCTTATCTCTCTTCATTTATCACCACCACAATAAATATCAATAATATCAAGTTTTTCTCTTCTCTCAAAGTCCACGTTAATTTTTTATGAAATGCTTTATAACACTAAGTTTTACATGTAAACAAACTACTGAATTATCATGATTTTACTGTTAAATCTCTGACTGAATGGTTTTGTATTTTTCTTAACTTTTAATGAGCCATTAAACTCCTCTTATAATATTATGTTCTTATTGCTATGTAAGTTATTATTTCTGTTATATAATCCGATAACTATGGAGTGAACTTGGAATATGAACAGTGACTTATATGTATGTGTATTGGGTATATGTAAATGTGGGTGTATGTGTCTATATTTATAAAGATGCAGCCAACAGGCCAAGTGTCAGAAAATATAGGAAGAGTTCGATGTCTCTGATGCATACAGTGCCTAGCTCTATGACAAACAGGATCGCGGATATTCTGAGACACCCAAAAACAAGTTTACAAAATTCATCTTGATATTCTCTACATTCAACGTTCAGCTAACAATTACTTTATTTATTTTTTGTCCATAACGATACAACAAAATTAATCTATTTCTAGACAAACTTAGTTAAATACATATGCAAAAACCGATGGCAGTATTTTTAGCATCATTGAATTTGCTCCAAATTTATTTGGCGGTTCCAGTGTAAGTTTCCAGTGTAAGTTTCCAGTGTAAACAATCGCGATTAGGTACTGATGAATGGCTACTTAATCTTTGCGGCTAATTACTGGAGTGTATTGATACGGTGACTATTACGTGATATCAACTTCATTCGCTGGTGACTGTAGATGAACATATGGTTATGTGTAGTTGCTTAAATCGTTTTTTTGGGCTATTTGGGGTTATTTCCAAATGAACAACTCACAGTGTCATACTGTATACTTCGTTTTACCATTGCGTGATAGCAACAGCCGCAAAGTTAACTGAGACGACTTCTGCGATAAGGCTGTAGAGGACTTGTATCATTACTGTCGTGAACTAATTCACTGGTGACATTTAAGCGGGATAAAAAATATTTTTTGGGTTCCAATACATTTTATTTTGTTTTTAACGTTTAATAAGATGACGAACTAACCAAGACTGCGGATGAAATTTGGGGAACATAAACTATCTTTGAACTCATCATTCTGATCACTACTGTGATTCTGTCACTAAGTAAGGCAACACCGAAATTTTTCAAGCCATCGTAAGGAGAAAGATAAGATATTAGGTGTCTTTACTTATAATTAATAATAACAGACGTGAGTGTACTCGTTTACAAACATAGGCTCAAGGAGCTATGCTGCACCTTTAATAAAGATAATTTACTGTTTTGATAAAGGTTTTCGTGAAACTATCAGACTCAATGAAACGACTACGGTAATATTGAGCCAGAGAATACCACTATAATTAGACTCACTTGCATTCCTTGTTTTGGATAAATTAAATTGTAGTTATAAAAGAAACCAAACGCGAGTGTAAAAAGAGACAAACCCCCTCCCCGCAAAAAGAAAAAAAAAAAAACAACAACAGAAATATTGCAACCATTCGGATGTTTTCACCAATACCATTACAGTATTAATAATTTTCAGAAATTAAATCAATCTATGCTCTGTTCGATTTAATACTGCAGCTTTTCGTATGTACTTCGTCTTAAATTCATTTGAAAAACTGATTTCAAAGGTACAATATGCCCTTCAAATATGTAGCCACTGATATAGCACCCTCAAAAGTACTGAGCCTTCATGAAAATTCAATGAGATTATATGTGTATACAGAGCTGAGTGTAAATATTACGTTATGTAAGTCACGACGTGTATGTCAGATGTATTATGAACGTATTCCAGTGTGTGTGGACCACAGAACAGTAGCAGAGCACTTCTGACCGAGGGTCGTGCAGCCATCGTGACGTTCGCCACAGTGCTGCCCTCTAGCAACGCTTCTGGTAACAGCAGCGGCGCCTTCACTGTGCAGGCGCAGGTGTTGGGACCACCCAGCTACTACCCGCATTACAGGCCTCCCCCTCCAACGCAGGTCATAGGGAACTACTTGGTGCCGCAGCCTCCATACCACTACGGACAGGTGAGTTCGAAGACCAGAGATAAACTTTCACGTGTGTTAGCGAATCAGACGATAACGACTTTAGATCTGTTAACTGTTCTTCTCTGAGACCTGTGTCGAAAAAACCTTACTTAAGAACTTCTGTTTAAACGCAGTAGGTGTGGTTACTAAGAGAAACTTCGTAGAAACTGCTAGTACGTTGATGCATTACGTATTTCAGTGAAATCGGAAATGACCGCATGTTCGTCGATAAATTCGAGCTGAAGCCCAACCGGTCACAAAACGCACTGTTGATTGTTGTATCTTCTCGTTCTTTGCTTTGCCATATGGATCTCATACTCCATAGCAATACGGTAAAAGAAGAAATGCAACTTTATACGCTATTTACGCTGTACGATCCTTGTGGTCTTTCACAAATTTGTTCCATAATTCGCAATCTCTCTCTCCAGCTTTCTCAGCAGCCAAGATTGTGTGATAATTTCACTTCACATTGTTATAACCAAATGTCTCAGACAAACATAAAAGGGTACGATAGGGGGTCAACCTTCCAGTGGTGGTGCATTCGGCTACTGTCATGGTTCGACCTACGGTTTAGCATAGAATACGAAGCACGGAACCTTCATAGCGTACTTCATACACACAGAAAATAAGCTTCACTCGGTTAAGGTCCCTTTAAGTGACCTTAGAAATCCAGGCTAACACCCGGGATAAAACAAGGGAACTTTAATTTCCAATGTGGCCGCCTTAATATAGGGCCAGCATACCTCTCTAGAGAATCAGTAATGGCTGAGTTGAACAACTTTCACATGTTCGGAATTAGCACTATCTTGCAATTTTTAGAAGTAAATCTGCCGTTTTTACAAATCAATCGTAATATGCAGTATTACTGTGCATAAAATGTTGTTCAAGAATTTTAATGAAAAAGCATCTACCTTCTCACTGGGTTACTAGAATGCAGTGCATTTTATTTCAACACGAATTCTGAAAAGTGACATGCTATTTTATTCAGAATCACAAGTTTCAGAGTATGACACGAAAATATTGAGAAATTATGTTACAATTTATTTCATATCTTCTTTAATTTTCAATCTAAAGATTGTTTTGTAACAATTCTCCACGTATGCCGCTTCTCTTCCTCTGTGGTTTTTTTCCTTCTATCTTTCCTCCAATAATGACCCTAAGCAAACCATTCTGACGCAAAGCATGGCCAATCATTTAATCTCCTCTCTTATGCAGGTCCTTCCTGAATCTTCGTTCCTCAGAAACTCTTCTGAATACTTCATCATTAGTGACATAATCCATCCAGCTTATCTTCAGCATTCGTCTGTAACACCAGACCTCAAATGCCTCCAGTTGTTTGCTTTCTGCTATCCCTATGGTCCATGATTCACTTTCATGTAGGTCTATGCTTCAGACAAATATTTTTAAGAGATTTTTACATGTTGACAGGCTGATAAGTTTCTTTCATTTATTAAAAACATATTTAGCTTGGTCTTTAATGTTGTTGTTGTTGTTGTTGCCTTAGGGCGCGTCGACAGCGGGGTCATTAGCGCCCTTGGTATTTCATATGCTCACCACAAATATGTAACCGACACATTAAATTCTAAATTCAGAAAATACAGATTTGTTTCTTTTAAGATGTTTGTTGTGATTTTCTTATTCTGTATCAACGGTGAGATATGTTCGCTCTTTTATTAGCATAAAAAACTGGATAATATTATTAATTCACAGTTATTGTATTGTAGGTGGACAGGAACGACGTAAACTACTACAACATTCCTGCAGTGCCTGCATATCCCGTTTACCACAAGCCGGCCTCTTATTTCTACCAAAGTGGCAACTACAACAGCCACTACCAGCCGCCTCTTCAGCCACCAACTTCAGGCGGCAGCCAACAACAGCCAGAGGACATCCTCCCGCCCCCAAACATCGAACCCAATCAACCAGCTGTCCCGCCCACCATCTCAGATCAGGGCGACAGCTACCTCAAAGCTCTCAACAGTCTGGAGTATCCCGGATTCCAGGCGCAGCTCTACCATAAAAATGGACTACAACCAGGCTACCACCAAGACGATCGGCCACCAGTTCACCTGCCCTCCACGGCTAAGGCTCTGGTTGGCAGGTACCAAAGAGATTGGCAACAGCAAGTGGCTCCTGCACTAGAAGACTGCGCAGACTGCAACGTTACGGGATGGAAGGTCAGCGCCCAGGATCCAGTCTTCAAGTACGCAATCGAGTCACCATACGTCGCTAATCCAGGGAATTTCATCTTGTAACACGCATTAAAGTGATGTAGTGGGTTTTATTTTTCACTCTTAAACGATAGAAGAAAAAATGGTGTTAAGTAATTCATAGATTTCCTACTCTAGAACGGAAATTCAGGACTATCGTTCGATCATTTTTACTGTCACCTTCCCATTCCACTAACGACGAGCGTGAAGTACGTCATAGTTTAATCCATACTTGTGCTTTCTTTAATATTTGTCTCATTTTAAATAAACCTTTCTTGTTTGATCGGCTGTGGTTTTGTTTATCCTTTAATATTGATTTGAATATTACTGCCCTGTAACATAATTTTGGAATTATAAATTTCCTCTGCTTTTGTTCATTGTAATTAGTTGAATTAACATCTTTATTACGATTTAGACTCATTAAAAACCATTGTTTTTCTTTTCTGGTCAATTTTCAGTGATAAGCTAATGAAATAAAATTAATATATTTTTTAAAATTTTCTAAGACTTTTTAATTCAAATTGTAATAAAACTGTAACATGGCTGTATCTGTACATTAGACTTATTTTGGAAAAAATAATTGGAACTGACGTTTTGCAGTTCTGTGAAAACGTATTATTATTATTATTTTTCAAATTAATGTCTGTGAGTTTGTTTTATCACTAGAATCATCCGAAAGTTACTGAATACGCTTTGACGCGGTACTCACAGATTAAAAACTTAAAATCTGAAATATACGTATATTATCACGCTACCTCACCGGGGATGGAGATAAAAATTTTGATCAAAAGGTTACCAAAGAACCACAGGGGGTGGAGATAAAAATTCTGATCAAAAGGTTACCAAAGAAAATTATTTTTAATTTTTCGAAAGTAACAATAATTTGCAGTATAGGCCTGTATTTGAACGAACTGAAATATATTTACACTGTCAGTGAAAATGAACAGTAAAATTACTGTCTGAAGCGAAACTAATTTATCATCGTTCTGTGAAATGCCGAGAAGTTACTTGGGGTGCTTCATGCGATGTTACGCTAATCTAACCCTATTTATTTGTTCTTTCTATTTTTATAAGGTAGATGATGATAATTTAAAAATCAACGAAAAGATAAGAGTTTATTTCTTTGGTCCACGAGGACAAGATCACGGGTAAAATGTATAATTTTGAAAATTAATAACGCAAATTACAGTTGAAAAGTAGTCAAGAATGTAATACCATGTAAAATAGGTGATATGAAGCCATTTTGTTAACTATGTCAATGAGGATTCTCTCGAGCAACCCCGACATAAATCTTACCTGCGCTTTGATAAAATTTCATGGAATATACTAAGAAGACTATTTAATACCCCGGTGATCAACTGACTCATTGAGTATTTTTGTATTCTAAAACTCGGTATTTGCTTTATTTTTTTCCACTTCTTACTTATCTGAATGAATTTCTACGCCTTTCTGTATTTGTATGAAAATAATTATAATGTTACAAAGAAAAATTTGAGTAGTCTTGTAGAAGCCCGTAGTGTTTCGTTGGAAACATCAGAAAACTTAGAAACGACGGGGCGTTCCATAGATAGCTCCTCTTCAAGGAACTATTCAATGTTTAATTCGTTGTTGGAAGCAAGCAAAAGGAAATTTAATCTTAATTAATTGTTTTATAATAATTATATAAATGTCGATGGCTGCTAACACCAACAATCACGGGAATGAGTTTTCTAACTTCTTAAATCAAAAGAAATAGGTTCCGACCAAAGAGAGCATCAAAAAATTAATAATTTCCTCAGTGAAAGCATTTTTTTTGTGTGTGTGTCAGGGGTAGTGACATTAATTGTAACTGAAAAGTTTCATTCTACCCCCCCCCCCCCCCCTCACCTTTTTTTTTTTTAAAAAAAGAGGATTGATTGTCTCGAAATCACAAATGAACAGAGCATTTCCAAGTTAAGTTGAGCATAATGCAATACACGAGAAAATAAGGACTAAAGCCAACCATCAGACAAGGTAATAACAGTCAATAAATTCGAAATATCATCGCATGGTTGCAGAAAGATTTATTAAATGACACGCTTTAAAAGTAATTCCAGTTTAACGTGTTGTTAAATCTTACACGTATCCGTTTACAAGGTTTCCACTCAATTAGCATGGATAACTAATAAAAACATTTACATCAGTCAAAGTGGTAACCAATAAAAATTCGTCCATTCTTAAATACTCTAAGGCAGTGAAGTGGATTAGCTTTATTCATTTAATCTTTCGGTTAAGACGAAGAGTATCTATTAAAATAGAAAAAGGAACACAAACAAACTTAAAATATTTAAATTTTTATTAATAAATAATATATACATATTTGACAAATGTTTAGTGAATTATCCGTGTATAAAATGTCATGTATGAACTTCCTCAATTCGGCGTTTACTAAAAACGGTGTTAATAAACCACAGCAACAAACCGAGGAAATTTGATACTGTTTTGGATTCTGCTCAGTATGACTAGTGTAATTAGTGGTGTGTGTAATGCGTTATTGTTGTGCGTAAGGATCAAAGAATGAAGAGGTAGAAACTCGGTTGTGACCCTTCAGGCCTGCTTTTCCAAAAGGCAACGAGTGAGCCATTAGATTTAACTTTTCCATCCGACAGATGATTCATCATCGACACTGTCGTATTACTACATTTAAACGATTGGAGAGGTTTTAGTATTTAATCCAGGACAATTCTGTTATTGGAAATTGTAAAGTTCCACCTGCTGGCAAGGTTCAAGACGGTAAAACTGTCTTACAGCATTAGGACTTGATACATCTTACGTCGTGCCAAGTGCTGGACACAGAGGCAACATATCTGTAAAAAAATTGTAAATGTTCTATTAATTATAGAACTTGATCCTAGTAACTGACATCACGTCCAGGAAACATTTTACTCAGTCTTTGTGTAGTTCACTTTCACTCGATTTCTGCTCACTGCGCCTTTATTCTGCTAAACTTAAGCGGCAGTTCTCCCTTGGGCTGTGTGATGAACTTGGCTCTGTCGAAGGACACTGGTACAGGCGTCCTGGAGCTAGGTCTTATCTCGTACTTGTTCAGGATGTGCGCCAGACCGACTTTCACCTGCATGTAGGCCACCCGCATTCCTGTAACACAATTCTTAACTTATCTAAAGGTTGATCACAATGGTTTTATGTTCAATTGTTTATCTACTCATGAATGATATATAAATTAATTTCGCCTAACGATAACAGGCAGAAATCTAAGCAATACATAAGTCTCTACCACATAAATTATGTATGCCGAAAACTTACTTTGGAAAATATTGTCGCTACATATGTCTTTACTAAAGGATTCTTTTAGGTTTCTATAGACCCGAACTCCGTATGGACAATATTTGTGCTTGGGCTAACTCCTCAATTTGCAGGATGTTGTGTTACATTATGGATTCTCCACATAATTACATACTGATTATTTGCTCGTAATGTGGACATTATTGTCACAGGTAGTCACATCCAGCTTTAAAAATTTTCCTAAGAAACATATGACAGTGAATATGATTTGCAACAGCGAAATTAAATTATTTCTTTACTGTTGTTATTTGGTTGTAGGTGCACCACTTATATTCTCAGCGTCTCTTCTGGTTTAATGTAATCTCCACCCCTTGCTATCGTATGTTAGTTTCTGCATAGCCCTTTGAATATGAGTCTTATTCCGCATCAAATAATGTAATATCTCTGTTCCTTTAACTTTATACGCTTATTCTATATCTTATATTTACATGACGTCTTCTCTGCTAGGTAGCAAAATATTGCCCTGCACTCATTTTATTATTTTTGGGGGGTTTCTGTATAAACTCGTTTCTTATTAAAAAAAATATATTGATTTCAAAACCACTATCGGTTCTAATTACATATCACCATTTTAGGTCTGTTTGAAGGGTACTGTGTCAACGACATACTTCTTAACCATTCTTCGACTACTCTTAAAGCAAAATATGAATATGCAAATCTGCGTTATTTTTGAAACATAATGATCATACACTGAAAATTATACATATACGTACACTATATCCAGCCTTACGTAGATGACTAATTTCAAACAAAGTTACTAAAAGGACCTAAAGAAAATTAACCCTGTAGTTGACACCCAGTTGCATATCACATCAGTGGAAAGACAATAAAATGTATTTCACACTGAAGATTATGCACACACATCCAACCAAGTCAATCAAACCATTTTCAAATAAAAGTCAGTCCGTATGTGATACCCGATTGGTCATCACATTTGTGGAAAATTATTACATAGAGGGAAAATATCTAAGTCAACAACATGGTGTAAACCCTTTAGTAGGAATCAGATTAATTAATTCAGAACTGGAATGAAACTAGGAAAAAAGGGCATTGTTAAAAAAAGAATAAGCGTGCATATTGACAATTTTTTCGCGAAAAGATGAATTGCTACTCTTGCATTCTTGCCGCCCATTTAAAAAATTATTTTTCATAAAATTTTAAATTATTAACTCACTAGCTCGTGCCTGCGACCTAGTACGCGTGGATTAAGAATTTTTCGCCGAGTGGTCTTAAGAAGAAAATCTTCCGCGCTTCCGCGGATTTTTTTTTTTTTTTTTTTTTAATGTTGTTTCGTATGGACGACGGCGGATAGTTTAAGACAATTGTCAGACTAATAAAAATAAATTTCTAACGACTTCCTTCCTTAGAAAGTGTAAATATTAAAGTACAAAGAAAGTGGAAGCAGAACACGCGGAAAGCAGGTAGAGTTGAAGCAAACCGACCTTTAGAAATGTTGAAGGGTGTCGTTTTTACAAATTGAACAAGTAAGCTGCGTGAGACCGACAAGTTGGTTCAGGCGTTGATGAGCGTCGATTCTTTGAGTTTTCTTTGAAAACGGACTCCACTTGCTTGTCGTGTGATTTGGGGCAGTATAATATTGATTCGTATGAAATACACTATGATAGACATTTTAACACCGTTTCCATATCGATAAAAGTAAATTTAATTTTTTTTTTTTGATACTTGAAATGTGAAGATGTCAAAACACATGATAACAAAGTGGAAGCAGAGCCAGCGTAATGCAGTAGTAAAATCTCTTTGGAAATGTGGAAACATGTTGGAAGTCGAGCGAGAGAAGCAAGAAAGGCCACGATCTCTGCGGGACCACCGGTGCGGGATAGGGAGTTACGGCAACAGAACGATGGACATGGACAGCCAGGAGGAACACAATGATACTACAGTCGATCAGCGCGGGCAATTTACCTCTGTAAACCTACCGTGAAACATGTGTTGCAGCAGTTAAGTACCTAAATAAAATGATTAGCTGTTAATTGTACCTAATAGTATTTTCTCTTGTGTACGTGAACAGAATGTTAAGTTATTAACAATATTTGTTGTTTCACTGGGTATCAGGCTAAAGAAAGACGTATTCACTTAACACATACATTAGTAACTTCGATTTTTATCTACCCCCTATTTTGTTTTTATCACCAACATTTTTTTCCAGTTTCATCTTATTATGTCTCTTTCGTTTATTGAGTACGGCATTGAAAGTAATTATAACTAGCCTCAAAGCCCGTCAGAAATGACGGGTTAAACGGAATATTCTGGCAAGTAATTTATACGCAGTTGCTTAATTGTTATAAAATAACGCTCAATGCAGTTCCTTGTTCGTTATGTTGTAGCAGAAAGTTTCAGTTATACTTCTGGTCCAGGTTGCATTTCAACTTAACCACAAACTACGCTAATATTACATTTAAAAACCAAAGCTTCAATCACGCGTGAATTAATATTCGTATTCACCGTATTGCATGTTAGAGACATGCACCCCGATATGTACTTGGCCCAAAATCTTCATAGATTCTTGCACTTTTCTTTTTTTAACATTCGAGATTCATTCGATATTACAGTGTTTTGAATGGGCGACATAGTTTATACTGCTGAAATAATATTATGAAGAGAGATTTTCCTCACTACAGAGGTTTTTCTCCAACACAACAATAAAGAATTCGGAACATAGATCTTGACTTCATCATCTCAAAATATTCCTCCAGATATTTCTATCGTGTATATATCTTCCTCTTCTGCACCAAGTCTTCTCATTGCTATTTGTACACTTTGGAGCCAGGTAAACACGGCCCGTGCTCTTCTCCTCCTTCCTTTAACTTCCAATTCTTGTACCAGTTTAGGTATCCTAGTGTCTTCCATCCTTCTTACAAGGCTGTACCATTCCAGTCTTTTTCGTTCTATAACATCATACATTTCTTCTTTCACTTCCATTAGCCTTATTATTTCGGTATTCCTTACTTTTTCTTTTCTTGATATTCTTGCTGATCTTCTCCAGAAATCCATTTCTAACGCTTTCAGCTTCCTGATATGTTTTTGGTTGATTGTCCAGCTTTCTGATCCATATAAGACTATACTTTCAAATAATGATGTGAATATAATTCTTTTTGTTCTATTCATAACACTCTTGCTCCACAAAAGTGAATTTAGCATCCCGATAACTTTCCGGCCATTAGTAATTCTTTTATTAATTTCCATATTCGATTTTCCTTCTATTTCTAAAATTGAACCCAAATAACAAAAATTATTTACCTTTTTAATTTTTATTCCATCAATGTACAATTCATCCAGATCATTAGAAAGATATTCTGTTTTTTTGTGGTTAATCTTCAAGCCCCATTTTTTATATTCTTTTGACAGTTGATTACATATGTAATTTGTATCCACACCATCTTGTGCTATGACGACTTGATCATCAGCAAATAGTAAATGATGTAGATATTTTCCATCTATTATTTCTAAACCCATTCTATTACACTTTTGAGACCATGTTCTCAAACTAACATCTATATAAATTTTAAATAGAGTTGGTGACATAGGGCATCCTTGCAGCAGACCTTTACTTGTTTTAAATTTTTGTGATAATCCATGATCAGTTTTTATTTGGCATGTGTTATTTATGTACATTTTTTGTATTATTTTTACTAAGCAGTTATCTATATGTGATATATGTAATGCTTTCCATAACATATTTCTTGGGACAGTATCATACGCTTTTTCTAAATATATGAAAATTAATCCTATATTTTTTGATTTTTCGTTGTATTTTCCAGAATCTGTCTTAATGTGAAAATGTGGTCTATACATGACCTACCTGCTGTAAATCCACATTGTTCTTCTTGAGTCTTATGATGTGTTTCTAATCTGTTTTTTATTAGTTTGGCAAAAATGTTCATAAATGAATTCATAACACAAATCCTACGGTAATTTGAAGATACTTTGCGGTCTCCTTTCTTGAATATGGTAGTAATATAACCTAATGTCATTTCCTTAGGTATTGGGTCTCCATGTAATATTTTATTGAACAAATTTGACTTCATTAATATGGCGTTGGTAAAAGCAAAGGGAATTGAAAACTAATTTCAACAACTTACGCTATGCCACATAATATTAGTTTAAATTGGGGTGTAGTCCACATAGATCGCGATCAATGTAAAAATTGCTTTCATTCAAACAAAGGAATGATTTCAGTAAAAATAAAAGCAACAAACAATTAATATGTCAATTTAAAAGAAATATATACTTTTCTTTCAGTGTTCTGACAATTCAATTATTGGCGAATGCTTAACTAAACAAAATTGTCATAACGAGCATAACCTAGAATAATATCTCTGACCGCTGTTTGTTGGAAAGCGTGACAGATATGGCTACGTCGTGACAAAGATCAGCACTATATTAGTATAGATAGACAAGTTTTTAAGTTAAAGTGGTAAGATTCATCAGTTTGCCGCTTTTACCAAACTGCTTACCAGAAAGAGAATACAGTTCAAAAAATGATTGATGGCGAATTTTAGAGTGGACTCGAAAACTAGTTGAGCCGGAAAGCAGCCTAAAGTAGATATGGATACCGTAGTATAGTATAGAAAAACAACTTGGAAACAATGTGTTTGCATCACCGTAAATTGTTAGAGTTGCTTATGGTTTGTTGATATTTCTGCTTGATATTAATACTATAAGGCATTTACGTTGTATAATAGAAGTGGAAGCTACCTTATGGTCATATTAATGATTATATTCATCTTCAAGAAAGATGAGTATTATCACTCATCTTTGTACGGAATTATCAACAGTAAACGTTACAACAATTCCTAATGACAAAATTCACTTAATTGGTAGAGCAAGTCAATAAAGGATTAAAGTGAATTATTCTAGAAGATTTGTAAGATATACCCTTACCATCCTACGATTCCGTCTAGGAATATTGTGCGTATGCGTGCAATTTTTTGTATCGATAGTTCTGTATAATTGTCTTTCTTCATTTGCGAGATGAATATGAAGTTATTTACTAAAGGAAGCGTCCATAATTACGTGAGGTGAAATAAGGGGAGAGTGGGTGCGTCCGTTGGAATCTGACCAAAGAGGGGGAGGTGGTTTAGACGGAAATCTCTTGTCATATTTTTAAATTCTTGGAGAACAGTGGAGCTAAAAAAAAAGTCTACAAATGATGACGATACTGACTTTAGGAGGGGGGGAAGAGGAGGTATAACCACCGTAGGTAGCTGGAGAATTAAGGAAAAGAAGGTTTCAAAAAACTACGAGATCAGTAAGTAAGTAATAGGGTGGGGGTCCCCTTCGAGATTTCACGTCATCTTAAGGTTGGGGGGGGGGGGGGCAGAATTCGGGAAAAAAACAACTCACGTAATTATTGGACGCCCGCAAACCGGATTTCCATCTTACGGACATGAATGGTTGTGATCCTCCTTGTTAGCCTTGTTAAACTGAATACTCCGACAGCAAAAGAGTCTTGGTACACAGATCACTGCTCTATAAGAGTACCTAATGCAGTTTCTAGATTACAGCTGCTGAAGCACCTTCTGCCTTTTCGCTTCGACCACAGGCTTTGTTCACCATGTTCCCGATAAAGTGTTATCAAGGCTTTTTGGAGTTTTGATACGAGAGTAATAAACGCGGAAATTCTCAAACGTAACTACCTCCCCCATGCGATTAACATTATCCATGTTGCGATAATCTTTGCGTTTCCTCTATGGGTAGACATTAACCAGTGATACGGGTAGGGTGGCTATGCTCACCGATGCACATTCTGGGTCCTTCGCCGAAGGGCAGGAAGGTGTAGTTGGGTCTGCTTTTGGCGCTGCCGTCGCTGAACCTCTCAGGGATGAAGCGGTGGGGCTCTTTCCAGTAGCGAGGGTCTGTGTGCAGACCGACCACAGATATACCGACGCAGGTACCCTTGGGCAGGATGATGTCTGTACCTGGGATCTGGTACTCCTTCACCGCCTTCCTATCCAGCAGCCTCACTGGTGGGTGCAGCCGAAGTGTCTCTGTCAACCAAACCAAGTTACAAGAGTAACAGTTGTGCTCTTACGAAATGTTTGAATAATTTTTATTTCAGCAAGCAGATACAGCTACCAAAAATTCTGCCTAGTACGTGAAACAACAATGAACAAGATTTGTCCAAAAACCAAAGGTAACTTTCATAATATTCATACAATTTTTCCTGCACTATTCCCACAAGCTGAAACTGACTGTTACAGGGTATTCAACGTAAATTTCTTTGGGAAAATAAAGACGGTATAAACTTACTGGAGGTAAGAATCTATATATAAAATCTGTAACATGTTGTCTCTGTATATTTGTTTGAAATGGCTTCACGCAAAAACTACCCAACCAATTTTGAATCAGTTTGAAAGCTGTAACGAGCCGCGCTGTCGCCATTTTTATTATATTATATGTCATAATGTTAGGGTAATTTACATAAATCTTGGGCGACCACCTAAATAGATTTTTGTTGTAATTTTATAAAGTACGCAAGATTCCAAGTGAGGACTGTAGTGAAATGGTGAACATCCCAAATTATAAATTAAGCTCTCATTTCTGCAGATGTAAAATGGAGAAAGGGGGAGTTGCCATTTTTGTTAAAAATAATATTGAATGCAGTAGTGTAGTTGTAAGTAAGTATTGTATAGAACAACACTTTGAATGTTGTGTTACTAAACTAGAATATGATAAGGAAGAGCTGATAGTGATAGCAATTTACAGGGCCCCCTCAGGTAATTTCAGACTGTTTTTATCTCATTTAGAGTCTTTGCTACTAAGTTTTACAAATAGCAAACAAATAGTATTATGTGGAGATTTCAATGTTGACTTTCTGAATCACAGCAATGATAGATTAGATATGGAAGCCTTGATGTTGTCTTTTAACTTAACAGCACTTGTAAATTTTCCTACGAGAATACAAAATAATAGCAGGACTGCAATTGATAATTTTTTTATGGATATTTCTCAGTGCAGTAATTACAGCATACATCCAGTAATAAATGGTATCTCAGATCATGATGCCCAGCTATTATGTATCGAGTCCAGGAAAACTGTTAAACAGATAAAGAAAAGCTGGGTTTATAGAAGAAATATTAGTGAAAATAATATAAAACACTTCATAGATACCTTAAACAATGAAAACTGGTTAGAAGTATATAATGCGCAGGGTGTTAATGCGAAATTTGATTCCTTTCTGAATATATTTCTAACACTTTTTGAAGGTAGTTTCAAAAAAAGGAAAATTCTCAACACTCCAAACAATGAACTGGGCATGGGATGGATAACAAAGGGTATTAGAATCTCTAGTAAAACAAAGAGGGACCTTTATTTAAAAATGAGAGAATCGGATAGCTATGCGCTGAAAGTTCACTATAAACTTTATTCTAAAATACTAAGAAATGTAATAAGGAAGGCCAAGAACAGGTACATATCGGCGAAAATAGAAAATTCAGACAATAAAATGAGAACAATATGGAATATAATAAAGACTGAAACAGGAAAAACTGTAAATCACTCTAAAGACATAAAAATAGAACAAAATGGATATGTGTATAGCGAAGTAGGGGAAGTTTGTGAAATATTTAACAAACATTTTACGTCAGTAGTAGATAAATTAGGCATAGAAAAGCAATCCCCACATAGTGCTCTAAGGCTTCTTGAGACTGCTTTCCCAAATAGCTTTGTGGAGATGAAATTGCCACCAGTAACAGTCTCAGAAATAAATAAACTCATTAAACAATTAAAACCTAAAAATTCTTCCAGCTATGACAATATTTCAAGTAAATTACTGAAAAGATGTTCAGACTGTATCAGTCATGTACTTGCTCACATTTGTAATGAATCCTTAATACAAGGTGTTTTTCCCGATAGACTAAAATATGCTGTTGTAAAACCATTATTTAAAAAAGGAGAAGTAACATGTGTAGACAACTATCGTCCCATTTCATTACTTTCAACATTCTCAAAGGTTTTTGAAAAAGTCATGTATAGAAGAGTAATAAAACATGTTACACACTATAATATCCTAACTAATTCACAATTTGGGTTCAAAAAAGGATCATCCATAGAAATGGCTATATATTCATTTTTAAATAACACATTTGAGGAACTGAATAATAAAATGAATCCTGTAGGAATATTTTGTGATCTTGCAAAAGCATTTGACTGTGTAAATCATGAATTACTTTTGAAAAAAATGGAATACTATGGTATTTTTGGGACCGCAGGTAAATGGTTTAAATCATACATTGAAAGCCGAATGCAAAAAGTTTCAATTTTTGATTCTAAAATAAGTAAAGATGCTTCATCAGACTGGGAGAAAATAAAACATGGAATTCCACAAGGCTCTGTCTTAGGTCCCCTCCTCTTTCTGTTATACATCAATGACCTTCCTGGAAATTTATCCGACAAAGTTAAGAGTGTTTTATTTGCAGATGACACTAACCTGACTGTGCGTAAAACACCAAACAGTACTATAGAATTTAATGTAAATGAAGTACTTAGAGTAGTAGCAAATTGGTTTAAGGCAAATTCATTAAAATTAAATTTTGAAAAAACACATTATATTAGGTTTAAAACAAAAAACTATGCACAGCCAGATATATGTATAAACTATAAAAACAACACAATCTTAGAAACAGAGAGTATAAAATTTCTTGGTATTAAAATAGATCAGAAACTCTGTTGGCATGATCATATCACTACACTACTGGCAAAGTTAAGTAGTGCCACCTTTGCAATACGAACACTTTCTCTAACAGCAGATCTAGAATTAATGAAACAGGTGTACTACTCATATTTTCATTCAGTAATGTCATATGGCATAATTTTTTGGGGAAACTCTTCACAAAGTAAAAAAGTTTTCATAGCACAGAAAAGAGCTATTAGGTTTCTGTGTAGGGTAAAACCAAGAACTTCTTGCAGACAACTCTTTAAGAAACTCAATATTCTTACAATGTATTCTCAGTATATATATTCTCTCATGAGCTTTGTCATAGAAAATTTTAACCTGTTTACACCTAATTCACAGGTACACAGTTTCAATACAAGAAACAGAAATAACTTGCATAAAACACAAACATCTCTGTCATTAGTACAAAGAGGAGTTAATTATTCTGGGATACATCTGTTTAATAAACTACCTAATCGTATAAAACAGCTTTCAGATAATAAAGATGTATTCAAACAAAAACTTAGAGATTATCTTATTGGCAACTCCTTCTACTCCATTCAAGAATTTGAAGAAAATAATTAATTGTACTCATTATGACGTTTGCAAAACTCAGTTGCAAAAATGTATGTTTATTATTTCTTGTATTTGTAAAATATATATATATATATATTTACTATGATATGACTCATATTATGTGTATATGTATCAACAATGACATGTTTCACATCCCAGAGGTATTTCCTGAGCAGGGATCCATGGAACAAGATTGATAAATAAATAAAATAAATAAATAATAATACAGTGTATCTTGGTAAAGTGAACATTCAAGAATTATTGAGCTATGTAGGCTTGAAGCTAATCTTGGTCTTCCCGAATCATGGCGACAGGACGTCGCGGATTTGGGGTTTGCCGGACCACACACTCTGCTCCCTGGGTATGGGTCACTCACCTGGCGAGAAAAGCCTGCCGCCCGACACCCGAATGGACTCTCACCCCGGCGAACTTAGCCGAATATGTCCGACCTCTGTTAGATACGCTGGGCGAATCACATATCGGGGATATCACGTGACATTAGGTGCCGACCTGAAGATCCAATTCAAATGAGCGTATAACTTAAAATCCTGGGAATTTCTGTTATATGTGAGCTTCGAGACTGCAAGGGGCGGAGCAAGAAGTTTCCTCGTGGACTGAAGAGCGAGGAGCTGGACATTCTGCCTGCGATTCTAGGCGAGTCTAGTCTGAGGTGGACTTGGAAAGTTGGCTTCTCTCGCCAACTGCCGTTGTACGATTTCTGGCTGCCAGCTTGCCTTGCTGGAGCAGGCTTGTCACGGCGACACCGCCAGTAATGCGATGACGCGCATTGTCAGACCAGAAATGCTTGTAGCTGACTTGTGAGATAGTCTCACATACCGTGGGTCCGCTCCCACCACCGCAGACATCAGACGCAGAACTACAATGGTAACTTATTACGACCAAGCCATCTGATTGTGCATTCCGTGAAACAGAACCCTTAAGCGACTTTGAGAGGTTAGATCCATGTTCTCACTTTGTAATTGTAAAAACCCCTGAGCTAGCGGCATAATTTGCCAGAACTAGTTATTTTCGAATGATATATTGTTCATTCGTGGCGCCCATGATTGTCTTTTTAACTGTAAAGTCACAGTATTATGATGCCTTTGTCTGAGGTCGTCATAACTTGTATTTTTCATTGTTTCCAGTTGTCATTATTTCTTGCATATTGATTCTGAGATATATTTAAAAGTAAATATACAATTGTTTGCTTGCTCATGACGGCTAATTGTACCTCTCAGCGTTGCTTTGATGATTTTGCCAATTTGTGTTAATGTTAACGGTAAATTCGCTCAGACTTGTAATCGCCAGTGATAAGAAAATAAATGTCATCTTGTGACAATTTTCCTAAATTCCAACTAACGTCGAGATTCTTGCAAAATTAATAAATTTTCACTCCTTCATAAAAATCAAAATTAAAAATCCACAATTATTAATCATAAAGGTATGAAAGATAATTGCAACGTAATTTGCCCACCAAGGCACCCACTACAAAGCTAATGGTGTACTGTGTCATGTGTTATAAAACTACGTGAAAAGGTATCGTAGCAAGAAATGATAATCAGATACGCACCAAAGATTATTCATACAATTCAGTGGTTGCACACTATATCAAAGATTAACAATTCCATAAGCCGATACGTTCATCAAAATGCTAAGCCTTTGTTTTTTAATGCTGCTAATCGTTGTTTGTAGCTTAAAAATTATTTTTATCAAAATTAATCAGATTAAACATTTATTTTCGTGACAAATTACTTTCGTTTTTGCTCTCTGGATCCTGAAAATAATGTCGTTGAAGTTTTGCTCTTGTGTTATTGTGTTTACGAAGACTGTAATAGTATCAGATTCTTACAGCAGGGTGCAGGCGAAACAATAACAAGCATCCGATTAAGTGAGGGAGTTATAGTTTCAAATTCTGATAACAGCGTACAGGCAAAACAGTTAATGGAAGTAGGTGATTAAGTGAAAGGAAAAAAATTTATATACAAAATTTTTACAGTTTCAAATTCTGGCAGCAGTGTACAGACTAAAACATCTGCTATGATGATCAACGATTCTCGCCTCAAAATTAACCATGAGATTAAGAGAACAATGCAAAACACGATAGTAAAATATTTACACAGTACACAATTTTTTTTTTTTCGTTTGCTAAATGTGAGACTTGAGCAAATTTTTAACAAAGAATTCTGGTCTATGCTGCATCTCAACTTAACCATGGCCTCCGCCGATATTGCTGCTCAAAATATATTTATTTACCGTATGCGCATTCGTCACACACCAAGGTCTTTGCGGGAGAAGCACTAAATAAAGCACTACTGAGCAAGAAGAAGGGAATGGAGCTTGTAGGCAGGACCCTCTGTCAAGATGTGCGAACCAGTTGCTTAATAAAACAGAACACTAAGGAGTGAAAAGCTGATTAGTGGTGAAGGAAGAATCTTGGCTCGTTAGAGAGAACTGGAAGATGTGCCAATGGACCTCCAGAAGTTAAGAGTTTGGAATCGGCGGACATCAGAGTTCAATTGCTAACATTCCTTCGTCGAATAGTGATAACAGTGACGCAGCCATACTACACAGAAGTAATCATCTGAACCACTTGTCTACTCACCATTGATAACGTCCGTGAGCATCGTCATCTCTTGCAGCGCCTCGTAGCTGAGTTTTCCTCCGTGTCTAGCCAGTGCTTGCCTCACGTGCTTGCGGACTCGTTCCTGGAGTTCTTGGTTCATGGCCAGTTCGTACAGTGCGAACGTGATCGTAGACGCAGAAGTTTCAAATCCAGCAATCAGGAACAGGATTATCTGACTCGTTATCACATCGTCGTCGAACTCTGAAATGGCATTTATCATTTCGTTACTGTTAGTTTTCACTTGAAAACACTTGCTGTTTGAGTTGAAATGAGCTACTATTATTGAGTGTTGTGCTTTGAAGAATTTTGTTTAAAAGTAAATTTCGGTATTTTTTAAGATTTACCGATTGATCGCCAAGGGATCATGATTATTGGGTGAGAGAATTGCGTGACGTTTAATCGTTTTCATGAATCATCATTTAAATATCTGCGCCACATGAAAAAATCACCTAAAGCTATTAAATTCGTCCCTAATTAAATGAAGAAATAAATTCTGCCTGATTGTTGCGGATTTCAATGCTGGAGCATCAAAAAATGTCAGCGTGAGAACCATTCAACGAAAGATCATCAATATGGGCTTTCAGAGCCGAAGGCTCACTCGTGTACCCTTGCCGAGTGCACCGGAAAATAAAACGATAGAGCTGCATGGAATGCTTGAAACCATTTTCATTGACCTTCTATGAACCTATTTGCTGAATTCATAAACATGTTTAGTCTCTTTATGAATTAAGTCATCGAGTTAATTAAGACTGTGCTTACTGAACTGAGGAAACAGATCAACGTTGACTTTAGGCGATACATTTTTGACGATTTCTCAGCTTTCTGGGTAAAGTCCATATTTTACCTTTCTGTCGTAAAATTTTATCATTAGGTTTATACACTTCGGGGTCAGAGCATTCTGGCAATATAACATAGGAATTGGAAAAAAAATTTTATTACAAGACAAACGCCGACTAAATTGACGCTGTCAATAGCGCTAGTGGCGGAGCTGGCGGTTAACTGAGAGGATGTGGGGAACCATTGGCGATATTAAGCATAAGTGGAAACATGATTGGCATGGTCGAGATTTCATTGCAGCTAAACTACTCGAAGAGCCGGCTGCAGCATTGCCAGAGCAATGTGGCGTACCACAAAAGGAGTTTTTAGAATGGAAAACTTCGATTAAATTTCTTTACACTAGTAGCCCTAGATATCGTTCATTGATTAAAGTTGTCAGATTGCTATTTAATCAACATTACGGTAAATATCCGTCCAAGTAATCCGAACTAACATCACAGTTCTCATTTCACAAAAAGCGTACAGAACTCCTAACCCAACGACTGTTCCTACGTCCTGGCTGTAAGTTGACATATGTGGAGGGGAAATGAAACAAACAGTGCCAACAACATTTGCGTTTTCAAAAACATAAGACTTAAACGCTCACTTAGCTGTTCTTCGGCCTCTGATGGTTTCTTGCTGCTGGTTGAGTCTTCATCGTCGGACAGATGTTGCTCCTCCTTGAGTCTTGTCAACAACTCCACGATGTCTCCTCGCACTATGCCTTTGCGCTTACGTTCTTCAACGAGCTGAAAACAGCAAAACACACCATCCTGTCTGTGATGGTATATCATAAGAACATCCACACATAACAGCTACGAGTTTATGGGACAGAACGTGTAGTCGGGGCGACAATGAAAAAATGAAACAGTATACTGTACAATAAAAATTGTCACTACGAAAAGAGAACGCTAGTGCCAAAGGTTAAAAGCACTGTGGTTTGTGGGTAACACACAACTACACAGAGAAACTGGTCTCCCAACCATTAAAACCTACAATCGACAAAAACCTTCCTATATAATCGAAAAAAATGTTTCAGGATTACAGTTTTACAATCTATCTAGGGGATCAACAGAATATTATAAGAGAATTATTGTTGTTCCCTGTCATGCCATAACTTCTATTTATTATACTTTTTAATTATCTTCTATAATATGAGTGTTAAATTCCTCCTCCATCTACTTTTGCGATTTACAAATTTTAATTTTAAATTCCTTCAGCGTTTTTTGTAAATTATTCATCACTTCTCTTGGTAATTTGTTCCAATCCCTCACACCCTTACCGACAAAAGAAAATTTTCCCACTACATCAAATGATCTTCCTTAAAGATTTTAATTTAGATTTAATTGTATTGTACGTGTTATAGATGTTGTGCTGAAATACAGTATTACTAGATACAGAGGGATCAAACTGCATTGCCCTCAGATCAAGTTAAAAAAAAAAAAGTTCCACCCTACTATGTGTTTTGTTCCTGGAGGGAAAAGTCTGTCGTCACTCCTGTCAAATTCGTTGGAGATTATTGAATATGATGCGTCAAGTAAATGCATAGTAACGCGGGCTCTAAAATTCGAAAAGGGCGAGATTTTAAAATCTTCACTATATAAAAAATTGGAGAGGACGGGGAAAACAGTAAAGGCGGTAAAAAGATCGAAGCGAAAGTCTTTCCGAAGCAAATCAAGTAAAACAGACCGAATAAATCGTACGTGGAGGAATTTTTGAGGAATACTGGATTAGTGTTATGAAGCAAAGATAGGACCCATGAAGATTGTGTTCATATAGATTCTTCAAATATACATTATTATTATGATTTTTGTAAAGGCAAAAACGATGAGGCCACCATTTATTACTGTATCCGCGGCTGCCCGACAATTTTTGTGTTGCCAAAAAATTAAGACGAAAGTGTTTTCAATTTAATTCGTTGAAAAAAATGTTAAGATTACTAATCTCTAATTAATATGACTGAAGACGTTCCCAGTTAAATTTTAACATTAAAAAAACACGTGTTAATTTTATTTGTAATTTCCCTACAGCATGTATGTGTTGCTGGCCGATTTAATTAAAATACCGTAGCTGAAAAAATTAAGGTAACTATGTTAGTACTATTGCCACTCGTTATTGTAATGAATAAATTTACTTTTGGCTTTCAGTCAGACGTTGTCTGTAGATGAATTATGCTGCACAATATAATTATTACAATATAGGATGGGATGTGAACTGCTATAGACGGATCTGAATGGAATCTTCAGATGTGAAGATCAGAATGAAATAAGTATAGACGCCATAATAAATAAGCACCGAGCCCTGTGTATAAGCTGCCAATGTTTGGAATGGGCATTAGACAGTGCACAGATTGAATCCTAGACCCATTTTTACATATTTGATTTTCAAAAATCAATCCAGGCGAGTGTCGGGATGGTTTCTTCAGAACATCATGACCGAATTCCTTTCTGTTCCATATCTCCATCTTCTAACGGTTCTAATGATTTCAAAATCGCAGAAAAGGTTTCGAGTGATATGTTAAAGGAAAATGCTCTTTGATGGATAAAATGGAAATATTTTTGCTTGTAAATGGATAATACTTGGGCGGGATCCATTGGGCAGAATTAGAGAGTGATTAGAGAAGTAGCATAAAACGAAGACAACTGGATTACAAAACTTTGGCCAGGCCCTAGACAGAGTATTGTGGATTGTATGGAATTTAAATTAAGGGTACAGTATACGGCTGTAATAGGTAGTACAAAGAGGGGAGATGGGTTTGTACAACACTCTAAGTAACTAATAAGACAAAGGAGCTGGGTTCGAAGTAGCTGAAAGGCAGAAGGTGTACAAAGAGAGTGTGCCTAAGTCTTACCTTGACGTTGAAGTCTGAATGGTTATGGGCAAAGAGTTAGTGGAAGGGAACATAGATTAATGATCACAAATCGGCGTTTGAGTTCATGCATAAGGGAATGGGAAATATTCCATTAGAGGCAAGGAAGTCAGGGAGTGTTATAAGTTATCTAGGTAGGTACTAAATAATTTACTTGAAACGGTGAAAGAATTAAAAATAAAATGAGTTTTATTCATAAGGAGCCGGAATAAACTCCATCGCAATAAATAATAATAATCAGCATCTTCCTAGTCAATTTTTAGGACCCTTGACCTGTAAAAGGTCTCTCTACATCTTTTAGATGAGCTACCTAGCGGTTGTTTAAAGTGCTGGAGAGTATTGGAACATTGGCTGTGGTATTGTGCCTCTTTCTGTCCTGTTAACATATCCGCTGCGCTTTTTGCTACACTTCTGCACATATTGGACTGAAGG
Organism: Vandiemenella viatica; assembly: GCA_031002005.1. Taxonomy (NCBI): domain Eukaryota; kingdom Metazoa; phylum Arthropoda; class Insecta; order Orthoptera; family Morabidae; genus Vandiemenella; species Vandiemenella viatica. Next base: position 101,472,771 of record CM061914.1, read on the forward strand.
TGTTATTTTTACTGTAATTTTTTGTTATTGCTTTATTTATAATAGTTCAGCAGTGTATATACAACGGGTTTTTTCAGGAATCTCATTTATATCACAACGAGTCACCACTCATCTTATGCATTTATTATCGCATTGTCGTAGATAAGAATTGGCACTGTCATTCTGGCGTGTCTGTAATTCTAGTGGGATCAAACAGGTGATTAATTATCTTCAATGCTGTATCGCCTTTCGAAGATCAAAGTTGTAGTCTTCTCTAAGAGAAATAAATCCAGGTAATAATATCATTAAAAGGCAATAAAACTGAACAAGTATCCGCCTTCAAACACCTGGGTACTATGATGGATGAACAGTGTGATTTGCAAGAAATAGATCAGATCTAGAATAGAACAGGCCAGGAGACAATTTATTACATGAAAAGGTTCTTCACAAGATAGGATCTTAGCCTGCAACTGAGAATGCGAATGATTAGTTGCTACGTGCTCCATTTTTCTCTAAGAATACGAAAGCTGGGCCTTTGCCCAAAATCTAGAGAAAAGAATCGATTATTTTTAATGCATCTGTATAGTCGTCTCTTACGCATAATTCTCAAACGTAGAAATTCTTCATCCGATCGAGAAACAAAAATAATTGCTGCTTACTATGAAGCAAAGGAAAACTCAATATCTAGGACACATTATAGAGGCGAGCGGTACCAGCTATTGCAACACATCATTGAAGAGAAGATACACGGGAAATGGTTTGACGGAATGAGAAGGAATTCGTTGCTGAAGGACATTCGGAGATGCTACAACTGCATTTCAGAAGAGCCTTTCGATGCTGCAATGTCTTGTCCAGAGCTAGTTATGTGGACCACCAACTTCCCGATAGAAGAAGACACCTTAAGAAGAAGAAGTTGTATTACAATTGTGTAATTTGAAACGTATATTTTCTCTTCGGAAACTTAAGGAATATTTTCAGTATCTGAATAACTTTATCCCTTCGAATTTGTCACTTCCTTTAGCTATTTATGTTATTAGTAGTAATAATAGAATAGTAATAAAGTACGATTATCGTTTTACTGCAAGGGAACGTAGGAATACATGCAAGTTACCTTTCAGATTTCTGAATGTTAAGTACCTGTATAACGTTGTTCTTCATGTAGTCAACGTCCTCTTTTGACCGAACTTCAATGCCGAGTAAGACCATTAGTTTCGGAAGGCAGACGGATAGCATCTGCTTGGTGAAGCCGATCCAGTCTTCGCCGAATAGACGCCTCAAGTATTGTCGCAGGGGCGCGTCGTCACCCTTCAACGTGCCGCAGTCGATTCCCATGAAAATCGACGTAACCGCACTGTCGTGTACCGAGACATTAGGTCCCGCACATCCACCGCATCTCCTGCACAAACACATAGTATTAGCAGCGTCGACCTAATACGAACGCTTCACTGGATTAACATGAAGTAAGTACAAAACTGTATTATCTCTAAGTTTGTCTACATTTTTTTCCATCAGACTGTGAAATTATGCTTTAAAAAAAATTGTTGGGCATGTATATAGCCAACTACGCATGATGTTGTGAACGACTGGGTAGTTGGAAGATTTCTCTATACCCAAATCTTATTTTAGGATCCAACGAAATAATAGCCACATGATAACAAATATAAATTATAGACGAGATGGTCCAAAGTTGTCCAGTGTAACTCTTCCAGTTTCGCTCGCATAGTAAAAGGAGTGTAGGGTAGAGCATAATTCCCCAAAAGCAGTACGTTGAGGCTCGGAACTTCTAACATTGCACAAGAGTTCGCAGAATAGAAAACAGGAGTCGTTCAAGCAGAACGGAAAATAGACTAGCGCAGTAACTTTAGCATCGCAAAACAGTCTAAAATATTACATACCTTACGGGTAATGTAAATTATAGATTTATTGAAATGATGGCCATTATTAAAACGTAAGGATGACCTCGTAAACTGGGGTACCTTTATCAGCACATTCTCGCAGGCAGCGACTCAAATCTTCGCCGACGGCTTCGATGAGGTGGAACATGCGTTTCATCTTCCCAGTCGTGAATGCCGGAGTCAGTTTGGCACGCAGCGCCTTCCATCTGAAACAAGAACAAACTACCTTGTTTCAATGCTACAATGCCGTTACCCTCGCATATACTAACATTGTTTACCTATTAAGGTCATATATTCCTTAAATTTTATTATTCGTTCACGTGGATTGCTAATATATGGATTATTCCACCTTTTATTTTCAACACCATATACATTATATGGATCAGAAACCTGGGCACTCAACCAAAAACATATTAACAAGTTGAAAACATTAGAAATGAGTTTGTGGAGATCAATAAGAATATCAAGGAAAGAAAATGTAAGGAATATTGGAATAATATGGCTGATGGAAGTGAAAGAAGAATTGTATGAAGTTATAGAACGAAAAAGATTGGAATGGTACGGGCATGTAAGAAGAATGGAAGACACTAGGATACCAAAACTTGTACAGTAATTGGAAGTTAAAGAAGGAGGAAAAGAGGACGACCCAAGTTTACCTGGCTCCAAAGTGTACAGACAGAAATTAGAATATTTGTTGTTGAAGAGGAAGATATACAAGATCGAAATATCTGGAGAAATATTTTGAGACGATGAAGTCAAGTTCTATGTTCCGACTGTTTATTGTTATGTTAGAGTAAAACCTCTGTAGTGAGGAAAATTTCTCTTAATAAATAAAATATTCATTGCTGATAATAATCTTTCGTAGTCAGAAGGAAACAAGACATTGCGACTTCTGCCAAGATTTAAAGCCAATCGGGTACATTCTTGGAACTGCTTTTGCTAAGAAAACATTATTGGAATCACACAGAAGTAACTATCATATCACGATATCTGAGTATCTCAGATCGTGGCTCAGCAAATTAGTTTATTAATGAGAACAAGAGTTCACTGAGCAATCCACTTTCTTATAATTGGTTGTAAGAATAGTCATTATCATTTTTTATCGTTAGTTGCAGGTCAATGCAGATAAGTCTTTTAGGATAATTTCACGAACTTCCAGACTGAAATGTAAAGTAATCGGCGACACTATTCGAAAACGACGAATAATCTGTGATCGTCAACCTGCATAAAGTACCATTACTTTCTTACAAGATAATGTAAACTAATATATTGTTGTAACGTAAAACGATATACTCCGAGAACTTTTTAAACCGCCGTAGGAGCACGATTTGTAGAAAAACTTGATCACGTAAGGCACAAAATTGCTTTGGAAGTTAGATTCTTTGCACGCTAAAGTTGCCCCTTAGGAAAGTATTTATTCTGTTATTATTCTGAACTTTATGGCATTTTGTTAACAAGACAATTAGCACCGTGATATCTATCATAGTCAGTAGCGTCACGACCACGAAATAATCGTTTGATATTGCCTGTTCTTGAGGCCCCATAGAGGGCTAGTCAAAATTATTACAGTGATTTCAGAAAATTACTAAGATTTATTATTTGACATATACTTTCAAGATTACACAGATAAATAAACAAACTGTGAAAGTATTTTAGAGTGTCTACAGATGCTCAATATGTGCACCTTTAGTGACTATGCACATTTCAAGTCAATAATCGAGTTCTTCCCATACCCGATGCAGCATGTCTCTGTCAATGAGAGCAAATGCATTCATTGGTGATGGGAACCCGCAGGTCTGGTAGATCAACTGGTATTTGTGGCACGAACGCTGTGTCTTTTACGAAACCCCAAACAAAGAAGTCGCAGGGGGTTAGGTCAGGGAAAAGAGGAGGCCATGACATCAGCTGACGATCAGCATCCCCAGCACGACCAATCCATCTGTTTGGAATCCTGGTGTTTAGGAAATTACGCTCAACTAGAGTAAAATGGGGTGGAGCACCGTCCTGCTGGAAAATGAAATCTTCACTGTCAGCTTCCAGAAGTGGCATGAGCCAATTCTGCAACATTTGAAGATAGATTTTCCATGTGATTGTCACCTCATTAAAGAAAAAATTCCCATAAAGTTTCTTTCGTGAGATCGCGCAAAACACGTTCACTTTGGGAGAGTCACGAACGTGCTGCACATAAGCAAGGGGTTTTCGGTCCCCCAAATGCGCACATTGTGCCTGTTCCTTTTCCACTCACATGAAAAGTGGCCTCATGACTAAACAAAAGTTTTTCTGCGAATGTTTCGTCTTGTTCTATACATTGGGCACAGAATTGAAAACGACGCACTTAATCGTTGTGCGACAGTGCCTGTAGCAACTGTAACCTGTAAGGCTTCATATACAGTCGTTTCTGTAGGATTCTCCAAACGGTCTTCTGTGGAATATCTAATTCCCTGCTCGCTAGAGGAGTAGACTTCTGTGGGCTACGAACATAACTGGCGCGCACACGTTCAACGGTTTTTTCAGACACAGGAGGGCGACTCGTTGTTTTACTTTACAAAGGCATCCCGTAGCTTTAAACTAACCAACGCCGAATGGAGTTAGCAGGCGGGGGATCCTTGCCGAACTTTGTTCTAAAGTGTCGCTGAACAGTTAACACAGACTGAGTCGAATGAAATTCGAGAACAAAGTACGCTTTCTCACTTCCAGCCATCTTGCTCTCTAGCGCTCAAGCGATAACCGCGGGAAGCTTGCATTTAGTGCAATCGAAACTTGGAGAGACACTTGTCTTATAACACCAAACCCCATCATCGTACCTATAATAGGATAACCAAAAGAAAAATCGTGAAATCGCTGCAATGATTTTGACTAGCCCTGTATTTTCTTAGAATGCCAGAACTCGACGGTGGGAATACATTTTAAATCTGCATTGTTTCACACGTGTATTCTCATTATAACATTGCGGTTTACTTGAAGCCATGAGAATTATCTGCTACACTGTTGCGGTTTCCAAAGTTTTTGGTACCACGCCCCCCTGCCGCCAAAAGAAAAATTCTCACGCTCCCTCCTTCCCCCCAATTGTGTTTTTAATATGGTAAACGCCTACTAATTCAGTACTAAGTATGACTTCTCGGAGGAAACTCACAAAGTATGTGATGTTAAAATAATGGTTGTCAGGCGGCGAAGGAGACAAACTAGTTGTGACAAGTGTGGAGCTAGGGGGCGGCGAATAAGGATTGCAATCCCGCAGTGTTTTCAATCCCGCGGGATTTTTCGGGATTTTCCCCAATCCCACAGAATTCCGCGGGATCCAGCGGGAGTGACGCCAGCAGTTTTTTAATGCGTATATTTAAAACATAGTTATTTAAAGTGTTAATAAATTAAATAATAAACGTTTCTTAATTAAATAAATAAATCAATTTTAATCTTAAATGATAAAAGTTAACAATATTTTAATTGGGAAAATAAAATTAATTTTTTTAGTATGTCTTAAGTATATTTCTAGGTGTTACATTTCAATTTTTAAATAAATAATCAAAAATGGAAAATATTCAGTAATAGATCGAATTATTTGCCTGATAATACATAACATCAGTTTAAAAACATGGTATGCATAATGGCCAAGTCACCAGAGTTTTTTTAAAAAAATTGTTTATTCTAAATAAACGTTCTGTAACACCGAGAGAAAGCATTATATTTCACAAAGTGAAGTGAATATACTTTGTAAAGTGTAGACTTAGCTCAGAACAGATTCTCATAACTTTTTGTCACTGCGCAAGCACGAGACTTGGCCTATTTTTACAATATCTGATTTTGTGGAATTCATTATTATGTCTCCTCATTCCTTGATTGATCTTATAGTTGATTCATTTTTATTAAAAGAAGCTACTCAGCAAGACGTAAACTGTCAAGTATTTCAGTTTTACTCTAAGTGGCGTAACGACTTTTTTAGAGTGGGAATTATTTTTTTTATGTATGAAGAAGAGTTTCTCGGCGTATGATTGAAGTGAAGTCCTCAGGGGTGTATTGCCGGATTGCGTTGTAAAAACACGAAATTTCACACGTGAGGAAGACAGCGGAGGCAGCCATCGAAGTATGGTGTTTTTACAACAAAATTTGGCGATACGGCAGTGAAGATTTCAATAACAACTTTTTTTGCCTTTAGTCGAAATAATAACCATGAGTCGAAAAGACACATACTATTCACTCAAAAATATTGAGGCGATTGACCAAATCATCCAAGAGGGATTAATCAAAAACCAGGGCGGCACATGTAAGAACATGAGTTTCAAATACATTGAGGTGGCGTCCGAAACAACCATAAGTCAGAGAATATACAATTTCCTTTTGATAGCTGTTAAATAAATGGGTATGCGATCATTAAAATTACGATAACACTAGTTTCGTATCAACGAATAATCAAATTTTCAGCCGTGAATACAAGAAGTTGTCACAACTAATCTCCACTTACAGAAAATGGGAATAATGAAACCATGAATAAAAATCTTTAACTGTGTAGTTCAGATAACGTGTGTGGCTCATAAAAAATACTATTATATAGTTGGGAAATCGTACTAAATACGCAACATAGTTCAAATTATAGAAATTTGTACTCAAACCAAACGCAAGTTTTAATGAATACGGAAAAGTGGATCTATTTACTTATGAATGGCGAATGTTAAAAAACTCAAACGTTTGTTCGCACGAGTCAAATACCAACTGCAAGGGTACAGGCAAACAGTACAATACATCCGATAGAGACCGAGTGGGGCAGCGAGTCACGCAGATTGATTCTCTCCTTTGGGGATTGCGGATCCGCTTAACTTTGTGCGGGATCCACCAGACTGTCTAGTGATGCGGGATCCGGTGAGATTGCGGGATGCCGCTTTGCTAGATTGCAATCCCTAACGGCGAGCTACCTCACACTCCGCACCCCCTTGATATGTCTTCACGCCTCACTGGTAAACCTGGCTGGAAGCCTATATGCTACAAAGTGTTTTGGGGATGATTTATGTACTACATTAAGCTATGAGTTACTGTAGGTGACGAATGTAAATTGCTTGGAAGGACAATATTAGTTATTCACTCGTGATAAGGAAATGAATATTAATTTATTTTTTACTTGCGACGTATATATTGTGTGAAATTCAAACATCACAGAAGAGAAAGAAGATTTATTAATTAATAACTTCTTCATTTGTATAAGGCTAGGAGCAGCCAAATTGCTGCAACACCCTACCACCAAACAATCGCTTCACCGTCAGAAAGTACTGGGGCATAGATGCTAATGTCATCGGTAGACAACTAATATGGTGGAATTATGCCGTAACGGGACCTTTCACGGGAAAACTCACATGGTAGTTTCAGCAAAAGGGGTTGGCAGCACCTCTTGAAGTTACAAAAAATGGCGTGAAACGGGCCATTTCTCAGTCAGTGATTTCTCCCAGTTGCGGCTCATCATGAATTTACCAGCGCTAATGAAATCGTTTTTAAGGTCTTGAAACTTTAAGAGGATAAAACGTTCAATCAAGTAGTAAGTATTGTGATGAAGCTGACCAACAACTTGCTTGCAAATAAGCAATTTCTTCATACTTATTGTAATTAATTACGTTAGCGATTAATAATAATAGTAAAAATCTTTTAATGGTGAGAGAGCATATGCACGTTAAAGAATCTTAGTCAATCTTCACACATAGAGGATTTCCATAAGTCTCGTTCTGTTATACAACTTACACAGGTCCTTTGGAGCCGAAGAGGGAAAGAGTCATCATCTTGTCAATCCTCGCATCTGCAGTCAACGTGCGACAGTAGAAACTGGAGAAGTCCGTGGATATCACTTTGCCCACCAGCTCTGGGTCTTTGACCACGAGTATCGGAATCCCGCCAAAGCCGAACATACCCATGAAGGGCTCATCACCGGCCTCGAAGTAGCAGTCAAGTTCTGGATCCATCACGTGCTGCCTGCCAGTGACGACGCCACCGAAGTTACCCACTATGGGATAAGGCTTCATGTAGGGCACCTTCAGGTTCTTCCAGTACGAGTTGTTACGCACTATGTACCAGTATATCAGCGGTGCCAGTACAAGAACCGCGTCCAGTAGCCAGCTGCCAGACAAGATGGCCATCCTTTGAGATCAGCTTCTCCACCTGTAAGTAACACACACTCTTTCCAGAAATCCAAAATTTAATACCACTATTGTTTTATAATAGCTATTGACATTACGCCTGGTCGACGTTGAGGTCATTAGACGCGAGAAATGACAGAGGGCAAGGAACGGGAAGGAATTCTGCTTTTGCCATTTGGAGGAACCATCCCGGCATTCGCCAAGAGTGATTTCGTGAAACTATAGAAATCAGAAATTTGTATAGTCGGGATTCGAGCTCGTGTCCTCAAGAATGCGAGGACACGCTGGGTTTAACTGTTTTAGTGGGAATAGTATAACAGGTATGTTTCTAAATAGCTTGTGTCACCTACTTGAGGTAGACAAAGGAAAACAAACAAAAACACAGATAAATAATAATTATACGTGAAGTATAAACGTTAAGTACATTTTTTTACTATACAAATATCATGGGTTAGATTTTCTTAGTACGTATTTTTATTGTTTAATTTAATATAATTGCGATGGAGCGCATTTTTTTCCTTTTACTGTATCTACCTACTTTAGCTATCTTTCAGCTTTTTTGGTAAATTACTCATCATTTATCTCGCTAAACTACTCCAATCCCTTATCCCTTTACCAACGAAAGAAAATCTTCCCACACTCTAGTACCTGAAACCTAGTGCCAACTTGTGGTCATGGTCACCTTTTCCCTTTCATGCACTACTCCTAATTATATCTTTCCACACCTCATCACCAGTATACGCCTCGTGTACTCCCATGACTCTCTTTACCATCCTCAGTAGTAGGAAAACATGTTTTGATCAACAGTGTTTGTTCTCACCTTGTCAGATACGCTGTTTAGGATCGCTTGAGATATTGGTCTTCATTTGGCTTACGATTCCAACTTTTCTACTCCTGTCTATTTCAACTCCATTAAGTTCATACCGAATTTCATCAAATAGGTACGCGAACTCATTTGTTGAAAGATCAAAATCTGTGGGTCCTGTTCCATCTGACTTGAGGAACCTTACCTTAATGTGCATGAAGCTTTCACACCGCAGCGTGTAGGTACCTTGGTTGTGGATGGGAATACAGATCTCATCATTATTATTTTAGATGGTTGCTGTATACAGCAGATGTGAATAATAATGCTTGCGCGTCACCGACCCATCTAATTCAAAACCAACAGATATATCAAGTATTTCCTCCGTTCCTGACTGTATATCCTCAAGACTGTAAGAAATGTACGTTTCACTGTCAGCTCGCGACTGACTACTGTTTGCTGTGTGAGCCTCTCATCATAGCGAGCACCCATAACGTCAGTTTCTTTATATGTAGCCTCAGAGTAATAGTCTAACCCCCCAAATTCACCAATTCACCGTCCTGATCAACTGCTCTAATTAGAAAATTGCTAAACGTTTTTACTGTGATGGGCAGATATATGACATTAGCGCGTATTTCTACAATCTTGTATTCTAACAGTACTTTTTCGAAAAACTCGTGCAGTGTGTACTCTAGCTTACTGTGTACATAATTTGCTTGTATATATGTACATATACTGTATGCATATAGTATTAATTTTGAATATTTACGCAGTGTGGCTGAATGTCTGAAATCCAGGATTCAATGCACTCTGAGATAATGAATATGGAAGAACACGGGGATTAATGGAATTGTTGTTTTTAAAGAATATACACTGCACAGGATTTGGAAAATTATTTCGAAATATTAAACCTCACAAGTGTTCATCGAGTAAATTTTAACCCACCCAGCAAAGTTATGAAGAATTTCCGTAGTATAAATTAAAGTGTGATCCCGCAACTTTGTTCACCGTCGGTTGGATTTAGGTTTTCTCCCCATAAAGTAGTATGTGTATGGGACGATCCAAATGAAGTTGAAAAACTTTACTTACAGTGTCGACATCAGCAGGGCATACAGCGCACAGTAACGAAATTATATTACTGATTGAAGTACTTAGTTAAAGAAGGATTATAGCTTAATATGAATGAAGTGGTGGACTTTCTTAAGACAACACGCAATAATCAAAGGACTTGATGATGCGCGGGATGCTGATATTGATGAAATGATCCCGTATTGTAGTAAAAACAGATGTTACAGGTATATATTGTTGGTGATTGATACATATTCAAAGTTTTCGTGTGCTCCATCGCTCAAGAACAAAACGGTTAGTATGGTTTGCCACCACTATGAAGAGTATGCTGAGTTGTGGTCGTGTGTCTAAAAATATGCAGGCTGGCAACGGAAAGGAATTTTAGAATTCAAAGTTTAAGACGTCATTACCAGCAACATATACTCATCTGAGGACATGAATAGTTGAACAGCTCAACAGGACTATAAAGAATGCAAAGCTGGCTGGAATTTAGTAGGCATGGATCACATCGCATCCACAGTTACCGTCTGATTACAATTGAAAGTGGCGTAGCACCATGAAGACAGAACCATGTGACGTTAATGAAAACTCACTACTTTCAATAGTGTGAAATCAAATTAAGACTACTACTCCAGCAAAATTCAAACTTGGTGACTATATTAGAATCAGAACATTTAAAGAACAGTTTGAGAAAGGCTACCAACCAAACGGATGACGGAAGTGTTTATCATCAGAGAAGTGAAACCAACAAATCCTATAACTTATTTACTAAAAGAGTATTGGGGTAATGATACTCTTGAAGGATTTTACCAGCAAGAATAACAATTAACAAAAATACTTTTTTGATTCAACGAGTTTTAAGGAGAAGGAAAAATACGATACTGGAAAAGTGATAAGGTTTCAATAAATCATATCACATTTGGATACATAGAAAAAGATTTATTTCTGTTAAAAAATATATACTATCGTTGTTTTTAATAAATAGTTTCTTTTTACAAATTGTGTTTTTTATATTTTTCCTGTCCAGTAAAAATTTTTTTTTTCTTTTTTTTTTTAATTTATTTAGACACGCAACAACTACATACAGGGAGCACTACACGAAATAAGCGATATATTTCATCCCCATTTATAAGCACGCTCAAGCCATAATAATTTTCATTCACTCTTGTATCGATTTGTGCCTTCATGGTAGGGTTTCTATCCGATCAGAGAAAATATACCACTTATCATCTGACCTAGAGACACTTAGTTTGGATACCTCATCAGTGTTTATTTCTTAGAGTATGAGCATGTTTAGAGGTTTCGGCCAGCTGCTGTGCCCATGGAAAGCAATATCCCGAATGCAGAGCTGATCTACGACATAATTGGTGACGATCGGCACCTTTAATGCTTGTGCAGTCTGCTGTAGTTCTCGGAGTAGGACTTTTTTTATTTGTTACATAGCTGACATGTATTACTGATAAGTATGTTTATTTCGTGCTACGCATGTTGGCAATGAAACTGAAGTGTTTTGAATCGAGTGCTGTAAAGAAAGCAGGTTCATACTTAATACTTATATATTACACTTTTATCTGTTACGTTATCTAATCTCGATAGATTAAGTTTTAAGACGAATACTTGAAAAATATGAGAACAGACAGTTTTGTCACGCGCGTAACAGGACCATTATGCTGAACAAGCTTAATTAAGAATGAATTCGCCTCAGAGACTTCGTTATTACGATTTTTAAGCTGTTAGGTAGTCATTGAGGCGAATGCTTGGCTGGTCCTTATCTTCAACATCAAAGCTTACTCGTTAAAGAAGCAGAATAACACAAACTATGTCTGTGCAAAAAATTAGACGGTTGGCGAACAAATGGCAACACTCATTATTACCTTTTCTTGAGATAATCGTTCTTAATGGACGTTAATTGAACGTAAAACAGGGGGAAATAAAAACTGTTGCTTCTAAGACGAGACACTTTTTAACAAGAAACGTTTAGTGGTTTATAGGAGCTTAAAACTTTAAAAAAATAATCATTTCTATTTTGGCAGCTGGATCATAACCAAGAAAAATGTTCCCAAAACTTGTTATTTCTAAAACACTGTACTGCACTGTTCTAATCGGAAATGAGACACACACACAAACTCATTTAACACACGTTGCTTAAAATTTCCAAATATTTTTACTTTATACACACTGAATATTTACATTTCCTTAAATAAACAGCACTGTTCCAAAGGTTCTATAGTGAAGGTACGTTTGTTGACTTATAACATTCATAAAACGAAACCAACACATGACATTTCATAAACTTACAGTATTTCAAATAGACATTTCAAAGCGTCTAAAATTATATCAGTTAAACCACAGCACCAGTAATATTTGTATGTTTTGTCCTGATGATCGATAGGTACTGATTTAGTCAACTCACCAGTCTGAGGAATGAAGCTGTGTGCTACTGTTGCCGGTTTGCTAAGTCTGGCCAGGAGCGTCCTTTATGCAGTTGTGGCGTCGTTTGGTGACGTAATACAGCAACGCATTGAGGCCCGGGAGGGGAGAAGCAAAAAGCGTTGGAGGCGTTGGAGGGGAACTGATGGCGGAGTGATTCCAAGAAGCCTGCGGGAACAGGATGTCTATATCACATCGCTAGCTGCGTGCTACTTTCGTTCTTCTACCGTCACAAGGATTAGGTCTTAGGGAAAGGTTTCAGTTTTGCATCTATTCGAGAGGTTGATGATGAGGGATGTAACAGGGAAGTGAGGTAACTGGGCTGCATAACTTAAGTCAATCATTTGGCGTGGTATGTGACCCATGTTATGGGCATCAAATGCAGTAATTGGAAGGGGTGCAAAGTAGGTTAGATATTTGCGGAAATTACGATATAACATAACATAACAAAGGAGCTGGATTGAGAAATAATGGCAGACTCACGGCTAATGAAGGGTGCTGGGTGCGAGTAAGGCATTCATTAGCGAGGTCATGGCCTTTTGTAGGAATCATCCCGCAATATTCATGGAGTGATTTCGTGAACCGCGTAAAACCGAGATCTGGACAACGCGACGGAGATCTGAACTCGCATCCTCCTGAAAGCAGGGACCTAGAATTATCTCTCACCCACTGAGTTCGGCAATAGGTTTAAAATATTTTGATGAACATAATTTTTTTCTAAAAGAACAGTCCGGTACAACACATTTCTCTTAGTTGGTAACCTATTAAAAAAAAAAAAAAAGAAAATAAGGTGTCAGTTATCAACAAAAAATGAGAATGACTTTTCAAGAAATGTTTCTAATGACTGTGTTTATCGAGATAAACGAATTTAGCTGATAAAAAATAATTAAGTAAGGAACTAACAGCGAAATTTAAAAATTTATACCATAATATCTCAGTCCAATTTCAGTTGATTAGAAAAATAATATGTGTTTTACATTACATTTTTTTTTAGTTGGGCGTACTATAATGTTCAGTTTTGGCTGATTGTGTACGTCTTTGATGTTACAGAAGAAATTATTTTGAACTAAAAAGCCTTTAGGGGAAAAAACCCTGAAACTCCATCTGGAGATAATTATTTAGTGTTATTGTTTCTACAGAAATTGTTGGTCAGAAAACCCAGATTTAGACTTTTTTCAGATAACACGTATCTGGCTTCCTAACTCATGATACTGTGATATGTTATCATTACAGGTATGTTTACAGACCAATACTGGCAAAGTGAAGCTTGTTCTCAGAAAAAGGTCAGACGCGAACTTTCAAGTTTTCCCACACAGTTTATCATTTAAATTATACACGATAAAAATTCCCGGATTCAGAAGAACACTGTTTCGATAATGAGTCTCCAAATCCGGGTTACTGGATGTTTGAACTCGAAAAGATCCGGCTTAGATAAAATACCGTTAAGGCCGAGAAAAATGTCGCAGTGATTTTGGGTAAGATACAGTATCAATAGTGGCTAAAGACAGTAAAATGTATTTGTTTCTATCGAACTGGAAATGACATGGTCACTGGCACAAATGACATTTTAGGGACCTTCGTTAAGCCACGTTCCCACGACGTCTTGTAACGAAGGCGGGACGGGACGAATACTCAACAACCCGCCATGGAAACAGGGCCGCCTCTGCTAGCGGGGACGAGACGTAGCTACCGAGCGAGGTGGTGTAACGGATAGCGTTCTGGCCTCGCATTCGGGAGGACGGCGGTTCGAATCCCCGTCCGGGCATCCAGATTTGGGTTTTCCATGGTTTCCCCAAATCACTCCCGGTGAATGCCGGGATGCTTCCTTTAAAAGGCCATGGCCGAATTCCTTCCCATTCCTTGCCCCCATCCTTTCCCGTCTCTAAAGACCACGTTGTTAAAAAGGGACGTTAAACGGTTAAAAAAAAAAAAAAAAAAAAGAGACGTAGCTACCAACTCAGTGTCGGTAAACATCACAGGCGTGCGCAGTGGAACGCTGTTGCCATCGGTTTGCAGCAGCGGTGCGCACCCCTTCTACTGCTGTAAAGTGCTCTGTTCCAAACGACACTAGGCAAAGTGGTGGGAAGGTGGCGGCGAGGTAAGCGAGGGCTAACCTGCGGCGCGCGCTCGCCCCTACACTAATGAGGTCCCGTCCCGTCCCGCCTTCGTTACAAGACGTCGTGGGAACGTGGCTTTAGACCCCCACGGACCCGCCCAATGACCCAATTGTGCCTGCGGCACAATATGGACTTCGCTGGTATGAGGTCAGGTGGTGGAATAACATTTTACCGTACGGAACTCGGCCAGCAGGACAGGAGGGATGGCATACTATCCCTAATAATAGGATTGCTTGCAAAAGACCACCTGGGTGATTAAATCCCTCTTCCCTGCCGTGCCGTACGAATAGAATACAGTCGCACAACAGTGTTAATAGCAATTCGTTCAGCGGGTGGTGACATGTTAAACGTAGCGTCTCGTTGGTGTCCCCTTGGTGCGTTTGTGAAGAATAGGGCGAATTTGCAAGTACAGATTTTTACCCACCATCTTTATTCGCACGACACCTTGCACCTAACACACACACACACACCAGTCACAATCAACCATTCTCTGTGGTCTTGAGAGCTGTGAAGTTACAAATTTCAGAATTTAATTTTGAGAGATTATTTTCAGTAATTTATAAGAACCAAACCTCGTTCGGTAAATTATTTAAGAAAGAGGTTTCCGTAGCATAAGTGTTTCAGGCATTTTACTTGAGCTGGCGTCCTCACGTAATTTGACAGTTTCACATTGTGATCGGTTAAAGAAGGTTGTGCAGCAAACCTCACACAAATTACTATCTCATATAATAGGTTTCTAGTCGTTGTAAATCCCATGCAGAGAGTTTTTCCCAACTAGATAAAGTCATAAAGAAAATGCGATAATATTGGGTTACACGATTCTGCTAGAACTACTTACTTCCTAGTCGTTTATCTCGAATAAAGATAATACAGTTATTGAATATAACACCCAACAAAGTAGAAAAAACAATACGAAAATGGTGTTATACTTGTTCCAAAACTATTGTGTAAATAACATTGGTACAGGGATCATATAAACTATTTTTTTTTTTTCAATTGAGCAGTCAAGTACGTCTTATCGTATAACTTCATTTTTGATTTAGTCGGAAAGCAACTTTTGAAACTTAGTGCGTCATGATGTAGAGAAAAGAAAATAGTGCTTACCGTATTGTTAACCTTAAAAGAATTGAAAAAAGTTGGCACTCAAAGACGTATGGAACTCACCAGCGCCTTCCATTGGATAGTTCGGAAATCCTATTGCCTCGATACATTCTGTTGGGCAACGGTTGGTGATGCTGAAGCTGGATTAATTTGGCGTTCTACCGTTTGCTCGCATGTTATTTCCTTGTTATAACTTAATCGGAGCTACTAAGTTAAAATAAAAGATAAATAAATTAATTTTAATGTTAAAGAATAAGCGATCAGCAGTTAACAATTTTTAGCTATCTAAATGATATTAATTTAAAAATGTCAAACCTCTCTTAAGTATACTTTTGTAACTATAACCTAAATTAACTCCTTATGCATTAAAGTAACTTTGTGCTTTTACATTTTTCTTTTCAAGTTAAATTAAAATATTAAGTAAATAGTTAGATATGACGAGTATTCAGCCTTTATTCACATCTTAAATATTACAGTGAATAAATTTGCAAAATAGTCTATCTATCTGTCTATTAAGAAGTCAGACAATCACGTTAGCTGGTATTTGAGTGTAAGATACCTAACTAAAAATAGTGAAACACACTGAGTCTTAGAAAAAGGAAACATTATGTAGATCAGACAATCGCTTTTGCTTTTGGAAGCTAGATCCTAAGAATCAAATAGTATTGATTGTTTGGTCTCCCATTTCTCAGTCTGTTGCATATATAACCATCGGATGAGAAGGATCTTCCCGCTTAACGGTGCGTGCAACATTCCAGCAATATCTGAACTTCCAATTGTTTTAACAATCCCAGACAAGTTGACATATTAAAGTAATTGCAGTAATTAAGTATATTATATTTTTGCAAATATTATTTCATTTCTATGATTGTTTTTTTTTTTCTTCTTCTTTTTTTCCTTAGCCTTTAGGTTGATGGGTAATTTTCTTAGAAAATGTAAACTATGGTGGTTTCCTCTTGTCTTTTCCAGTGTTGAAGTGTATTTATGTCTTTATTGTTTTCTGTTGATACCTGTGATATGTGTATACTGAATGTAGTATATTGTTCGTGTTGTGGATGAATGAGAAGGAACAGGGGAGAGGGTGAAGCCCGATTTTTGTCCACTCAGGCCTACTCTTCCGAAGGACATCCCCATCACCATCAACATTGTCGTGCGCCCACTCTTCATAACAACTGTCGAGATGTTTATTATTTAAGCCAGAACATTAGTGCATAATATCATGATTAGGAATTGTGCACTACTTGCCCTTCCCTACCGGCCAAGTCCTGAGGGTGTATCCATAAATTACGTGAGGTGTTTTTCCGGATTACCGCCCCCCCCCCTCTGGTGACACTTCGTGAGATCTGGCCCGACCTCCCCCCCCCCTCCCTCTGGTGAGATTTGGTACGTGATCCCCCCCCCCCCTAGAAATCACCCTCGCAACTTTTTGAGACCTTTTTTCCCTACAGTTCTTCCTGACAATTGCCGGGATGACTCCTTTCTAAAGCCGCGGCTGACTTACTTCCCCCTTCCCTCCCCGTAGGTTAGTTCGGCTGAAAAGGGTCATCGAGACCCTCCAGTAACTCGCCTCCCAGCATTCAGCGGAAAGGAACGAAATTTGTGATTTAGATGCATAAATGTTTTTCAATTCTATATAATTTCGTAAGGTCATCCACTCACCTCGATAACTATTGGCAGGATAATGGTGACGTCATGGGCCAGCCTTCGCTTGAAAAACAGAGACCAGATATACCATTACAAGAAATTCGAGGTAATGTCAACAATTTAATACCTAAGCACTAAATTAAGTTTGATTCTAATATCAATTTATAGTTAAAAAAACATACCGATAAACTTTACTGTTAAAAAACATGGAACTACTTTCCAGTAAGATGTCGACTTTATGACCAAAGTTTATACACGTGCTAGCTATTAAATGAGCGCTAAGCTTACTTTTTATACAGATTTAAAGGATATTGACTATATAAACGCGATGTGAAACACATTAAATCACTTGATTTTTGCCTTTAGCTGCAGCATTTACTATTTAAAACACGTGAATAAAATTTTTTCACCCTCTTCTTATTTCAAGAAAAGAAAGCACTTTCAACAGCGATATTCTTGCCGTTAATGAACAGCAATCAGAGATTTTAGAATATGCAGTGTTTAATACCTAAGCAACTGAAAACGTGCGACTACTTTTCAGTAACATGTCGACTTGAATACATGACACTTAATTTGTACAGGACAAAAAATTTCTGCAATGTTTCTAATGCATAATGTATTCATTTTGATTGTATTTACCTAAACCACAGCTGTAGTAATGGGGTTAAGCAACATGGGTTAAATAACATGTTATCGTATGGTAACACACTGGATACGCATCATACAGTCAGGCCGCATCTATCGGCACAAATCTGTCTTTACGCATCTAACACCATTCACATTAAATAGACATTCTTCAAATTTAGCAAAGAGAACTTTTGGAGTCAAATAAAACTGTATTTCAGCCAGTTCCAGTCAATAGACCTTGACGTTTGAAACAATTATACGAAAGCGCGATCGTCTTAGTCCATGTTTAATACGTCTATTATTATACTTCTGAGTTCTTCACGCAAAATACATTTTTATTTTTTTTTCATTCTAACGGTGAAACACATGTCAAGTTCGTATTTTGCCAGGTCAGGTAAACCTATCATAATCTTTGACCCTAAAAACTAGAACTATTCTAGACCCGTGACGATACCTAAAAAAGGGTCACGGGCTTACACTAGTTCTATATAAAGAATATTCGTTGCTGTAATTGGTTTGATTATATAAGGTCTGGTGTTAACGTGTCAATAGTAAAGTAATAACAATCACACATCAGGCTTTCTGTGTGAGTAATTTCATTGTTTAAATCTAAGGTATTTTATTCTAGTATGTCTTAAGAGATCTAGTGAGTTTAAAATTTTGACTTAGTATCTAATCTTTCTGAATACTCCTGAATCATGTCCGTTTATTTTTCTCTCTTACTTGTTCCTGTTTTGAACACACAAAATGTTAATAAACTAACTTTCAAATCCGGCGAACCTTGAAGCATCCTGGGTAACGCTAAATTAAGTAACACAGCCATTGAACAGTCCATATTCCCTTCTAGTGCTTATGACCAGCGAAAGT
The DNA here is from genome assembly GCA_031002005.1 of Vandiemenella viatica. Lineage (NCBI taxonomy): Eukaryota > Metazoa > Arthropoda > Insecta > Orthoptera > Morabidae > Vandiemenella > Vandiemenella viatica. The sequence goes on from CM061914.1 coordinate 101,491,414, forward strand.
CTCAATGAACTCAATGTTCTGTATCTGAATTATCCAATATGCGGGATCTAGGTTCAGATTCCACACCAAGCTATAGGTCCAGCTGTGAAAGAGTTTAAATTGTGGCAAGTGAAATAAAAAAAATATTGCAGTGAACGTAAAATTTCACTCAGATTTTTTAGTTATTCGTTCTACTTCTGATGTAATTGTGGTCGATCTGCTTGAGTTGACTTCAGCTCTTTTCCTTTATTAACAAGCCATAAACCTAAGATTTTTTTTTTTTTTTTTATTTTTAATAGCTTTCCGTATCTGAGGCCATACAACCAACTCAATAGTAATTATGTCACTCAGTGCCTTCAGTATCTCCAGTTAATTAGACACACCACAGGACGGGCACTACATTCACAGACACAACACTTAAACACCCATGCCCGCGGCCGGAATCGGACCGGTGACTTTCGACATTTGGAGCTAGCGCTCTAGCCCCTACACTACCGAGGCCGACAAAACCTAATTATTCGCGCAAAAATTTGCGGCAGCTTCTGGACCTCGTGAGAGGGTGGTTAATGCTAGGTCGTAGCACATGGTAGAACATGGTTTCGAATATCGGTCAGGCCATCAGGATTTATATTTTCCATAGTTTTCCGAAATCATTCCAGTCGAATGCCATGATGGTTACTTCAGCAGGCTATGTGTGATTTCCTATCCGATCCTTATCTGGATTTCTCTACTATCTTTAATGAATGTAATTAGTTCAAGAAAAATTTACAATCGAGCATGGATGACACATGCAACGGTAAGATCTGGAACACTACTGCACTTAGTACTGTATTCTTCATCCGTGTCCGATTGCCCACACTTAGGCTATTACATAACAAAAGCTTATCTGTATGTTTCCAGAAACTATATAAAGTTTGAATACTTTGTTAGGTATTCGAAATCGATAATTCCCTTTGCAGTCAAACATCTTAAGACGCAATATCTACATACATTTTAACTTTTGCTATGCTTCGATCTTTAAAGATCTAGTTTACAATCAGCGATTTAAACTATGGACGATATTTTTTTCCCATGAACATGGCTTTTTTGAAGAACACGGTAGCAGAATTTGAAATTTTTGCTGTCCTACGAGTATTTGAAAGTCCTCAACGAAAATTAAATATTAATTTTTATCTGGGTACTGGAATCGAGGTGACACATAATTTTTATTAGGCTTGATGGGATTTAAAATTTTAATCTTTTAGGATTTACTTTCGTCCGTACAAACTGTTTTAAGATAGGGCTACAAGTAATATTTTGGCCTATCGGTGATTCAGACGAATTTTAGATAACACCTTTCTCAACTTTAACAATTATTCGATCTTTTGTAAAACCTGGTGTCAAGAGCGATGTTGTCAAGCAATAGCGCCTGTGTTTATGCAACTATAATAACATTTCTGTTGCTTCGTAAATGGCATCGTAGGCGGATCGTCCAAGTTGCATGTAATGTGATTGTTACTGTTCTGATGTAACCGTAGAGTAGTCCAGGAGAATATGTAATATATGTACTATTCTTTATTTTTTTTTTAAATAAATTTTAGAGATACGTTAAATACGTCTCGTTCATGTAAAAGAATTTCTTATCAAATAAAAGCGCTCGTGGCATTAAATATGGGGTCAGAAAACTCAATTTATTTCCCTTGAAATGTTTCCCCTTTTTGTATTTATGAAAGGAGTCCCCTTACAAGTAATCAATAGCTTTGCTCAACAACTTCTGCGCACCGTGTTATACTATCGTAGTTAGGATAATACTTGTTTTTAGGTATTAATTGCTTTATTGCTTTAAGTCACTCAAATCTGGTGAATTCCGGTATTTGTAATAGATCCCATATCACATTTAATCAAAACGAAATGTATTGTGTGTTTCATAATTTCAAGGGTTGCACATGGTAGCTCCCGATGTATCAGACGAATAACTTTTACAGAGGGCGAAATGTGTTATAAACTGTGCATTCATAGCAACATGATCAGGAAATAACCGGAGCGCTGCTTGACTAACCAGGAAACTTCAAATTAATAACTGTCTTGAATTTATTTGCGCTTATATTGTTAAAGGGAAATGTAAATTTCAAATATAGAATTAAATTTGATTTTATTTGCACTTAAATTGTTAAAAGAAGGTGTAACTGCAATGCAAGCTAAAATGCAACTCTGCTGTGTAGCGGAGATAAAAATAATAATGTGACGCAGAGACGTAAAAAAAATTAAAAAAATGATGTCTCTTTTTGTTTACGTACGTCGGCTAGATGCAGATATTCATGTAAATAGAACAACATTCGATGGTTATGTTGTATTATCTGTAGTAGTAAGAGGAACCAAGTGGCAAGATAACCTAAGAATATTTTGTTTACACACAAAAGGGGAAGTTTATTAAAATTAAGAGAAGTTTAAATGAAAATAATAATATGATTTGATTTGCAGTTATTCTGACAATTATTTGTTATGTAAATAACTATACTAAGTATGGAGGGCAGATATAAAAAAACTGTTATGCGACCTTTGTTTAATTCAGTATGTTGCTATTTGTTTATTTACGACTGTTAAATTCATAAATTCATTTAAGCATTTATTCTCAATATCAGCTACTATAACCAGGTCACAACATATATTAATAATTTTTTGATGGAAGATAAGAAACTGGGAAGTTTATTAAAAAGTCAGAGAAAGTTTACAGGAAACGTAGGTAATCACGAATTAAATCAATAAAGTAAGTCATCGTTATTTGGTATTGAAATTACAGTTTATTTAGAAAATTTTTCATAACAATAAAAGTTTCAATCATTTTTGACGGACTATGTGGAGTAATTGCAAGTAATATAAATGAAGATCAGAGATAAAAAACAAACATCATAACGCGTGGAAGGGATGCGTTGTTCATATTCTCGCTGTGGGTCTGAGTCATTATGCATTTTGTTTACCTCCCATCACCTGTTGTGGAAGAAATAACAAAAAAGTGATGGGCAAAGAGACAGTTTGCTATGTAGAAAGGTACTTCTTTATCACAACTAATGAGGTGGTTAACAGAATGTATTATAAAACTTTATCACTAGCCACGCACGCTGTCCTTTTAATGGGTTTTACACTAGTAAAAAAATTACTTGCGGTGATCGAACTGACAGAACTGGGGTATAATAAATTATACCAAGTTACACCTGCCTGAAACACCATCGTTCTCGTGGACTATCAATAATAGTGACAAAAACCGCATTAATGTTTTGGTGGCACAGAATGTTACGCATAACGTCAGCAGTAAGAAGGACCAATGATTCCTCATTATTTAGCAGCGCCGTATGTACTTCTCCGGTTGCCTAACAGATACCACTGTTTGGATATAAATCCATAAAAAATTTCATAACATCTAAATTAGAAGATCTTGGCAACAAAAAATTACATTGACCTAATTTCACAATATTACCAATATGAATAGTAATATGAACATTGCTATACTGTATGTGAATAAAGCACCATGTTGGGTGGTTTAGTATTTATATATAGTTTGAATAGTTTGAACATAATACTATGTACTTAAAGTATTAAATTCCTCCAACCATCTACTTTCTCCATTTACTAATTTTAATTTTAAATTAATTCGTGTTTTTGCTAAGTTATTCATCACTACTATTGGTAATTTATTCAAATTCGTCGCACCGCTACCCACAAAAAAATTTGCCTTTCCCTTATGCATGAAATCAAGTGCCAGCTTGTGCCCGGGATCATCTTTTCCTTTTCCCAATTCTTCGAGCAATATCTCTCCAAGACCCTTTATCAAAATACGCATTTTACATCCCCATCCCTCCTTTTCCCTTCATCTGTCTCCGCTAATATTACCAAAATCTGTTGGATATATTGTAAAATGAAGTCAGTGTCGTGTTGTTTTGTTGCAATCACATTGAAGAGATAGTTGTAAAAGATTCCAAATGTTTCAGCTCATATTACAGGACAAAGCGAATCCTATCTTTGAGAAGAAAACAGATATGAAATAGAATCAAATATACAGCTTAAGACGCTGTAAAAATGGAATGAAACGTATACGGTGAAAAAATTAAATTTGCATTGGAATATTATTAATTGATTGTAAACAGGTACGTATCTAAAATGAATAGTTCACACAATTGTTACTTATAGATAGATAGATAGATATGTTCACTTTGATCCCATGTGAGAATAATCTCGGGGATGTGGAACAGTACATACACTTATTAGTAATGTCAATATTACTATATAATTGATAATGTTATTATATATTGACAACAAGTTAGCAACAACCCATTAGTATAACCAAGATTTCCTGTAATCTACAAATACAATCCCGAGTTAATTAATACTTATTATGTGGAACAGTGACATAGTGTTCTGCAATAACACACAAGTCATTCTGACAGGTAATATATTTAAATACTTCATCCCGTATAATTTCGCTGACCTCCTTATTCATATGAGCGAAATACGTTTAGGAAAATTTTATGTTTCTGCACTTGTAAATAAAAGCTGAAGGTACAATTTTTAGTCACTGATTTATTGAAACATTTTTTGCTGTTCCAAAATACTGCTTACACCCACTCATAAGGATTGTAAAGAGAATAAATTTACTCTTGGAGAAATGAGATTCTGAACGGATGCCTTTATTTAGAAACTATACAAGGTGCTTAAATTAATGGTGAGGGTTCTAAAAAAATTATAGAATTTCTTCTGCCACGTTCAGCCACGGAGTCCTGTATAGGTTTATATTGTTTGGAAGTGCTGCGAATCTCTCCAAAGCTTCGATATTGAGGTCGCTGCAGACCTGCGGTCATGTATTAACGACGAAATGTTCAATAGATTGTTAAAAGGATAAAAGGAGGTCATTAGTGATGAACATTCATCTGCATCATTTTCATAAATACCCCTCAGATTCGTGGAATTTACTGTTTGGTCCTTTCCATTTCCATTGGCAAGTCATCATCGCTGAAGCCAATTGCTCGGCATAGATCACGACAATGTCTGATATCAGGACGGCTTGCAATGTTGTAGTTTTATACAAATTTCAGTACCTGAAAGAGAGCTGTAGTTATTACGTAACACGGAAATGCTGTAGCCGACAATTTACGAAGCGTCAAGAAAACAAGGTCGCTCGATAGCTGATAAGAGGCAGTCAATATACACAGAGCTTATCAATGTAAGATTAGAAGCGCGTGTCCTAGGCTTCATAGCAACAGAAGAACCAAATGAAAGATTATTGAGACTGTTCTGGTGGAATATCGTAGTGAATTTGGGCCGATGAGACGCATGAAGCTAAAGTAAATACTACAAATTTCATATTACTAAACCAACTAAAGATTAGTAACTGTAATACCCAGTCCCAGCACACAGATTCGTCCAATTTTCTTCTTATGGTAAAGTATGTACAGGGAGTATTAAGTATATCTAAAAGTGATATTCACTCTTATTTTATAATAGGAGGTGTGAATTCTTGAAGGAAGCTACATGCTCTAGATTTGTTGTGGCGTGAAGAACAAATTAATAAATCATTTGCAACAATCTCACAGAAATGTTCCTTTTTTTGTGTATGACTGTTCGCGATTGAAGAGTTTCCTCAACTTACCAGATTAAGATTATACAATTATTCAATTTTTGCCACTACTGTACAAATCATCAGTTATATGGTATAGGTGTCGGCGCTTTGGAGGGAGTTACGGAATTCAGCGGGGGCTATTTCACTTGTTTTTACCAGAGATTGAAGTGTATGTAAGTGTTATTGTTGTGCGGATGGCTGTAATATGTTTGTGTTCAGTGTAGTGTGTTTTTTGCTTTGTAAATAAATGAAATATGAAGGAAGAGAGAGGGTGAAATCCGGTGCCGGCCACTTCTTGCCCTCAGTTCCGAAAGATCATAAAATGGGTTGGTAATGACGTATTAGCTGTCAAGCGCAGAAGAAGTGCTGGGCAAGATAGTGTCTACTTTTGAACTCACCTTGGGCGTATTTAAATCATTTAATTTGTTATAAATTGACAGGAACATAATAAAATCAAATTACATGGTTGTTTATTGCATTCAGATTACTTCTAAAAGCATTAAAATAATTTATTTTAATATTCAAAATAATTGCATATTGGGATAAAGGGTATACATGCTTAAGGGGGTAGGTACAGCTAACACATACAAATATTTGTAGAAATTGAAATTTTATTTTCTCCAAATCTATTTAAATTTGAGGGTTCAAATTTCGTAGCTCCATAGAATTGTCATAGTTATATATAAAAATTGTTTTTTAAAATAAAAATATTATTTAACAATATGTTAATGTACCATCCAAACTGACAATTAAAAATATGACATAATTAAGGTCTTTAATGATAAAAGGATAATATTTGAAATTTTGCTGAAATGTATTTTAATCTTGTAAACTAATATCCAGGAAATTAGTTATAATAATAATATAACACATTTAATTTTATATTTGATGTAAGTAAAAAAAAATTCAAGAAATTAAAATTCTTGATTTTTTTTTTGTTTAAACACATGGGCATATTTTCCAATTGTGAAAAGTTGCATAAACAGTAATGGTAGGGACTGTAGTAATTAGTATGTAGAACATGTCCTGCAAATTTGTAAAAGATCTATGCATGTGGAAAAAGTTATTTTTAAAATCAATTGATGAATTGCTGTTTTGAGATATTTTTCTGGCTAAAGATTTGGTCTACAGTAGGTTTTAAGTGGCTGTAAATCGTGCAGGGCTTCGCTTTATCACGTATAACTCCCACACTGTCAAAGATATTTAAATAATTTTTTCACCCGCATGAAGTCAAAAGTAAAAACTATTTTTGTGAATGGAATAAAAAAATTTTTTTTTTTTTGAAACCGGATAAGTGTACCTACCCCCTTAGGTAAGTTAAAATTTTCTCATTGTTTGGTATTTATTTTTCTAGCTATTTCGTTGACATTCTCTGTGGTATTCCAGATACAATTCTGGGCTATTCGATTACGAAAGCCTTCCCCTAGCGCCGGGTGTAACTGCCTGCGTTCTTTGCAAGATGTAGTAGTTTTGTAATAGTCTAATTGTTCACGGTCAAGCTTCTACATACTTACTACGCTTCTGAATTTGTAGTAAGTTTTTTTTCCCACTGTCCTTTGTCAAATCTCTATGAATCTTGTTCGAAGGAACACCCAAGTACCCACAAACTTGTTATTTGTAGCGAAATAGTTTCACAGCATATGAAGATAATTTTCGGGATAAGGAGGAATGCTCTGGTGACAATATATATCGTCTGGTGACCGATCCAGTGTGACATTAATTAATTAAATGCGCAGAGAAATCTCCATAGTTATATACGTAAGTGCCTTTGCAACCAGTTCCGGCCGCAGCGTATAGCTTCGTCTCGCTTTTGTTGCTACTTGCCGAAGATGCAGACATATGTTCTATAATAGTACTAATGCCTGGTAAAATAAGTACGCTCAGTTCTGTGTTTTTTTTCTTTACCCCTCGTTGACGTCGAGGTAATTAGAGACGGGATGGGACATGATACAAGGAACGGGAAGGAATTCGGCCATGGCCGTCTGAAGGAAGCATCCCGGTATTCGCCTGGAGTGATTTGGGGAAACCATGGAAAACCCAAATCTGGATACCCGGACGGCGATTCGAACCGGCATCCTCCCGAATGCGAAGCCAGAGCGTTAACCGCCCACCCACTGCTGTGGAACTGGAACAGTTCAAGAAATGCCTTTACCAAATTACCATGTACGAGTTAATAGAGCACTTGTGCGATGGTTGAAACTGAAAGGAAGCATTCTGAGGACGCCTACCATGTTACGTGAAACATATTCCCACTGCTAACGTAATAAGTATTTAATTTTTCCACTTCGTAAATTCTAACGCAAAAGCATATTTAGGTAATTCGTTTTTAGTTTTAAAGTCTAGTGATCAGAAAGCTTCTGAGAGAGTTAAATGTTTAGTCCTTCTCAAAGAATATTTTCGAAAATCTCTTACTGCAAATGAGAGAATGTGACCAACGGCGAAAGCTGTGAAATAACGTGACCTCAATGAAGGTATGTCTACCATTAAAATAATGCGAGTGGTTCAAGGCAATGGCCAAATGTACCAGGGTGAATAATTATGTAACCCATCATATTACAGTTTAGTTATTTATAATTTTCGTACAAAACTAAATAGCGGTATTTTCGTAGTTAGAGAACACAGTTGTGATTGGCGTATAATAATAGTATGGTGCAATTCATTTTAACTTAATCAGGAGAACTCATGTAATTCTACATTTTTTGTGTTTGGTCGTAAACTTTTGAATTAATCAGGAATTGATTATCGCAACGAGGGTTAGAAACCGTTTACAAAATCAAAGTATTTGACTATTGTGGACTACAACTTCACAACCTGCCGGCTTGAATATTGGTGCGCAGGTATATTTTGCTAATGAGGTGCATGAAATGTGAGAGTAAGGTCTTCTCATCTATGTGAAAATTGATTAATAGTTTTGTTCAATATTATCAGATTTATGTGCAACTTGATGGTTGCTTCGTTATTTATGCCAGCAGACGTGATGATGGGCTAAGCAGTGTCATTATGAATTTTTAAAGTCTATACAGTTATGCTCTTTTACCATATTACAACATTTCTGACATGTTAAATGTTTTTATTTTCTTGAACAACCGAGGAAGTCTGTGATAACCGACAAGGGTGGATCCAAGTTTTTGATTTGGGAGGGGCTTGAGCGGATTATGGTTTGGGGGGCTTGAATAGACTTGGTTTGGAGGGCTTGAGCAAGGTTAGTCTTTATAGTCTCCTTAAAAAATCAGGGGAGTTAAAAAAAAAGTACCCAAAATTATGATGTCGGGGAAGTAACTAGGTACTTTTTGGGGGGGGGGGCTTGAGCCCTCTAGCTCCCCCCTCTGGATCCGCCCCTGATAACCGAATAATTTCTTTAATAAGTTTGTACCCTCATTTTGAAATGAACTTTCTCTTTAGAAATGATAACGGTATTTTCAATGAAAATGTGTCTGGAGGAAACTGTTGGAATATTCTAAGGGTCGGCAAGTTATTTCGAAGTAGACATGTAGGACCAACTTCTTTCAATCAAAGATTTTCCACAGGTAAAAGCAGCACAGGACAAAGAAATTTTTGACAAAAATGTAATGATGAATAACAGAAATTTTAGCCTATACATTGGAATTCCGTGAAAAAGATATTTCATTAGATTTATACGGTATGTGATAACTTGTTAATATACTGGAAATATCACTTTATCTATGAATCATCCGAGAATCTTGATTCTCTGTTCTTGAGTCTTTGTGAAGAGATTGATGTGAATAGGAAAATGATTTGTAATCACTCAAATTTTTTTATTTGTTTTGTTAATGAAGTTGTATTGAAATAAATGCTATTATTTCATAATTTAATACAATACATATTTTTCGACGTTTAGGTAAGGACAGTTTCAGTAATAAAAAATCGGGTACCATTAATATTATTGACCCCAAATTGAAATCAAAGAATAATAATAAAAAAAATGTGGCTTTTACTAAGGGTTGAGTGCTCCACTGCAGAAACCTTTCACCTCATTTTACATACACTCTATAGGTGAAGACGTTGTTAATTTGTTTATGGTAATTGGAAAACTTAAATAAAATATGTACGTTATAAAGCAATTTTTCTGGTCAATTGCAACACTGATGTGTGAGAAATCAATACAGCTTACGGACTAGTATGATCAGAAGCCATTGGTTGAAATCCAATCCTTGTGATGGTAGTTTTAATGAAGTTTTGTGTTCTTAAACTGTTATCTTTACTATGAAAAAGGCATCTGGTATAAACGAAAATACCCTCTATGGTGAAGACATAAATGAGCGTGCTGTTGGCCAGGCGACTTTCTTTTACTTTTTAAAAATTAATGCGAAATTCAGTTAATTTTCTTAAAAATAAATGGTATTTCATTCTTTGGGGTAAGCACGGCATGGTTGGGATCTAAAGGAAGAGGGTAAGGCACCCCTGTTGACAGATGCACTGCAAAATTGCTGAGAATGTGGACAAGCCCAACTTTAACTTGCATGTTTCCCAGTCTTTTACCTGAAACATAAAACAAATGCAGTGTATATTAATACAAGAAGTTTCTTTTCGTGAAAAATTTAGATTTGTTCTAGAATAAAAGAAATAAAATTGCTTGTACGCTCATACTAAGATAATAAATACGTAATTTTTTCCCATACTGTGTTAAATATACAAAGCAGTCTCAAGAGCTAGTTTAAATGAGTTACAAATTGAAATATAAACAGAAATACAGGTACACTGGACTGAAAATATTAGTGAAATTCAGGAGAGATCTGTATCTCTATCTCACACAAACACAAGATTCTACATAGCTATGCTATTTGTAAAACACAAGACAATTTATTCGCGAAAGTTACAGAAACAAATACAAAATGCTGGTAAAATAATTTAAGATTTTAGAACATTTTAAGAGAGGTCACCCACGTCCATGACATTTCAGATTACCATCTTATAACCGAGCGGGGCGGTGTAACGGTTAGCGTTCTCGCTTCGCATTCGGGAGGACGGCGGTTCGAATCCCCGTCCGGGCATCCAGATTTGGGTTTTCCATAGTTTCCCCAAATCACTCCAGGCAAATGCCGGGATGCTGCCTTCAAAAGGCCATGGCCGAATTCCTTCCCATTCCTTGCCCCCATCCTTGCCCCCATCCTTTCCCGTCTCTAAAGACCTCGATGTTAAAAAGAGACGTAAAGCAGTTAAAAAAAATATCTTATAGCAAACCCCTTTTTTTACCCGAAATACAAAAGCTATATGCCCATTATCTACTTAACTATTTCAATGTGTGTGGAATGGAAGTCTTATCTGTGTACTTTATACTTATGTAACATCTTGACACAGTTTCATGGTCTACGTATTTCTTGTTATGTTACACTCTCTGAGGCATACTATGGATACTATAATAGATAATTAGGGCAGATATTTAAACCGAGATGTTTATTATTTGTAGTACACTTCTAATCTTCCTGACGCGCAAACAATTACTATGGTAACAACAATTTAGGCAGGTGACTCGCAGTGGTAAGAAATATCAGAGGTTCCGTTTACTATTAGATTTATCTAACAACTGCGATTAAACAAATATTGTAATTGGAATTGGTAGTCATTTAATCCATCAACAAAGAGCTAGGAACAACGAATGAAGGAGCATTTCCAATATTCGAATGTATTCTTACTTTCTCAGAAGTTATTCCCATGACTGTATTGATCTCTGTTTCTACCATTGTTTCGTTGTTTTAAATCATAAAGACATCTGTAAAATGAATCCGTACTAGCAAAAATTAAACAATTCAAATTTTGGGAAGCTAAATTATTTTTGATGGAAGGAGTAAAACAAACATTGTCAGCAGAATGCATCAAGCAAAATTGAAATTCTGTAAACAGGAAAATCCAGCAATATTTGTTTCGCTGCGAACGAAAGGATAATAAAATATTTTGTTTGGTCGGAGACTGCGAAAAATGGATCATAGGGTCCCAAGAAAGATTACATCTTGCAACCCTTGAAATGTAATGCATTCGGAGGACATTAAAATCGGTTGACAGTACAAAGTGACAAATGAGGATGAGAATATGTTTGTGTAGAAGCGTTTTAAAATGTCTATCGTGTAAGATGAAATGAAACCCTACCTGAAACCATAATTGAAGTGCGAGGTAACAGAAATAATTGCATAGCCCAGTCAATTGGAGCAGAGTGGAAAATTGCTGCAAGCCAATATTTAGTTTGAGGATTAAATTATGATGATGTATACCAGAAAATAATCTATTGCAACGGCCTCTATAGACCGATAACTTTTGTGGTATTGTGTGAAACTACTCATGAAAATTTCACTGATCAACAAGTTGCTTGAGTCGTTATATGAGAACTGTGACTGTATGTAATAAAAACACTTTCTGCCATCTGGGTCTGAGAGTGTCTGGTGAAGACCTAGGGGCTGTGACATAAGCTCACCTATACAGTTGCGCGGCCCTACTCCAAAGGGCATGAAGGTGAAGCCGTTCCTCTCCCGCCGTTGGTGATGGCCGCTGAACCTGTCCGGGATGAAGCTGAGTGGTTCCGTCCAGTATGCGGGGTCCCTGTGTATACCCAGCAGGGATACAGCTACTCCAGTACCCTCGGGCAGCACCACGTCAGTGCCGGGTATGTTGTAGTCTCTGGTTACGGAGCGGTCCACGAAAGGCAGCGGAGGGTACATGCGGAGCGTCTCTGTAGGCATCAACCAAACATATTCAACGCCAGACATTCTGCTATATCGGGTGTACCACATGATGTTACAAAACACTCCGTTTCGAAGGCACTTGCTACCATTTCTTGAGGTTCTGAAGTGGTTGCATGTATGTAATATCCAAACCGTCGATAGCCTGTTGCCAGGGGCGTAGCTACCATAGGGCTAGGCGGTGGCCCCTACACTCAGGGGGCCCCCAAGCGCAGTTCAGAAGACCCACGGGCCTTCACGGCATGGCGATCTTTTTTTTTTTTTTTTTTTTTTTTAAACCGGGGCTCTTATTGACCTAGCTACGCCACTGCCTGTTGCTACTATTGTAACAGGTGTTTGACAGGATAACTGCACCCACTTCAGAAATAATATGAATGATAATGTATTGGAAACGTTACTTCTAATATGTTTATATGGTAATCTGAGAACATTATATTTTATGCCTAAGCGAGACAGTCTTCTTTTTAACAATTTGTAATACAAATGACTAATAACACTGGTTTATTCTACCATTGTTGAATTTATCGTTACGGTTATATGGTAGCCATGAAGAAAATTACTTCTGGTATAATTTCAATGGTTTCCAAGGAGCAATACCGTGGAATAAAAAATTTTAAAAAATATTTTTTCCAAATTTTCTCAAGTTTATTCATCTGGTAATGCCGGTAGTAATGATTTTCAAATGCCAAAATAAGAATGAAAATCCAAAAAAGTGTTAGCATGTCATGTTACACGAACTTATTTGTTTTATAAGTGCTCAAATCGATGTACGAGTACGTAGTCATCGATATACTTCCTAATACGTACAATCATATTTGTGATATACTACATCTTTTTCTGGAGGAATAACAGAACAAACTAGAACTATATGATTAATCATGTTGTTTGGAGCAGTAAGTGATGGCTGACAGATTTTTTTTATATATTTTACCCACAGAAAATACTTCACCGGTGGCAGATATGATGAGTGCGTTCGGAATTTTGTATTCGGATATCATGCTGAGAAACTATAATTATTTAATTTGGTTTGAAAGCCATTTAAATATCACGAGTCAGGCCTTACCGGATGATTTTTTCATCCAGTAGATCATTCAATTTAAAAACGCATATGTTTCCTGCAAAAAAGGTAATGGCCATCAGAAAATTGGAAAAATAAAAATAAACTTAGAGCTAATTTTTCTCTTGCACACCATTCCTCCTTCGATGCAATTGAGATGATACCAGGAACAATTTTCCTGTCACAAAATACGACGACGATATTGTCTCTATCAGCAGCAACTCCCTGAATAGTGTGACGATATTATTAATTCTGTTCAGATTTCGAATGAAGTATTCGACAGAGTTAGTTGTTGATGAACAAGATTTGTATTAGCCACTACTTGTACCTCGTAGGAAATATTGGACATCACTGAAATAATTTTGGCAAATTTGTGAGGTCTATGATATGTAAGACTGGAGATTTTCTCGGCGTTGTAAATGAATAAAATTTTCTCGGGTAGCTAGCCGAGTTAGTACGTCGTTTGACCACGACGTTTCGGCGGTCACAAATCTCTGCCGCCATTGTCAAGTGACAATGGCGGCAGAGTTTGTGACCGCCGAAACGTCGTGGTCAAACGATGTACTAACTCGGCTAGCTACCCGAGAAAATTTTATTCAGGTCTATGATATGGTTATCATTCTAAAAAAAAATTTCAAGAATTGTAGGAAAGATGGAATACTTGAGTGAACTATCGACTAACAGAAGGAGTTCTTATCAGGATTGTCACAGATTATAACACGAAATGCTGTGATGAACTAAATGCCATCATCAAAGCCAATGCTGCGCCTAACCTCTCGTTAACCGCCATATGGAATTTCCTCTTAGAAGCATTTATGTGACTCACTGGCAATTCTACTCAATACTCTGCCAGATACACTGCAAATACACAAACAGATACTGTTGCAGTGGTGCCGAGAACAGGTGCCTTGGAATGATATCCAATCTGCTATCAAAATGATCTTTTAGGAAGAAGTTGTAATGGTGCCAGAGTCAAGGGGAGCAGCTGTGAACTTGAATGTCCAGCGTTTTAATCCAGCGCGAAACTGGATATGATGTTGTTACGTATACTGAGGACTCTAAGCTTTGTCGACGGAAATGAATACCATAAATTCTGCTGCCAAACTGCAGCGTATCACGAATGCGGTTTCAAGGCATTTTATCGTATACATATAACACGTTTATGAGACTAAGTGCTTGACAGAAAAATTGTTTCGTAAGGTTCCGAGATTCTTGAGATATTTTTCAGGTGTACGTCATGAAAACGCCACAGAAAGAGGCTCAAATCGAAAAATAAGATTAAAATATTTTTCTAACATGATGGTCCAGTCTCAGTGCCGTGATGGGTGCCAGGATGGTTCGCAGTTCCAGGGCAAACGTTCTGAACCAGATCAAAATTCAGCCTTCCAGGTGAGAATGGTCCTAATTCTTTGAACATATAACAACAATTTAAGAAATGGGAACGGAGAAACACACAAAGCAGAATAACAGCAATAAGAAGTAGAGGCCATGGGGTTTCGTCTAACTAACTAACTGTATGTACTGTTACGTTTGTAGAAAAAGCTCAGTATTGTGAATAAACTTGTGGCCTACCATCAATAACCATCTGTAGATACTTCATGTCCATGAGGGCGTCGTAAGTTAGCTCTCCATATTTCGCCACTGATGTATTAATAGTTTGTCTGAGTTTCTCCTGTATGTCCTGGTGCCGAGCCAGCTCGTACAGACAGAAAACCAAGGTGGAACCCGAAGTTTCGAAACCAGCGACAAGTAGCATGAACACCTGCGCTACGACGTCTTCTTCTGTGAACCCTGAAACATACATTAGAAATACTACAATCCTAACATCAAGGTTTCGGTCTTAGTAAATCTTTACTTTCTGGGTGCAATGGAAGAGAATGTTTTCACCAACTTCGAAATTTTAATTATTTAGCGTTTGGTTTAGGTTAAATTGGAGTGAGAGATAAATAATTACCATCATTCAAGGGCAATCATCCGGAGCATCGTTGAACCAAAACAAAATTAAAATTACAAGGATAATTGGAAGTAAAAGTTGATATGATATGCTTATAAATCTTGTGCGATGGGCAAATAATATGGACGCATAATTGACAGGATAATGAATGAAACAATTAAACACACAGTAAAAGAGGAACCCCTATTGGAATTAATAGAGAAGGTCAGACTAAAGTAGTACGGCTTTGTAAAGAGAATGAAGGAAAAGAAAAACTCAAGAAAAATTCACGAAATGAAGATGTACGGTAAACGACTAGTGGAAGACCAAGGGACGGATGACTGAAAGGAGTGGAGGAGTGCGTACTGAAGAGACGAAAGGACTGGACGAAGGTGGTGACAAAGAGGTGGTGGGAAGAAAGAAAAATGTGGAGGGGGTTGTGCACAAATAGACGCAGATAGTAATTGAAAACTGTTGTTGTTGATGATGATGTCGATAAAGAACAAATACCTAACAGGGTAACCAAAAAATTAAAAAATAGCTAATTGTATTTGCAGGAAAGGCTCAATACAACTTTTTAATATATTTATATTAATATAATGATCTTAGAATTTTTTAAATGTTTCTAATACGAAAGTAGCAATGAAGTCCTGGCGGTTAAGATTTCATGGAATGAAGATAGCTGTAGTAAATGGGTGGATAAAAGAATATTGCCACTTCAAACTTACTCGATATGGGATCCTGGTCCTCGCTACCCTTGTCTGAGGATCCGCTCTGTGGTGCTGCTGCTTGAGGCGGAGCTGTGCTCTCATTCAAGCGCATTAGGTGATCTAAGAGGTCACCTCGGGTATTTTCCGTTTTCTTCTTGAACGTCGTCACCTACCAAAACGAGATGTGATTTGATGCTGGCAACAACAGTAACTAAGAGTTTGATGAGACATTTGTTTCATACACACGCAAAATTCATTTGATGACTGTGACCTGAACGAACTTGATAGTGAACTTGAATATAGGGAATCCAGTTGTACTTACCTGCCGGACTGTGTTCCGAATGTAATCGTCTACTTGAGGGATGGAAATGCTGAGCCGCAGGAAGTCCCTGAGCTTTGGCGCCAGGAAGGCGAGTGTTAACTTGAAGTAGCGCCAATTGTCGAAGTGCATCTGCCGTCGCAGGTTCTGTCGTAGGTGTGTGTGTCCTTATCCTGGATGCAGCCTCCGTCCAAACCCATCAACACCGCCGCCTGCACGTCAGTCGTGAAGCAGGCCATCAACTCCTTCAACTCCACATGGGAGTCTGGCAAGAGAAAAACAGGTTTTAATGCGATGGATGTACGCGTGCCTTACTATAGCGCGTTAAGTTAACCAGGGGTTGCTCAAGGTCAGTCTGTTCTATCCCCACTAAGTTACCCAGAGGCCTAAATGAGAACGGTAAAGAGTTCCCACTGACAAATTCGCCACTCTCCTACCCGTTGGACATAGCAGTGTGCTAGGAGGGGTAGGCAAAGGGAGGTGGTGTGCTGAGGTGAGGAGCAGAGCAAGGGGAGCGTAACCTTGAACCGCCAGTTGAGGGTGAATAGAGTATAACATTTCTTGTTGCAAAAGAAACAATGTATGAACCATGTCACACGAAGATGTGTTCATGCAATCGGTCTATAACATAGTATCAAGCTACATGCTATACACGAGTGTGTAAACACTGGAATTGTGTTCCAGAAAATTCAACCATGAGTGCCATGACATTAAAGACATAGTGCGGCCCAAGGCTGAATGAACTGAAGCTGTTCGTCTTAATATCACACTTTCATACCTCTTCTTCTCTTTCTTTTCTTTGTTCTCTCGTTACCTACTTTCAGCTTATCTCTCTTCCGGCAATTGAAATGGTATAAAAGACACTTGTGGTTACCGATTGCACCAACATCAAACATTATGAGCAATTTGCTGCGAATTTCATCCATTGTGCTGTTGGGAATATACGGTTGCGTGAAATAGTTTTTTAAGAGCTTGACAATGGAATCAGTAGGTGCTGAAAACATTACTGTTACTACAAAAATCGGGTGTAATGTCTTCGAGGCTCTTTACGAATTATTACGCTGGAAGAGTCTTGAATACATGCATCTCCCGAATTCAGCTCCGTTGTTTCGGTGTTAACGAAAATAAATTTTCATTCCAGTGCATGCAACCGAATCAATAACACAAAGGTGATTTCTCGGGAAAAACTGCTTTGGCAAATGGCATGTATTCGATTTAGGAGCACGTAAAACCACCAAAAATGCGATCATTGAAGGAATATCTTCTAAATAGCATACTACGGAAAAGGAGGAATTTAACACTTCAATTATAAAACATAATTTTTTTAAAAAATGAGGAAATTAGATGATTTGGGGAATTGCCACCGGAGCGTTAGCTCCTTCGTAATTAAAATTAATAATAATAATATAAGCATCATAGATTCACAGTCTAACGAAGTTTTAAACACAACTTTTATCGACACGATGGGGAATCTGAATACATTCTGGTCATTAATTGTATTCGATACAAATTTCTAACAGTTGTCATTCAGAATAATATCAAACAATAGTTTCTATCCGTAATGTTGTCTCCAGTGACCTATATGGTCATATAAAGATTAAAAAAAAACTAGCGCATAAAATGGACAGAGTTATACTAAGATACAAAAGAACAGTTTTAGCACAAACAGAAGGAAATTCTCGGTTTAAAAACTAATATGGGATAAAAAAAATTGTAATAGAACAAGAACCCATTACTGGAATTCTGATGTTCATTATTACTTCACGTATAAAAAAGCACATAAAATTACTTATCTATAGCTTAATGAATTTGGAAAAGTAGTGTGAGGGGATTCACCCAAAGTACATTTTCTTTGTTAGCACATATATAAGGAGAAAAGGAATTGTTTTCTACCTCAGAATATTGTTCGCTGCGAATGAGGGGAATCTGTATCTGCTTTTATGTTCGAGTCACTTTTCATACACTTTAATAAAAAAAATAAAAAGTGAATAAAATAATATCCGATGAACCTTAAAAACTAATAAGAAATTCGCTATTTATTGCATTTTTAATGAGTTTTTTTTGTATGAAACGTAGAAATATGTTTAGCCACCCTTTAAACTGATGAAGTTAACGAAATAATATTTTTACTTTTAATTTCCACCCTCCATGAACGTTACTGCATATAGGCTAACTGCTTGTTTTAAAGGTCTACCGATGGAAGAGCGCATATTATTCTTATGGATATCGTGCAATACGTTGACAATGTGATACGACATAAGGTGGCGTCCATTAATGACGTGAGATGAAATAGGGGAGGGGGGAGGTCCGGCAAA
This sequence comes from Vandiemenella viatica, assembly GCA_031002005.1. Taxonomy (NCBI): domain Eukaryota; kingdom Metazoa; phylum Arthropoda; class Insecta; order Orthoptera; family Morabidae; genus Vandiemenella; species Vandiemenella viatica. Next base: position 101,510,009 of record CM061914.1, read on the forward strand.
ATCTCACGAAACCTCACCAAGGGGGAGGAAGGGGAGAAACGGAATTCTCACGTGAGGTTTTGAAATTCTTGTAGGACTGTAGAGCTAAAAAAAAGGTATCAAAAATTTACGAGGTTGATTGGTGTGTGTGTGTGGGGGGGGGGGGTGCCCGTCAAAATCTCACGTCATTTTAGAGGGCGGGGGGGGGGGTGGAGGGGGTCCAACCAGATCTCAGGAAGACTCACCAGAGAAGGGGGGTGGGTCCGGAATTCCGGAAAAACATCTCACGCCATTAATTGACGGCCCGTAATTTCAGTCGAAGAAGATGAGAGTACTATAGTATGACATACCTTTACCCGACACATCACCGATATGTTGTGCTAAGAGCTTTCCAATTTCATTCACAACGTGAAACATTTTCTTCATCCTTCCTGAACTGAAAGTGGGAGTTATTTTGATTCTGGTCTGTCTCCACCTGCAACATAATATTTCTTTAACTTATAAGAAACGTCATTCCATGTTAATGATAGAAACTAGTAGTTAAAACATTACTTTTCCTTAAAAATTAACAAACACTCCAGTGTTTAAAAATGGGAATGTTAATGATCCTCAGACTAATAGGCCGATCTCGTTAACTTCAATATTTTGCAGGATTTTAGAACATATCATCTATTAAAATGTCATGCGGTTCCTGGATCAAGGTGATCTTTTAAACCCAAATCAACATGGATTCAGAAAAGGCCGATGCTGCGAAACACAACTTGCACTTCTAATTCACGAATTGTGCCGAACTATAGATGAGCAATCCCAGGTTGATTTAGTTCTATTAGATTTTAAAAAAGCTTTCGACACTGTGCCTCACACTAGGTTACTTAGGAAAGTTCGTGGTTACGCCATATCTAGACAAATATGCGACTGGATTGCAGACTTTCTGAAGAGCAGAACACAGTGTGTAGTTCTCGACGGTGAGCGTTTATCACGTACCGAAGTGAGGTCCGGGGTACCCCAGGGAAGCGTGATAGGGCTTCTGTTGTTTCTCATATACATTAATGACTTATACGACATAATAGGAGGGATGAAAAGATTATTTGCCGATGATGCTATTATTTATCGTGAAATCAAAACCCAGGATGACTGCGCTTTGTTACAAGATGATATTATGAAAATAATTGCGTGGTGTAAAGATTGTTAGTTGGAGTTAAACGCTGAAAAGTGCCAAGTCATGCGTGTAAGCAAAAGGTGACACCAGTTAGCTATGAATATACAATTAGTGATACTGTCCTTAGAACGGTAGATTCCGCTAAATACCTAGGGGTAACAATTCGTAATAATTTGTCGTAGAATGAGCATAACGAAAATGTAACGGGGAAAGCAAATCGTATGCTCAGATTTCTAGGTCGTAATTTAAATCAATGCACTCCGGAAGTTAAATCGATTGTATACAAGTAACTAGTACGTCCTCACTTAGAATATTGTTGTTCTGTATAGGGTCCCCATCAAAAGGGTTTACTGGAGGCGTGACAGGTATATATAGTTGGCGGGAAAGCGTAAGTGCGATGCTGAAGGAGCTAGGTTGGGAAGACCTGGAACACCGAAGGCGTTGCTCTCGACGGAAGCTAAATGAAAAATTCACGACTGACGTATTTCAGAATGACAGCCAGGAAATATTGCTACCAGCAAACATTCATATCTCGGAATGACCGCGGAAATAAGATAAGAGAAATCAGGGCCAGAACCGATTCATTTCTGTACTCATTTTTCCCACGAGCGATTAGGATATGGAATAGAAAGGATTTACCGGGCGAGTAAACTTCAAATCCGACAGGAGTAGCTTTCGATAAAGCACTCCGGCCATCCTGATCCTGGTTTTCAATGGTTTTCCCGGATCTATCCACCCGAATGCTGGAATGGTTCCTCACAATAGCCCATGGGCGCCTCCTGCCATATCCCGTATATCTCTTCCAAACTACCTCCCGTTTGGATAGGTGCAATGCACTCTCCGCCACACACTTTTAGTGAATCGCGGAGTAATAATAATAATAATAATAACAATGGAGTTGATAGTATTATTTCGAGGTTACCTTGAACATCTGAAAGGGAAATAACATTTCTTACAATAGGAACACTGTGTCATTCATGGCTTGCCAGGAATTTGGTTTAAATCATCTCGTATGTATGTCTATGTAGCTTATACAGTAAATAAAAGTGAGGAATAGTTAAACTTGGTGTAACAGAGGATACAATTCTTGGTTCTCTGCTGTTCTTAATCATATTATATGATTAAAAATATGGTGGTTTTCCACATGACATAAGCTTATTTATAAGTCCATCAGTTCAAAATTTCGAAAGCTCAGCAAATCATACTCCAAATAAAATAAACAGACGGCTTAGTGAAAATGAATGATTTGTTATGAAAAGAAACCACATTTATTACAATTTTTACACAAAACACAAAGGACCGTTATTAAGTTATGTTTGAAGTGAAAGAAACAAAACAAAACAATTTCTAAAAAATCCGTAGATGATTTTTTTTTTTTTTTTTTTTTACTGCTTAACGTCTCTTAACAGCGAGTTACCTGTATTATGCATGTTACTAAACAAACAGCATGTAAATAATCTCTATATTCTTTAGTTTGGAATATGTAACTCAGTTACTAACTCCAGCAGTCAAAATGGTTCTCACTGATTACCCTTGCGATTTGGTTGCTCAGTGGTTCTGACAGGGGATCAAAAGATAATGGTTCAAATCCCGGGCCCAAACGGGATTTTCAAAGACCCTTGGACTGTCCTTAACCTTCTGGAAAAGTTTGCTTTGTGCATGTCACGTAAAAATGCATAAATGGTTCGGATTCCACGTTAAACTGTGATTACGCTGAGCTTGATAGGGTTACCGGTACAAGTTATGTGACTGCAATAGAGGCAGACTGCTCTGTCAACAGGTCATCAATACCACACTGATATTATATTTATATACCTGTTACCGCGCAAAGAGAGCAGCCCTCTTCCTACTAGAGGGTCCGTGTTGATTTCCAGGTGGAAGTAGCGATCCGTGAAGTTTGAGAAATCAGTCGTCAGCATTCTACCAGCGATGTTGGGATCCCGCACCAGAAGCAATGGTTGATCAAAGCAGAAAAGTCCTGGAAGAATACAGAATATAAAACACCTGAATTGCACCATACAAGGTTAATAGGTCTGCTTGATTAATACGGACCATTAATTTATTTGTTGAAACAAAATTAGCACACTCATAAATCCATATTCTTGGATGAAGGAAACGCCAGCAGCTGAATTTAATTTAATTTAATTGCAATGGAGCACAGGTTCCGGTGGCAATTTCCCTACACACCCATCTTCCCCTTATCCTGCACCCACCTACATTTGCCCTCTACAAATTTTATCTTTAAATTCTTTCGGTAAATTATTCATCATTTCTCTTGGTAACTCATTCCAATCCCTGACACCCTTACCTAAAAAAGAGAATCTTCCCACACCCTTGTGCCTGAAATCGAGTGCCAGCTTGTGGTCATCGTCAAGTTTTCCCTTCATACACTACTTTTCATACCTATTGCAATATCTTTCCATGCCTCATCGCCAGTATATGCCCTGTACACTCCCATGACCCTCTGATTGAGAGAGTGTGGTAAACCCAAATACAATTTTCGTTTACCATAAAATGAAAGATCTGTCAAGTTTTTATATCCTGGTCACGAAAAGCGTAGATCTGGCCAGCATAGACTCCCTTGTCTCAACTTTGCTACTTGAAATCTTTGGCTGCTTGCCAGATCGAAAATGCTAATTAAGAGCCTATCTGTATTTCATTCTCAAAGATGCCTCTCTGAAATGTTTAGACTTTAGAAGACAGGGGAGGAATGAGGACAGCGCAAGGAGTCTGTCGATGACGTTTTGTCGTAGTAACCACTTCGATCTACCACTTCACCAGATGAAGACATCGATATAGCTGTTGAACGATCAGCATGGCAGAACTTGTCTGGCAGAACACTCGAAAAGAATTTTTAGCAGCTGTACGCCCATCATATCAGTTTGCCTCTGTACATATACACATTTTACTTTCTAGTTTACCAAACCAAAGCACGCATACTTTCAAAGTAATATGATTAAAAGAAATAATCAACAATTCATTATACTGACAATGAGAGAAACTATTCTGTTACAGAAAGAGAATATTACTGTATAATATAGATTTGTCCGAAATAAGATTTTTTTTTTTTTTTTTAATCGTTGTTGTGCTACAGAAGAATGCTGAAAATTAGGTGGACAGACAAAGTAAGAAATGAACGAGTTTTGGAAATGATGGGTGAGAAAAGAAGTTTATGGAAGAAGCTTACAGGAAGAACAGACAGGCTGGTAGGTCATATTTTGAGACATGCTGGATTGGTTAATTTGTTAGTGGAGGGAACAGTTGAAGGTAAGAACTGTAGAGGTAGACAGAGATTAGAATATATGAAGCAGATAATTGAGGACGTGGGTTGTAAGGGGTATGTAGAGAAATGAAGAGGTTAACACAGAATAGGAAGGGATGGAGGATTGCAGGGCGAAAAAATAAATAAAAAATCAAGATTTGGGTTTTCCACGGTTTCTCCAAATCACTCCAGGCGAATGACGATATGCTACCTTTAAAAGGCCATAGCTGAATTCCTTCCCGTTCCTTGTCCCAAATCCCATCCCGCCTCTAATGACCTCGACGTCGCCATAAAAAACGATTCATCATTATTTCCTTCATTAAAATATACATACCGTTCTGGCCATCTGGACATCTGAGGACATCTGAAGAGGACTAGTATTATAATTAGGACAGTAAAATTACTCGCTTAATATATGTTGAAGATAGCTGTTCATACTGTAGGATAGAAAGAAGTTTTCAAATACATATACTGTATATCCCTGTAGTATTATACTGACGTTCATACTGTAACTTGTTTCATAATTTAGTTTTTAGTTCCATTAATGATGTTCTATTTGTATTATTTATTATTATGGTAGTTTTGTTAAATGTAATATTGTCTTTAGCGAAGAAGATTTAGTAGCCCAGTTTTGCCTCTAGATACTGGATCAAAATGTATATGGAAAACAAATAAGTAAAAAGTTCTTTCCTGAATTAAATACATCATCCAGACTGGTATTAAGTGGTACTGATCTATCAATTTCCCATGATTGGTTGACATTTCAGATTCGTACTTTACGCTGATGATGTCTGTTAAGTACAGCATTGTTCGTCTCATCAGCAGTCCAGCAGTCATCCCCAGAGCCAGGGGCGGATCCAGGATTATGGTTTGGGGGGGGGCTTGGCTTGAGCGAATTTTGGTTCAGAGGGCTTCCCTTCAGTGAATTTTTGGTTTTTTTTTTTGGGGGGGGGGGCTTGAGTCGGCCATGGGGTAGTCTTTATAGCCTCCTCCGGCCTCGAATCCATAATAGAGCTAAAAAAAAAGGTCTCCAAAATTACAATGTCGGGGGTGGCCCAGATACTTTGGGGGTGGGCTTCAGCCTCCTAGCACCCTAGCCCCCCCCCTGGATCCGCCCCTGCCCAGAGCTACCGCTTCTATGCTGTCCACATTTGTTGTCCTGCTGAGCGATCTACCTTCCGCACCATCCTACCTGTCAGTGGCTGTTCAGAAGGCGACCGCTGATAGCAGGTATACAACAGTTCACCCATCTGACAGCGGCCTAGAACCACCGGCGTCATGTCACCCACAATGGGTAGTGGCTGCAGAGTGGGCACCCCACGCTGTGCCCAGAAACCAAAGTGTCTCGTCGAATACGTGTAGATTAACACGACAGCCACCAGCACACAGTCCACAGTGTAGCTGCCCGTCAGCGACCACCACATAGCGTGCCGCACCTGTAAGGTCACGGGGTTATCAATACTGGATTCTCTCAAATGTTCTGGGGAAATTTGGGAGAGATTTCCTATACATTAATATTGGTTGCCTACAGGGCCGATATAGGGGGGGGGGGGTAAGCGGGTCAAATGTACCCGGGGCCCGATCACCGGCTGCAGGGGCCCCCAGTCCTTGAAGCCAAGAAACCGTCCATTGTCGCCCGGCTAGTTTGTAGATTTTGTAGAGCTAAAAAAGAAAGAAAGAAAGAAAAAAAAAGTCGCCCATTTCACCCCGGGCTTGAAATTTCTAGCCCCGGCCCTGGTTGCCTAAGTCATAAGGTTAGGACTGACAGAAGGTTTCAAGATATTTCAGGTGACTACTAACACTGAGAATCTAGATACATGGGTACTGTAAAATTGACAGGACCGTTGAAATGATAGCTCATCGAGGTTCTATGATGCAGTAGTTAAAGTTCTATTTCAAAGATAATTCAGTTGGAACACATCATCCATAACAAATATTCTTATATAGTATATGTATTGATTCCAGTCTTCCTAAACCTATCAAATCTTCAATAGAAGATCATGGAGTGAATGCTTTTTCACTTCCACGAAACGGTTTAGGCAGATTTGATTGAAACTGATTAGCAAGTAGTCTAACTTGCATTATTAGGTGATCGGTGTATTCCTCTGGAATAAACAGAAAGGTTTTTACTCACTTCCTTGTTGTAAATTAGTAATTAGTCTTAAAATTCCTCGACTTTTTTTAAAGAAACCTGATGTACTTGATTCTGTAAACAGACAAATGTTTTCTATGAAGTGATTTATCCTTATTGATAAGCGACAGAAATAAATTGTGTGTTTTTTTTAATTTAGATAACACATTTAAGTTTTCTTTACTAATAATAATAAGGTAGCCTTTGTATTCCAAGCACACCGTTACGAGCATTATCAGCGAATTAGCGTTGACTGAAAGATTAGTGACATTGAATTAGAATATTACGAATTCTCGAGGTATCTATTCTTAAGAAGTGTAGTAAATGATAGTGTAAACTCATGGTAAGCGCCAGCTCACTTGTAGAAAACAATTGCAATCGATGTTAAAAGTAAGAATTATGTTAGAAACTAATTAGCGCCCACAAAAATAGGCTTCTTTAAAAGAGAAAAATTTTTAAACGTTGATTTAGCACCCAGAGATAATTTCCTCAAATTGTATCTATAGAGAACAACGTTTAATCAAAGTGTAGCTACGGAATTTGGTAAATAGTTAAAACTGAGGTTTTCTTGAAAGGGCGTTGAAAATTAGGTGAAAAGACGAAGAATTTAATCAGCAAGTTTTTTAAATGATGGACGAAGAAAGGATTTTGCGAATGAATTTAACAGAAGGAAGAAATGCAATTTTTAAGTTTTGCAAGATTGGTTAATTCATAGTGTAGGAACGTACTGGCGTGACTTATTTGATCAAAGGCAGCTCTTTAAAAATTCCTGGCCGCACCAAACTTGAACCTGGAACCGTGCCCTAAACTTTCGAAAGCAAGCGCCTAAACAGCATTTTACTTTTTCATAACGGTAATTAGCCTTATAGCCATTCAGACATCACGCCTTGATGTATTTATGTAATCATCATGTTTATATTAATGTGTCTTCCGGCATTTGTCTGATTATTCAGGTGTAGGACAACACACGAAACACACACAATACTTGCACTAAATACCCGTGCCTTAACCGAAATCGAAACGACGACTCTCGGCACGATGAACTCAGGACTTTAGCGTCTACGCTATCGGGGCACAGAGTAACCAGACCTCTTATACTGAAAGGTAATTATGCAGGACAGAACGTTAGTCACAAACCCACGGAATTATAATATACAGAAGTCTCAGCACTGTCATTTAACAGACGCTGCAGCACAAAGCGATATTTTGTAAACTGAATTTACTATTTTACATAAAATTGAAAATATTACTAGCATTTTTGTCTGATTAATACGAATAGTTGGTGTTATCTGGAGAGCTGCAATCAAACTGGCTATGAAGATCATCTGCCATATACGAGGTCAATCAGAAAATTGGGGGATATTCTACCGAGGGGGAAAAATAATAATAATAATAATAAAAAAATTACGAAGTTGATATGGCTCACAAACAACTCCACATAGAAGCTGTGGCCCCTCTGCTTCGTCAAATTAAGTCAAACGGTGCTTCCAATTCTAACAGCACCTGGGTAAATAATTACTATTTGTGCTCCCATAGGATATCTCAGAAATATTCTTTGGTGTATCGAGCTCTGTGGGTTAGTGGTAAAGCTCGGGGTTGGCATTTGAGAGGATGTGAATTCAAATCCTGTCCGACAATTCAGATTTCAATTTTACATCACAAAATCGCTTCAGGTGAATGGCCTGGTGGTTCCTCTAAAAGGCCATGGCCAAATTCCTTCCCGTTTCTTCCCGGCACTTCATAACTTCGACGTTGAGGAGGCGCATAGCCACAAAAAAAAAGTTCTGTGGCCTTTCAATGTAACCAAATGTAACGGTCACCATCAGGCAATAGTAGATTGACTGTTTGGTATTCGGTGCAATAGTTTCTTATTCCAATATTATTTTCTTGCCTCCTAGAGGTGTTTCCTCACCGGGACTCATTGGATAACAGTCTGAGTGGGCTTGGAGAGCTATTATGGACAAACAGCTTCGAAGAAAAATCTTCGATTTTATTGAGTATCGAGCGAAGATCATGCAGGCTGCAGACAATCACTTTACCAACCTAGGTACATGCCCTGTCCATTACAATGGAACAGTTAAAGGTAATAGTGGAAAGCAGGAAGTCCGGTGAACTAACTTACTGCCTTTCTTGCTTGATAGCTTGGATGATTATAGGAACTGCTAGTCTGAAGTCGTTCCCCGGTCGGTCATCCACATTACAGTTTTAAGTGGTTTCCCGAAATCACTCAGAGATAATGCGGGATGATTTCTGCATAAAGATCCTGGTCAATTTTGTTCTCATTAATTGTACGCAGTGCGTCAACTCCTAATTGAAAAAAAAAAACTCAAAATCTGATACTATTTTTTTTCTCGTGGCTTTACGCCTCGTCGATGTCGAGGTCATTAAAGGCGGGAAAGGACTGCGTACATGGAACTGGAAGGAACTCGGCCATGACCTTTGAAGGAAGCATCTCGGAATTCACCTGGAGTGATTTGGGGAAACCATGAATAACCAAAATCAGGATGCCCGGACGGGGATTCGAACCCGCGTCCTCCTAAATACGAGGCCAGAACGTTAACCGTTCACCCACCAGAATATTTTGTCGCTTCAAACATACAGGATGTGAAAATAACAGGTGTTAATTTAAGTCCCATATAAGCTGCCTTGAAGAGGATGGTATATTATGTAAGCTTGAAAAAAATCGATCATATGAATGAAGAGTTTTACTTTCTCACTAAAACGACATAATTCTGGACAAACCTTGTTGAAGAATACGGAAAGTCTGAATCAAGAACAATATCCGAAATCCGATTTTCTGGTTTCATAATCATCAGCAAAATTTTTAAAATGAAACACACATACAACGCTTAAACAGGGCCGGATTAAGACAGCGCGGGGCCCGTAGCAAATGTGAAGAAGAGGCCCTTGATTTTTATGATTTTTGCCGTCCGGGTTAAAATTGAGGCCTCCCAGAAGGCCGGAGGACCGTAGCATTTGCTACCTCCTGCTACGTGGATAATCCGGTACTGCGCTTAAAACGTTCTGAAATTTACAAAGAGATATGTGGAGTTAACTGTGAAAATGCTGTTTCGCGGCAAAGCGCTGGTACATTTGACAAATGTCATCAAGGACCTACTAAACAAATTCAAGTGGGAAATGTAACAACATTCTCTTTAAATCTTTGATCTGTCTCCATATAGCTTTCAGACGCTTCGCTACATGAGAAAAAGCAAGCGTGATCTGTGAGCAGTAATGCTCTGGCCTCGCATTCGGTGGAACATGGGTTCGAACCCCCATCCTGCCATACAGATCAGAGTTTTCCATGGTTTTCCAAAATCACTGTGGACGAATGCCGGGACGGTTCCTTTAAAAAGCAAAAGTAGAATTTTTTCCACTTCCTTGTTTCCACTACTTTCCCCACTCTTGTTAAATCGACGTCGGCGAGGCGTAGAGACATAAGGAAAAAATTTCAAAATAAATAAACTGGCAAAAAAAGCGTTATCAATTAGATGACGAAGTGGATCGGCCGCTCTTACCTGTTGCTATCAAGCTGTGTAGTTTTTTCGAAGCTAGACCCATACAGACATAGTAAAAATGAAAAAAACTTGTTGAGAGACTGAATTTCAGAACAGATTGCTATGTGCAGTTTTTTAATTATAATGCTTTGTCAAAATTGTTATACTTTTTAACTAATGAACATGTGAAACTTAGTTTTGGATTATCCCTCGTACATGTACTAGATTTTCTTGTGACAGTTCTTCAGCCTCAAATAACTTGCGATCAAGGTTATACGCTGATTCTGATTCGTATTAACAGTTTCACTCAAACATAATCCATGGATACTCGTAGATATTATTTAATCAGAACCAGTACGCCAGTTAAATAATATTTATTATTTTAACAATTAACTGCAGAAGAAAGGGCCTACAATAATCACATTTAATCGTTTCACAAGTTACTTTAAACCATTTGTCGGGCGACTACATTTTGTTCACATTATTCTCAAACAAAATTTTCTCTAGAGAAACTCTCACCTGATTATTACGAAGTCAAGTTGCAGTACCACACTTGTTTGTGGACAGTTTACTGCAGACTGAGCCAGCCAAACGATGCATCCTGGCCGATGCGAGATATGCAAACATATGGAAATACGTTGCATCTCTCTTCGCATTTTCAGCAGGGTCTCACAAGACAAGCCGATAGTTTAGGAAGCTGCTGTCTAGACGAAAGGTCGACTGCAGTCTTCTCGCCAGACAGAGCAAGGACGAATATTGTCGATCACAAAAGCTGGTGACTTCACAAATAGTGGAGCTGCTTTAATGTGGCGATTGGGATCTAAACGACATTTTTCGTCAGCCAAGAGAACGAGGATCAAATGAGAAATCAAGACATGAATTTGATCACTTTTGTTAGCCTGACGTTACCAATATACTAGCTGCAGGAATAGAAAAAGAATTAAAATACATTTAAAATGCATGACGGACCTAGAAAATTGATAATTTTAAATGGAATAAAATATTTAAAAGTTAGCTCTAGACCAAGGTTACAGAAGATTGCTGCGGTATTCAGTTGGCTAGAATAAAAGTATAGAAACGTGAGAAACGAGAATCAGTTAAAAGCTTCTCTGCTCACTAAAGTGAATGAAAAATAGAGTCGTGTATAAAGTTTCAAAAAGAAAGAATCGGTAAACTATGATTTGCTTATTAATTATTATATTACTTTATTTGAAAATAACAATGACGATGCGGAGAAATCAATATATGACTTGGACAGAATGTAAAACGATATAAATTTGAAAAAGTTATAAATAAAATTAAAATGAGTAAACTAGTGCAGCATAAGCGATGACAACAATAAATTTAAAATAGAAGCGGATGTAATAGAATTCTTTTACATTAGACTACCACTGATGGTTGAAACAAGAATGATGTCAAAAGTGTAGCAGCGATCGCAAAAACAGGTTTTCGCAAGGACATTTTTTTTCTTTTTTTTTATGTTAGCCTGACCTGCATGTATGTATGAATGAATTTAACGGAATCTTTCAACTCAATTTTTATCCACTTCCAAATGTGTGTTATTTGAAATTTTGCACACTTATTTAGACTCGGTGACAATACAATAATTTCATAGCAGCATCCGGCTATTCTAATTATTTTGACATCAACAATAGAAAAATTGTTGATTGCAATTGAATTTTCCATTTCAATGTTCGCCCTTTTTCAGACGTCCGAATTTTAAATTTTGCACACTTATTACGAACCGGTGTTAATACAACAGTTTTATATATATGTCCTGATATTCTCATTACTTTGACAGTAACAACAGAAAAGCGGTTGAATGCATTGGAACATTTCATTTTAATGGTCACCCACTTCTTAACATCCGAATTATTTGAAATTTTGCACAAGTATTAAGAACCGAAGACAATACACTAATTTAATAACAACGTCCTGCTATTCTAATTGCTTTGAAAACAACAATAGAAAAATGGTTGAATGTGATGGAATCTGCAATTGAATTTTATCCAATCCATACTTCCGAATTGTTTGAAATTTTGCACATGTATTGAGAACAGACAGCAATACAATAATTTCATAGTTTTGTCGTGCTGTTCTCAATACTTTGGTAGGAACAATAGAAAAATGTTTGAATGCATTGGAATCTTTCATTTCAATATTCATCCACTTCCAGACATCTGAAATGTTTGATATCTTCCACAAATATGAAGAACCGATGACAGTACTATAATTTCATAGTAATGTTCTGATATACTCATTACTTTGACAGTTACAATAAAGAAGAGGTTGAGTTCAATGAAATATTTCATTCCAATGTTCACCCACTTCCTGATGTCCGAATTGTTTGAAATTTTTGCACACCTCTTACGAACCGATGACAATACAATAACTTCATAGCAACGTTCTGCTATTCTCATTATTTTAACAGTAACATTTTGAAATGTGATGGAATTTCTCAATTAAATTTTAACCCAATTCCAGGTGTCCGAATTATTTGAAATTTTCACATGTGTTGAGAACCGATCACAACACAATAATTTCATAGCTATGTCCTGATATTCTCATTACTAAAAGGATAAAAATAATCTTTAAATATAAACATTTTGATCAACAGCGCTAGGATGTCCCACAATTCAGTATAACTTTTTTGAATAAGCTTAAAATAAGAATAAAGTCACTGATTAAAATGTTAACTTTAATGTAAAAAAAAAAAGCCTAAGGTACTCTCTACTTATACATAATGACTCTATCTTTACGAACAGCTAGTGATAAAAAATGTAAGATTACTAACATCTAGCACCCCATACTTTTTTACATTAAATATAACTTTTTAACCAGTGATTTTATTCTTATTTTAAGCTTATTCAAAAAAGTTATATTGAATTGTGGGACATCCTAGCGCTGTTGAACGTAATTTTTATATTTAAAGATATTTCTTAACCTTTTAGCTCACATTGCTACAAATGCGTGATTTTAGTTTTTTAAACTATAATTTTATTTTTAAGGGTGTTTGTGTTCGAAGAATTAGGGGAGGAATGTTAGAAATTACAGATACTCAGTCTGATAGTGTAGATCTTGTCCAAATATTGCCCTCAATGTGTCATTTAGTTGGACGTCGATGTTTTTGGTGTTCTCCATAACTCATTCCTAAACTATGTAATTTCACGTTTTATATTTTGCAGGTATTCCATTGATGTGTTCATTGTATGTTAATGAGTGGTTGCAATGCAGCGTCCATTATAAATCACCTAAGCATGGTTTCTCCTATCATGGTACACTGTATATTTTATATGTAAGCTAACCACGTCTTGCTACTATATATTTCTTACGCCTCTGAATTGAATGAGATTAGTAATGATTAACTGCATTGTCTGGACCTAGCAGGGCCTTGAAGGAAGACCTAGCATTTCTAGTAACTTACCGTACCGATTCGATAGAAGAACGTTATAACTGTTATAATTTAGTTCAATCGTTTCATAGGTGATATCAGTAGCTTACTGCTTCGTCGCCGGTGTTCAAGAAATTGTTATCCAGATGAAACAAAATGTGTGAAAAAGATTCCCACCTTCGGCATCTGTAATTCATATTCTAATGAAATTTGCAGTTTCTTGTAAAGAATACAAATTTTTCACCTTTAAACGAAATTTATCACTTACTTGATTTTTTAATTTAATTTTTAATTGCAATGGAGCACAGGCTCCGGTGGCAATTTCCCTACACACCCATCTTCCCCCTATCCTGCACCCACCTACATTTGCCTTCTACAAATTTTATCTTTAAATTCCTTCAAAGTTTTCGGTAAATTATTCATTTCTCTTGGTAACTCATTCCAATCCCTGACACCCTTAACTAAAAAAGAGAATCTTCCCATACCCTTGTGCCTGAAATCGAGTGCCAGCTTGTGGTCATGGTCATCTTTTCCCTTCCATGCACTACTTTTCATACCTATTGCAATATCTTTCCAAGCCTCATCACCAGTATATGCCCTGTACACTCCCATGACCCTCCTCATCCTCCTTCTGTCTTGCAATGAATCCCATTCCAGCTCCTTTATAATATCCGTCACTGATTGCATTCTGCGATAATTTCCAGAAACAAACCTAGCAGCCCTTCTTTGCACCCTCTCCAACTCCTGTATTTGATACATAAAATGAGGGTCCCATACTACACTACCATATTCGAGCAATGGTCTGACCTAAGTTTTGTAACCCAATTCCTTGACTTCTTTCGTACATCCCCTCATCACTCTCTCCAACAAGTGCAGAACTTTGAAACCTTTTCCTACCACCTGTCCTATGTGTCCTGCCCAGTTAAGTTTGTTATCGAAAGTAATTCCAAGATATTTGCATTTCAAGTCTTCAGCAAGCAATTCTTTCCCCACCTTATATTCATAATTAAACTTTTGTTTTTTATTTGTGTATGTAATAAGCTGACTCTTCTTTGCATTTATCTTCATTCCATGTTTACCAACCCAATTAGATATCCTGTCCAGATCACCCTGCAACTGTTTACAATCATCTATCGTTTTGATTCTTTTATACAGCATTATGTCATCTGCAAACAATCTAATTTCAGATAGTAAACAATCAACACAATTATTCATTAGAATAATTAATAGCAATGGTCCCAATACGCTACCCTGCGGCACACCCATTTTTACTCCCACTTCTTTTGATACTACATTTCCTACCCTAACTTTCTGTTTTCTACCTTTTAAAAATTCTTCTACCCAGCAAATGACTTTCTTATCCACGCCAATGGTTTTTACCTTATTTACTACCATTTTATGGCTTACTCTGTCAAACGCCTTAGACAGATCTAGTGCTACACTATCAATTTGGCCTCCCTTGTCCATTTCATCTGAAATATCTTGCATATATCCCACCAACTGAGATTCGCATCAATGTCCTTGCCTGAAACCATATTGCCTGCTTGAAAATCAATTACGTTCCTCACATGTATTTCTGATGTAGTTGCATATCAATCTTTCCATTAATTTACCTACCACTGATGTCAAACTGATTGGCCTGTAATTCTCAACTCTATTTCTCACCCCTCCCTTATGTACCGGTACTACTATTGCACTTTTACAGTCCTGTGGTAAGCAGCAAGTGTCTTGATGTTGAGTATTTAATGGCATTAAACGAGTTTTTGCACATTAGGAGTCATTTTTCGTCGTGACTAATGAAACTGGAAAGCTAAAGACGAACCTACGACAAGATAGTGGTCAGTGTTAATAAATAAATGTATACATAGATTCACACTATAGAAAATGAAATCAAAATGTCACAAGCATCTTTTGTATGTTGTTATGAATTAAAAGGGCAGTTTTCAACTGCAAAGAAACATGAAACTTGTTACGCATGTGACCTAAATTAGTTGAATTATTTGACTTGTGTGCACAGTTATTAGAATAAAGCATTAAAGATATTGAACTGTCATATGAAATTCTCTTACATTAAGCATGAGGGCACACGTTATCGAAAAGTTAATTTCTACGGCATTTCTGAGATACAAAACAAAAGCTTTGTACCAGAAGAGCCTTAATTCATCGTCTTGAAAGGGGAAAGAAAATCGTTGTCAAATAAAAAATATAACATCCCCATACAATTAATTTCGTTATGTCGTTGACAGGAAAAGTTGGAACGGTTTCGTGCTCAGATCTATGGTCCGTTAAGCATACCATCCAGTGTAAGATTTTTAGGCGTTTTTTCTCGTAGTCACTGCGCTGTTTTTATTGATTTAATATAATTACTAAATCTCCTTTTTAAAATTACAAATCATATTTTCCCATTGCTTCTTCATAATCATCTCTATAAGAAGTAGCAGAGAAATGTTTTTTGAAATAATGAAATAATAAAGCTTCTTATGTAATGTGAACTGTTTCGCTGTAATAATATACGTCTGTAAATATTTCCCTGATTAATTTTGTGTCGGCATGTTGCTCCACTTTTAGTACTTCTATAACGTTAGGTACAAAATAAAATTAAAAACAATAAGGAAGGAGCGCAAAAAACATTTAAGTCTCGACATGACACTCATGACAGTGATGATTTGGTCTCCAAATAAAGTGTTTCTGTTGACAAGTTATCTGGTGTCTTTGGCTGACCGAGTGTAAACATCTAACCTAACGGAGAACCTGCTGGGATAGTCTACAGCTGTTTACCAGTCTTAAACAGATAGATCGCTCTTAGACTTGCCCTATATCATTTGTACTTCGTACTATGTATGATGCTAAGGGGCCAATAAATACAAATACAAAAAATACAAAACAATAGGCAGTTATTTAGTTGGTGATTGGAGATACCTCAGCAAAACCGACCATAGAATGACATCTTCAATAATATTTTCAATTTAAGTTTGTGTTTTCTGCATGACATATGCGAGATTCGCAATAGCTCCTACATTGTTTATGACAAGTGAATAACAAATACTTCGGCGCCGTTTGACTAGATTTACGGAGAAAGAGGGAAGGTGAATGAGGCAAGATTCTAATGATAGAGGCAGAAAAGAAGTATGGTAAGTGGAGAGGGACAAAAGGATAGGACAGAACTGGTAACAGGTCGCAGAACAGGTAGAGTAAACAGAATGAAGATCTCAGAAATTTTAGTAAATGAGGATAGAAATACCTGTAATAGAATTTGTGGAGAGTATGCGTCATGAAGATAAAGGAGAAGATAAGGTGCAACAGGCAATTAGGAGTGGAGAAGTGAGTGCAAAAGGAATAAAGAAGTTTTTATGAAAAGTAGTAGTAGCGAGAGCATATAGTTCTACATCTGAAATTTTATTTAGATACAAACTACCTGACCACAATTATTTTTTAGCCTAGTTCTAGGCTCTCCCAGGTAACAGGAAGATATTGGATCGCTGTTTCACTTAGAAAATTAGGGGAGGAGAGGAAATAGATAAACTTGGAAATCAGTTGACTAAATTGGAAGATGAGAAACGTAGGTTGCGCCTGTGGACACGAATGATGAGTCGGGTTACATTATGAATAACCAAACCTGAATAGAACGGAGAAAGCGGTTCTTACCGAGTTGATTGAGCGTATGGCAGCCCATTTTCCATCTGTGATGGATTTAGGATAGTACCTTTCTCAGATTATGGTCTTATGCAACGAAATAATAACAAAAAATTTCTTGGATATTATTCTGGGGTACAAAAGGTTTCACAAACAATGTAAACAAACATATAAAAGTTGAGAGAATATAACTTCTTATGGGAAGTAATACTCAAGATCCGCTACTAGATCACAGTGACCTAAAATTTCATATGTCACAAAGTTTCTGGACAGTCCTCGTAAATTTGTCTGCCTTCGTTGTCATTAAACCTGTAAATTTATTACATGGGCTGAAACTTCAAGTGGAAACGCCCAAAGCTTTCTGAAGTTAAAATTTCCTCTTTAACTATCCTTAATGTGATCATAATAGTGTGCTGAAAGTAATTATACTGAAATAATGAGCTGCCTGTTTCTGCTAAGTTCCAGTTCTACGGAATACGAAAAAGTAGGCTGCTAATCATATACACCACTATCAAAATCATTCACTTTCTCCTTTTTTTAAAAAAAGATCTTGTCGGTTTTATATAGTTCTATGTTTGAGTGCTTTCCTACCTAAATAAATATGGGCCTGAAGAATTGTTCGACCGCCAGGTAACAGAGCTTACGATTCGCCGCGCAATGCGCCTCTTAACGTGGAATCCGAACCACGGAAGCGTTCTGTAGATGTGCAAATGTGAAGGTCAGGTTAAGAGCCGAAAATTACAGCCAAAGCTAGGATTCGAACCGAAGACCTTTCGATCGGCAGTCAGACCAGAGACAATATACACAGTATGATTCAGACGCCCTAGCTACCGAGCCACCAGATCACTCTTTTTAAAAGTGATTCTTATTAACTGAAGCTTAACTCTAACACTTAAAGTTAAGTATTATTTTAAACTTCACCTACAAACTTTCCGCGTCATCATTGCGTGCGTTAAGTGTTTCAACGAAATACTGATGGGAACGTAGATGCAAACTTACCTGTGGTGTGCCAGTGGAGAAGCGATATTAACGCATTATTCCTGAAAGTACGCTTTATAATAATTGTAGCGGCGATAGTTTGGATAATTGACTTACCCGGTCTTTGTAAATTTCAGCCATGATGGCTTTTTGATGGCGAATACGGACTGCTCAAATCAAGGGGAACCTATAGCTGTTTTCTTCCATGAGAAAATATCTGTGATAACCAGCTTGATTGTCATGAGAGTCGATTGCTAGCATCTAGGACAGGGGTTCCCAAACTTTTTACCCTGTCTACCCCTTCATAAGATATTTGCCTTCTTATCGATCCCCAGGTTAAGTATTTAATAAAAAACATTAAAACATTTTTGCCATTTCTAATGCTAAGCAGTAAGGAGATCTGCATAACTACTCAACGAAATAATTTACAGTTCGGTATGTTACAAAATCCACCCAATAACATTAACAGAAAAAGAAGATATTTTCAACTGTTATTATAATCTCAAAAAATAATAACAAAATTAGAGATAGATGGAATAAATTTCGAATAAAGATCTGCCAAATAAAACAGATGGTTCTTGCACTATTTTAACTTGTCACATAACGATGGATTCACCTTCCTAAGAAACTCTTCAGATGATTCTCTACAAACTACTACCTGTTAATAACCACCTTACCTCACTGTGCAAAAGTAATTTGTTGAAAGTTTTTATGATTTACTTCACATAATTTCCAAACAGACGGGATGAGAGGATGAGCTTTAATTTTATTTATTCATCTCATTTTTATTTGAAGATTCCTATTTTTCCCTAGACGGTTGAATTGGTCCTCTTTAGTATTAATTGACCCCCGTGTATTAATCGATCCCTGGAGAACTCTTATCGACCCGAAGGGGTCGATATCGACCACTTTACGACCCCTGATCGAGGAGAAGAGAAAAAGCCGAAATTGTGTGTGACTTGCTTTATTTTATTTGAGAATAATCACTGAGGCGGAAACTGGAGATCAGCATTCAATTACACTACTATGGAAAACTGCTTATAAATCGTGATCGGGACGTCGTATACATCAGGTCTGTGGTTTGGACCTTTACCGATTGTACCTTTACCGATTGTACCTTTACCTATAGTATGGAGTCTCTTTAATGCGCCAGTTCCAACAATAGGTTGGAAGACCATTAAAACAAAATAAAAAAATGAAGTGCACAGGCTAGAGTTAAATTGTATAACTGTTACTGAAATAAGTTATCAAGAATAGTAGACTTGTTGGGCAGAACGGTCATTATTATGGACAGGGCCGGCGTTGGGGGGGGGGGGCCGGGGGGGGTTGTAAGCGGGTCAAAAGCTCCATGGTCAAAAGTACCCGGGCCCGCCGGCTGATGGGGAGCCCCGATCACCGACTGTAGGGGCCCTCAGGGCGCGAAGCCTAGAATTCGCCCATTGTCGCCTGGTTTGTAGAGCTAAAAAAAAGGTCGCCCATTTTACCCGGGGCCCGAAATTCCTAGCGCCGCCGGCCCTGATTATGGACTATAATATTGACTAGCAAAGACGTCAAGACAGACAAAAAACAAAAACTCGCCACAACAGTTCAGCTTATAACAGAATGAACCAAGTGGGTCATCCCGTTCAAGTTTTATTATTAATATAAAATGCAACGGGCAAAATGGAATTTACTAGTGTGAAGTTTCATGGCTAGAGACACGCCGAACTAGAAAAAAAGCCACTGTGGTCCTATAATAGTCCCCTGACAGGACAACGCTAGACCGTGGCCAGGCAGGTACCTGTCGAACAGTGAGCTACCGTTTGTTCGCCGGTGTGGAGCCCAATTCCTTGAGAGTGTCTCGGGATGCTGAGAACAACCTGCAGAAGGTCAGTCACCTCGGGGACTTCCTGCTCACCACCCAAACGTTTACAAGGAGCAACTATTGCTTTCGAAATATTGAAATGAAATTCTTGACAATGAAATCACAGTTGAGGAAGAGGGTACCTTACAGAAGCAATTGCCTGGGTATTCTCTAATTTCTGTGAATCTATCCCCATGTGGCCAGCACGCAGAAGAAAGGCATTGAAAAATAGAGGAGCCAGGAGCCAGACTGCAAGGGGGATGAAAAACACTCTGGACCAGGCGTCGAGTGAAAGAGGTTGGAGTCACTCTGCACCAGGTCTCAAGTGACTTTGTACACTCCATACTCTGCTTTCCTAGCGGGAGAGCACAAGCCGATTTTGCAGTAGTGAGGTGTGCTTAAGTAAATGGTGTCTTGAATGTTGTAATGAGCCATCGCCTACGCCAATGCAGTTCACAGTAATTGTACTAGGAACCTAATGCTATGTACTTTGTCAAGTCATTGAGACTATCCCAGTAATGGTCCTGTCAAGAGATCTTGAACGAATAAGAGTTTTGTCTCTGATAAGCTGAGCTAATGTTTGTTTAAAAGCCACGAGATTTTCTTAACAATTTTTATATTGAAAAATGTACAAATATTTGTGAACTTTCAATCACCATATTTGGTGGGTAGTATAAAATACCCTGGCACCCGACATGTCATGCTAACGTAGTTATTTTAATATTGCATCCAATCATTGGAAATATAAAGATTGTTCTCTGTTTGTTTAAAGGAAAAATGAGATAGAGCCAATATGGAATTTTTGTCACCTGTTGGAAAGTTTAATCATGTTTATTTTGTTTCATTGATGTTTAGTATTTCCTTATTTGTTTCGTTTGTTCTTGGGTAAATGTGAGACGAGGCAGTGCTTTTTATTTGATTTTGATATTCCCTGTATTCATACTACAGAAAAGTACGCCTCAGTCTGTAAGCAGTAAGAGTACCCAATAAATTGAAACTTAGGGCAATTTTACTTTGGTAAAGAGGACAATTCATTTCACCTCCTTTCCCAGGAACTTTTATCTAAATTTTAGATTCAAGGTGGTGGGTAATTTCTAAAATATGTAAAATAGCAAATGTATTAATTCCCGAGTCAGTGAAGGTAGTGATGGGAGTTGGTTATTTATGAAAAGTAATAACCGTCACCCAACAAAACCCCTTTTACTAGGAACTCTTACGCCAAACAAATCTGTAAATTTTGACAATATTGATACAGCATGCTAGGAGACGAAAGACAATGTAAATCTAACTGTGATGAGAAACTTAAAATTGGTACAAATGTTAAAAACCAAACATGGGACATTGTAGGTGAAGATGAATGGAGTTACAGGAACAAAAAAGAAGTCAGCCAGTGAATTTTACTTGGGCACAGTTCAGTGACGTTAAATATTTGTTTCATGGTAAATGGGGGCTAGAACCTGATTTCTCGACTGTGAAATCTTTTCGGGAGTAGGTGTGTATACTTATTAGTTTGTTGAAGAATGGTAAGAAAGCAAGAATATGACATATAGAGAGACTGATGAAGCAAGTAGCTTGTCAAAGTTTCAAACAGGCATTTATACTTACCCTAACTCAGAAGGAAGAAAAAATTCACAAGAAAAGTTGGTAGTTCTGAAACATAATGTGTGCACCAGTAGATGAAAATAAGCACCAATAATGCAAGTAGGAGTTACTGATAAAAGATGAAACAACAAAAAATAAGATAATGTTCTCAGAAAACCTAAGCAGACTAATCCTTTTTACTTGACCCTTCATTACTCATTGAAATTTTTACATTTTTTTGTTTGCTTTCTCTAATTTTTCTGTGCCCTTCCATTAAATTTAAATATTTATTTCTAGTGTTATGAAAGTCAAGTCTGTAACAATACACCCTGTATCACACTGTATATCTGTTGCTACTGACAGCTTGCAGAAAAGATTATGTTCCTTCCTATCCAACATAGACTTCACTGGTGTGAGCTATAAAATTCAATAATAAGAAACAATTTATCTGCAAAATTATGTTGGGGGAACAAATATAAATGAGGCTCTTTGAACTGGGCACAAAATAATGGTCTGAAATATCATGCTTTTCTAGACGTTTTGGGTGGGGACACCAGGAAAAGGGAGAATGATTGTTGGTCTTGCTAGATACAGTTAACAATTTCTAAGCAACATTTGCAACCCTCGATTGTGCAACATGAAACAATTAAATTTCTCACTCATGAAGGTGTGAACCAACCAAAATTCTGTGGAGACTGAAAGCACATTTCGGGGATCATTCACTGTCACAGGATTGTATGTTTACCTGGTATAAGGAATGCTTCAAAGGTCGTGTAGAGGATACAAACGAGAGCCCCTGTAGAAATGAAGCCTTAGTTAACATATCTTTTCTTTTTGCATATTGATTTTTTTTGTACAGACGTCACAACATCAATGCATCATACTAACGCAAACTTTTAGGCGAGGCTAAACTTGCTTTTGAAGAGAACAGCTGATACGAAACGTGATTCTTCTCCATCACAACCAAGGGCATATGCAGGATCAGAACTAGGTGGGGAGGGGCAACATCTGAATTAGGGGAGACAACTTGTATTTGTTTCGAGGAAATTGGGTGGGGGACTGAAACATGACGATTTCTTACAACGTAAAACTCAAACCTATTGAAGAAACTATTTTTATTACTGATTAACATAGTAATCCAAGGACCTACTATGCAGTTAATCAAGATCATAAATCAATTATAGTTTTTTACGTAAACATTAATCGTCTCGGATTCTCAGAACAATTTTCAATAACTTAATTTGTCAATATCTCACTGTGTACTTTCACAAAATTTCGATGCAAACTCATCAGGCATAATCCAGTCAATCTTTCCTCTCCCATAGTGCTCCTAGGCCAGTTCTTTATTCGTTGAAGCGTACTGAAGGCAACTTGATTTTTCTTCTAGAGGGCGGGGTGGGGGGGGGTATGTGGCAGCAGCCCCCCCCCCCCTGCCCCTCACTGGATACGCCCATGATGACAACACTTGACCACTCACTGCAGCTATCAGTCACACAAAACTTGAGAAAATGATTTGGAAATCACTTATCATCCACCTTACAGCCCTTACCTACCATCTCTGTGGACCACTGAAACAAGCACTGGGAGGCACAAGATTTGATTACTTTGCGGTGCAGGGCTTATTGCGCAGTTGATTACTGATGCAACTCCCTTTGTTTTATGATTTCATCAAAATTCTATTGATAAGCTGGGAAATGTGTGTTTTCAAAACGGGAGATTATGTTGAGAAGTAATATGTATTTGGTTTATTTTTTATGGTTCATAGTTTTTTTTTTAAATATTTGATCCACGTAATATATATTAAATTTCATCTTAGTACAGTTGCAATATTTTTAATATTTTATACATGAATTGTCCCTCGATGAATTCCATATATGAAATGATTATAATAGAAAACTGTATATTTTTGTATACATTTAAGAAAACGACATTGTCACGTGAAGAATGTGATATGGTTATCACATTATTTTCCAACGCTTTGTTCTGGCTATAATTCAAGTGTGTGGGTTTTTTTTTTTTGAATAATCAAACACATTGACTTTAAAAGCTTTGCAGTTTTCACAGCAAACATAACGTTATTAATAACTTCACAACCAATCACTCCTTCTTTTTTCTGACATTTTGTGCCTAAGGTTTTCCTCAGGGTGCAAGCCACCTGCTAAGTCTTCTACAGACTGTTGTTCTGACTGGTTGTACTCCTCTTAATAGTATGAAGCCCATCGAATCTCTACCATCAGAGATATGGTGTTAATAATGTCTTTGGCAAAAGGTGTGTTTATTTGATTAGCACTCTAAAATTTAATGGTTTCTCTGCATTAAAACACATTCAGTCTTATAAACACTACCATTAGGAATATTTTTATAATTTTAAACAAGGATCAATATCCTGAAAGTATGCATCATGTAAAACAAACTGTTGATGTTCCAGTGGTGGAAACTAATGAATACCTCAATTAATTATGAACATTTTTCTGTTGCACACATATCTCTATCTATGACACTACATTCATTCATTTTTCATTCTAAACTGTCATTGTTAAATCAAAAATATGTTTGGCAGCTGTTTTCATTTTATGTTGTTTTTGATGATTCCCCTCCCATGCTTCTTCCAGTTCATTGTATTTCATCTTTAGCTCCATACTTTAGATCCACCAAATTACCATTTAGTTCTCAATTCTTAGACATTGCACTTCTTTCTCCTTTTAGGATTCCTAACTTCTAAACACCAATTTTCCCCACATTTATCATGCTCCACCAGCTCACCGTTTTGTATCACAAAGGATTTTTGCCAAAAAATTGTCCCTTACCAGTGTAGGCAGATAACTGGAAATTTACACCTTTCTGAAAGTAGCTATTGTACAAATCATTGTAATAATAATAATAAAAAAAGGTAATCAGGGTAATGGAGCTGTAATGGAAATACATGCTACTTCTTCTTCTTTTATTATGGAAGTTCATTTCCTGCCAAATGTAGTGATCAAAAACTGTGTGAATAAAACAAAAATATGATATCCTATAATTATTGAAAGAAATCTGATGAAATAAAGTAGATATTTATGCAACAGATGTAATTTAATTGAAGAAAAAATACATTAATTTTTACACATTAATGTATAAATCTGCATGCAATCTTCAATTGGATCCATCATAAACACTTTTCTTTTTGTCCCCACTTCATAGTTTGGAGTAATGTAAACCAGACACTACCATATCACGACAAATATCTTCAACTTTTGTACAGCCTGAAACAAAAGGTACATATTATTAGGTAAAAGTTTTTGTTACAGTATACAAAATGATAATATATAATTATAAGAGCTTTTATTTTTATGTAGATTGCACACAATCATGCACAAATCCTATTAAAAATAAATGAAATATTACCTGATAAGGCCATGGCATGGTCAAATTCAAATTTTAAGATTTCCAGTACATGTCTGACTCCTTCCTGACCACCAGCAGCCAACCCCCAAACTGCAGGCCGCCCAATAAATACCATTTTTGCTCCAAGTGCTAGAGCCTTAAATACATCTGTCCCTTCTCTTACTCCTCCATCCAGATAAACTTCACATCGACCATTTACTGCCTTAACTATCTCTGGAAGAGCTTCAATCTGAAAAACAGAGAATATTTTCACCTGTAAATTACAGATTACCATGTCTTTTTAAATCAGTTAACCTCCATAATAAAAGGCATAAAAATGTTGGTTTTCTCAGATATAGATACCCTAGCTATAATTATTACTTCATAATGTAGCAAGTAATGAGCTTTTCCTCATGGGATACAGTTTAAAGAAGCTGACAGTAGTGCACACTCACATTTAAATCTGTTTTCTGAACCATCATGTTATTAAGAATGAAATAAATGTTTAGAGGCAAAATTTTTAACAACCAAAAAATACCTGTAAAAGCACTGATGAAGCCTGAGGAACATCAAATACCGTTGGTGACAGCAGGCTGATTTGGAAGGGGCTGGAAACTAAAAAAATAATCTCTATAACTGTTCTCCTACCGGGGCCATTTTTCCATCCCATGTGTATGTGTTACACAATTATAAAAACATATATTAATCTTATTCCACTGATCCCCAAGGAGATATTTACTTCTCAGGAGGTAGAATGATCTATAGTTATTTCATATTATATGTTGCAGAGTACTATTAATTATTCCTATCAAATTATATCCATGCTACAGGCAAGTGTACAAAGCACACCACAAATTTGTTAAACAGACGATTCACCACACCCAGAGTCCCGATCACGCTGTAGCAGTCAATGTAATCATCCATGGCACTAACTGCTACACAATCCTAGTAACATGTTTCTGAGTTTATGATTTTTCAACATTAGGTCATGAGAGAAGGGAGAGGATGGGGGATAAGTAATGGGAAGGAACTTGGCCATGGATTTTTAAAGGAACCTTCCCAGCATTCACCTGGAGTGATTTTGTGAAACCATGGAAAACCATAATCTGGATAACCCAACAGGGATTTGAGCCTGCAATCTCCCAAATGTCAAGCCTGTGTATTACTATTCACCCAACAATGCTCAGTATCCTTGTTGTCAGAAGAGAGTGCCTCAGAGTGAAGATGATGGAAGGCTGACAGTCAGAAGTCCCTGGGCATCAGAAATCCTTCCTGACATAGCCAGTAACCTACTCTTTCATCCAACACCATTCTTAACTCTTCCTTAGTTTTTTTTTTCTAATATGCTTAGCTTCTTTTCCAATTTAGCTTTTTAGACTACAGTAAATACCTCTTACCACTGCACAACTAAATACATCTGCCAATCTAACCTTTCCATACACCCCTTTAAGCTTTCTACCACACTTGCCATCTTTCCTATCCAAAGCCCAAATGGCACAGTGGAAATTAAAAACAATTTTCACTGATTCTACTTTTCGCTGTCATCAAGTGATGTGTTTGTTATTCTGTAACCATACAATATACGTTAGTACAATATTTCTCTATCTGCTTGGTAAATTCAGGTATCATAGGGTTTTTTACTCACAGCAGCTGGTGTGCAATCCAATTGTCGGGCCCCATGGTTAGAGACTTGAATGGCATCCACTCCACTGTCAACAGCTATTACAGCATCCTCTGCTGTTACCACTCCCTTAACAACAACAGGCAGAGTGGTAATGCTGTGTAAGAGATGCAAAAGTTACTAAAATGTTTGTTAACTTAAAAAGCTTTGAAGTATCATCAATATATCCCAACTGGTACCAAATATATATAAATAATAACTAATGCCATCAAATAAAATAATGACTGACTTCTTTAAGTACTAAATTGGCACAAGTAAGCTTGCAGGTGTAAAACATACATAAAATAATTATAAATCTGTGACATATTTGGTTACAAGCCTCAATAATTAATAAATTATTAATAATTTGTCCAGTATACTTTGCTAGTTTAACAATTAGAACGCTTAGTTGAAATAAAATTTATACAAAATACATGTTCTTTGTATGGTACATGGAATATAATTTGTAAATTGTAGCTTTCTGTATGAATAAAAATACTGCTTGCTTAAACAAATATGTAAACACATATATATTTTATAGGAAGATGTATCGGTAGTAATATTTGTTCATTACTCGTGAAACCTTTTACTAGATTAGATTACTAAATGTCCTTTCTATTATTCCATTTATTAAATAAGGAATTTTGAGGTACAGATGGCGAAAACTACTGCAGTGCTTACCTAGAAGATTGTGGTAACTATAAAAACACAGTAATCAAATGAAAAGTGGTGGAATATAAATCTAGATGGAGTAACCCATTCAAAATGAAATTGCTCTAACATGATCAGCTTTTAACGTAATATTTTTATATATAGTTAATGTTCATCGTTGCGATTGTACAGCTGTGTTACAAGATACACTGAACATCATATATGTCTTCGTTTCTCAAAACTGTTCGGTAAACTATGTTACCTATACTTAAATTAAGATCTGAATTGTGAAATGTACTTTTGCAACCATGATAAAATTACACTTGAAATAATTTATCTGATTTGGACACAAATTAATCCACCTTAGCCTATTTTGTATACTTTCTGTTCTCTTGTGTATTAGTTTTTCCACTTAACAAGTGATTATTCTTACCATTCTTAGTGCTTATTTTTCAGCATTAAGAATGTTCTTTGCAAAATCTGTTGCTCACTGACTACTAATAATTTTGAGGATATCATTTTATAGTTTTATACACTTGAATTTGTTAAAACACAACAGATATTTCTCAAAGATTCATCCAGTTTTACTCTTTCTGCTGACTTATTCTTTTGTGTTTTAAAGCTGTTTATTCTTCAGTTACAGAAAACAGTATGGCTTGTCCATTCGTATCTGATTTTCCTGGTAAAGTGGATAGGTGTTAGTTTGAAATCAAGGCTTAGCAAATGTACTTCTTAAAAGAGAGGGGCAGACTAAACACAATATCTCATTTGATACTAGATGTCCAGGGCCGCCGTAAGCGGGCGTGCAAGGCGTGCACCGCACGCGGGCGGCAGGTCGAGGGGGGCGGCAAATCGAGTGATCGACAGTCGCCGCCCCGGGATAGTTGTCATTCCATTGTCGCCGCGACGAAATTAGCAGCCTATTATGGAGCGGGCGACCTTTTTTTTTTTTTTTTTAGCTCAACAGCTGCTTCAGGCGGCCGGCAACACTCGGTGTGGCAACAATGGGGGCGGCAATTAATGTTTGAAAGGGCGGCAATCTCACATTCTTTTGACCCGGTTCGGAAAATTCCTAGATCCACTACTGGCTGTAGTTAGATGGGGGCGGCATAATCGGTATTGCACGCGGGCGCTCAAACAGCTAGCGGCGGGCCTGTAGATGTCTACATCTTTACCTGAGTACAGAAAAAAATGGGTATAAAAGATTTGTAAAACAGTAACAGAGTTGTTAAGGCTGAAGGTGATAATGATGAAAACAACAGAATGATCAAGATTCTTTGATTCCTAAGACTTCTGCAGCTTTCAGTGCTCGTGATCAATAGCTTTTGGGTTATGTCGTGTTGTTTATTGAATAAACAACGCAGCATAACCCGAAAGCTATTGATCATGAAGATTCTTTGAGTATATCTGCTCATTTAAAACCATTTATCCTAATGGATAGGTTTCTTGCTGAGGTCAGGGATGTAGGCCAGTTGACAGATGATGTAAGATGACACATATGATGATATTGTAAGTTTATCCAATTAAAGTCATTAAAAAGGCAGTGAAAACATTAACTTAATATGGGCAATGTTTATGTTCAGTACAGTACTGCTTGAATATACAAAAGCTCTTGTCCAAGAACTGGAAGTTTTTATGACACTACTTAAGTAAACAGTTTCCTCTCCTGTGTTATAGAGACTCTGAATTCATTAAAAGTGTCACCACTGTAGGTCTCCTTTACCCAGTAGGATTATTAGACTAGGCTAGGCCGTTACGACAGAGGCAGTAATAAACATCAAGACCAAAAAAAATTATTAATGTATACTTTTAAATGGTACTCACCTTTTAACCCACTTTACATCTTCCCAAGTGATTGAAGGATCAAACATATTTTTCACATACTCATTAATTCCTGATCCACCAGCTGACTGCACACTGTTAGCAAATACTCCAGAGAAGTTGGCTAAACTGAAGAATATCAGAATTAAAGTTGTGCTTTATATTTATTATTCACCAAGCATCATTTACAGAAGCATGAATGTACAAATTAAAAACATAATAATCAAATAAAAACATTTTATTTATCATATATATACATATACCACTGTTAGCTTACATGATTCTTCGGGTTTAAAAAAACTGTGTAACGAAAGTATACGACCTACAGAGATGAGTGATACATGAAAAGATATATAAACTCACCAAGTTTAAATATCCACTCGGTGTCTGGCGTGCATTCTAGATGGCAGTAGAGCAAAAGATGGTGGAAAAGAAGGATAAGAGGTTTTGTATGTTAGAATGTGCATTCTTCAGTTACAAACATGCAGTACGCATTGGTACGAAAATACGGAAAAGCTGCACCTGGTCACTAGAGCATTTTATGTTGGTTTCACCAGTTTTGTTGGTTGTCTGTGTAAATGGAACAGAATGAGGCAACCATGTGTCTCAAGATGAAACCATGCAGTGCATAAGACAGATCAGTCAACAAAAATCAACCGTTCGTGGCAGCTGTGAAGTTGGTATTCTGCAGAAAACAGTGTGGAATGTTTTGCTACAGCATTTGCATTTCAAACCCTACCATTTGCAACTGGTATGACACATGACCCCAGGTGATTATTGCAGGTCGCTGGTCTGAATGATGTTCCTCTGTTGTCATGGTCCCTCAAGTTACCAGATCTGACCCCATTAATTTCTTCTTGTGGGGTTATGAGAAGGAGAAAGTTTATGTATCCCCAATGCCAACAACACTGCTGCTGTAACGGACATTGATAGAAACATGTTATTGAATGTATAGACGAAACTGTATTACAGTTTGAATGTGTGCCAGATGGCTAAGGGCACACACATTGAACATTTATAGTACAAGGGACAGCCAGAAAAAAAGGTTACAAGTGCTCTGAAGGGTGCAGGGAAATTTTTTGTTCAAAGGTTGGCACACCTGCATGGAAAAAGGGGGGGGGTCCATAACAGTCAAACTGAGCCCCACTCCAATTCAGTCAGTTGAGATATGTTGTCAGAGAAGGAGCTTCCGTCAACCTCCGCAGGGGCTGTTTGCTCCACCTACCGCCGATGTGAGATTCACTTGGTCATCAAATTCCTCAGTTTGTGGCCTGAATCTGTGGCCAAAATCCTTTATCAGCTTATGGAAACCTATGGGCCTGAGGTAATGTCACGTCAGCATATTTACAAGTTGGTTAGGTTGTTTAAGGAAGATCGCACTGACACAAATGAAGAAGAAAGGAGTTGAAGGCCGTCTCTCATTTCAGAAGAGCTTCTGAAGGAAATTGATGAACCAATTCACAGTGCTTGTTGTGTGACTATTGAGAGCCTTCAAGAAATGTTACCACACATATCTCGCAGTCTCATGGCCGAAATTGTCTCAGAAATACTTGATTACAGGAAATTGAGTGAAAGATGGGTGTCAAAAATATTTACTCCGGAACATCGCCAAAATTGCGTTTTTGCTACATGTGAATTTCTTGAACGTCATGAAATGGACGGTGAAGCATTTTTGACTCAATTGTCACTGGTGATGAAACTTGAAACTTGGGTATGTTACTAAAATCCAGAGGTCAAAAGGCAGTTCCAACAATGGCGTCATACCCATTCCCCAATGAACAAAAAGTTCAAAGTACAGTTGTCAGTGTGGAAGATTATGATACCTGTTTTTTTTTTTTGACAGAAAAGGTGTTTTGTTAGAGGATTGCATGGAAAAAGGGACCACCACCAATGTTGCCGCTTATTGGGAGACACTAAAAAAGAAGATTAAAGACAAAAGGAGAGGAATGTTGAGTCAAGGTGTGTCCGTTCTTCATGACAATGCAAGACCCCACATGGCTTGTATCACCCAGGACCTCCTTGTATCCTTTGGATGGCATGTTTTGATCCACCCACCCTATTCCCCCGACCTCGCACCCTCGGACTATCATCTTTTCACAAATTAAAGAAGTTTTTGCTTGCGAAACGTTTTTCCAATGATCAGGAAATGAAAGCGACTGAGGAAAATTGGCTTTTATGAGTTGGAGTGGAGCATGCAGAAGGATGGTATACAAAAACTGGTTCCCAGACTGAAGAAGTTCAGATAACTTGATGGTGATTATGTGAAGAGATCAAGACACGTTTTGTAACATACCCTGTAAATTTTGTTGAAATATATTCATTTCTCGATTTTTAACAGCATTTGTAACCTCTTTTTCTGGATATCTCTCATATCTACCAGAAAGTTAGTAAGTTTATGTATATTTTCATGTATCACTTGACTTTGTAGGTCATATACTTTTCAATACACAGTATTTTGAAACCCAATGAATCATTTAGGCTAACACTGTATATTAAATGAAAGTAAGAAGCTAAATGGAATTATAAATTAGGCTGGGGAAATGGACCATTGCTTACCTTAGATGATGGTGGGGTGGCATGTACACACATAATTGAGGTGGACACAAGAGAGATTTCAATTTTTGGGTCTCGCCCTTCATCATCAAGCATAACATTGTGTAGGGTGGATGTGGTTCAACAGTGACTATCAGATATTTTGACTAAATAATATCTCAAAACATTTTGTATAATCTGTCTTTTGAGGCATCCATTTCGTAAAGTAAGATTTCTTACAGTTAATTGCATGGTGAGATATAATATAGGATTAGTGAATGCATTTTTTGGTTGAAATATACAAGTATTTGTTTCTGGAAGACTATCAGTGACCTGTCTATTATTTACATAGACCCAATGATTACAGTAACAAGTTTAAAAATTAGATAGTAGGTTTAACAAACCAAATAGTCCTTTCAGAAATATGTAAGTACAACTTCATACTGAATTCCAATGAAAATTTTCAAAATCATGTTGTGAGTTGCAAATTTTATCAGAGATTAAGAAATGTCTAAAATGCAATAAAAAAATTCTGATGTACCTCATATTTCATGAATAGATTTCTGGGATTGTACTTAGATCTTGCAAATAAATAGCTGCTCAATATATGTTAACAGTATAGTTTTACAGATTAAAGTGTGCTATCAAATAATTATATCATTAAAACACTTATAATATGAAGCAGAAAATTAGTTTTAATTATTTCCAGTTTACCAACCAACAAACTGTGAACATTTGATACAAATGCATTTTTTTTTTCATAAATGAAATCGTAAATGTCAGTCCTGAATATGTTTCAAAAGGCAATTATTTTTTGTTTGTCACTTCAAATTCATTGTTAAAATGACACACTTTTTCTGGTGAGTTTTGAGCCTTCACAGAGATATTGATAATGAAATTACATCATGTTTAAGACATTAATTACAAGATGAAAGATGTGTAAAAACTAAGTTCTTGACGACAAATTGTAAATAAACATTAGACTAACCTCAAATGAGGTGGCAGTGTGAATTTGTTACGGATATCAGCTGTTCGAATTCCAAACATTGGAGCATCAACTGTCAGAACAAGTGCCTTGAAGCCAGCGTTTTCAGCTCTTCTGATCAGTTCTTTCGTAACATTCCTGAAACAATTTTCAGAGAAATTTTAGTAAGTTATGCATGATCATGTACAGATATTATAAGTACAGATACAATAATTACACTGAACCTGTCTTTATACACATATAGTTGAAACCATTTGATCGTTGCCGGGGCTGCTTCTGCCACTTCTTCTATACTACTAGTCGATAGTGTACTTAATATGAAAACTGTTCCCATAGTACCAGCAGCTGAAAGCAATAGACTCAATTTTATGATGTGAATACAATTTAAAAATAATCAGGTCAGTTTCTAAATAATGACTTAAAATATTGTAATTACTACCAATGAGCTATTCATTAGAATCAATGAAAAAAGGTATGCAGCCTATACCAAAACATAATTTATTTTCCATCTATGCCATTTCCTACAATCACTCTAACTGCTTGACTCTGATTATAGATTCCTTTAACCGTAATTGGTATTTCTTTCAAATTACCCCATTTAATTTAATTTAATTGTGATGGAGCATGTCACAGTTTGACAAAGATTGGTTTGTTTGATTTGATCTGTCTGTTGGTAATCTTTTTTAGTGACTACCATTCACCTGTGTTCTTGACCGTGGGAATGACTACAGTCTAAACACTGATAATGGTTTGATATGAAACGCAAGGTACTGTATATCAAGTTGATCCATTTTGCTACCATTTCAACCAGAAATGATATTTTAAATTCAACACTCTTATTCAGTTATGAAAAAGTTCATTCAAAAATGATAAAACTGTTCAATATAAAAGCCACTCATTGTAATGAAAAATAAATCTTGAAATGTGCTGGTGCCAGTCATAATACAATGGCTCTAAAGAACGAGCTTCTATGAAGATTGCAAGCAGAGTTTCCCAAAATTAATTCACATTAACTAGACTACAAAAATTCTTACCCATTCTTCTTGAAAGTTAGGTAGAAAAGTTTGTTTCTAAAATTGAGATTCTAACTCTGCACTGTTAGTATTTTTTAAACTTAGAAAATTTACAAAATAAATTCTTCTGGACCAAAATTATCTCTCATTGCTTCATTGTTCTTAAAGTAACCCGAAACATATGAGGAATATTTTCTCTTAAAAATATATTCTTTAAACCCTCGACCAAAACAGTTGACCATCTCAAATTTTTTAGATGAAAATTTCTACTTCTGTGTTAGCTCATTTGTTGTTACAAATATCATAACGGTCTGGCACTGGAAAAATGGTTTGATTACTAACAGAATATCAAAAAGTGATGTGCTTAAATATTTTATTAATAATAATTTTTTCTGAACACTATTAAGTACCATAAAGGATAAATGGCTGAAATGAAAGGAGAGTGTGTATGGAAGAGAGGAGAGGACTGGACCAAGGTGGTGACAGAGATGTGGTGAGAAGAAAGAAGAAAATGAAGAGGTTTGTGCAAAAAGCAGACCCAGCCAATAGTCTGACATTGTTGTTGTTGATGATGATGTAAGTATATTAAGTTACATTTAGCAATGACTATTGTTTAATCAAATGATCATTATTTCCACAAACCAATGACCTAAATTTATCGTCCACCCTGGAGGCAGTTACTCCACTATGACATCTTGCATGTTAAATTTAACTGGGATAGTTTCCTCTTGGCTTTTCCACTTACAGAAGTGTATGCATGTGTTACAGTTTTTTGTGAATGACTGTGATTTGTGTATGATCACTATAATGCGTTTTTTGCATTGTATATGATGCAGGAAAAAAGAGGGTGAAACCTGATGCCGATCAGTTCAGATCTACTCTTCTGAAAGACACTACATGGGCTGCCAAACATAATGTTCCAATCCGATGGATGAATCACCATTAACAGTGTCATATGCCCTAGCACCATATGCACTTAAGAGAGCTTTGGGATTTAATCAAGGACTTTGGTGCACAATCAGGTGATCAACAACTGTGCACTGCCATCCTTTCATACCATGCTGACCAAGTCCTGATGATGAAATTTCCTTCACTTCCGTGACTCGAATAAGTTAAACGTGAATTATGTACTGGGTATAATCACAGTGCTAGAACCATCTGAGCCAATGGGGTGGACATTCCTATCGAATAACATGGAACAAACATGATGTTATTTAGTAGTGTTATTTCCAAATTTCTATGTCAATAACATTGCAGTATTTTGACCAGCAAAAGCTTTAGCTAACTTTATATACACTGTTTTGCATTTTGATTTGATGCTTATCTTGCATTTTATCTGTCATTTATAGTCTTACAAAGACACAATTTTTCCATTGTAAAAATCTAGATGAAAGTGATCAACACATTTGAAAACAAAAGGGCAGAATTAAGAAGGAAGGGTACTATAAACAATGATTAAATATGAATAATACAAAAAGTAGATCATAGTTTCTTAAATGACAAATAATATAAAGAGTGTTAATGATTTTTGCTTCCCATGAGTGCAGATAATCTTCTGCTTTCGCAGTATAAAAAAATTGTGTAAAATATTTCACCAAGCAGAGAAATGCTGATAATTAAATAAGTTTAAATGAAGAAAAAATAAATCTGAATCATTAGAAAGAGAGAAAAACTTTCAGAAAAAAACCAACAAAGAGACTTGATATAATAGGGAATTGAAATACAACTACAAGTTTTTAAATTAATTAATCATATGTATGACACCAGTCTTTTCTATTGGTTGCTAAAGGAACAAATCTAAATTGTTAATTATGAGCATATTACATTTTGATACCCTGTTTTCACAAAGGTGAGAAGATCTCAATGATTCTCAATAACTGTCCTTCTTTCCTATTAATGAATACTGGCATTAATTATTTGTTTTAAATTTATGATGTTGCATTGAGAGAAATTTTGTAAACATTTCTCAGTTGTGGTTACCAGACATAAGATACAAGTCTCACCCCGTGCATTAGCACATTCACCGTCTGGATGTGCCATGCGCTGCATTGCAGTAGGTGCTATTCCAAATGGCACTGCCACTTTAGATCCGAGCACTGTAGTTGACATATCACGAGAAGAAACATCCCTCATCAGTCTTGGCCGAATTCGTAATCTAAAACAGTGAAATATTACACTTGTTAGAAAACTGATTTTTCTTTCCTTTCACAATTTGTTGTAATACAGAACCAGATCGAAACTCACTCTGCAAAGGCATTTCTGTTTAGTCTCAATGTGTGTTCCTTTCCTGCACCACTTCTATAGTAGTCTAGGGCATTCCTTGGCAGAACAGTGAAGGCATGTTCCTCATAATCATCTAGACACACCAACTTCCCTGTAGTTGTCATTGCTGATACCTCTTACTAACAACAACTGAGCAACATGGGTGCAATGTCAGCTAATATAACCTTTGACTGCTAGCCAGATTTCTCCTACCATGAAGGTCAAACAGAAGATAATCCATGAACTGATAGTAAGACCCTATAAATCACCACAGCATGTGTCTGCCTAGGTCAGGAAGCATCAACAATGAACATGCTTTCTCATTGTATAAATTCCTTTCTTGCTGTTCCTTATTTTTGAATTTCTGAGACAGGAACTGTGAAGAAAAACATTTAATAGAATAAACTTTTCTACTGTGGTATTAATCATTAAGTAAGTAAAGAAAATATGTTATAATAATTGTCAATAGAAGAGTTAAAAATAATAAATTACTTTAATAAATTAAAACAAGATTTAACTAAAAGGATATTGGTCTTCCTTTCATGAATAAATCTGCTCATTTTTTTAAAGTTATTATTCAAAGCTAATGATATATTTAAAAATCAAAACTTGAACTCTGAAATAAGAACATGAAATTGTTTCTATTAAATCAGCTAATGCTATAAATATAAACTGAATTCACTGTTTAATTTCATGTACTCTTCATATTGGCTTATGTAAGCAGCACAGTTTGATACAGGGACATATTTCTTCAGCACAGACAAAACAAAAAAGGCTTATTATAGGATCATAAGGATTGTCACCCTGTCCATCACAACTGTAAATAGTTCAATATATCAATTTTATGAGAGATTTTTGATACAAGACTTCTACAGGAATGAAGTCATTATTTATGTGATACAGTAGACTCATACAAAAGAAATATTTGCTGCACTGACTACAAATGGCATGATGAGTTATTAGTATTAAGAATCTATCGATAGTGGTTCATAATACCAAACTGGCAACTGTTTTTGTAAATCCTTAAAAAACTGTACCCTGGAAGAAGTTATCAATCTTCTTTGGTAATAATGCTCTTGATGTTGGCATGTGTATCCTCAATTTGAAGCAATATGCTTTTTGTCATGGAAATATATGTTGCCTCTTGAGACCTTCCTTGCAAATCTGAACCCGAGATTTTGTTTCTTTTCTAGCAATGCTTTCTATCACAAACGAAAGGGACAGCATTTTCATTACGATTAGAAAAAAAATGCTCATTATTTTAATTTAACAGCGATAGAGCACACACATTGATGGCAATTTCCGTGCAAACCCATTTTCCCCCTTTCCTGCATCCACCTACATTTACCCTCTACAAATTTCAACTTTAAATTCTTTCAATGTTTTTGGTAAATTATTCATCATTTCTCTTGGTAACTTATTCCAATCTGTGACTGCTTTACCTCTTCCCTTCCAAGCATTACTTTTAATTCTTACACCAATATCTTTCCATGCCTCATCACCGATATACACCTTGTACACTCCCATGGCCCTCTTCACTCTACTCATGTCTTCCAACGAATCCCATTCCAGCTGCTCTTTTATCATATCTGTTACTGATTGCTTTCTGCGGTAATTTTCAGAAACAAATCTAGTAGCCCTTTTTTGCACCCTCTCCAACTCCTATATTTGATACATAAAATGTTGGTCCCATACTACACCACCATATTCAAGCAATGGTCTGACCAAAGTTTTGTAACCCAATTATTTTATTCTCTTGTACATTACCTCATCGCTCTCTCCAACAAGTGCAGAATTTTAAACCTTTTCCTACAAGCTGTCAAATGTGTTCTGCCCAGTTAAGCATGTTATCAAAAGTAATGGCAAGATATTTACATTTCAAGACTTTAACAAGCAATTCTTTCCCCACCTTATAATCATAATCAACTTTTAGTTTTTTATCTGTGTATCTAATAAGCTGATTCTTCTTCACATTTATCCTCATTCCATGTCTACCAACCCAACTAGATTCCTGTCCAGATCACCCTGCAGCTGTTTACAGTCCTCTACCGGTTTGATCTTTTTATGTAGCACTAGCTGATACCCGCAACTCCGTACGCGTAGATTAAGAATTTCTTTGCAAGAAATGAATATAGAAAGTTGTTGGTAACAAATGATTGGTCCCAAACAACACTGAGTCAGCATGATATGACAGAAAAGTTATCACTATATCATTCTACCGTCAAACCTCTCTCTTGAAGAGAATCAATTTCCAACACATTTCTGTCACCATTCGATAAGTTCTCAAAATTTTGTGACTGCAACTGTTAATCATACCGGAAAAAATATCCTGTGTCCTTCCTACAGATTTTCTCGTCAAATTCCATCAATATTGGTATAGCCATTTAGTTGTCAAAACGTAACAAAAAGAAAGAGACTTACTGCTGTATATATAGTATTATTACTGCAGATCACACACACACACTGACTGTGAATAACCCCTGAGGGATCATTATAACGTAGAAAAGTGTACACCTATAGCATTGCAAGACTATCTACTATTTGCCTTGCATTGAACTGCTAAATTTGTGATATCTACAGTTTAACATTCAATCCAAATAACCGACGGTCCAGGCGTGCCTCTTACGAACAAAAAGATTTTTTTAAAACCTTTGTCTCCATGGAGATTTGAACCGGAGACCATGATCCAAACACCAGTAAGCAAGCGCTTCAACCACTGAGCTACCAGACCGCTGTATGGAAAGGCAGTACAGAGACCTACACATCCTACGCATCTGTCTATCATCGTTCGGTAATTTTTTGAAATTATAAGACAACATGTATCATTAATACAGAAAATTTTTTAACCAAATGTAGACAGTACTTTTCTCCTTGTTTCAAAGGATAAGTGTGCTAACTTTCATCGTAATTGAATGAAAACTGTGGATTTGTATGAAGAAAAAACAAACAAACATATATACATTCATCTTTATGTAGATAGATTATGTCATCTGCAAACAATCTAATTTCTGATAGTAAACCATCAACACAGTTATTCATTAGAATAATGAATAGCAATGGTCCCAATACAATTACCCTGTGGCATTCCCATTATTATTTCCACTTCTTTTGATACTGCATTTCCTACCCTAACTTTTTGATTTCTACCTTTTAAAAATTCCTCTACCCAGAAAATCACTTTCTCATACACTAAATTAGTTTTTACCTTATTTGCTATCATTTTATGGCTCACTGTGTCAAAAGCGTTAGAAAGATCTAGTGTGTCACATTATCATTTGAACTACTAATATAATGATGTTAAATTAAGAATCCTGGATTTTGTTCAAGCAAAACTCTTTAACAGTGTTAGGGTGTATTGGGAAAACAAGAAAAGAAAAAGAGAATGAACTTAATAACTTCTTTCAAGCAAGAGTCAGTATCACAAACTATTGGGTACACTATCCAAATAATTCATCAATGCAGAATTATTACTTTTATTCATGTGGCGGGTTGGGATGTGACCACATCTTTCCCCCGCCATATGTCTCGCCTCTCACATGATTAAGACTCATGTCGAAATATTGTGCAATTTATTTGTTTTTGTGTTTTTATGTGTTCATCTCGTCCTCCTGCATTTGGGTGGAAAGTGACGGGTATCTGTATTTTTTTCCCCTATCCAATCTTATTTTTATAACCTAATCAGAGAGACTTAAGTGGTTTGGGTATGTCAAGAGAATAACTAGTACAAGACTACCAAAACCTTATTTGGAAAAAAGGACAGTGGGCAAAAGACCAGTGGTAAGACCAAGAAGAAGATGGACAGACCAACTGAAAGGGGACAGACCAACTGAAGGGGGACATAGAGAGAAGGGGCTGGAACTGGCAATATACCACGGACCAAGAAACTTTTCTGGATAGGAGACAGTGGAAATCGATCGTATACAACAACCAAGGCTTGTAAACCACACCCGGGAAACTGGAGATGGTCGCCAATGGTAATGATGATGAATATATATCAAACTGTAAAAGATGTTAAATAATTAAAAAACACAACAAAAGCATAAGAAGATATATAAATAAATTACCAGTGAGTATAATCACCATTTAAATTAATAATATTAAAAGTTACCTACTTTATTTCTATAGTTATTTATTGCAGTTTTTCTATCTTACTGAATGATTTAAATGGACATATACTATTCTGGCTGCAAGTAGCTTATCGTTTTTGGTACAGTGAAGCTCTTTGGGTTCTTTATCCCCACATCATGGCTGCACACGTACTTCAACTGTCATCATTCAATAGCTACATCCTTATTTTGGGACAAAAATACAAGATAATATATTTAAAATTAAATTCCTAAGAACTGATGAATTCTCTGCAAGAAAACAAGCCAGAAAGCCAAAACCCAACTTTATTCAAACAGTAATTACACATTAATATATGCCTTAATTCTCTCATGAATAAGACAACAGTACAATCCAATTTACTGAGTAGCAATACAAATGTATGTCAATTCATACTTATCACTCATATAACTGAAACTAAGAATTGTTTCTAATTATAAATATTACTGAATTAATACAACTAGAACAATGTAGTTTTGCCAATATGTTTTTTTTTATCGAAATGAAAATGGTTCAAGTGTTGGCTGATTAAATGTTCTGTATTTTTCAGCCAAGTAATTTCCCATAGTGCTTTTATGAATCCATGTCTATCACAAAATCTGACAGATAGCAATGGTAAAATAATGAATAAAATCTTCTTGGGTAACTAGCCGAGTTAGTCCATTGATAAAATATGACGTTTTGGTGGTCATAACCTTTGCCGCCATTGTCAAGTGACCTTTTCAACGCCGAGAAAACCTCCAGTCTTACAATGGTAAGATAGTTCACAAAAAACCATGGAAAATCAGCATATTAAATGGGATAGAAATCTGATAATTAAGCCAGCTACCGATTTTGAAAAAGAAGCATTATTCTAACAAAGGATCAGAATCCTCAAGACCTAGGTTTTGAAACCTTTTTTAAAAAATTTTAATACAGTTTTGCATTACATTCACATTTGCTGCATAAATTTAATGATTTTTTACGTGATATGTATTATTATGTATGTGTGTATGTGTATATGTAATGGAATCTTTTAATTCAATTTTCACCAGCTGCTAGACATTCAAATTGTTTGAAACTTTGCACATGTATTAAGAACCAATGAGAATATAATAATTTCATAGCCATGTCCTGGTATTTTACTCTAATAGTATCAACAGAAAATTGGTTTAACCTTCACATGACAGATGTCACTAATTTTAACTTACTTCCAGGAGCGGTCTGGTGTTTCAGTTGGTTAAGGTGCATGGCTAGGGGAAGGATGGTCCCCGGTTTGAGTCCCGGCTTCGGC
This sequence comes from Vandiemenella viatica, assembly GCA_031002005.1. Classification (NCBI taxonomy): domain Eukaryota; kingdom Metazoa; phylum Arthropoda; class Insecta; order Orthoptera; family Morabidae; genus Vandiemenella; species Vandiemenella viatica. Next base: position 101,551,127 of record CM061914.1, read on the forward strand.
TGGAATTTTTACGGACCTTAGAACTGACCTTCATATCTGTAAAAACTTTGCTTTGTTTAAGTACCCATGTGATTTGGACTTCACATTTAACTAAATGTCCTATATCCACATAGGATTACCAGGTTGAGTTTATGCAGCCATGATACAAGTGTGAATGAGTTCGAAAAATCTTGGTCACTTAGCGGCTGGATCGTTCCGAGATTTCCCGGCTAACAATGCCATAAAATTATTTAATATAATTATCCACTCCAGATGTGAATTATTTGAAATATTGCACATGTATTATGAGCCAATAACAGTACACAAAAAATGTGGCAGTCATTGGGGACTGTCGACAGAAGAGGAAACTACATGTAACACATCATAGCTAAAGATATGGACATAATGACCTGGCGACAGAGTTTCTACTGGTTTTGCATTATGTCCCCTTCTTAGCAGCCTCAACGTAACCTGGTAGTGCTACCAGGTACAAGGGACCTACAGTTTATCGTGGAATCCAAACCACGGAAGCATTCTGGCATACTTTACATTACCCAGCAAGCTATGCCAGATGTGAAGGTTGGCTTAATGGCCTATGAAAATCCCAGTTGAGACAGAGATTCAAGCCGGGGACCTTTCATTCCCTAGACACCAAAACCATTGAGCCACCCGATTGCAACACACATACTATTAACACTAACATGTCGGTAATGTGAACTCATAAAATGAAGTGTACTGGTACTTGCTTCACTTTTCAACCTTGTTGCCACTGTTCTACAAATACTTGTTTAGTGAGTTTATTAGCTTCTGTATCCCACTGCTACTGTGGTCCAGTTAATCATATTTGTGGAAATGTTGTCCTGTGAGATGCTTCTTCAGGTAAAGAAACTAGTGGAAGTCACTAGCTGCAAGGTTGTGTGGTGTACAGGTCAAGAATACAAACTTGAATCTGTAGGAGAAGTGCCCATTTGAGCTCTAGTATTCTAATCCATATGCACAAATTGTAGCACCATTAATTGTGATGCCAGGAAACATGAAGTTAACCACAAAAACATCTTTCCTGTTTCAGAAATATTGATGCTATGAGTGTATTGGCTTTTGAGGAGTGTGTATGGCACCACTGATTGTTTCTTGGGTTCAGGCATATGGTGATAAACCCAAATTTCACTGGCTATAATAACTTGACTGAGAAATTCAAATGATTTAGTGCATCACGTCAGGAAGAAAAGTGTAAAGCCGATTTATTTCATTTTGTGTTATCATTTTGGGTATCCATCACACATACACAACAAAGCATATTGTCCTGGGCTTGAATATCTGCTGGATACATATTTCTTATTGACTTAATGGAATTTATTGTATCACAACAAATAATTAATTTTGAATTAATAGAAACTCTTATTTTCCTAAGCAACTTTAAATTAACATAAATCTGGTTGGAGTGAATACTGTATTCACTACTGAACTTTTGGCTATGTGATGCTCAATGAAACATTCTACTGGGAAATGAGTAAAAAGAGCTCTCATTTTAAAACAGTTTTGAAGTAAATCATACCCCTCTAACAGAGCATGTTTGTTGGATCTTAGCCCTGGGGTTAGCTGGTTTGTGGTAGCCGTGTATGGTGACTGGGGTGCACTGATTGAGATGTGGTGCACGATTGTTGATTGTGCTACTGCTTGAGTGGGTAATTAAGACTTGAGAGAAGCTGGAATATTAGACAAGGAAATGATGGCAGGTATAAATAAGTCTGCCATGAAGGTATCATAGTGGAGCCTAAGTGATTCAATGTAGATGGTAGTGTGAAAAAATCTGATGGAGAGAGATACACCAACAGCTAGAAAGGTTGCATATGTATGGGAGTAGGAACATGTGTAGATTATGAAACTGTTCAGTTCACACAGAAGCGACATTGAAAAGATATCTGGCAGATGTATGACAGAGCCCTGACACTATTTGAAATTGATTTTAAAGGGGAGGGGGGGGGGAATCATATAATTTACACTGAGTTGGCAGTATAGTGGCATGCCCCTTGTTTGGTCAGTTCCATATCTCAAGTGTTGTACCAAAATGGTATATGGTAAGTACTTCCAAGTAAGATGAATGACGATTTTCAGTTCAATATAATATTTTGTAACATCTTCTGGAATTGTATGATTTCAATTGTTTTGATTATTGCAATCATAGTATAAAAGGAAAGGCATGGCAAAAGATCATTTGGCAATTAAATAAAACAGGCAAGTTTAAAATTTACAAAACACTCATTATTTTATAGTAATAACAACAGTGAAAATGCTTGCAGATGACGAACATAAAGAAGAATAGGAAAAGTAAACACATAGGGAGTGCTGAAACTAACACATAAACATTAAAATGCTTTACCATATTTCGGTATAAACTATACTTTTTTACAGAGTCAAGAAATGTGGCAAAGAGATCAGATGTGTACACAGAGACTCATTACATGATTCATTGCTAATAATTACACTCGAGGGGAACACTAGTTTCTAAGAACATACATTATTTACATCTCTCAGTAATACACACAATATTTACCTTTATTTGGAATAGATGCACATTCAACAAAGTACTAGCACTGTTACTCCCTAATGAATTTTCCACTTCGTCCTATTGGTTTTTCTTCGGTAATTAGGTTTCCTATTACAACATACTCAGAGTGTGGTTTTACATTGAGTTTCTGTATGCCATTTGTGGCATAATAAGTTTCATGGAGAAATTAAAAAAGGCTTAAGTTTACTCTGGGAAAAATTAGTAGTCTTGGAAACGACAGGAGTAACAAACAGAGAGCGAGCGAGGTAATAAGTGTGAGCGTATGAGTTGATGATAAGCTGTTATTGAGAACAAAGGGCCTTGTACTTTCAGATCCTTATCTATTGAATGCTATTTTAATAAATTACAAGAAATCATATAAAAGTTTATTATCATTCAAATATGATAGACTAAATTAATAAGTTTGAAGATTAAAGTTCCGAACGAGTTTAAACGGGACATGTATCCCTGGCAATTGGGATAATAATCTAAAAAGAAATACAAAGTCCGATAGCTACACAAACAGACGATCCGATAAGAAGAAAACACATAAAAAATACAACACATTGTGCAAGATACACATTTATTGAAATGTTTAGGAGTAGCACAATGTATTAATGTATTCAAGAGCACAATTTGTTTAGTCAGATTTCCTTTCTTTACACAACCTCTTGTTGAATTTGTGTGACTGTTTGCAAGAAAAAGGTTTAGTCATATTTGTTTTAAGTGAGAATGCATCATCTATCAGAAAGGAATATTCATTTTTCTCCAGGAAGTGGAGCTACATCAGGTAAACTGAGGTTATGTGATTGCAAAGTACTTCCTAAACTCCTATAGTTAAAGCTCAGCCATCAATATTTTGTATGTATTTTCGAATTTCTTACAACTCAAAGTCATCATTCATATTTGCTGCTGCCAACAATACTAGAGAAAAAATTTGCCGGCAGGCCATTACCTTGAGACCAATTGTCACTGCACACATGCTGTCCGACCGCAGGTTACTATCTGCCATCAAGTGAAACTCTTCCGTGTGTGATGATTTATTCAACTGCAGGCTGTGCCTCAAGGTTCCTTGTCCTGAGGGTGAATTTCATTGCACACATACTATCTGATGGCAGGTCAAGACTTACAATTAAGTGAAATTCTGCCAAGATATTTACATTTCAAATCTTCAGCAAGCAATTCTTTCCCCACCTTATATTCATAATTAACCTTTTGTTTTTTTAATTGTGTATCTAATTAGGTGACTCTTCTTTGCATTTACCTTCATCCCATGTTTACCAACCCAACTAGATATCCTGTCCAGATCACCCTGCAATTGTTTACAGTCCTCTATCGTTTTGATCCTTTTATACAGCATTATGTCATCTGAAAACAATCTAATTTTAGATAGTAAACAATCAACACAATTATTAATTAGAATAATGAATAGCAATGGTCCCAATACGCTACCTGCGGCACTCCCATTTTTACTTCCACTTCCTATGATACTGCATTCTTACTCTAACTTTCTGTTTTCTACCTTTTAAAAATTCTTCTACCCAGCAAATCACGTTCTCATCCATTCCAATTGTTTTTACATTATTTACTACCATTTTATGGCTTACTCTGTCAAACGCCTTTGAAATATCTAGTGCTACATTATCAATTTGGTCTCCCTTGTCCATTTCATCTGAAATATCTTGCATATATTCCACCAACTGAGATTTGCATCAATATCCTTGCCTAACACAAGTTTAACATTTTACAGGCATATGGTAAAACATCTGCACAACCTTCAAAGCTACAACAGAACAAGCAAGGTGCCAGTAGCTTTTAAAATAAGCACAGCCTCTGGAAGAGGATGTGCCCAACCACCTGAGAAAGAAAACATTCTAAAGATAATGATAGTACAGGATCATTTTCTTTTGTAAGAAACAACTGTAGACTGGCTTATCAGCATTTTATAAACTTAAACCAGCATACTGTCGCGAATGTGTCACGAATATCGTGAAATAAGCTCACAATAGTTAGGAATATTCAGTTGCGTGAGAAGCAGCAAATATAGGAAAAAGCCATTAGTGAGGCAACAACTAGAAAGTCTCCAGAACAACAAAGTCATTAAGTATGGAAGCTACCAACAGGTATCCGGGAAGCAGCCATCAGGGGCCCGATATAGGTGGACAGGCATGTGTATTGCAACGTGACCCGGGAGAGTACGTGACAGAAGCTTCTAGAAAGCACATTAAGGACGCAATCAAGCGATATATAAGGGGGTCGTTTGGCTACTGAAGCCAGAGTAGGTCCAGCAAGCAACAGAGCTAGTTAGGGACCAGCCGCCAGTGAGTGGGGTTGGAAGCTGACCGGAGCGGGGCACGGCAGCTAGACTAGCAGGACTTCGACTCTCACCTTCAGGCTTCATGAGGAAGCAAAACTTAGGTTCTGGCATAGGCTCTGATGCCAGTATAGGACTTAGTCGACGGAACGACATGGTCGAATAGTACTTTGAAGCCGCGCACTTCCCTGGGACTTAGGTTAAACAAATGTAGGAGTTGAACTTAGAATTCAGACCTCGTGCCTACCTTAGCCTTAGACTTTCTTAGCAAGCTTTACCGACTGAACTTAGGTTTACAGATGTAAGTCGGTCTTCGTGTGCTGCAAACTTATCTCTGATAATTCTTGTGTATGTTTATTTCTACCAGTTATTCCAGGGTTGGCCAAAGGTCAGTATAACGGCAGTATAAGGCCACAGACTTGAGGAATAGGTGTTCAGAAATTTCTGGTAGAACTCAGCCCGAGGTCATAGCCAGACTGACGGCTTAGAGAACAAGGGAGGTGGCGCAGTAGGTAGGCCAAGAGAAGAAAGAAGAGGATCCATTGGTCGAGTACGAGAGGTGCCACTCGACAGCGAGGGGAGTTGCAACGCATCCGTCAGCAGCATCCACCGAGGAGGCGAGCCAGGTCAGCGAGCCAGGTCTACAAGAGTCGTAGACAGCAGCCGTGACACAGCCGAGGTCGACGGGGCGAGCCAAGGGATCAACAGGCGGCCGCAGCCAGCAGCCAGTCGCCAACGGGTCACAGTAGCAGCCAGCAGAGGCAGCCAGGAGGGCGCCACACACCGTCCCCACGCAATAGTTACTTTCAGCAGGTGAGAGCGCAAAAAGCAGCATGCCTAACGAAGCTGTGTCAGGTAGCCAGGATGTGCAGTCATCACCTAGGCACTATCTCAGTTTGAATGAAGTGATTAAATTAATTCCTCGTTCCTTCGATGGTGATAAGTCGCAACTTAATGAGTTTTTAGATAATTGCGATAGTGCTTACGAGCTGATAGAGCCAGAACAGCGCGAAATATTGTTAAAATTTATCAAGGCTCGTATAGTCGGTACGGCCCGTAGTAAATTGCTCGTCCGAGATTTGACCACCACTTGGCCGGCAGTTCGCGCGATTTTAGTTGAAAACTATGGGTGTAAGAGAACGCTAGACTTCTATGCATGTGAAATGTTTGCCAGCAGGCAGGAATCATGGGAAAGTATAGCACAATGGGGATCGCGCACTGATGCCCTCCAACACCAGTTCAGGGAGGCGATAAAAGATGTCATGGCAGAAACCGAGCTAGCAGGTAGTATAGCTCTTGTGCTAAAGTTAGGAAGCGCGGTCTTCATCCAGGGGTTGTATGATGACCGAATAAAAACAAAAGAGCTAGGGGAGAAACCATAACCCTATCAGAGGCAGTTGAAATTGCATCTACAGAAGAGAGCGCGATAGCTTCTGCGAAGGAAAAGCCAATATCGCGATATCCATTCAGGGTCCCGAGAGCAGAGAAAAACAGGGAAGTGACTTGCTCTAACTGCGGAAAATCCGGTCATGTAACGAAGAATTGTCATGCGCGAAGACGCATAAGGGTAATTGAAAAAGAGGACAAATGGGATAAACAGGCGATTAATGCCCTACTTGCTAAAGTGAAGAAACTAGAGAGAGAAAACAGTGTTAGGATGGCGGGAACGCGGTGAGAAGCCAGAAGAAACACGGAAGAAAGAGTGCAGGATACACCCTTCAGGAAAAAGGTGCCATATGTAAAGGAAATTACGTGTCTCAGGTGTAACAAAAAAGGGCACTATGCTCGAGAGTGCCGTGAAAATACCTGGGTAGTGAGAAAAAGGGATAATAGACCGGTAAACTATTAAGTGGCGTAATGAGGCAGTCACATTACGCCAGGCCCCAAAAAGTATATAAAGTAGACTGCACAAATAAGAATGAATTTGTAGTGATGCAATGTGAGGGAGCTAAGCGTAATCAGGTAAAGTTCTTGGTGGACAGTGGGGCACAATTGAGCTTAATAAAAAGGGACAGCATACCAAGGGCAGTGAAAAGAAATAGTAAAGAAAAAGTTAAAATTAAGGGTATTAGTAACAATGTTGTACAAACCAAAGCTTCTGTGGTAATAGAGTTACAAGCCGCGAAGGATTTGACGCTAAAGCAGAAGTTTCATGTAATTGATGCAAACATAGATTTGCCGTTTGAGGGCCTGTTGGGAAGGGACTTCCTAGCAAGAAACAAGGCCGTGATAGATTATGGGAACAAGACTATTGAAATTCGCGGGAGGCGAATTAGGTTGCAAACAGCGCAAGAAGGGCCATATCTAAAGCAACGTGGGATGCGTTGTAATGAAGCTTGTGGCCGTTGGATTGCCTCACCAACCCACAAGAATGTAGGTTTTGCAAGGATTGCGACACCTAATAGTGTTTGTCCATCCACTAATGGAACTGTGCGACGTGACGGTAGAAAGGTCGTAAGGATTACGACATCAGGTGAAATATGTCCGTTCACTAATGGAACCGTGCGACGTGACAGTAGGAAGGTCGTAGGGATTACGACATCAGGTGAAATTTGTCCGTCCACTAATGGAGCTGTGCGACGTGACAAGAAAGGCGTCGTAAAGATTACGACACGAAAAGAAACTTGTCCACCCGCTAACGGACCTGTGGGTCGAGACGGAAAATTCCCGAGGGCACTGGGTGTTACCTCGAAGACGGTAGGCCCCGTGAAAAGGCGAGATTGTCCGCTCACTAACGGAATTGTGAGATGCGACGGAAGATTTCCGAGGGCAGTAGGAGCTGCATCGGGAACGGTAGGCTCTATGAACGGGCGTGGTAATGTTTGTCGGTCCACTAACGGAATTGTGCGACGCGACGAACGGTTTTCGAGGGCAGTAGGTGCTGACTCGAAGATGGTAGGCCCTGTGAGGGGGCGCAATAATGTAACGAAGACGGAAGAGACCGATTCGTTAGCAGTAGAAACTGCGTGGCATAAGAAGGCGAGGAAACGCGCTTATGCAGATGTGGTTAAAGCCACGAAACCGAAGGCGACTAGGTTCGCAAAGGAAGAAACTAAGTGTAGAGTGGAAGCCGGGAAGGCTCGAAGCTCTGAGATAATAATAGGCCCGCGCGAAGAGAAGATCGTGAAGGTGCGAATTGCACTGAGGAATGTATCTGAGGCGATCATCCCGAAACAGGAGTTGCAACCAGGTTTATATATGCCCGAAGCTTTAGTGTCCGTAAGAAACGGAATGTGCATAACGAGTATGTTAAATGCCACGGAAAAAGAAGTTAAGTTAAAGAATCCCCTAATAACAGCAGAAAAACTGCCCGAGTCCAAGGAAATACGCGTAAGGCATATTAGGAAGGAGCGATCAGAGAATAAATCGCGACTAACCAAGTTAAAGGAAAACCTCCGAGTAGACCATTTAAATAAGGAAGAGCAAGAGGCTCTATTAGAACTATGCGCAGCATATAATGATGTCTTTCATTTGCCGGGAGATACATTAGGTTACACAGAGGCTACTAAACATGAAATTAAGCTCCTCCCTGAGGCAGAAGGAAAGATAATTCGGCTAAGGCCATACCGAATACCGGAAGCGCAAAAAGAGATTTTGCAAGGAGAAATAGAAAAATTGCTACAAGATGACATAGTGATACCTAGTGAAAGTGCATGGAATTCACCGGTACTAATAATTCCAAAGAAAATGGATGCAAGTGGGAAGCAGAAATGGCGCGTAGTAATAGACTACAGGAAGTTAAATGATCTGACAGTAAATAACGTGTTCCCATTACCAAGGATTGATGAAATACTAGATGGGCTCGGTAAAGCAAAATATTTCTCAACGTTAGATTTAGCGAAAGGGTACTATCAGGTACTGATTGATGAACAGGACTAGGAGAAAACAGCTTTTAGCACCCCTTATGGACATTATGAGTTCAAAAGAATGCCTATGGGATTAAAAACGGCACCAAATACCTTCCAGAAATTAATGAACTCTGTACTGGTAGGATTACAGGGTGAGAAAGTGTTCATCTACTTAGATGACGTAATTGTCTTCGGATCATCATTGGGAGAGCACAATGCAAGGTTAGAAGATGTTTTCGAAAGACTACGGAAGTATAACCTCAAATTGCAAGTGGATAAATGTGAGTTTTTGCGCAAGGAAGTTACATTCTTAGGACACGTACTCACCGAGGAGGGATTGAAGCCCGATCCGAAAAAGGTAGAAGCCGTACAACAGTACCCACAACCAAGCAATACAACACAATTAAAGGCGTTCTTAGGTCTAAGTGGATACTATAGAAGATTTATAAGCAATTATAGTAAAATTGCCAAGCCCTTGTATGAACTGTTACAAAAGGGAGTTACATATACATGGGGAGAAAAACAGGAAGAGGCATTTCAGCAATTGAAGGAAAAATTGTTGAGCCCTCCCATTTTACAGTATCCTGACTTCAAGAAAAATTTTATAGTTACTACGGACACAAGTCAAGATGCGATTGGAGCGGTGTTAAGCCAAGGGAAAATCGGCAAGGATTTGCCTGTAGCCTACATGTCCAGAACTTTGAATAAGGCAGAAAGGAATTATAGTACAATAGAGAGGGAAATGTTAGCTATTTGTTGGGCGATTAAGCAATTTCGACCTTATTTGTTTGGAAGGAAATTTACAGTATGTACGGACCATAAACCGTTGACGTGGATTAATAGTATTTCAGATCCGTCATCGAGATTAATGAAGTTCCGGTTGAAACTAGAAGAATACGATTACGAAATCGTTTATAAGAGCGGAAAAAGGAATCAAGCTGCGGACGCTCTTTCAAGAATTCGGAATATTAGAGAAACTGGTAGCGAGATAGCCGATAAGGAGGAAGAAGAAAAGAGTACTGAAACAGCTGTTAATGAGAATACAACCAAAGAAACTGTACCTCCAAGTGCCAATAATGGGGAAAATCTTACTCAGGAAGAAAAAATGAAGATATTGCGGCAGTACCATGAATCACCAATAGGATGTCATCAAGGCATAGGTAGCACCTATGAACGAATAAAGAAATATTGTAGTTGGGAAGGTATGAAAGCCGACATTGAGCAGTACATTCGCCATTGCGAAAGCTGCCAGAAAAATAAGATCACCCAAAACAAAACAAAGATGCCGATGGAGATTACGAAGACCCCAGAACATGTTTTTGAGAGATGTGACATTGATATTGTAGGCCCGTTGCAACGATCGGAAAAAGGAAATAAATATATACTCACCTTTCAGGATGCTCTAACGAAGTTTTTAGTGGCGGAACCAATAGAGCAACAAGATGCGGATACAGTAGCAAGAGTACTGGTAGAGCGAGTAATCCTACGGTTTGGAATACCGTCGATTTTGTTAAGCGACATGGGGAGTAACTTTATGAGTGACGTCATGAGGCGAACATGTAGATTATTGCGGATAGAAAAAATCCACACAACAAGTTACCACCCGCAAGCTAACGGTGCATTAGAAAGAACGCACCGCACCTTGACAGAAATGTTACGACATTATGTAAACAGAGGTCAAACAGACTGGGATACCTGGATCCCATATGCGGTGTTTGTCTTCAACACAACACCACACAGTACTACAGGGTATACTCCTCACGAGTTGTTTTTCGGAAGAATCTGTAACGTACCAGGGGCACTGCAAAAGAAACCGGATGATGTGATATATAATTATGATGATTATGTAATAGAGTTAAGAGAAAGGTTGAGAGCCATGCACCAATGTGCACGAGAAGCAACGGCGCAAGCAAAAGAGAAAAGCAAAGAGAATTACGATAAAACACAAAACCCAGTAGTATTCAAACCGGGAGATAAAGTCCTGTTATTTGACGAAAGTGTGAGAAGGGGTCGCTCAAAGAAATTAGACAGCCAGTGGAGAGGTCCGTATACGGTAATTGAAACCAAAGGACCGAATGTTGTAATACAATTAAAGAAAAATAAATTTACGAAGGTGCATGCCAATAGATTAAAAGAATTCTTTTGAAATTACAGGGATAATGGCAGCAACCTGGAGAGTAATTATGGCCATGATGATGGTAGGCGCTACATCGACGATGCAACAACAAGATCTGCAATTAACAAAATTCCAGTCATCACCTGGACTATATTATGATCATAAAGGAACCGTAAATCTGTATACAGTTACATGGAAGATAGTAAGTTATTTTAACATAGAAGATTTAAGGAATAAATTCGAAGCAACTCGAGACGCGGCATTGAAAGCAGTAGATTATTGTCAACAAAGGCTTAAGCAAATAAATACAAGTGTAGCGGGATGTACAAACATGAAGCGAGCAGTAGACTATCATGTAAGTAAAATAGAAGTCTCTCAAAGCCTAATTGGACAGCTAGCAAGACATGAACTGAACAGAACAAGGAGAGGAGTACTAAATTTTGTGGGTGAACTCAGTAAGGTCTTGTTTGGAACGCTAGATGAAGATGACGCCACTTATTTTAAATCGAAGATTAATTCGTTAGAACAGGAACAGAAACAATTATTAAAATTATCAAAAGAGCAAGTTACTATTGTAAGGGCAACATTAGTTAGTTTCAACCACACGGTTGATTCGATAGAGAGAAATGAGAGATTAATTACGGCAGGAATATTGAAATTAAATGAGCACGTATTTAATTACGAAGCTAGTACAGACAAAAAGATACTTCAACTTGGTATATCTATAACGTTGAATGAGCAGTTGATACAATTAATGACAATATTCAATGAAGTGGAGCGAGAGTATGATCTACTCGTAACCGTGATAGTAAATGCGCAAAAAGGTATTCTGGCACCGCATTTGATCAACCCTGTACAAGTGGTTAGATACCTACATTTAATTAAAGAAGAAATAAAGGATAAGCAATTCCCTATAGAACTGACCGAAGCCAAGGGGTACCAATTAATGCGAGCAATCGACTTGGATGTTTTCATTTCAGGCAATATACTGAGTTATGTTTTAAATATTCCGCTTGTGGACAGCAAAAGGTATAACATGTATAAGTTATGGCCTCTACCAGTCGAAGTAAGTCAAAATAAGCGACTATTTACTTACATATCACCAGAAAAGAGGTTTCTATTATGGATGATGCAAAGAGGAAGTATATTAAGTTAGATGATGATCAATTAATATGTAAAAAGATAGAACCTACTCATAACATTTGTAAGCAAACTTTTGTCCTATTATCAACTTACGACCATGAGGTATGCGAAGCTAGAATGCTTCAACCTGTAGTAAAGATTCCAGACGATTGCATACAAAAATACATCAAGCTAAATGAAAGTGTGTGGACACAAATTAGAGGAAATGAGTGGCTTTTTGTAGCACCCAAAGAAGAAGGGCTTATGGTGTTGTGTAATGGCCATAAGCCAGCAGATGTAATTATTAAGGGAACAGGAAAACTTAAATTTTTAAGTAAATGTAAAGGTTATGGAGCACAAATAATAATCCAATCCGAACATACCATTAGATCAAAAGTACCGATCAATGATATTGTTCCGAGCTTAAGCCTAGATATAGATTGCTGCATGGTAAATAATGAAAAGAAAAACATATCAGAAATACCTCTGTACTTACCAGTCGAACCGATAGTCCGCCAATTAGATGATCTAACGGCAGCAGGCCATAAACTAGACGAGTTAGAAAATGAAATCACATATCAACAGAGAACTATATTTAATATGCTTCCATTAGACTCGATACCAATATGGGGTTACGTAGGATCAGGAATAGTTACATTAATATTAATATGCTGCATATGCCGATATTGTAAATGTTGCAGAGATTGCTTCAGATTCTTTTGTAAGGCTATGGGTGATGACTGTTGCACAAAGATTTGTGTGAGAAATAAGATTGTAAATCAATATCCTGACACAAGGGTAGTTAGGTACCATCCAGCTGAAATTAACAGTGAAGAAAGTGAGCGAATCACGTTTGAACCTGTAAGAAGTAGATATACAATAGAGCCGAGTGATACAGTGCTAAGTGAGCGTGTGCGACGACCAGAAAGATACGTAGCATACGAACCCAGGAAACCACTAACGTTTTGGTCAAAGACAGACAAACGTTAGGGAAATAAAGAAATAATAGTTGCATTATATAATTGTTTGTTTAAATAAGATGTTCTGTAAAGGTGACAGAAATATTGTGGTAAAAATAATGAAATGATATATTTTTGTTGTTTCACAAGAAGTTGTTATGAAAGATGTTTCTATTGCAGGTACAGGTTCTGAAGAAATCGAAGATAAAAGAAAAATTGTTAAAATGTATGAACTAAGAGTTAAATAAAAAGGCAGCTCACACAGCCGACATAGTAATAGAAAATTTTGCACTCTCAAGAGAGATTGCAAAATTTTCCCCTAGGGGGGGAGGTGTCGCGAATGTGTCACGAATATCGTGAAATAAGCTCACAATAGTTAGGAATATTCAGTTGCGTGAGAAGCAGCAAATATAGGAAAAAGCCATTAGTGAGGCAACAACTAGAAAGTCTCCAGAAAACAGATCAACAAAGTCATTAAGTATGGAAGCTACCAACAGGTATCCGGGAAGCAGCCATCAGGGGCCCGATATAGGTGGACAGGCATGTGTATTGCAACGTGACCCGGGAGAGTACGTGACAGAAGCTTCTAGAAAGCACATTAAGGACGCAATCAAGCGATATATAAGGGGGTCGTTTGGCTACTGAAGCCAGAGTAGGTCCAGCAAGCAACAGAGCTAGTTAGGGACCAGCCGCCAGTGAGTGGGGTTGGAAGCTGACCGGAGCGGGGCACGGCAGCTAGACTAGCAGGACTTCGACTCTCACCTTCAGGCTTCATGAGGAAGCAGAACTTAGGTTCTGGCATAGGCTCTGATGCCAGTATAGGACTTAGTCGACGGAACGACATGGTCGAATAGTACTTTGAAGCCGCGCACCTCCCTGGGAGTTGAACTTAGAATTCAGACCTCGTGCCTACCTTAGCCTTAGACCTTGATTTTCTTAGCAAGCTTTACCGACTGAACTTAGGTTTACAGATGTAAGTCGGTCTTCGTGTGCTGCAAACTTATCTCTGATAATTCTTGTGTATGTTTATTTCTACCAGTTATTCCACTCCGAGTTTCCTAGTCTGAAGTGAATACCCACGTTGCAATTGATTTTAATATCAAGCTCTCATCTTCCGAACCGCTCGCGGAAGTAAAAGCCAACCAGGACGCAACAATACAAATCCAGTGATGGACAAGAGGCACACATTGGGCGTTTATTGAATACGGCTTTTAACTTGAATCGATATTACACAGGTTTCCCCCTTCCAATAATGAACTATTACTAAAGTCTTACTGGTAGCATTAGACATTTAAATATCAATTAATATTGAGTAGCTAAATAAATATTGCTTCTGCTAAAGTTTATTGGTTAGAGAAACATTGTAAATGTGTAGCTTCCAAGGAGAAATTCCAAGCGGACTTTGGTTGTTGCCCAAGAAAAGTTAATAATAAAAGCAAAATTATAAACAACATATATTTTTCATGTTATATACATACATGTAATCTGTTACAGGTAAACAAAATTAATACTATCTAAGTCTCTTCTTGCTTTTTAATCCCTTCTTCTTAGCACTTCCAGGTACATAACTTGGTGGTTCTTTTTTCGCACTTTGTGTATGATTCAAAGATAGAGTTGCAAACACACTTGCGGCAGCCTCTCCAGTGTCCATTGTCTGCTCAGTCTCTGTGTTATCCTGTGTTTCTGCAGACTCTTCTGTTACAGGTTGAAGCAAAGGTCGTGATGAAAACTTGTGTTTTACTGTAATAAGATATTGCTCTGTTATTAGTAATAATAATAAGCACAACTGACACTTAATAAAATTTAGGAGTTATTCTAATAAAGGAACTCCCAAAAAAGAGACAAAGCGCATTCTCAGTGGTAAAACGCAACTGCCCTGATATTGTAAAGCACGACTTCTTTGTTAAACTGTAATAATATTAAATTAATGTAATGCTATGAGATTTGTTTCTAATAACTTCATCACTTGTATAATATACTTCTGTGATGCGAGTTATTTAAGATGTGGAAGATTATAAATAAAGATAGTGCAAGAAAATTACAGCTTCAAGTAAAAATGTAATTTAGCCAAGATATTTAACTAATTTTCCATATGAGGGAGAGTACTAAACAATTCGTCCCTTCTTTAAAGAAAAAGCTTATTTCACTGTAGCTCTCTAAATGCAATATAGATAAATTTGTAGAGGGCAAATGTACATGGGTGCAGGAAAGGTAAAAAATGGGTATGCAGGAAAATTGCCACTGGGGTGTGTGCTCCATTGCAATTAAAATTAAATTTAAAACAAAATCAATACAGCCGTGGTTTTTCTATGGAAGACGTATCTCATAAACAGAATAAACTACGGAAAAAAAACAACAAATTTTGATGAACATGTTAGCCCAATTGGTCATTAACAAGCCTGAAGGAACTACTTCAGACAATTTTTGATTGTTTGCGAATTAAAAGTTAATAGCAGCAGTACTGTTACTGTAGCAAGATTGCAGGAATTAAAACACTGAAACAGGTGATTGGACACTGAACTCTGCAATAAAGTGTACAAGAGATTGCAAAAATTTTAATTTGGCAATGAAAGTGTAATTCTGATCAATCAGCTTTATGGATCTCCACATTTTTATTTTTGAATCAGCCACTTCATTTCTGTTATTAACTTAAAAAGAATAACAATTATGAAGGTAAAAAATCAAGATGACTGACACAAATACCACAACCAGTCATTTCTTCATATTTATGGGGGACAGTATAGTAATATGCTTGAATTTTATAAGTGGTACTAAATTTTCTTAATCCCACTTGGGAAGAAAATAGCCCTGAATGATAGAGCTGAAGCAAACCATACGTATTCGTTACTGAGTAGCAAGTACATTGCCTGACACAAAGTATCGAAATGTTACAAACTGATTTTGTTACTGGAATTTGTTGCATGGATGTCAGTATGATTTGATAAAAGAATGAATACGATGTATCATCCGGGAATGGTAACGGTTCTCCCAGTGACCAAATGAATCTGAACATTGTATTTATGGGAATTTTGATTTCAATTCATTTTATTACAAAGGAAAAGGTTTGAGTACAAACATGTTGCACATGCATTATTTCATTATAACTAATATTATTACTGTTAAGTGTTAATATTTTTTACAAGGTAATTCTGACAACATAAACATTTATTTTGTAGTTTTGGCTTTATTTAACATTAAAATTTACAGAACATAATTTGTAAATACAAAAATTTTGATAGATATTCCTACGTGATTTATTCGTTTCAAACATTTATGAAATGCATTTACTCTAAAATGTTATATTCTAAGTTCTATTTTATTTTACGGTGCAATATTACCTAAATTTACTTTACTAAATGAACAATTTACTTAAATTTTTACAAAGTACGAATAAAGTCATTCTATAACACATACGTGTTGCGACCTGATGCGATGCTTTCTATTAGTGCTCAATTGTTTCAAAAGTAATGAGTAACAAAGTTGTCCCTTACGCAACGCGACTCGACGCAATGCTTCATGCTGGTACTCGATTGTATCAAAAGTAATGAGTAATGTAAAGATATGATAGTAACGAGTGCTGATGGGTTTAGTAATGAATACATATGGATACACAATTTGTCAAAGCAAAGAATGCAAGATGGGGGTTATACGAACATAACAATTAGTTTTGACCTAATCGTTACATAAAAATGATTAATTAAAGAATGGTTTAAAAAAAATGAAAATTAAAAAATATATTCCAGTCAAGAACAAAAGTTGGTGTATAATGAATAGTGAAATGAAAATCAATAAATTAGTATTGATAAATGGAATCAAATCTGTCAATAAGTAATAGGAAATTTGTAAAAGGGCAAAAGGAGAATTTTTTAACGAAAAACTTAATTTATGAGGTAAGCAGTAGTGTTTAGTGATATTAAACAATAAAACTGTGATTTAAATGAAAAGATAATTAAGTTATCCATTAATTTCTAAGTTGTATACATGGCTTTTCATCGAGTCCCTTATATTTCAAATATTTCCTCTTTTCAGTTGTGTATTCAGTTTCCTAACTGTCTTTCAAACTAACAAATAACCCTTTTAGAAACTACATACAAATATTAAAAAAACTTACCAGCAGCATATTGTAACAAGTCGATGACCTGGAAATTTGAATCGTTTTTTTCACCCCCAACACAAAAGACAAATGGAGAATCTGGGCAAGCATCAAGACTCTGAATTGCTCCCATGTTAAGTTTCTTTTCAGTTATGTGTACAGGAGTTGCTTCAGATATGTCCCACATTTTTAGCTTCTTGTCACTGCCAGCTGTCACAAGTAAACCGGGACAACTGGAGCTGAGAGACAAACCTGGGGAAAAAAAGCTACAGTTAATTATCTCAAACTTTCAACTTTTTCTAAATGTTCATGAATTCAAGAGCCTAAATTTCATGCCTCTTGTTTCCAGCACCAATGGAAAACAGGTCATTACTGATGAAATGATGAAAAGAAAATTCTATATGATTTTTCCAGGAAACCTGCAAAAATCTTACTTCATTTATATATGACAATAAATGTCTGTAACTCACCCAGGTTATTTCTTACATATATGACACATAAATGAAGAGAGTATGGAATGAAGTAAAAACAATTCAAATCACCAAAACAGGGAACAGAACAACAGATAAGCTGAACCTGGTGCATGAGCTTTACGATTTGTGCCTTGCATTTGGGAGAACATGGATTCAAATCCCTATCCAGCCAACCAGATTTCAGTTTACAACGTTTTCCTGAAATCACTCCAGGCGAATGCTGGGACAGGCCATGACCAATTCCTTCCCATTCCTTGCCTCCAGTATTTTACCACATCTAATTACCTTTCTGTCGATGAGGTGTTAAAGTCATAAGGAAAAAAAAAGTTCAGAGATAGAATGTATCTAATGTTCTTCCAGATACATAATTTAGTTAAATCAAGAAATCTGATAAATTCAAAACATGAAGCATGGAAAACTGCTATTGAGCCCAAATAATACAGAGATGGATTCAAATCTGGCAGGTTTAGGTTTTAAAAAATAGTAGATGAGTTTATTTATCACTTCTATCACACAATCTAGAAAATTCAACACTTGTCTATCATGAAAGGAAGCTTTTTGCTTATGGCTTTACACATTGTAGAGGTCATGCAAGGTAGGAATGGATCTGGAGGAAGAAATGGCAAAATAATTTTGCCAGGGTTTTTGAGAAACCACAGTAAACCGAAATCTGAATAGCCATCCTTTGTCAATGTCCCCCTTTATCATATGGAGGAATAATTTCAGAACAAAACACCACTCTGCCATCATTCACAATAGCCATTCCATCAATTTCGCTTGGATCACACACACACACATCACTTTTCTTGATGTGTACCTGTTACAAGGTGTGCTCCATATCTCTGTGCAATCAAGCTAACAAAGTTATAACAGTACCTACATTTAGACAGTTATCATCCCTGCTATACAAAATGCTCTCTTCATTGACAGAATTTCTCATGCTGACAAAATTTCTCATGCTACCACCCACTGTTCCTACAGCTCCCATTTTACACCCCGTAAAACTGACTGTAGCCCCATATTATCATTCACTTCTCTCTTGGCCTCGAGTTCAACAACAAGGTTCTCTTCCAAGGGCATGACTTTCTACATTCTTTTCTGAAATGCACATCCTCATTCCCAAAATCCTACCCACTGCCCAATGTACATGCTTTAAAAGACTCCCTCCTCACCCCCCCCCCCCACACACAGGCAGAAAATGAAAATAAGAAAGGTTAAGGAGAACCATATCGAAGAAATAAAAACGAACACACTTTACATTTTGGTTTACACCTTAATCATGTTTAACCTCATGACTCATGTGGTTTATATTGATGTAAAAAGAATCTCACCAAGGATGAATGCAGTAGAGTTCCAATGAACATAAAACAGTTTCACTTTACAAGGCGAAGTAAGCCATTTTACAAGGGAGATGTGAATACACTGTAGCTCACCATGCGACTGCATTATTGCGGGTAGTTGTGAGACTATGGCCAAATAATTACGCAGCAGTGCTGTGAAACTGACATTGTAATTAACGTTCTTGGCCCTTATTGTTTTCTGAGCTTTTGTAATTTACTAAAGACCAAAGCAGTTGTGCAATGAACTGCAATGTTTACATGCCTCCTTTGGAAAATGACTCATTTTTCCTTGCACAAATATTGTAAAAATGTATTCGTCTTTTTTCAGAGTTCGCCGCTTTCATCTTTGATGAGCGATGGGTCTACTTTCCAGGTCCTTTGTTATTTTTTTTTTGCTACGAGCACTTTCCTTTCTATTAATATCATTATAAAAAGAATTTCATTTATCTTAACATTAAAGCAGCTGGCATGGTTGTTGTTGTGTTAAGATAAAACAGATAATTACAGTCCCTAATTAGCTAATTGGAAAGATATTGTGTAACTTGCCAAGTGATCTTTTACATCACAAACATCATATAATGTAGATGTAATATATTTTGATTAAGTACCTGACACTTCTCCATGATGAGCAGACAACTGCCACAAAGGTTTTTCACTGCGGCAGTCCACGCAGTACACAAGGCCATTATCTGTACCTGCCTAAAAGGAGCAGGAAACAAACTATTAAGGAAATACAATTATTACCTAACACTCTGCAATTTACAAAAATGGCCTAAATACTTATAATGCTAGTCATTCTACTTCAAAACAATAAATATATTTACGGAATGTAGTTTATATGTTTTTGGAGAATAATGATCATCAACTACTTGTTTCATATCTTGATGACTGCATCACCATCTGTATTAAACAACAGAACTTTCAAAATGTCAGAAAATGGTTTTCTATATCTATTCCTGCAGGTATTAATCAATCAGCTTTTGTAATTTTAATAAGAAGAGTAAACATGGATCTGTACAGGAAAAATTACACTTATGCAAAGCAATGGACTCTACAAAAGAAGCATACTATCATTAATCTGGCAACAACATGGGAAAAAATGGCTAAGGTTTAATTAACGTAAAAGAAACTTTGGTAACTTCAAAGTATTAACAAAAGTTTTCTCAATTGGAGTGGTTGATGTTAGGTCTTCCATTTATTCATAAGTACAATCTCCTTCCCTATTCCAGCTCTTGTGATATATTCACTCTTTTACAATACTTTAAACCTTTATAATATGTTTGCATCAGTGGATTACAGCTATACGAGATATTTTGAATGGGGCAAGAGTCATTCAAATATAGAGTGATGGTATGTGGATATGTGATAACTACAGTTTGGGTACTTCTGAATATTATTTAATGCATGGAAAACACACTACCAAAAATGTAATTGTCAATCCATTAAGTAATTCCATAAATGCAAAATGTTGCTGTTCTGCAGAAGTAACAGAAAACTTTATGTTTACACACTACACAAGTATTAGTGATTAAACAATAAAATATAAAGACTGTGTAACAAACATAATAATAAAAGAATAAGCACTCCCTCAAGTAAAGCATTTTCTTTGGATGAAATAAATTTTAAACAACTTACCAAGAAGCAGTAAGGATTGAAATGGTTCCAAACTACTCGTTCAACTTCCCCATCAGTTTCCCATGTTTTGAATGAATCATCGATACGACAGTCGAAAACTCTTACTAACCTGAAAATAAATTCCTTGTTATGCTGTTATGACGGTGAAGAATTAAATATTCTATTACAGATCACATGAATACCTACTTATCACAGCATCCTGTCAGCAGCAACTGAGATTCAAATGGATGCCATTTTAAAGAAGAAACCTTTTCTTCAAACTGTGAGTGTTGTTGCAGCTTTCCCACTGTCCAAGTCCCAAAGCAACACTGTCTGGTCTACGGAACCACTACCTAAGATATGACTGTAAGGAAAAGAGTTATCAAATGTAAACTGTTGCTAATAAACTACAATAGAGTCCTGCTAATCCGAACTAATTGGGACCGGCCTTTGTTCGGATTACCGATTTGTTCGGATTAGGCGGAATTACAGTGACTAGTTTCTAGAATGAAGTATACCAAGCATATAAGTAGGTAAACCATGGTTACAATTGGGAACAAGTGAGGGGACAATGGCTCACTCTCACTCCCTCCTTTTGTTGTTGAGACGTTTGAACTGTTCGAGGTCAGTGCACTGTCAGCCAGCTTGCAAACAGCTCAGTTAATGTTAACTATCGATCACTGGCATGCTTGACAGTTGTATTGTATGCATTCGGGTGTAGTGGTGTATTGTCGTCATGAGTAAACGAAAACATACAACGTTAACTCTCAAACAAATACTGGATGCCTTGAAGCAGTTAGACAATGGTGAGAATGTATCTAAACTGGCGATGGAACTGGGTGTTGGTAAGGCAACAATTTCGAGCAACAAGCCACTGCTACACCTGCTGCTTTAATGTTTATGAGATGATGACGCAACTTTGCTTCATATAACAGACTGTCTTCATTACGCCAAAAAACAATGACTGATTTTTTGTCTTCTAAAAATTAGGAATAAAATGGTCACTTGTAACAATTGTAACTATTATTGTAAGTTTGACAGTTTTTCTTTCATTGTTATGCACGGTATAAACTTAATGTTTTCTTGCTAATTTTTCTAAAACGTGTGTACTGCACCATGTAAATTTAAATTGTGTGTATGCACAGCAGCTAACCGCGCAATTAAATACAGTATGAACTGTATTTTCATGAACTGTGTTTTAATTCTTTTACCATTTTTCATACTTAGACAAAATTTTTTCCATGTTCGGATTACCAGGACTCTGCTGTACAATAAAATACACTCATTGTTTTTGAACAATGCAAGATTAAATGTCAAACAGTAAAAATTGAGAAATATTTAAAGAAATAATCCATTTAACATCAAACAAAGAAGACGGAATGTGGATCTGACTACCAGATTATGTTGAGTTTACAACCAAACGTAACATTTTTGTATAGTTAAGTTTTATTAGTAAGAACTGAAAGGAAAAAAGTGAATATTTCTATTGCTTATGACAGTCAAAGAAATCTACCTTCAGTTGTTGAAAATCAACCAGAATAAGGCCATAGAAATGTCAGTTGACCAGTAAAAAAAGATCTAAAACTGAAAATGTGAAGATGGATCAGCAAAAATCGGAAATAATTTGTGTGTAATTATACTAAAAAACTTATAAGAACAGCTACTATTACAATTTGTAACATGTTTTAATGTTTACCAAGAGACAAGTGTATGCTGATGATGAATACGTTCATTTCCTTAGCTGTAACTGTAATTAATTAGTTTTATGATAGAAAGCAGAAGTTTCACTTTGGAAAGCTGCAAGTCTTGGTAATTTAATACTATCCCTCACCTACAAAAGAAAATCTTCCCACACACTTATACTTCAAATTGAGTGCCAATTTGTGGTTAAGGTCATATTTCCCCTTCCATGAACCTCTCCTAATTCTTCCACAATATCTCTCCATGCTTCATCACCAATATACGACTTATACACGTTCACAATTCTCTTCATTCTCCTCCTGTCTGCCAATTAACCCCATTCCAGTTCCTTTAATATATCACTTATTGATTGTGTTCTGCAGTAATTTCCAGAGACAAATCTAGCAGCCTTTCTTTGCACACTCTCCAACTTCTGTATTTGAAACCCAACATGCGGGTCCCATACTGCACAACCATATTCGAGCATTGGTCTGATTAATGCTTTATAACCCAATTACCTTACTTCTCTAGTAAATACCCTCATCACTCTCTACAACAACATCACCAATGTGCTCTGCCAATCTGAGTGTGTTATCACAAGGTATTTAGATTTTAAGTCTTCAACAAGCAATTCTTTCCCCACCTTATAACTGTAATCAATCTTTAGTTTTTTTTATCTGTGTATCTAATAAGTTGACTCTTCTTTGCATTTATCTTCATCCCATATTTACCTACCCAGCTAGATATCCTATCGAAATCATCCTGCAGTTCTCCACAATCTTCTACCATACCGGCATTTGCCTGGAGTGATTTGGCGAAACCACGAAAAACCGAAATCTGGAAGTCTGGATGGGGATTCGAACCTACGTCTTAATGAATGAGTGGCTAGAACATTAACTGTTCTCCCAAAATGCTCAGTCTACCATTTTAATCCTGTTATATAGCATTATGTCATCTGCAAACAACCTACCTTCTGATAGTAATCCACAAACACAATCATTCACTAGAATAAAGGATAGCAATGGTCCAAATACGTTCCCCTATGGCACTCCCATTTTCACTTCCACATAATTTGATACTACATATGCTACCCTAACATTTGGCTTTCTACCTTTTAAGAATTCTTCTACTGAGTAAATTACTTTTTCATCAACTCCAATAAGCCACAGAGAAGGAATCTGTCACTTTTGACATTTTTGTTTGTGTGTTTCTGTCTGTTTCATAGAAAACAATTCATTCAAAGGTTACTGGAAGGATTTTCATTGGGTTCCCAACAATGTACAGTCTATGGTCCCAAAAGTAAAATGTATAATTAATTTTGATATGACGTTGAGAAGCTGGAAAATTAAGAAAATTGTGCGCAAATTTAAGTGCGCCACAGCATTTTTTAAAATAATTTATTGCCTGGCAATACAGGTATGTAAATTCTAACAGTAAAACTGTTTGCCACGACTAAAAATGACAAAGTCCAGTTTAACTTAAATCTGATTCAAAGTACATTGGATTTGGCCACAATCAAAGAATTTTGAAATTTTAACATTTAATTGCTGCCATCAATTTTAAACAAAAAACAATGGAAACATAGCTACAGCTGATTTGCCATTAATTTTATCAAAATTTATGATGGTGCTAGTAGTTACTTCTCTCTCTCTCTCCCTCACACACACACAAATATCAAAGGAATTTCGCTTTTCATTTGTATTCAGCCTGAAAATCTATGTTTTTATTTGCAGTAGCAAACCTGCACAAATTGCTTCTAAGAAATTTTGTGAAGAGTGTTTTCTTTTTTACTTCCTACTTGCCAACAAAACACATAAACCGTACTGAACATACAATTCTTTTGTTCTGTGGTTCAGGCATGCTTGAAGAATCTGTTACTGAGAACACAATCAAGTAGCTGATATAATAAAGGAAATGAAATGGGATTTATTGGAAGATAAGACGAGGGTGAAGAGAGTCATGGGAGTGTATGGGAGCATGATGAGACATGGAAGGGTATTGATGGAAGAATTAGGAGAGGTGTGCATGCAAGAGAAAAGATGACCATGACCAGAAGCTGGCACTCGATTTCAGGCATAAGGGTGTGGAAAGATTTTCTTTTGTATTGGAATAAATTACCAAGAGAGATGATGAATACTTTACCAAAAATGCAGAAAGAATTTAAAGTTGAAATTTGTAAAGGGTCTAAGTAGATGGGTAAAATAAAGTGGAAAATTGGGTGTGTAGGCAAATTTCCACTGGGGTGAGCACTACATTGCAATTAATGTAACTCAGTTCCTAACATTAACATCACATATGAATGAAGTAGCATGCATCAGCTGACTTTAGTCATAGGACAAAGCAGATTCACACAAAAAAAAGGAAAAATGAATAAGAATGTAATTTTTGTGGTAACTTCTTCCAAAGTAGAAGACATTAACTGGATGCAAGTAAGAAAGTAATTCAATACCTTTAATTCCAAGGATTTTGATCAAATCATAATTTTTGGGATAGAGCAGTATTAATGAAGTCAACTTACTGAAGTTTTGTAAAGTGTGTTTGTGTTTATTTGGCCCACCTGCCTTTATTTTTGGTGTGCAACAGGTTTAATTTCCATAGTCTTACTTATTTTTATAGTGGTTTAATGTGACTGACAGTGTGTTAAACAATCCACATTGAACTTACGGCAAATTTGAGTTCCAAGATATGTCAAGCACTGCATCTCTGTGTCCATGCTGCTTAATTCCTTTCTTCTTTCTAGCTTTATTGCCTAATCGGAAAGCTGGCTCCAGAGAATCAATGATATCTAGGTCCCAGACATCAATAATTGGTGACATGCTACCCACAGCACAGTAATTCCCTACACAAGAAAATATAAAGTTAACGTAAAAAAGTAGTGAATAACATTTTCTATCAGAAGAGAAAGAAACCAAACAGTTTAATAAGGAACATCAAAGCAATACAAAACCTAGAACTATTAAGTAAATTCACAGGTATGGGGTATTTTTAAGAAAACAGAATGCATATACAATTTTTAATAATAGGCATGCAAAATTTATCAGACCTAACAACAAAACAAGATTATAAAAATAAAATATTCAAAACATACCCAAACATCTACTGGATGATATGTAACCAATCACTGTCATGCCAAATATGTGACAAAGGAGGCAATAAGCTATAATGTGACTGAGCAAGACTTGACGATTTAAATGTTACAGTAATAATGATAAATAGAGCCATTACCAAAGGAATATTTGAATGTAGAATGTAGAAGAGGCCTAGAATGAATGACCAAATGAAGTCACTCAGTCATGAGAAGAGACAGTCAAGTTTATTGAAGAATTATAGACAGAATTGAGTAGTGAAAAAAGTCAGCCAAACAATGTGGATTAAAAGGTTCCTCCAAGAACTGTGCTACTTTTTTATGTTGCTGTTTACTTAATAATTTTGACATGGAAAATGTGATAAGAGTTTTTGATGCAGTGAATAAAAAGCACCATTTTTCTGTATGTTAAACCAACAACCTTCTGATCCTAATACGTAATTCTACCTGTAAGATATCAACCATTATATGATTTCACTTTCTAAATCTTATAACATCATAATGTGGTGATATTGTACAGTTAATTATTTCAGATGTTAGCTCAATTCTGAGGCTTGAATGAGATTCAGAATGCTTCATCTTCACTGATCATTTCCAAAATGCTATGCAAAATAAAATAAATAAGTCTAAAAAAATAATAATATTGCACTGCAAACAAAAAAGATAGGAAGTGAAAGAGATCATCAAATGAATTAGAGGCTATACCTGGTTTTGGATCGCCTGGATCATAGCTCAACCACTCAAGACATAAAGGAAATACTGGTAGTAGGAGGTCATGATGAACATAAAGTGAATCTTCCAATTCATTATGAACTGCAAAAAGAAACATATTAAATCTGACAACACTTATGTGAAATTTACATTCCGCATTTACCTTAGCACATATGTATCCAGAATATATTACCATACACTTCCAATACGCAAGTCTCTCCAGTTACATGTCCAACCACAATCAAATTGTCATCAGGTTTTATAATATCATCTTCTCTCTCACTGTCATCAGAATCGTCTAAAGTAATATATGGATCTTTCCCTGCACTATCGTGGACAACCAAGTTGCCAATTCCAAAAAGATGGGACGTATCATCTAGAAATAAAAGGACAGTAGTGACAAATGATACTACAATGTATTTAATGGATTCACTGCCATCAGATAACTTGTGCCAACCTTCATTGTCATAGTTTTCAAAATCATACAGGTCTTCGTCTTTATTTTCATTGCTTTCTATTTCAGTCTCTTCTTTCACTTCTTTCTTTACTTCAACTTTTTCATCATCTTCTTCTACTGCTACATCATTGTCTTCACTAGCTTCATAATCATTTATATCCTCATCAGCAATCTCTGCAGCATCCCTGTTGAGAATATAAAAAGGATTATATTATGACAAAATCTCAGCACTACACTGCACATGGGATGTATTAAAGTATTAATGTTGTTGTTGTGGCACTTTGGCATGTTTCAGAAGCAAAAGTTTAGCTAAACTGACTATGAAATAAAGCTAACCACCAATCAGAAAACATAATTGTGAGAAGTAACACATGCAATTATAGCAGGTATATAACAAAACACTTATCAACTTCTTGAAGAGAGAAACTGAATATAATTTTTATTATGTTTAATGCTACACTGAAAGTGTCTTTCATGCTGCTATCACTATGTTAAAAGTGTTTTTCATGGTTACCGTAGGTGTGTTGCACAATCATAGATAATGCACTCTTCAATTCATCTCATTGCCATTCTTTATAATTAGTAAAGCATCACATAGCAGCACAGTATTTTACAAATTATGGTGGAATTAGCATGGTGAGATGACATAAAAATTAGACATACATCTAACATCCATATTTTAACCTATGATTAAAGAAATATTTCGTCCATTTAAAAAAGTCATATGCTTTTAACTGGTGACAACCTAGCAATAATAGTGCATCATTTCTAAAATTATTCAGTAAAAATAAAGGTTCTGACTCCTGTGTGAAATTTGGATAAGGTGAAATACAAATTTCAGCAGTTAACAGTGGGAGCAATGGGTGCACCTTATTAAAATGTTCAGTTTGTAAATTTATACATCAACAAAATAGTGGCTTTGAAACAGTATGACTTTTCAGTGCAACATTAAAAAAAAAATCTTTCTGTTATAATCTATTCTTAGATAATATCATGGGCGTATCCAGAGAGGGGCAGAGGGGGGCTGCTGCCCCCCCCCCCCTAGAAGAAAAATTAAGTTGCCTTCAGTACGCTTCGACGAGTGAAGAACTAGTTCAGGAGCACTTTGGGAGAGAAAGATTGACTGGATTATGTCTGATGAGTGTGCATCGAAATTTCGTTAAAGAATACCATGAGATATTGACAACCAAAATTATTTAAATTGAAAATCCGAGACAGTTAATATTTACATAAAAAACTAATTGACTTATGATCTTAATTAACTACATAGTAGATCCTTAGATTAAGTAGTTGGGTTACTATATTAATCAATGACAAAAACAATTCTTGTAAAAATAGGCAAAGCCTCACGTTTGTGTAGTGACAAAAAGTTATGAGCTCTTCTTCTGAGCCAAGTCCATACTTTACAGTGTGTATTCACTTTACTATGTGAAACAGAATGGTTTCTCACAGTGTCATAGATTGTTTAATTAGAATAAAAAATATTCTGGTGACTTGGCCAATATGCAAGCCATGTTATAGTTAACCTATATAAATACCTTAAATGTGTTGCTTTATCAAACTTATAAATACGTAAAAGGCAAAATATCCCTCACTCTTTTTCGAATTTGACAAGTATATATTATGCACTAAATTTCAGAAAAAATTACAATGTGCATAATGCCAAGTCATCGGATTTTTTTTTTTTTTTTAAATTTAAACAAACAATCTATGATACTGAGAGAAACCTTCTTTTTCACAAAGTCAAGTGAACACACGCTGTAAAGTGTAGACTTGGCTCAGAAGAAGATCTCATACCTTTTGTCACTACATGAACATGAGACTTAGCTTCTTCTTTTTTTTTTTTTTTTTTTTTTTTTCAAGAATTGTGAGATTCTACGATAACCGTGGCGCACAATTTGATGTGGAATTCTTATGTAACTCAACGAGACAAATCTAAAAGAAAAGAATATATTTTTTTTTTTGATATCTTGCTTAGTTTTCGAGATATTGTATCTCAAAATTGACGTGGGTAGGTTGAAATGCGGCCTGGACCAGAAGAAAAATTTCGCCTTAGCCAAATTTAATGATGAATTCATATGTAACTCGACGAGACAAATCATATATATATATATATATATTGATATCTTGCTTAATTCTCAAGATATTGTATCTCAAAAGTGAGGATGTTAGGGTCAGATCTGGCCTGGACCAGGAAAAAAACCCAAAACCGCTGTATCCACATGGTGGAAATATAGCCTGGACGAGAAGAAATGTACCAAAAGCACAAGTAACTATACCTTTAACTGATTTTTAACAAGCTATAGCCCGAAAACCAAGGGACTCAACTTGGTGGTTGCACTGCCATACATTTACTACAGAATGTGAGACACTAGGTAGTTTAATGGGTTTAATCCTAGACTGTGATTCCGCCACTGACTGGCGTTGATGTGACGTCATATTGACGTTGTTTTGAGGTATTCGCTGTCGATGTACCAACATAAAGATAATTTATTATTGTGACCGGCCGCAGAAATCCGATAACACATCAAACACTGAACATCTGGTTGTGTTATCGGACATCTGCGGCCGCTTACCAGCGGCCGCCTGCATCTGATTCACCTTCGGGATATCAGTTTAGGTTGATATTGATTTAAATTATTGTGAACGAGCGTAGCGAGGTCACAATAGCACTAAAAGGAATAAACCTAATTATGTTGGTAGTCGACAGCGAATACGTCAAAACAACGTCACGTCAACGCCGGTCAGTGGCGGAATCGCAGTCTAGGATTAAACCGTTTAATGATACAGAGGTAATTTTTGTTGTTTAAGACAACAGTAAAGATTGAATTGAAGAATTAAATGATGTAACAGATGAAAAAGAATGTATTGTTAAAGATGAAGGTTATGTTAATGAAGATAGCATAATAGATTGAGTTAATGAAGTTGCAGATAAAGTAGCATCTGATGTTGTAGACAACCTGAAGCAGTGTAAGTGGAGGTAAACAACGAAGTAACTGGGGACGAATATCAGGCCACTGTTGACAATTTATCAGTCAATAGTGAATCTAGTGGAGGAAGTAATGTTTGAATGTGTAATGCAGGAGTTAAGAAGTTGAATGTTATATAATACTGAGATTATTATTATGTCAAAATTAAGTTTTAAAAGATGAAGACAAACGTACTGTAATGGCAAGTAAAGTAAAAACAGCCAATAAAGGTTAAAAAAAAGGTAACATGTATTACTTACGATGGAGTAATGGAATTACTGGAGATCGCGATTCCACAAGTAATTGGCGTCATAATACTAAAGTAGTAAAACGCAAGACAACGCTAGAAATACTTTCCGAAGTACATTTAACGGTGTCATTCTGGTCCAGGATGTATTACACCATGATTTATGCTTTACAATAATGGTCCAGTAGACCCAGAAAACCTTTAAAGCATACAGTTTCAGAATTTTAACAGTTAGATTTTCTACTCACTTCAGTTCGCCTCCAGTCTCCTCAATAATTTCTTTTAATTCTTCTTCTGTCAATTTCACCTGAAGATATAATTTACAATCAGATATCTAACAAATTCACAAATATTTAAGGTTAAAAATAGCAGTTCATACCTTCTCAGGTTCTGCTGCTGCCACTCCTCTCTTTACCCATCTCACACACGGAATAAAATTCAAACGCTTCCATTTTCATCCATTTTTTTCTCTCATCACACTTTAAAAAAATAATTATTTACTTTGCCACATGTGTTCAACACATCTCTAAACAAACCAAAGATTTACAAACAACTAAAGATTTGTATACAAATCCGAAACCAGAGATAATTAATGGACCAATAGCTAAAACATGGCTAAAACCATGGAGGAATGAAAACGTAAAGCAAAGTTATTTCATATTCTGCATAATCGAAGTCAATTCTCAGTTTTGTTTGAAATGTTTATATATCATTTAATTTGCGTTCAAAGTATGATGTTTGCATGGTTTAGAATAAATTTGACAACTACTTTGCAGAAGACCAAGTATATACGATTATGATACATTTGACCTTTGTTAAAATGTATTTACAATAAACCGGAAAACATGATTATCAATTTGTAGTCTGAAAATTGTTCAGGATTTACCGAGAACTCAGTTGATAGAATGAATGACTGTGATCTGGCAACCGAAATTCTAATCGAAGCTACGTCCGGAATGGCTCTCAGGTTAACGTATCTGCCAGTGAGATAGGAACGTCGGAGCGTTGGGTTGATTAACCGACTCTAAGATTATTAAGGCACATCTGCCTTTGCTATTTCGATACTAAATGCTACTGTGTCAAAGGAATTACTTATTTGTGTGAGGAAGAAAGTGGTTTGTAAACCAGCAACATGGGTGTAGGATAGGTTTAATTTAATGTAATTGCGATGGAGCATAATCCCCAATGTTAATTTCCATATTCATCTATCTTTACATTTCGCAGATTCTTATCTTAATGTTTTTAATAATTTCGGGTAAATTATTAATCATTTCCTTCGGTATTTTATTCCAGTCACTGTCTCCCTGGAATAAAAAAGTATAACTGAGTTCGGTGGATGAACGGTAACAATCGGGCTTGGCATTCGGAAGGACGCGGGTTCTAATCTCCGTCAAATCATCCAGATTTCGATAATCCATGGTTTACCAAATTCACTCCACGCAAATGGCTATATCGTTCCTTAAAAAAGACCATCGACGAATTCATTCCCTTTCCTGGACTCCGATCCTCATCTGGTTCTAATTCTATCGGCGAGTCGTAAAGGCCCCTTCCCTTCGCCCCACCAAAAATTCCAACTTTCTTACCGTTCAAAGCAAATGATAGTTGTGATCTTAGTCATCTCCTCTCTTCCACATATCATTCCTAATTCCTCTATCAGTATCCATCCAGATCACGTCCCCAGCATATGCCTTATAACCTCCCAAAACTCTCTTTACCCTCGACCTTTTTTCAAATGAACCCAGAGTTAAGAAACAGCAAGGCAGTATGGAAGTCATGTAACAACTAACCAAGGAATTAATAATGTCAAAGAAACTTCCTCTGGATGAGTTTATGAAGAATATTATTGGTGCAGGGGAACTTCTGACTGATGAAACTAGAAATTTCTATAGATATATCAGGAAACTGAGGAGAAGAGAGGGTATAGAGACAATTACACATAAGGATGGAGAAGAAGTAACTGAGGATTTGAAAAAGGCAGAGTTATTGAGTGACCGGTTCAGTGAAACCACTGGGGACAATAATTCAGGGGTTATATCTGGAAACGAGTTGGAGCTGAACAGATTAGAAAATTTGGAATTAAATATAAAGATATCATGAAGGAACAAAGGAATCTAAAAAAAAGCGTAAAGAGTCCGGTGTTAATAATATTACTACTGATGTCTTAAAGATAGTAGAATGGGACATTGTACCTTACCTTGAAACATTATTTAAATTGAGTCTGGATAATTTTTAATTACCAGAGAAATGGAAAAGTGCGATAGTAGTACCAGTCCATAAAAAAGGGGTGACAAACTGGGTCGAAGATTATAGGCCAATCAGCTTGACATCAGTGGTAGGTAAATTAATGGAGAGATTAATATGCAACCATTTTGTGAGGAAAGTAAGTGTTTTTCAAGTCGGCAACATGGCTTTTGACAAGGATATCCATGTGTATCTTGGCTAGTAGGCTATATGCAAGATATTTCGGATGAAATGGTCCCGGGAGGTCAAGTTGATAGTGTATCACTAGATCGTTCAAAGGCCTTTGACAGAGTGAGTAATAAGATGGTGCTAAATAAGGTAAAAACTATCGGAGTTGATAAAAAGGTGATTTGCTGGGCAGAAGAATTCCATGAAAGGTAGAAAGCAAAAAGTTAGGTCAGGAAATGCAGTATCAAAAGAAGTAGGCTTGAACATGGGAGTACCACAGGGTAGTGTATTGGGACCATTGTTATTCTCTATTCTAATGAATGATTACGTTAATGGTTTACAGTCAGAAGTTATATTGTTTGCAGATGACATAATGTTATTTAAAAGGATCAGAACAATAGAAGACTGTAAAGATAAATGAGAAGAAGAGCCAGCTTATTAGGTACACAGATAAAAAGTTAAGGTTGATTATGGTTATAAAGTGGGGAAGGAGCTACATATTGAAGACTCTAAATACCTTGGCATAACATTTGATAGCAAACTTAACTAGGCAGGAGTCATTGAACAGGTAGTAAGGAAAGGATGATGATTGATGAGGGTATGCACTAGAGAAGTAAGGGAATTGGGGTACAAAACTTTGGTCACACCACTGCTGGAATATGGTGATGTAGTTTGGGATCCACATTTTTGGTATCAAATAGAGGAGTTGGAGGGGGTGCAGAGAAGGGCTACCAGATTTGTCTTTGGAAATTACCGCAGAACACAATCGGTAACTAATATGATAAAGGAGCTGGATAGAAGGAGGATGAAGAGAGTCATGGGAGTGTACAAGGCTTATACTGGTGATGAAGCATGGAAAGATATTGATGGAAAAATTAAGAGAGTTGCTTGGAAGGGTAAGGTTGACCATGACTACAAGCTGGCACTTGATTTAGGCATAAGGGTGTGGGGAACTTTTCTTTTGTATGAAAGGGTGAGAGGGACTGGAATAAATTACCAAGAGAAGTGATGAATAATTTACCAGAAACACTGAAGGCATTTAAAGTAAAAATTAGTAGAGGGAAAAAGTAGTTTGAAAGAGGAAAGGAAAAATGGGTGTGTGTGTAGGGAGAATGACACGGGAGCGAACGCTCCATCGCAATTTTATCAATTATTATATTATTTATTATTTTTCATATCAGTTAAGTTTTGCAGTCATTTCCACGAAGAGCTCTAACTGACCACTTTTGCACCTCATAGATCTTGTATTTGGTACCCATAAAGTGGGAAGCATATTGTTAAATCATACTGAAGAAGTGTCATACTTGCATGGAAGATGTCGGAAGTAAGTTCGTTTGCAAATGATGTATGTCCATACTATTTTAAATCAATAACGAGGTTATGTCTGCTTGTTCCGGCATCATTAGCGATCGGTTCATGATAGGGATTTCACATTTTAATAGCTGAGGTTCTAACTTAAAATCTAAGCAGTGTTTTATTATATGTTTTGTCATGTGGCGCCCGAGCAGGAATATAATTTTTTTATTATTATTATTTTTTGCGTATAACTTGGCATAACTTTAAAGCTACTGAACGGGTGTTGACAGTATTTAACAGATTAAACCTTAATTCCATTTTAAAATCATGACTTATCTTGCTACGTCACCCATTCCTGTTACAGTCGATGATGTTATGACTTGTCATAGGTATATGAAGAGCAGAGGCATTTAATTGCTGTTATACTTGTTAAATATTGCTCGATAATTTAATAAAGAAGACACAATTCTTCAGCATTAACAGACTTAATCAATATTAATGAGACAGGGAATTAATGATAAGAAATATAAATCAATGAAATATATTTTTTCAGATCTATCCTCAAATGCAAGACAGCTGAAATTAAAACAGCATTTAAGCTCTGAGCATTGCGGCAATTTGTTCAGCCTTCGCTTAAGAGTAGTTATTGGCTTGACCTCTGAGGATGGAAACGGTGTGATATATTTCAAGAGAATCTGCTGGCCCGCTGTTGATCTTCGGCTATTGGTGATAGAAAATGATCTGTCATCGTCGCCCCATAACGTCCAGTCGTCACTGGTTTTCTTTCGTGTTACTAACCATTAATGAACGTTTTGGGAGAGCTATAATATCGCATTATGCTTGAGATTGTTTCAGAAGAAGATTATATTTTGGTGGGATTTCCATTGACAGAATGTTCCTCCAAAAAATTACCTCCGAGTGCCTTATGTGCCTTAAGTAACAAAGTGACTGCTATTTATGATAGGCTGGTGACTTGGAAACCTTCTGCATAGTGGAACCCAGTTACTTCTGTCACTTAAAACTTACAACTAACGCATATTCAAGAAATCAACGTTATAGCGTTATAATCCTTCGACAAAAGGTTTAGAAACTTGATGTCAGCCAACAAATGAACCAATAGTGCTGAAAGTTTGAATACTAGAAAGGTTTGGTAAATCACATGGAAAACGTGCTCAATCCAAAGATGCGCTCAAGTGTCTGGTCTGTATTGTAAAAACTGGTAAACAAAGCAGTAAGCACGAACAGTGTACTGTGAGCAATTCATCCCTGCACCTCACCTCATGGTATATAAGACACCATAAAACAACCATTGCGATGATGTTAAATACCATACGTCTAGACAAGAAAAATGGTTGTATTAATAAAGAGATCAGGACAGAACATATTGTCACCTGACGACATCTTCCGGATCAAAGATAATACCCAAGAAGCAAAAGAAATACCTACATTTGTATCATAGCAAACTATACGTAATATATCACGACCAGTCGGGGAAAGGCGAAACTAGAATACTACTGGGACTATCTAATAACAGAAGCTTTCAGACTAACAATTCATAAAGGTATAAGAACAATTTTGTTCTATTTCTACTTGCAGTAATGTAATATTAACAATGAAGAAAATGCAGGTTTTATTTGTATCACGAAATTATTTGAAGGTTTTTTTGATATTTATGTATTTGACTGTAATATCTTAACATAATGTCTTAATAAAAATTATTAGTTGAAAAAGTTGATTAAGGTGAGTTACTGAGGAACGGAAGGTTCTCGACTCAAATCCCGATCTCGGCTGGAATTTTTTAGGGTCCCTAAAATTGACATTTGAGATCAGTTATTTGAAATAAGCAAAAAGGTCCACGGGTAGGTAGGTACAGAAGTTCTGACGACTTTGCGCCTCGTTCTGGATGCCAGGCGCTTTAGTTAATCGTTTTTTTTGGAAAAAAAACAAAAAACTTGCCATCCAATGAAGTTTGCCGCTCGAGGCAGGTGACGCGGTTTGTTTACCCCAAGATCCGGGGGAGGGGTGGCCTTCACTTCTTGCAAAGCTTATCTTTGTTAATGTGAAGTTGCTACGACGCTTCGTGGTTCTGAATCACCTTTAAACTGTAGTCCCCTATACCTGGTGCGATTACCAGATTAGGTAAGGAGGATTCGTCGGACAGTAACCATCCTGTGGTCACAGGCTGGTGATCCTCGTTTGGTCGCTGCATCGACATCGCACTGAGACAGGCTGTGCGACAAACACCAGAGCTGCTGCCTACGAGATGGTAATATACACTCGCCAGGTCTTGAATCATTGTGTTCTTTGAGACTGCAACAAACCCGTAAGCGATCTGAGACGGAAGCCTATGCTCATCAAGCAGATCCAATTCTGAGCTAGCTGGCATTCTTTTGTCGAACATTATGTGTTGTGGAGGCCTTGCAAATCACAAGTTCCATGTTTCTTTAATTTAACGGCGCCCGAGATTCATATTCATGTACGTGTACATATGTCTTAATTGCTGATATTTACTATCGCTTCATATTGTGCATAGTTGTCATCTTTTAATAATTTAACTTCATTAGATAATTTCCGATTAACGTAAATTCATTCAATTGTTTGCTTGGATAAATCGGCCAATTGTAACGTCTAGGCTTGTTTGATATTCCAGTGATTTTATGTTAGTAGTAAATTTAAATATGCCTAGCGGTGTAAAAGCCAAATGAAAAAAATAAATATCAATGTCAGTTTCCTTGCGATCTGGCAATGTTGAGATTCTTGCCAACCCAAAATTTATTTCTTTGAATTCTTTAAATAGTTAAATTTAAAATCCCCCCCCCCTTCTTATAGCCTCTCATTACAGTAAGGAGGATTCTACTGAGCTGTATTGTGCAGTCTGTGAGAAAATCTGTCGGCCGATGTTTGAGACTACGCAAAATTATTATTATTGCTGTTTATGGCAGCACCAATTGCCCAGTCGAGGCTTTCACATAATAAACTGTTAACCATGTCCTGAAGTTCTTATGTATTTCTGCTCCCCTCCAATAAAAATTGGGACGCCTCTTAAAACTCCGAAGATACATATGTTACAACACAGCTAAGGGAGCGTCCATTTTGGCCTCCTGTGCCCCCCCCCCTTTGCCTCTACCCCCCCCCTTTCGCCTCTACCACAGCAGTGTGGCATGTAGCTTCTTTTTCCTATTGATTCCAGAGCACATTTTGTCGAATTTCTCTTGTCAGACTTTCGTAAAATTTCGTACGGAGACAATTAAGCAATGGATATAAATATTCACATGCTGTTGTGTGTTCTGTAGCATATTTTAACCATGACAAATAATATGAATTAAAAGCTATTTGACTTTGTTCGGACCTTTCCCTCTTCCAGGTAGCCCAGTTTAGCTTTCTACCCAAGCCCTTCCCTTCCCCCTTTCCCCTTTCCCCATTTCCCTTCCCCCATTGCCCCTCCCTCTTTTTTCTTCCCTCTTCCTCCCTCCCTCTCTCCCCTTTAGACCGAGTCGTGTAGTTTATGGACGCTCCCTAACTCCAAAGGAAGTTTTCTTGCACTCATCGTAAATTTGTAATTTCGCAAATGTCCAGTCAATAGACTTTAATTTGCAGGATTTTTGTCACACTTGAAGTCGAAGAACACATCAATTGCCCGTCATCATATTTAAACATTATTTGGTTAGGGAGCGTGCACAAACTACGTGGCTTGGTCCAGGGAAGGGGGGGGGGGTAGAGGGGGTTCCGAACCAGGCCTCGTAGCTTTCCTTTCATAACATCTTTTACAGTTAAAATGAGGTACAGAACACACAATAGAATGTTAATATTTATTTCCCTCAGTTAATTATCTCCGTATGTAATTTACAATAATCTGACAAGAGAAAACAATACAAAATGTCTTCTAGAATCAAAAGGAAAATAAGATACGTGCTACGTGGTAACGTGGGTTGGGGGGAGGGGGTGTAGAGGCAAAAACTACGTAGGGCTACGTGGGGGGGGGAGGGGGGATTCACAGGAGGCCAAAATGGAGCTACGTGGTTTATGCACACTCCCTTACGACCACTGCTAAGATGCGCAGAGATACGTCATTTTGTAACACAGACACGGAAACAATTCGTGCTTTGGTAGACGTATGATCTCAATCCGTGACAAGTCACCCTTCTGTAAACGAATGATGTAATCGTTGTCAAGCCAGTATAATTAGTTATACCACATTATTTCATAATGAAGTGTCATCGCATACACCCACCGAGTTCCCAGGCACTTGTTGAAGGTCATAACGAGGCATTATTAAATACACAGGAAATCCCACTCCCCTCTCTGTCACAGCGTTAGTTACAACGTAATGAAATTGTGTAGCTGTTTGCGCCGTATTTCGACATAGGTTATAGCTAACTATTTATGTACGCAATATCGTAAGCAGAGCTGGTTTCTAGTCAGCCATTTGGAACCGAAACTTTCAACCAACAAAACACGTAGGAGATCCTTATGGGTACCAAATTTATGACGAAGTTCGAGGAATATGCAAATCAGATCACAACAAAGTTCTGAACAATGCTGCATTCCGTTGGCTTTGCTGAAATTTTCTGGTCACCAGGCATTCGCCAGAAGGAAGAGAGGACTATTAGATCCATTACGAAAGACGTCGTTTGCGCCGACTGGCACCTAGATCTGCAGCTGATTGCACTTCACAAGTTGGTATACATAATTATTTGTTGCACACCATGGATCAGTCCTCTAAGGATATGCACCAAGTGCATAACATTACAGAAAGAAAGTTTGCCAGACAGGTATCTTTGTTGCTAAGTTAGAGATACGAATAATTTTAACCACTGAATGATTTGAATTTATTTGAACGAAAAGCTGAAGTTCTTAACGAAGGTAGATGTAGAAATAAGGTAGAGAGTTTTAAACGAAAAATGATAATCCTGACGCAAGTCAATATCCACTGTCGCATACCTTATCCACTATAAAGCTAGATAACTTTTGTACCCATTTGAGCTCAGTTATGCTATGATGATATATTGCTGAAATAGTGATATTTTCTGTTTTGTTGTGGTGATAAAGGTCACATATGCCAGCAAAACAAAATAAAAATATATTGCGTTCCGTTTACATTTACTTAGGTAGAGTTCTACGAATTTCCTTAAAATCAGCACATTTTGCAAATACGATATTTAGAGATCATGTTACAACCTCATCTTATGCCAAACAAGGTTTATACGTTTCACTGTTAAGCAAACAGAACAACAAGTACATCAAAATAGATTCTTGACTATGAATTTTGGTAGGACTCGCAAGCGTAGGAGTTCGCTCACAAAGTTGCTGCAGAAACGTACTCCATTGTTGCATAAGCCTAAGATGAGAAGCACAGACTTCTTTGCGGGAAAGGTCGTATTTTCGTTTTCGGACAAGTCGCGTTTGTAAGCGACATTGATATTAATTTTTGTTATCTTAAATACCGCAGCGTTATAAAATTACAAGATAATACCATGAAATTTACACCTCTAATGTATCTAATATTTTGGTCATGGCACTGCATGACACAGTAATAGATCTACGAATTTTCCTAGCAGGGGCAAAAACTTGATATTTCCGCCACTTCAAAGATAAATTTGCTGCCCGCTCAAGGTCACTGTGTGACATTTTTGTTTAACCTTTTTGTACAATAGTTTTTCTTTTATTTTTTTTCTACTTAATAAATAATTATTGATATTAACTGTATCTGTTTACTGATTTTTTAATCAAAATTAACACAAATAATTGTAATAAAGGGTTCTACAGATTGTAGTATGTGTAGTGAATGGGGTAGCGATAATATCTTAGCGTGTAAGTCTCATGGAGGAAGGAAATATCTGGAGACGACGCAAGAGACCTTCTTCACCACGCATTGAAGTGAAGCCGGGCGGAGGAGGAGTGGGGGGCTAGGCCGAACCCATACAGACTCGGGGTATATGTACAAAAACCCCAAAGGGACTCTAGGATAAACGTAACGCCGCAATCTGGTGATGGATTATTATGCAACTCGATGAGACAAATAAAAAATGAAGAATAATTTTTTTTGATGTTCTGCTTAGTTTTCGAGATATTCTGTCTCAAACAAGAAATGTTTTTGGTTGAAATTCAGAAGAAAAAATTGGTCAAAGTCAAATTTGATGATGGATTCTTATTTAAAAAGACGAGGCAAATAAAAAATAAAGAATAAAAAATTTCGATATCTCACCTAGTTCTCGAAGTGAGGTGTCTTGAGTTGAAATGCAGAAGAAAAATTTCGCAAAAGTCAAATTTAATGATCGATTCTTATGTAACACGGCGAGACAAATCGAAAATAAAGAATAAATTTTTTCGATATCTTGGTTAGTATTCCGGATATACTGCGATTGGGTTGATATGCGGCCTGAACTAAAAATTAATTCGCCAAAGCCACAATGAATTACATGGTGGACATGCAGAATGGATATTTCAGTTTTTTTACTACCACTTGTGGTTAGGTTAAATGCGGCCTAGACTAGAATAACAATAGTTATCTTGTAACCATACATCGTAAGCTTAATTGGGAATAGCTGGAAGTAGTTTCCATCGCGATACACGTTTTGTCACTAACTTGGTTCTCATGAAATTACTAACAGTAATAGACCGAGCGTGGTGGTGTAACGGATAGCGTTCTGGCCTCGCATTCGGGAGGACGGCGGTTCGAATCCCCGTCCGGGCATCCAGATTTGCGTTTTTCATGGTTTCCCCAAATCACTCCAGGTGAATGCCGGGATGCTTCCTTCAAAAAAGGCCATGGCCGAATTCCTTCCCATTCCTTGCCCCCATCCTTTCCCGTCTCTAAAGACCACGTTGTTAAAAAGGGACGTTAAACTGTTAAAAAAAACAGTAATAGATAAATTCTTTGTCACTTATGGAACAACAAAACCATTCTGGTACAGACTGCATTTAGACCTAACCACAATCTCCATCAATTTGCCGCTACAGAATCAAACTATGTACACATACCCACACACGCGTATTTGAATCGCAAACTGTATTTGCGGTAACATCAATGTTTCCTTCATCAAGTTCCCTAGATTGCATAGCATAATTTAACACATTTAATTTCATCATACACTGTCAGCATAAACTGCAACGTGACGAAAGAAAGCGCAATGCTAAATTCACTGAATCGCGATGTAAAACACACCCCTTTAAATCTAATTTTCAACACTCGCTAAAAAGTAATGCTAGTCTATTATGTGCAAAATAGCAAGGTATGCTGATTTTCTACACTACGCCAACAAAAATTTGAGAACAAAGTCATCCCATTGAGAGCTATGACTAAATATTTATAGACAGGCAACAAAGTTTGCAATTTCTACCGCCCACTTCAACAACGATAATTAGAATTCAACTTACTTATGAAATGATATTCCAGGTTCTTTCCTCTCTTGCCTATTTGTGTAACCGTATGCAACACAAGATGGCATTATAAAACACTTATACACATTACAAAATGAAATAATCACAGCACCTAACAGCATGTGAACATCGCATTTGTTTGGGAACGCAATATGGCCGCTGCCGCCACTGCGCATGCGCGAGAGTTTAGAGCCTGCTTCACAGATTTAACGTCACTTCTCCTGCATATATTTCCTTCCTCCATGGTAAGTTTAGCAATAAGATGTTCTTTGGTTGAGTGTCGTGCTAGCGAGGTCACGCGGGAAAGCTCGCTCAGGGGCTACGCGAGAGTATTTTGGTTAATATTGTAGAAAGCAGTAATGTAATGTTGAAATTCAGTTTGGAAAACATTAAATTGATCATCAGTGTTAATCAAACCGTTTGTTTTGATTTCTTGAAGTCGGTATAAGGAATCCTTAGTATTGTGTGCATATTTACTGGCACGGTATCAATTATTGATGACTAAAAGTAAGAGCTGATCGGCTTGCAGTGTTCGTGATGACCAGAGGGCCAGTCATCCATAACACGCCGAAAGTAATTAGCAGCTCATGTGTGGCGACGTCCGCAAGGATGAGTTGTGAGAGGAGGTAGCTCATAATTGCCATACGAATTTACCATTTACCACCTCCTCAAGTTGCCGTCAAGGTTAAGTGCTTCAGTTAAACCCCCCCACCCCCCAACTCGCACCTCTAGATCTAGCCTGACATAAAAAGAGAGGATATGAGATGTTAATTCAGTTATTCCAAAATTACAAAATAAAATCAAATTTACAAATAACTTAGCAGTATGATGTAGCACTGCTCTGCCTTGGTTTTATGCACTGATTTGATTGGGAAGTATGTCATAAAGTTGTAGTGATCTAGGCGATCACTTGCCCAAATACTTCAAATTAATTTATCAAGTCGGTATCCAGGGCGAGCGAGCATGAAAATGTTAAGCAATAGAGCTATGACCTGGGAAGTAGCACGCATATCAGCAAGCCAGTGGCCAAGCGGCTGTCCTTATTGCAAGCTGTTAAAGTTACTCCATACAGCAGGTTAGCGAGGAGTATTGCCCTCTCCACATAGTGATGATAGGAAGGGGGAGTATCTATTTAAACCCTGGGAGCAGGGGTCTGTCTGTCTGTCTACGAAAGTCTTTCAACGAACCACATCGACGCCGAGGGCGTCGTCGCCGGCGCCGCCGGGGCGGCGGGTTGCAGAGAAGAAGATGATGCCTGGCGTCTGCTACTAAGGTGGGCTCTGCTGTGATAATTGGGTGTGGACAGTTAAAAAGTAAATCATTTGGTCATATTCATATGGGCATAATCTTGTAGAGTTCTTATCAATATTCCAGTTAGTTTGGGCTGCGAGGTGCCCATAAGTTACATGCTTGCCCCGTCCTTGGCCATATCTATAATGTTATGTTTCAAATCCAATTCAACATTGTAAATATTCACCTATGTCCCCAGTCATTGCTCATGTGAATAAATATGTAAATAGGTAAATGCCGTTTACCGTAATTTATCCTAGCTTCCTCAGCCATTCCACCGTTATTATCTGAATGTACTGCGCATAATAACCTGTCAGGTGTTGCAGTAGGGACCTATGACGAATATTCATATCAGAACTATGGTCGATCTCCTATGGTCGACCCTTATCCACGGCTCCAGGGGAAGTTACCCTGTCTAGTCTTATCACTAAGCTTTCAGGGTCACTACAAGAAGGGGTTAAAATTGTGGTGTCATGTTGTGGGGTGCACTTGCACGGAGGGCGTGCAAGTGGTTCGCAAGATCACTGAATATTTCGTCCTATGTAGGTTCATGTCGTCAGTTCAGGTTTCTGTCTTTTGGCCAGCCCTGCGTCAAACAGACGTCACGGCTTGGGTATAGTTATGGTTAGATTAAGCGGCAATAGTTAATCCACATCCACTATCCAGTATCCCACAGAAAACGTCGTAGGAGGAGGAGATGGTCTGATTACGGAAGCGGCCGAGCGGAGTTGGAGGTAGCCATAACGCAGCATTCAGCAAGCGGGTCGTCGACACGAGACAACGCTGCGACAGCAGGAAATCGCCGAGCGAGCAGTTTGGGTCAGCATTCTTATGGAGGCCACAAGACACAAAGTAAGTGTCGCAAGCAGTAGGCGGAAAAAATAACGCAAGCTCCAAATATCAATGCCTCAAAGAAGCCCTATTGTTTAATTCAAGAATGTGTTCATGCCCTTATATTATCAGAATTTAAATCGCAAAGGAAAAGTGCAACAGTATTAACTTTTAAAAGATGTGTAACGCTACTAATTAAAGCGTAATTCCATGAAATTAGTTATGTACAGAAGTTGTATTTGATTTGAAGAGCCTACATTCAACTGCCAGAATTATAAGTTATAAATAT
Organism: Vandiemenella viatica; assembly: GCA_031002005.1. Classification (NCBI taxonomy): domain Eukaryota; kingdom Metazoa; phylum Arthropoda; class Insecta; order Orthoptera; family Morabidae; genus Vandiemenella; species Vandiemenella viatica. Next base: position 101,594,177 of record CM061914.1, read on the forward strand.
ACGATTATATGAGATATCGAGTAAAAGCAAATCGGGAAAATGCTATAATCATAAAGGTAATTTCATTTAATTAAATCCCGAAGTGAAAGTGTGTTGTGTATGTAACTTTATAAGGAGCAGAAATAAATGTGGAAAAGTACTTTCGTGAAAATATCTTAAATTGTTCATATATTTGTAATTAAACTCGCACATATTACGTATTCTCGAGAAAACCTATAGTTCAATGCCTTGCCAGTATGATGTAATTATAGTACAAGTTTTGAAAGAAAAAATGTATTTATCCTGTAATTCGGAATGAACAGCTGAGGGAGAAGTGATGTTAAATAGAATAAAATATTTCTTGATGTCGCGATGCTAATTGTTACAAGTACAATGAACACTGAAGCTAATGTGATATGTTAAGACGGAGTAATTATATTATTTGATTATTGAATCCATTTTAGCAGTTGAGTAAAGGGGTATACGAAATTATCAGTAATTATATGCAGTTGAAGAGATTAATTAAGATTCTAATAGTTAAAGAAGAATCGTTGGGAACGGAAATCTTTATAAATGTTTCAAGTTCATTTTAATGATTAAAAGAAAGTGTACAAAGAAGTTTATGTAATCGGGAGTTAGAATGATGATTTCATAAATAGGAGGACCACTGCAAATTAAAACATGCTTACAGTTACGCGTGATTTTGGCTACCTGACTTTGAAAGGTGTAATAACATAAGAGTTTCTTTATTAACGAAAATAGACAGCACCTCCGGGGAGAATAAAATTCGGAATGTTTAATGGTAAAATTCAAATGAAAACCAGAATGTTAGTTAATCATAAGAAGTGAACGAGTGATCGTAAACTAAATGAAATTTTATTGGTGGTTAGGTAAAGACTTCAATTGTAATGTGATACAAATGAACGCGTCAATTGAGAAAGTTAATCTTTGAGCTTTTGAAAAAGAGAAATTCACAAGAGACGAAAGTACAGAAACTTAAAGAACCATGAATTAAGAATTATAAATTATAGTAACGCATAGAATCGCATGTTGATAACTAAAATATTGGTGTAAGTGTGTTCAACTGTTGTAAAGATTATCGTACGTGAGTTACATGGCTAATTGGTCATTATTAAGTCTTAGACTGTTATATATAAGAATCGAATCACTTAAAATAACATGTTATAAATGAAACTTCAAAATAAGGTGGGATAGTGTACTAAAAGATCAAGAAATGCGAGGACAACGCATCCATATTAAATGAGATTATCAGTAAATTAAAGGGAGCTTATAATGGTAGTATGGAATTAAAAGGCAGTAAAATAAATTAAAGGGAGTTAATATGGCAGTATTCAAGTAAAGGGCAGTAAAATAAATTAAAATAAGTTATAGACGAGGCACAAATGTAATCATAATGCATAACCGAAAGAACTGGGGCCGATGATTAATTATATGAGAAATTCTATAAGTGCTGTTCGTACGAGGTGGAACGAGAGAATGGTTGTGTGTTAAAGAAGTAGATAACAGATTATAAGGAGGGATCTAGAAAAATTGATCTCCATGTAAGGTGGAAGACGGGTAAATACCTTCCAAAAAAAATTAGCGGCGGTTTGCGGTGTTAAAAAAAAAAATATATAAACCTGGGAGGTTTAAATAAAGTCGCTCAGGGTGGCGAAAATTGTAATAGAGCGGGGTCGCCCAGGAGAGGCGAAAATTGGCGAGAATCGAAGGGTTTTGATGGAGTCGCCCGGGAGAGGCGAAAACTGGCGAGAGTTGAAGGGGGTACATGATGTCGCCGGGTGAGGCGAGATTTGAGGAGAATTGGGTGAAAATAAGGATGCCTGGTGCAACACACTTGAATCCACTTTAACGCGGGAAGTGTATGTCCAAGGTGCCTGTGAGGAAATAGGAAAAGGTAAGTGGTGACTAGGTGTTGCCAATGTAAGCATGGTGTCAGTGGACTTAAATGTCCCTATGCTGACGAAGGAATGTTGTTAAAGATGGAAGGTAGGTTGAGTGAAGCAATATCATAGAGAGGGTAGAAGTAAGTTATACATGATGTAACTGGTAGAATTATTTGGCGGGTAGTCGGTAATTAGGGAGAGATGACGAAGGGGTCGTCATTGGAATTATGGAGGAGAATTCTGGAGGAAATAATAGTAACAGAGTGGACGTTACTAGTTAACTGGCGAAAGACGATTGGGGGTCGTCACAAGTAAATGGAGGGTGAAATAAAGGTATTGCAGAGGGATGCAGTATCTGGTAAAGGAGGGAGGTAAGGGAAAACCTCTAGGCGAATGGTGTTAGGGAGATTATGGGGAGGTAGGTGCGAAGTCTACCCTAAGAGGTGTGTTAGGGAGGCAAGGAAATCCTTAATGTTAATCCGTACTAGGTGAGGTACGAAGAATCCGTGAGGTTATAAAATAAAAGTAAGGGGCAAAGGACTCCATATTATTCAGCCGTGCACGGGGGAAAGTGTCACGAAGAACCAAATATGGTTGAACGAAGACGTGAACCGGGTATGGTTACGCGTAAAGGTCGAGGGGAGTTATGTGGGAGAATTATCGAGCTGTGGAGAGTTCGGTTGGTGCTTAGTGGGTGCTGCTGTCAGCAGCGAAACTGTGTCGCTGACGAAGGATGACGTCAGAAGACGAGTGGGTAGTATAACGGTGGCGCAGTGGAGGCGCGTAAAACTAAATGTAATTGGAAAATAAAGCTAAATTTCTAAATAAGGCGCAGGGGAAGAGAAAAGTTGCAAGCATTAATAGGGTGAATCAAATCAGATATCCCTTATAATTATGGGTAGATTAAGAGAGAAGAATTGAAAAGAAAATCATAGTGCAAGAAACACGAATGTAATTAACTGTATAAACATTTTCAATATTATTTTCATTCAAGGTAACAGCACAAGTATGTAGAATAAGCAAAAGAGCCGTTATAAAAGGGAATTTAATTTATGGGAATTATTTATAGTAGAGACGAGAGGTGTATTCTACGCATATGCAAGTCCGCACAGAAAATGGCGAGAATAAGTTAGTTCCTAAGTGTTAACTGGTGTATCATTGAAGTAATGTGAGTCCTGCAGAATAAATTAAGAGTTGTGTTAAAAGAGATGAAATCATGTTATGTGAATAATTGTTGTACTCAATGTATTAAAATGTTTGGGGAGAATGTGATCTTAGTTCCTCGATGGGATACTGTGTGAAGGTTAAATTAACCATTAAGTATAAATAAGAGAAATTAAGTGGAGTTAATGAGCTAACCAGTCATGGTGCATTTTCGTAATAGCTGTCACTGGCATCAAGGAAATAAGATCATATTAAACTATTTTGGAGTGATTACAATGTCTCGAGTCATATGATAGAAAAGTAATGTCAGAGAGTAAATGTACATTTAAATCATAAGGGAGTAGTGAAAAATCAAATGAAAAGTCATCATTGTTGTTGTGTACAGTATCTTAATAATTACTGTGTAAACAGGGGTTCTGAGACTATGTTAATGACTCAGAATTAGTTGAAAAAATACATTGTAGAAATAGAATCATTCATATAAGTCATTATGGAGTTGTGTGACTAAATGGTCATTAATAAATTGTTAATTAAAAAGCGCACGATCAACTCTGATATAATAAGATGGTACTAAATCACAATAGAAGTGGAGATGTAAATTGTTCTAGTGAAAATATGTTGAAGATTGTATATGGAGGTGTCAACTGAAGTGTGAAGAATCATTGTATGTATAGAATTAAGAGGATGTTCCGCTAATGCAAAACTTTACGAGTGTTCTAGTAACCTGTAACTTGGCTGGAGTGGTGAGTGAAAACAAGTAAGACGCTGAGCTGTCCTTACAACGCAGAGCTGACGTGACGTCGCGAATCATGTCAACTGCTGGCGCAGCCGCGCGTAGTCTCAGCTGGCGGGGACGCCCGTATCCGCTGAGCCACGCCAAACAAGAGTCGGCAAGGTCGACACCACCACCACAAATAAATCCAGTCGAAATCAAAACAAAATAAAACAGATAAACCATTCTAATTGTATTTAACAACACACCAACACTTCAGTAACACGAAGATAAAGAAATTGTAATTAGTTATAAGAAAAACCTGTATTTAGTTTTAAGTAATTTTGCAAACTGCGTTTACAAAACACGTCCTCCGTAGACTCCGGACGTGGCGAAGGGGGGGACATGTAGTGATCTAGGCGATCACTTGCCCAAATACTTCAAATTAATTTATCAAGTCGGTATCCAGGGCGAGCGAGCATGAAAATGTTAAGCAATAGAGCTATGACCTGGGAAGTAGCACGCATATCAGCAAGCCAGTGGCCAAGCGGCTGTCCTTATTGCAAGCTGTTAAAGTTACTCCATACAGCAGGTTAGCGAGGAGTATTGCCCTCTCCACATAGTGATGATAGGAAGGGGGAGTATCTATTTAAACCCTGGGAGCAGGGGTCTGTCTGTCTGTCTACGAAAGTCTTTCAACGAACCACATCGACGCCGAGGGCGTCGTCGCCGGCGCCGCCGGGGCGGCGGGTTGCAGAGAAGAAGATGATGCCTGGCGTCTGCTACTAAGGTGGGCTCTGCTGTGATAATTGGGTGTGGACAGTTAAAAAGTAAATCATTTGGTCATATTCATATGGGCATAATCTTGTAGAGTTCTTATCAATATTCCAGTTAGTTTGGGCTGCGAGGTGCCCATAAGTTACATGCTTGCCCCGTCCTTGGCCATATCTATAATGTTATGTTTCAAATCCAATTCAACATTGTAAATATTCACCTATGTCCCCAGTCATTGCTCATGTGAATAAATATGTAAATAGGTAAATGCCGTTTACCGTAATTTATCCTAGCTTCCTCAGCCATTCCACCGTTATTATCTGAATGTACTGCGCATAATAACCTGTCAGGTGTTGCAGTAGGGACCTATGACGAATATTCATATCAGAACTATGGTCGATCTCCTATGGTCGACCCTTATCCACGGCTCCAGGGGAAGTTACCCTGTCTAGTCTTATCACTAAGCTTTCAGGGTAACTACAAAGTCTTGTATCCTCTCTTGAGGTAAGCTGGCCCGCAACCGTTGTTACTGGTCCTTCGTATCAATGATGCCATATTCATAGTTGAACACAATTTGACGCCATTCAGTGTGTTCAGTGATTAATGTTTGGCGATGAATCGCAGTTCTGCACTACCTCGGATAACCATCGTCGGCGAACACGTCGGCGAACACGTCGGCGACCTGAGAAGAGATCTCATTCTTCCAATGTTTCGGAGAGGAACAGAGTTGTTTCTGCTGGCGTTATGGGGCGCAGAGCCATTGGGTACGATTGGGGGAACTCTGACGGCTCAACGGTACGTCACGGACATCCTGTGCCATCATATGTTGCCTCTCATATAACAGTATTGTGGTGCCATTTTTCAACAGGGCAATCCTCTTCCGCACACGGCTCGTGCCTATATGAACTGTCTGGATGAAGATGAGATATTCCCGAGGCCAGCAAGATCCCCACATCTGTTCCCGAAAGAATGTATCTGGGACCAGCTCAGATGTCAACTCCGTCCCAGTGCCAGTATCCAGGATATGAAGGACCAATTACAACATTTTGGGCCAGCGTGCCTCAGGAGATGATACAACGACTTTATGACATTCTTCCCAACCGAAAAAATGCATGCATCTAGGCCAGAGGTGATGCAACATCATACTCATAAGTTCGCTCATACTGCCAAGTTCTTTGTAACATCACACACCCTCTCAAACTGCGAAATTTCATTTCGTTTTATCCTCCCGTTATGGGTGCTTCACTTTTTTTGTCAGACAGTTTAAATTGGTATAACTTTTAATAATAAATTCAACTGGACAGGACAAATTGAGAAAATGGTCGGAAGAGGTTTCAAAATGTTACATTTATTAGAAAGAGTGATGAGAGGATGTACCATTGGAGTGAAGGAATTAGATAACAAAACTTTGATTAGACCGTTGCTCGAATGTGGTGGTGTAGTACGGGAACTAGATTTTGGGTATCAAATATATTAGTTGAAGGGGTACAAATTTAAATTACCACGGAACACAGTCAGTAACTGATATGATAAAGGAACTGGATTGGGGACTCATTGGAAGATAGGACTGCGAAGAGAGGCGGAAATGGTGATAAAGCTTGGAAAGATATGAGTGGCAGAATTAAGAACAGTGCAAGGAAAGGAAAAAATGACCATGGCCACAAGCTGGCACTCGATGTCAGGCATAAGGAAGTGTGAACATATTACTTTGTTGGTAAAAGTGTAAGGGATTTGAACAAATTACCAAGCGAAAACGATGATAAATTACTAAAGACGCTGAAAGAATTTAAAATTAAAATTTGTAATGGACAAAGGTGCTAGTGGCAGGGGGGAGGGTATTTATACTTAAATGATTTAAGATGATAAAATAATAATATTAATAATAAGATGAAATCGAAATTTTCACCGTTGTTTGCACTCTATCGCAATTAAATTAAAATTAAAATTCTAACTATACATACACTCGTATACCAATTCGCTACTATTTTCATCATATTCTCAGCCTATTATGATTTATTAAAACCTGATATTCCGAAAAATGTAATGAAAAAAATTTACTATGCTTATTTAAATTAAATTATTTGAAGAATCGGTAATCACAAGGAAAAAGGCCATGGCTACATAACACTCCGCTACAAATTTTCATATGGCTGCCTAGAAAATTTTTGCTGGCTTTTGTAGCTATTTAACATGGTCATAAAATTCAACTTGTATAACGGAACTGTGACTAATTTTTAACCAGCAAAAATGAAAATAGCGATAGAAAACTTAGGACTAAGTTTGAAACTGAACTAAAATCAGATGAGTAATGTCATTGATCTCTTATGTTTTAAAAGTGTGACAGAACGAGGAACCTGTTACAAAAGACTAAATTAAAAAATTAAAATGAAAGAAAAAATACTAAACTTACATCAGGTGGAAAATCTCTACCCGGAAAGGAAACATGAAAAATATATCAATCTGATGGATAGTTTTCGACACGTAGTACAATACTTACAAACATCCACAGAAACATTGGTGTCTACAAGGTGATGATGCGATTAACTATGGAAACAGAAATATTCTAAGACCACAGCTGTAACATTACACCATCATATGTGGAAAACAGTTGCAATTAAGAAAAGCGCTATTTGGTTTCAACGCATTATTTTCGTATATAGATTCTCACCGAGTTGCCCCATGACATAATCTACCACATTTAAAAATATTTAATTGGAAGAGAGAAGCGCTGCGAATTATTACGAATTGGTAAGTTACAAAGCATGTCACTGTGATGTCCACCAATACAGGAATGGTTCATACTAAAAAATACTGTTGAAATGGACGGCTGGAACGATTTGTGCGTCTGCTCGTCTAGTCTCGAGTGGGTAAACTGGCTACTGACGGAGCAAGATGGCGATATAACCCACTCTCGATGTGATATTTAGCATTCGCAAACAAGTTCGTGCCACGTCATTACGATATGCAGAAAGGCCAGAGCCAATTAGCATTGCTGCAAGCAGATCTCTTGATCGGAAGGTCATTTTATGTCAGTCTGATTTCAAGTCAGAGTTAATAATGTGCAGACGTCAATCAGAGGTCTAATTAAAATTCAGTGTTCAAGAAATACCGTATGCACTTTTATCGTTATTTTTTGATTCGGTCGTTGCGCCTTATCACGCAGTGTCCCGAAGGTCATTGAGGACGATACTGTTTGGGTGAAAATACGAGTATTAACTTGCAACAGATGTATCAATAAAAACTCTAAACAATCACAGTTCCAAGAGGTAGAGAGTTATTTTTTTTTTCTTCCAATGGCATTCTGCAACTTAGGCCATACAGCCGCCTCAATGTGATTATCACGACTGTTCCAGTGTATCAGTTTTTTCAGTACATTGTTGTTACTAATTGTGGACATTACAGGACGGACAGGACATTAACACGTACAAAGAGCTGGAATGAGATTCATTGCAAGTCATGAGGAGGGTGAAGAGGGTCATGGGAGTGTACAAGGCGTATATTGGCGATGAGGCATGGAAAGATATTGGTGTAGGTATGAAAAGTAGTGCATGGAAGGGAAAAGATGACCATGACCACGAGCTGGCACTCGATTTCAGGCACAAGGGTGTGAGAAGATTCTCTTTTTTAGGTAAGGGTGTCAGGGATTGGAATAAGTTACCAAGGGAAATGATGAATAATTTACCAAAAACGTTGAAGGAATTTAAAGTTAAAATTTGTAAAGGGCAAATGTAGGTGGGTTCAGGAACAGGGGAAGATGGGTGTGTAGGGAAATTGCCACCTGAGCATGAGCTCCATTGCAATTTAATTAAATATTATTATTAACACCCATGACTTCGGCCGGACTCGAGCCGGCGACCTTCGACACTTGGAGCCAGTACTCTAGCCCCTACAGTACCGAGGCTGGCAAGAGTGTATTTTGTCTTGCTGCGCTTTATAACAGGAATTTCACAAAATAATTTTTCCCAACATTCGTCCAACAATCTGAGATGCATTATTTGCGTAAAGTAAATATTTAGAAGG